>OZ012737.1:246608964-247808964 GCA_963859935.3 Lathyrus sativus | reverse complement strand
AAAAAAATGCTGTGCTGGGCCCACGAACTTGAGACCAAAAAACCTGAAAAAAACCTGAATAAAAGAAATGATTAAATGGAAAATCAAGCTCAATTAGAAGCTAATCTAAGAATTAATCCTGATTAACTAATTAACACTACAATTAATTCTAACTAAAATTAATCTACCCTAATTAATTCTAACAAATTCAATTAACTTCTAAACAAAAGATTAATCCTAATTAAATCTAAAACATGATTAAATCTGATTGACTCTATATTAATCCAAAAATTAAAACTCTACTACTTTCTATTAAAGTTCTACAAAAGTCTATGCCATTTTATAATATCTATTTAAAAGAAACTATATTAAAACAAATTTTATTTACTTCTATTAAAAACTATTAAAACTTCTATTAAAATAAAAGAAAAGTCTATAATATTTTCTATATTATCTAAAACAATTAAAACTATATTTAAAATCTAATATATCCTAAAAATGATTAAAAAAACTATTAAACCTATTTTAAAATCTATATAAAATTCTAAAAAAGAGAATTAAACTATTAAAAATATCTAAAAATCTATTTAAAATCCAGAAAAATCTATAAAACCCTAAAAATGCAGACAAATGCAAATGACCACCATAAAAGAGCGCACGAGACCAGATCGAATCGAACAGAGAACCCCGGGCATCAGAATATCCCAAAATCACTATGCAAGCTAAAAATCACCGAGGAGCGCACAATTCCCCGAAAAATAAAACCCCGATGATCTGGACTGGATCTGCCATATCTGATAGACGAAAATCAAGCTGTAACCCTGATATCCTCTGTTTGCACAAAAATCATACGTCTGATTTGCGAATATGAATTTAAACCACGAGTTAGATAGGAGAATCGGTTGGTCAAATTTTAGGGTGCAACAGCCTTCTCACCGGAGAAGATGACCAAAACAATGAGATCCACCGTCTGGTTCAGTCTCCGGTTGGATGACGTGTGCGTGCCATGTGTGTGTTTTGAAACTTTGACCGAGCGAGATCTACGGTTTGGATGCGTTTGACTGGATGAGGTGTTGGATTGACCTGCCAACGCATAAATGGAACGGTGCGTTTCATGTTTGCTGAAGGAGGTGGGCTTAAGTTGCTATATGCACCCCACTTATGATCCAGCCCAGTCCTTTTACCTGTGTAAATTGCTATTTGCACCGTTCCTTTTTTTTTATTTGTTTTATTTTAATTCTATTTTGAGTTTAATTCAATTAAAATACTTCCAAAAGTGATAAAATCATAAAAAAAAAAAAAGTTTAGGACATTTTAGGTTGTCCTGTATTTTTAGGAAATTTTTATTTTATGTTTTGGATTATTTTTCAATTAAAAATGAATTTATTCTTCGGAAGTGTTTTAATTGGATTATTTCTTACCTCTTGTTTGCTTTTGCTTTGTTTTTGATCCATCCTTTTGATCCAATGAATGAAAATCATTCATCATTTCAATAATGAGTTGAATGATTTTTTAGGACCATTTTGCCCCTGGTTTAAGTCATTTTGGTTTGACTTTGATGGCATTTTTGTTGATCCTCGACAACCCTCTCTCAAATTGGTGCATCCTTGTGAATCAAATTCTTTAATGATTATTTGAGATGACTTTGGTTGTGATCTTTTGGCCTCTTGTTGCTAACTCTTTGATGTTCATTTGAAATTTTATTTGGTTATTTTTTAGCCTTTTTCCTATTTTTGAGGTGACTTACAAGTTTGGTTACTTCTAAGGGAGGTTCACACAAACACTTGACCTAGTTTGAATGGGAAATGACTTTTATGGATCCCTTGAGCTCCTAACTCTTGTTGATTCATACTTATAACATGTTGAGGTGTTTGGATGTTCATTTTTAGGTCATAAATTTGTTCATTGCTTGTTGAAGTTTGCATTCCTTTTAGGCTTTCCATTTGAGCTTCAAATGTTGAATGTGCTTAAGGCCTAGGTCTTTTGCCTTGCCTATGTTTGCATTCTCTTGTGTGCTTTTCCTTATTTGATTTGTGCATATTCTCTTCTCATCTTTGCTTCTGTCCCATGACTTTAGAATCCCATTTGAGATGGTTTAGTCCCTCCTTTGGAGGTACTTGAAGCATGCCTTGAATGATGGTTCTTTGAGGATTTCTTTTGGTGTGTTTTGCATACTTTGGTGATGCTAATGGTTGAGTTGCCCATGTAAGTTCCTTGTTGTACTCACATTGCCTCTCATTCTCCCATTTTATTATGGCTTCATCTCTTTTCATTTGGTTTGCCTTAGGGCTTGTGGTTGATGACAAATGGTTGTAGGATTCATTTTCTCCCATTTCATCCTACTTGTGTGCACTTGTTTGATATCTTGTATGTGCATTCTTTCTTCTCCCTTCTTTGCATCTCTCATATGCATGCTTGAGGTTGAGATGTGCTTGTGGAGGCTACTTCCCCACACTTTTTTCCTCTCTCACTTTCATTCTAATTGTGCATTACATGTTTACATACTTCATCTTTCTTATTTCATGATTCCTTCTTCTTCTTCTTTCTTCTTTGCCATGTTCCCTTAGGATCTCGAATCTTCCTTATTCAAGGTTGATTATGATAGAACTTAGGCTTGAACCCATGCATGATAACATTAGGTAGCACTCCCTTTTATCCCAATCATAGGTGCACTTTGTATGATAATTTTAGGTTGAGTCTTAGTATCCCTTTAGAGTGTCTTCCTCTTCGCATCTTCAAACATCTTCAAAACACTTAACAAAGGTTAAGGATTGTTGTACGCTACGAGCCTTAAGTACTTGGGAAATGGTGATTGGGGGGCCTCCTCTCAATCATCTAGAGTGTTTAGCGTATGTCCTTTGGACGATATGCGACGCATTCGCTCTTAGGTCATAGTCTTTAATGCAACATGAATTACAAACAATAATCAATGCCCTTCTTCTCTAAAAAACACAAAAACAAACTTTAAATCTTTTTATCCTTCGGGATCTTAATTTGGAAAACCTTTTTCATAAGGAGAGTTTTGTTAATTCTTGGTTCTACCGTAAACAGGTAACGCCTAAGTCTCCAATGGTCGAGCTGCATACACCTAACTGCTAGAACTAAGTTTTAACCCTACTCGGGTAAAACATTTTGAACCAACCAGTGTTCTTGTTAGCCCGAACTACGTTTGCTCTGATTTTTCATACCAGATGAGAATACGTAGGCACGAGACGACGACGTCTCGGCGAGCAACCTTCCTCCACTTTCACCCATAGTTAGCCGAACTACGTTGACTCTGACTTTCCCATTGCACGAGGGAATACGCAGGCATAAAGTGGAAATGCTCTATCGAGTCTCTCTTCTTTTCTTTTGTCCCTGATGTTGCACCCTAAAATTTGACCAACATTTATTTACCCATCAAGTGTTTGAAGGTTGATACCTTTGTCCGAAAGCTCAAGAGATTCTCAGAGGAACTGGTTGAAACCAAGGTTGTGTGTCTCATAACTTGAGAGTTGTGGGTGCTCCTCAGGTGATTCTGAGACTATGAGGATGAACTTGAAGCTTTGAGAAAGCTTATGAGATGTCTTGAAAGCCATCATGAAGCCTAGAGAGGTCATTGTACAAGAATTCAGAAGATTCAACCATGAGTGGTAGAATTAGGGTTTGACTGGGTCAACCCTAGGTCAACTGATGATTTGGATAGGGTTGAGACCTAATCCAAGGTGTTGCACCCTAAAATTTGCTCAACCTATTTCACTTGGTTTATGTCTCATAGATTTAGCATTTGCATATTAGGTCATGTACATAATTCATTCATCTGCATAGTATAGTATGGGCAAGCCATCCAAAAAGGGACCAAATGCAATTCTTATCTCTATGAGCGTATCAAGAGGTTCTTATTCAAATTCAGGCTTATCCAAGTCATCAGAAAGAGATTGAAATTTGAAAAGTTAGTGGACCAATCAGTGGGTTTCTCTCCTATCTTGAGGGCATGTGAGGATCATCAGAGAAGTTGTGGACTATGAATTGAAAGCATGGAATGTATATAGACATCATGGAAGACCTAGAGGGTCATTTTTAGAGTGAGAGAAGTCATTGATGTGATTACAAGAGCTGCAGTTGAAGACAGTCAACTAGGGTTTCATTTGGGTCAACCCTAGGTCAACCCTAGGTCAAATGCTTGATTGAAGGGCATTAAGGTCTATTTGAAAGATGTGGGGTTCATCATTTGATATGTGGATATGGATGTGGTGTTGTGCCAAGGAGAAATCAAGGGAAATCAAGAAGAAGAGAGGTTTCTAAATTAGGGTTTCTGTGTAAAATCCCCTGATTTAGGGCAAACTTCCAAGCAAGATAATTCAAAATGCAAGTCTCAAATGGATCCTTGGCCAACCTAAAACTTGTATAGGATCTCAAGAACTTTAATTTGAGTGGTGGAAGACATCAAGGAGATTTATAGAACTCAAGTTATGGTTCTTGCAAGTTACAGGTCATCTGAGGACACTGAAATTTGTCTGTGAAAGTTACTTGACTTCCAAGCAACGTTTACCCTTCAAGGAGCTTTCAAATGGATTTCTGGACAACATGAAAGTTGTTCCTCATGATCTTAGATTTCTATAAAGGTATGGTATGCCTTCATATGATTTGTAGAACTCTACTTATGATCTTGGCAAGCCAGGGGTATTTTGGGAAAGTGGAATTACAAGTCATTTCAAGCGTATGCCCAAAACTCCTATTTCCAAACTTCAAATGAAAAAATGTTCAACATCAAACTTGCTCCAAATGACATTTTGAGTCTAGAAAAGTGGTTTTCGCAAGTTGGAAATGCATGGAACTTAGATTTTCAAAATTGACCAATATTAAAGGGAAAAATACCTTTTTAAATGACCAAATTTGTGATTTTTTGATACAAAAGCAAAACCAAGCATATGACCAACCATTTTGAAGGTAAAGTGCATTTTAAGATCATTGGAAATATTAGTTTTTTGGTTTGAAGTCAAGAAATTGGAGTTATCTTAAGTTGCTTGTAAGAAAGGATACACTTGTCAAATCAAGCTAAGACCAAGGTGCAAGGCAAGGGATGGTTTCTACACTCTCTAATTGTCATGAAAAGAGAAATTCAAGAGATTTTGAGGGGCTGTAACAAGGCAATGCAGAGCTAATTTTTCAACTTGGCCATTTCCATTTTCTCATGCAATGATATGAATAACTTCTCATGGGATTAATCTAGCATCTTCCAGAACTTTCCATCATCATCTATATAAACCCTAGAGCTGATCCATGAAGGGGTTGAACTTCATTTGGATCCAAACTCATAGTTTCACTCCATCTTGCATTTTTGCAAATTCATTCAAAACTTCTCAATTCTTCATCATTCATTCAATTTTATGATCCAATTCCATTCAATAATCATCCCTGAGTAGATTACAAGCAAGATCTGAAGAGGAAACTGCAAGAATCGTGCTATGCAATCTTCTCTCATCCAAGTGCAATTGAAGTTGGTTATGGTGATCCAAGTGGTTTGAGCAAGAATTGTTGCATACAGAAGAAAGATTATAGCACACTGAGTGATTTTGGAGCATTGCAAGTTGTGGATTGAAGAGGATCCTCATCTGTTTTCAACTTTTTACCAGGTTAGTTCTTCTCACATTTTGGCTCGAATTAGGTAGCATGATAGAGAATTATTAGGTTAAACATAGTTTAGGTGGTTAGATGATTGATTCTGGAGCTTTAGGCAAGATTTCATGGAGGTTGACATGTGAGTGTAAATTCGGTTTGGACCTAGAACACGATGGTTAGGTTGTTATAATCTTAGATAATTAGCTAGATTTGTTCAGTGTGGCATAAGGATTGTGTTTGTACAAAGAATGGTGAGATTGGTGATGGTTGAAACCTGATGAAGTTTTGAATCCATGAAGTTACACTATTCGGTTTGGACGCTAGAGGTCGTTTTAATGAAATCTAATGGCTCAGTCGTATTCATGGTGGAAAATAGGCCAACTTTGGTTTTTGTATCGTGCAAATTGGTGGAGTAATGAAGTCACACGATGGAGGAGAAGATCTGCATGTGCATGTGTTTCCATGGAGTCTGAAACCCTAAGTGACCAAGGTAGAAGACGAAGCAAGGCCCGTTGGATTGAGGAGACTTGTTTGACTGAGAATATCATCTAGCGGTCCACATTCAAAGATGAGATTGGGAGGGAAGTCTGGGCGTGTAAAACGCCGCGTTTCATTAAAACGCTGGCGTGGGCCTTTCATGATATTGCTTTCCCCACCCCCTGACCAAGGCCCAATTGAAATGAACTCTACTTGCCTGCTATTTACACCGCTTCTTTTTCTTTTTTCTTTTCACTTTATTTGTTTTTCTGATTTGCATTGGGCTGGGGCGCGCCTTGCTTCTTGCACCCCCCATATTTGGGCCCGTTATGATAATAACTGAACATTATTGCTTTTCATACCCCATGATTCATTTCTCATATTATATTTCCTCCAAATTTTCTTAATCTTTAAAAATTCATAAAAAATTGAAAAAACATTATTTTTTAATGAGACTTTTTTTCCCATTTTCTATTTTCTGTCAAGAAAAATATGAAAACATAAAATTGTCATTTTACTTCATTTTCATATTTTTTGTATATTTTTACATTTAATAGCTTTTTTAATTCTTTTGGTTTATGCTACTATTTGTTGAATTTAGTTTGAGAGTTTCCTTTAGGATTTTCACCCTATTCTTTTTAGTACAACTAGATATGGATATTAGGTGTCCCCTGGTTTTATACCATAATTTCTAGGGCTTTATTTTAGGTAGTTTTAGTTAGAAACTATTAGGATAGTCAATTAGGGTTGTGAATATAACATAGGTGTAACAAACAAATTTCTTTTTGGGTTTTAGGACAAATTAGAAGATGGGACTATAGGGGTATTATGGGTAAGTGATAGATCCCTTAGAAAATGCTAGAAGTTCCCCTATTCTATTAATACTATTAGTATATTTCTGTAATTGATTGATTGTGTGGTGTGCCCTCTCTAGGGTTATTGTTTGATTGTGTGGGGTATTGGGCCTGCTTGGGGTTTGGGTTTGAGCTGAAGACTTTGCTGATGAAGCCCATGGAAGACAAAAGGAGTGAAGGTCCAGTTCAGGAGTTGATGAAGATTGTAGCTTGCTTGCAGCTGTTGAAGATTATAGGAACTAGGAACTAGGTAGAGCTTAAAGTAGAAACTTGCTTCATAAACATGGAAGGTCTTGTTTGCCTCCATCCCTCTCTATGATGCAGAGTCTCTCTAGGATACTCACCCCCTTCCTTTGGAAGGCTTGGTGACAGTATCTAAGAGATAGAATTCTTGAGAGAAACATTCTACATTTTGTTAACAGTCTGTTTGCCACCTTTGGTGGTCAACTAACTGTTTAACATCCCAGTTCATCCTATTGATGGTTCCTCATCCTGGAGAGTCTGATTTGAAGAAAAGCCATGAAAGATTGAAGAGGGAGACCTTGCCTGCTGCTGTCTGGAGCCCCGCTGTTTGAAGCTGTTGAAGGTGTTTACTGTCAGAGTTTCTTTCCTTGAAGATTGATGCTTGCTTGAAGCTTGTTAATGAAGACTTTGCTTGAAGATAGATGTTGATGGAGCTTGCTGTGCAGATTTGCTGTTTGCTGTTTATTTTTTGCTGTTTATAATTTTTGATGTATTGTTTGAGTTTCCCTGACTGTATTGTTTGCCATTTAATCTGTTAGGTTGAAGTGAAGCTACTTCACTTTGCCTGTTGTTTTCTAGGTTCGAGGTTGAGTGGGACTCCCTTGCCTCGCTTGTACTGCTGCATTCATGCATTTTACTGCTTTATTGTATATATGCTATTGTTTCTGTTTCCGTTTATCCCTTAGGATCTCTGTTTCTCTCTGCGCAAGAGAGGAACATGATAGACATTAGGTCTTAACCCATGCATGATAACATTAGGTTAGTTTGATTCCCTTTTCAACCATAGGTTAGAGTTTTGTCTCTTCTTTCTCAAAACAAACAGAAAAACACAATAAATCTTTCAAACACAATAAAAGACACTTCTTCCGTAAAAGAATGTGAACTCATCAAAACGTCATTTTTTGTCCGCTTGGACTGTTAAGCAGAAAAACCCTTTTTCAGAAGGAGATAAAAGCAATCAAAACAGACTTGTGTCGTACGTGGCCCGAACTACGTTTGCTCTGATCTTTCGCGCTGTGTGGAAGTACATAGGCATAGGATGCGATGTCCTAGCGAGCAACCTTCCCCTCCTTTCCCGTAGGTAGGCGAACTACGTTGACTCTGATTTCTCGTTACAGACGGGAATACGTAGGCATAAAGTGCGATACTTTGCCGAGTCATTTTCTTTTCTTTTAACCCCAGACCTGTAGAGTAGATAGAATAACCATCCTTTCGACAGAAAACAAGCGTGGATCCCGTCGAGTACGACGGACGTGAGGGGTGCTAATACCTTCCCCTTGCGTAACCGACTCCCGAATCCAGGATTTGGTTGCGATGACCATTCCTTTCCCGTTTTTGCGGTAGGTTTACTTCGAGCGTTTCCTTTCCCTCTTTTGGGATAAATAACGCACGGTGGCGACTCTTCTGTTCAGCCGGCGCCGATTTTCGCAGTAGCGACAGCTGGCGACTCTGCTGGGGATCCAACGTCCCCTAAGCGAGTCAATCCTAGCACTTGTTTTCCCGTCGAGGATTTTGTATGGATTTACTTTTTCTGTATTTTACTTTCAGCATTATATTATTGTTATTATTGTTGTATTGGGGTTGTGACGGGTGTTCTATGATTGAGAGATAAGCCGGACCTGGGCCTGAGTGCACCTAGAATTAGAGTGGAAAGTAGTGGGCGCGCACATGCTTTGCATGTCCTAGTGTCCCGCGAAATCCACACTCAGACGAGGTTCTTCTGGTTGGCCTCCTGTCCTACCCTTTGGGTGGCTCGGGTTGCTGGTTAGTTGGATTGTCGACTCTGGGAACCGATCATTTGGAAGTTGGCTAAGTGAGGCCTCTTCAGGATTTGATGATGCCACTCCTTCTGGGAATCGTATCATCAACCCTGAAAGTCTGTGACGCTGACGACCGCATAGGATGCCATACCATTGTCAGTTACTAGGACACCTACCTGTGAGAGGGTTTGGGGCTATGCAGGTAACTAGACCTCCAGATACCGGTTTGTTTCTTGATTTGAGATTCAGGCTACTTATGGACAGTTATTGGGGTCTGTCAGAGACCAAGTTGGAGTGGTTATTGGGTCTGAGGCTTGATTGGAGCTTATGTATGGGGTCTATCAGAGACCAGAGTTAAAGCTTTGTATTGGGTCTGCCTAAGGCCAGGGTTTAAGGAATTCTGGATGGTCTATCTGAGACTTATGATGTGGTTCAGGCTTCTCAGCCATGGCATTTGGTCCCTGTTGCATTTTATTTGCATTGCATTGTCTGCATAACCCTTATCATCGCATTCCATTAACGTGTGTCTGTGCTGCAGGTGCATTTGCATATTCCCTGATTCTAGTGTTCGGACTTCTGATTATTGATCATGGCTGGTTTGAGAATAACAGTTGCCTACAAGTTACCTACCCCTGATGTTACTCCCCTGCTTGGTTTGATTTCCCTTACTGATGAGGATGTCCGGAGAAGCTTCAGGCAGAGTTACGGAAGACTGTTGAGATTGGTTCGCAAACCAACTGATGTTGAACTGAATGGGCTGTATACATTGATGCAATTCTATGACCCTGCCTTGAGATGTTTCACATTTGCTGACTTTATTTTGGGGCCTACCATGGAAGAGTACGCAGAGTTCACTGAGCTGCCAGTACAGAATAAGGTTCCTTTCATTCACTTTGACGCTGAGCCCAAGTTAGAGGACTTAGCAGTGGCTTTACACATGGACGCTTCTGAGCTATTGATGACTTCTTGGCGCGGGGTTCCAGGCTTCTCCCTCCAGTTTCTGATTAGTAAAGCCCATGAATACGCCAAGAATGGATGCTGGGTAGTCTTTAACGTTGTTTTGGCTCTGTGCATCTATGGGATAATGTTGTTTCCCAATTTCCCGAATTTTGTGGACATTGATGCATTTCATCTGTTTGCTGCTGGCAACCCTGTACCCACATTGATCGGGGATTTCTACCATTCGCTGCATTACAGAAATGAGAATAGGAGAGGCAAGAACGTCTCTTGTTGTGTGCCTTTGCTGTACATGTGGTTTAAGAGCCACCTCCCCCTAAAGGGACCTTTTATGGATGGTGCAACTACAGCTGACTGGCCAGAGAGTCTGATGAGACTATCTTCTGAAGACATTGAATGGTTTGACCGAGACTTGCTGGGGTCCGAGCTTATTTTCAGTTGCTCTGGGTATCCGAACGTGCCCTTGATAGGAAGGAAAGGGTGCATCAATTATAATCCATCGCTGTTTGTTCGCCAATTTGGATACGCATTGAAGAACCCACCTAGGGAGGAAGAAGTACAGGAATCTCTGTACTTCACCGGTAACATGAATGGAGAATTACTAGCCAAGCTTCAGCACGCTTGGATGCGTATCAACAAAAGAGGGAAACCACTATTGGGGAAGAATGATTGTCAGGCTTACGTACCATACAGAGTTTGGATCCAAGAGAGAGCAAAACAGTTGCTAATGCCATTTCCAGCTGCACCAGTCCAGGTTCATATTCCAGTAGAGGAACCAACCACCGTTACTATGGAGGTCTACGAGCAAGTTGTAAAAGAGAAAGAAGCCTTGTTGTTGGCTAATGAAGAGTTAGAAAAGGAACTGGCTCAGATGCGTAGTGAGAAGAACAAGGCTGTGCATTCTTTTCAACAGCAGATTGAATTAGTAAACAGGCTAGGTGCTGAACTGACCGAAGAGAAAAAGAAGCGTGAACGTCTGGGGAAGGAATTCAGAAGCTCTCATGATATGTTGGAGTCCAAGAAGAAAGCACTCGATGCCGCCCACCGGGAAATCTCTTCTTGTAACAAAACGTGGAATGCTACGCTAACCAACAACAAAAAGAGGGAAAACAAGTTGAAGCAGCAAATTTCTGAACTCGAAGAACAATTGAAGGCTAGCACTAAAAAGTATGAAGAGGAGGTGATGGCAAGATATAGTCTTCAGAACGCATTGAACAAGGCCGTCGAAGGCAAGAAAGAAGCTGTGTCTCAGAAACGGAAGCTAGAGGATCGCTTCGGAGAAGGGGCATGGGAGGAATCTGCTGGTGATTTACGATGTGTTCTCAAGCGAAGAGATCTGCTTTTTGAAGGTCTGCTTACCCGACCAAGTCATCCAGAGACTAAGAGGCTATTAGAAGAGTACCAGGCCTATGGGAGCACTTGACCATTTCATGTATTAATGTATATGCTTTATTTGCATTGTGATGACCATCACCAGGATTGTTGGTTGAGGTCATGCCTTCTTATTGTACACTCATTGGTATTGTATTCCTGACTTGATGGATTTCTCTGCAATATATGAGGTGTTTTCTATGATTCGGCTCCGAACTTCGTATCGCTGTCACTGTCACCGCACTGACACATTCGCACTAGAATCGGGGAGTGATACGCCCTAATGCACAGACATATATTGCATTGCATTCACATTCATATTGCATTACAGGTGATTATTGAACTGTATCTCATTTCCTGCACCGTACAGGTCTTTTCAGGATTGAAAGTCAACGCCCGCACCGATACTCCACTCGTACCAACTGCAGAAGAGTTATGGATCAGATGCAGAATGAAATGCAGGACATGCGTGAGAAGCTGGCGCTATTCATGCAGACAATGGAGACCATTGTGAAAGGCCATGAGGACTTGCAAGCTTTGGTGCAGCCTTTGCTGATGAGAAATGCTGGGCACGGAAACAAAGATCATAATTCTGTGCGAGTCGACACTGTTCACGGGGATGGTACTCCCACACCGGTAGCTCCACCTGTGGTCAACATACCTGCTGTCAATGTGAACAACGGCACTGCCGGCGGGAACGGTAACGCTGGAATCGGTAATGAGACTGTCGTCAACAACGTTGGGTTCGGAGATGTCAATCTGGGTGGTGATAATATGGGAGGTAATGGCTTCAGTAATAACGAGTTTGGCTTTAATGACCAGGGGTTTGATCATGCTGGGAAGTACGGCTTCAACGCTCAAGGCTTCGGACATGACGGATTTGGTATGACTAATCAGGGTTATGGCGGACTCGGTAATGGGAATGGTGTTGGGATAATGTCTTTTGGACCTGCAGGAGTCGCTCCAGGGTATGGTAACAGGGGGCGTGCCCTGTAATGAATCAGACTAGATTTGGCCGTAACAACGGATACGATGGATACGGAAATGGGAACGGTAATTGGCTAGAAGATCAGCAAGAAGATGCTTTTTTCGGTGGAGGTTTTGAAGGTCCTATGGATGATTCTCAGAGAATCAAGATGCTCGAGGAGCAGATGAAAGGCGTCGTGAATCAAAGTGCTGTTGGTTTAGATATGACCACAATGGGTCTGGTGCCTGGTCTGAGGGTACCACTAAAATTCAAAGCTCCCACATTCGACAAATATAAGGGGGATACTTGTCCAAAGGTGCATGTGCGGTCATACTATAGAAGAATGTCGGCCTATTAAAACGATGAGAGAATGCTGATGTATTTCTTTCAAGACAGCTTGTCTGGTCCTTCCCTTGAATGGTACATGGGGTTGGAGCCAACTCAGATAAAGACTTGGAAGCAGCTGGCTGAAGCATTTGTGGCCCATTATAAGTACAATAGTGACTTGGCACCCAACCGGGTCCAATTGCAGGGGTTGTCCCAGAAGAAGGATGAGAGCTTCAAAGAATATGCGCAGAGGTGGCGCGACCTGGCTGCACGAGTTCATCCTCCTTTAGATGACAAAGAAATGAATGATATGTTCATAGGAACATTTACTGGTGTGTTTTATGACAAGTTGTTTCATACTTCCTTGGGCAGTTTCTCGGACTTAATCCTGATGGGTGAGAAAATTGAAAGCAACATTAAACTGGGAAGATTCCAAGCTGAGGAATCCACTTCAGCTGGCAGTAACAGAAAGGCTTTCGGTGGGCGCCGTCAAGGTGATGCAAGTGCAGTGTTCGGGGGCCGAGGCCGAGGCCGGGGCAGAGGTCAGAATCAGTATAATCATCCGCAGTAGGTGGCAAGTGTCACAATACCATTTCAGCAACAACCAATACAACAACAGCAACAGCAGCCACAACAAGGGGCACATCCTGCCCAGCGCAGAATTCAGGGGGGCAGACCAAGGAGGGTGTTTGAAACGCCTCCTTCAACGTATGCAGAATTGCTACAGACGTTACTGGGTTTGAACTTGGTGGAAAAGAGGACTATGGCGCCAGTAACAGGCACTCCGCCGTACGGTTTTGATGCGAACAAGCACTGTGAGCTCCACTCCGGGGCTCCTGGCCACGACATAGAGAGTTGCCACGCGTTCAAGCATGTGGTACAAGATCTATTGGATAGCAAGGCTATCAATTTTGGACAAGCGGGTCCGAACATAGTGCAAAAGCCCATGCCCAACCATGGGGAAAATGCTATTTTGACCGAGGAGGGTTTGAACTTGGTTATGAATGTTGATGACCTCAAGACACCGTTGCGCGAGATAAAGAGCAGATTATTGAAAGGAGGTGTGTATCCGGGCTGCGATGAGTATTGTTTAGAGTGTTGGACCCAAGCTAGGGGTTGTGCTGAGTTGAAGAAGGGTATTCAGACCTTGATGGATGGAGGCACCTTACAATTCGACAGAACGGCAGTTGAAGAGCCTGCAGAGTTATCAGCGGAAGAGCAAAGTGACGTAGCTACCGTGACAATTCCCCGAAAAACAATAACTATAACAGCGCCAGCCAGGCGACCGCCGATCACTATCACCAAGGCAGGACCAGTCCCTTATGAGAGCACTAAGGCAGTACCCTGGACCTATGGGTTGGAAGCATACTGTGATGGGGTGAAAATTGATATTAATAAACAGCCAGTAGAGGTTGTAGATAATGTCGTCGGTACCAGAGGGATGACGAGAAGTGGGAGAATTTTTATATCGCCTGAGGTAGAGGCTGAGCGACTGGAGAAAGGAAAAGGAAAGATGAATGAGAATGTCCCTGTGCAGAGGAACGAAAAGGAAACTTCGTTGAAGGATGTAGAAGAGTTTATGCGCCTTATTCGTAAGAGTGATTATAAGATTGTTGAGCACCTTCAACAGACGCCATCGAAGATATCCATACTGTCATTGTTATTATGTTCCGAAGCTCATAGGAATGCACTGTTGAAAGTTCTGGATACGTCCTTCGTACCCCAAGATGTTTCTGTGAATCAGCTGGAGGGGGTGTTGGCACATGTGAACGCAGGCCATAGCTTGGGATTTACAGACTTTGATTTGACCCCGAAAGGGAGAGAGCATAACATGGCGTTGCACGTCTCAGTTGAGTGTAGGGGCTCAGTCATGTCTCATGTACTGGTAGATACCGGATCTTCCTTAAACGTGCTGCCAAAGAAAGCAATGATGAAATTGGACGTCAGGGGAATCATTTGTACGCCTAGTGACTCTGTGGTCAGGGCATTTGATGGTACACGAAGAGCAGTCTTTGAATCCATAACGTTACCTCTACAGGTGGGGCCGGAGGTTTTCGAAACTGAATTTT
The DNA here is from genome assembly GCA_963859935.3 of Lathyrus sativus. NCBI lineage: Eukaryota > Viridiplantae > Streptophyta > Magnoliopsida > Fabales > Fabaceae > Lathyrus > Lathyrus sativus. The sequence continues at coordinate 247,794,359 of OZ012737.1, read as the reverse complement.
ACATTATGGACATACAGCTGGCATACAACTGCCTCCTCGGACGACCATGGATCCATGGTGCTGGGGCAGTCACATCTACCTTGCACCAAAAGCTGAAATACATGGTAGGGGACAGTGTGGTCACGGTCTGTGGAGAAGAAGATATATTGGTCAGCCATCTGTCGTCATTCAAGTACGTAGAAGTCGACGGCGAGATTCATGAAACACCCTGTCAAGCCTTTGAAGGGTTGTGCATCAAAGACAAAGTTCCGGGGCCGAGTAAAGCGCCAGAGGTAGCCGTCTCGTCATACAAGGAGGCTCAAGCTCTAGTGAAGACTGGTGAGACAAAGGGCTGGGGCAAGGTTCTGGATATTCCCGTGAAGATGGACAGATTTGGGTTGGGATATCAACCGTCGTCATCAACGCCTGCTGCTGGGGCACCCCGTTTCAAAGGACCGATAACAATCACAGCTAGTGGAGTGTACCACGAGGCCATCAACGCTGTTTCAGATTCCGAAGAAGGTGACAGTGACTGCGACATGGACGCCTGGATTCAGCCGAGCGTGCCAGGACAAGGATTATGCAATTGGTTTATTCAGGAGATTGTTCCTGTGACTCACAAACAGTAATGCTTTGTTTTCTTAATTGTTGAACAATCCGTTGTCTTACCCGGGGCATCGTGATTTTGCTTAGGGTCGTGCTGTTATGTACATTGCGTTGTTTAACCATTAAATAAAAGGCGTTTTTTCATGTACAAATATTGTGATCTCTGTTTTTCCTGTTTTTGTGTTTTACAATAAAATGGCAACGTGGTTATTCGCTTTATACATATTTTGAAGCATTTAACCATTCCTTTTGCAGGATAATATTTTCAGATGACATCATTGAACCGCCTATGACTCATTTCGACTTTGAGCACCCGGTATTTCAGGCCGAAGAAGAGATTGTTGAAGATGGCGACGTTCCAGAAGAGTTGTCTTGGTTGGTAAAGCAAGAAGAACGAGTCATTCTGCCTCATGAGGAGGTCATTGAAATTATTAACCTGGGGTCAGAAGGGGTTGAAAAGAACATCCGTATAAGAGCCGCGCTACAGAGCGACGTCAAGCGAAGACTGGTTGAAATGCTCAGAGAGTATAGTGATGTGTTCGCTTGGTCATATGAAGACATGCCTGGGCTGGATACGGATATGGTTATGCACCGTCTGCCGCTAAAAGAAGAATGCCCGCCGGTTAAGCAGAAGCTTCGCAGAACTAGGCCGGATATGGCAGTGAAAATTAAGGAGGAGGTTCAAAAGCAGTGGGATGCTGGTTTCCTAGCTGTTACAAAATATCCCTCATGGGTCGCTAATATCGTGCCAGTGCCAAAGAAAGACGGTAAAGTGAGAATGTGCGTAGATTACCGTGATCTGAACAAAGCGAGCCCGAAAGATGATTTTCCGCTTCCTCACATCGACGTGCTGGTCGACAACACTGCCCAATTCTCTGTATTCTCCTTCATGGACGGCTTCTCAGGCTATAATCAGATTAAAATGGCTCCAGAAGACATGGAGAAGACCACTTTCATAACGCCTTGGGGAACATTTTGTTACAAAGTGATGCCCTTCGGGTTAAAGAATGTTGGGGCAACGTATCAGCGTGCAATGACGACTCTTTTTCATGATATGATGCATAAGGAGATCGAGGTTTATGTCGATGATATGATTGCCAAATCCCAGACAGAGGAAGATCATTTGGTGAATCTGTTGAAGCTATTCAAAAGGCTTAGGAAGTTCAGGCTGAGACTGAACCCTAACAAGTGCACCTTCGGGGTGAGATCGGGTAAACTGCTGGGGTTTATCGTGAGCGAAAAAGGAATAGAGGTTGATCCTGCAAAAATAAAAGCAATACAAGAGATGTCGACGCCTAAAACAGAAAAAGAAGTACGTGGGTTTTTAGGGAGGTTGAACTACATCGCGCGATTCATATCTCACCTAACAGCTACGTGTGAGCCGTTATTCAAGCTGTTGAAAAAGGACCAGGCTGTGACATGGAATGAAAATTGTCAAAAGGCGTTCGATAAAATAAAACAGTATTTGCAGGAGCCTCCTATTTTGATACCTCCAGTGGCAGGGAGACCCTTGATTATGTATTTGAAAGTTCTTAAGGGAAGTATGGGTTGTGTTCTCGGTCAACACGACGAGATAGGGAGAAAAGAGCATGCAGTATACTACTTGAGTAAGAAGTTTACTGAATGTGAATTTCGGTATTCAATGCTCGAAAAAACTTGTTGCACGCTAGCCTGGGCCGCCAAGCGTTTGAGGCAATACATGCTGAACCATACAACCATGCTCATCTCGAAGATGGATCCCATCAAATACGTGTTTGAGAAGCAAGCACTCTCCGGAAGAATTGCCTGTTGGCAGATGGTTTTAACTGAATACGACATCCAGTATGTCTCACAGAAGGCTATAAAGGGGAGTGTATTATCTGAGTACTTGACAGAGCAGCCTATTGAGGACTACCAATCGATGAGGTTTGATTTTCCTGATGAGGATATCATGTACCTAAAGATGAAAGATTGTGAAGAACCGTTGTCGGACGAAGGACCAGAGTTGGGTTCCAAATGGAAGTTGATCTTTGACGGAGCTGTAAACGCTTATGGTAGCGGAATAGGGGCAATCATCACTACTCCACATGGGTCGCACATCCCATTTACCGCTCGATTGACCTTTCCGGTTACCAATAATGAAGCCGAATACGAAGCTTGTATCATGGGGCTTGAAGAAGCCATTGATTTGCGAATCAAAAATCTGGATGTATACGGAGACTCAGCTCTGGTGGTGAATCAAATAAAAGGAGAATGGGAGACACCGCAACCCAATTTGATACCGTACATGAATTACGCGAGGAGATTGTTGCCTTTCTTTGACAAGGTTGAGTTACATCATGTGCCGCGAGCAGAAAATCAGATGGCTGACGCCCTGGCCACTTTGTCTTCCATGTATAAAGTCAACTTCTGGAATGAGGCTCCCAGAATTGTTATCTCCTGGCTTGACAGACCTGCCTTCGTATTTGCCATTGACGAAGCATCTGATGATAAACCCTGATATTTTGATATCCTTAATTTCCTGAAAAGCAAAGAGTATCCGGCTGGGGCATCCAGTCACGATCAGAAGACTCTCAGGAGATTGGCGGGTAATTTCTATCTGAATCCGGACGGTGTCTTATACAAGAGAAATCACGACTTGGTGCTACTACGTTGTGTAGATGAGAAAGAGGCGAAGCTGCTCATGGAGGAAATACATGAGGGTATATTTGGTACGCATGCTGGTGGGCATTCTATGACGAGGAAGCTGCTGCGGGCAGGTTATTATTGGCTAACTATGGAAACCGATTGTTTCAAGTTTGCGAAGAAGTGTCATAAGTGCCAGGTCTATGCAGATAAGATCCATGTGCCTCCGAGTCCTCTGAACGTGATGTCGTCACCGTGGGCGTTCTCAATGTGGGGAATTGATATGATTGGAAAGATCGAGCCGACGACATCTAACGGACACCGGTTCATTCTGGTAGCAATCGATTATTTTACCAAGTGGGTGGAAGCGGCATCCTATGCTAATGTGACCAAGCAGGTGGTAGCCAGGTTTATCAAGAGAGATATCATGTGCAGATATGGAATCCCCGAGCGGATAATTACCGACAACGGTTCAAACCTGAATAACAAAATGATGAAGGAGCTGTGTCAGAATTTTAAGATCGAGCATCACAACTCCTCCCCTTATCGACCCAAGATGAATGGCGATGTTGAAGCGGCCAATAAGAATATAAAGAAGATTGTTCAGAAGATGGTGGTGACCTATAAGGACTGGCACGAGATGCTACCTTTTGCTTTGCACGGTTATCGTACGACGGTACGCACATCAACCGGGGCAACCCCGTTCTCGTTGGTATATGGAATGGAAGCAGTGTTACCACTAGAGGTTGAGATTCCTTCCCTGAGAGTATTACGAGATGTCCAACTAGACGAGGCAGAATGGGTGAAAGACAGATTGAACCAGCTGAGTTTAATGGATGAGAAGAGGCTAGCTTCTCTAGCATACGGTCGTTTGTACCAGAGCCGAATGAAAAAAGCATATGATAAGAAGATACATCCTCGGAGCTTTCAGACGGGCGACCTTGTGCTGAAAAGGATTCTCCCGCCACAGGCAGATCACAGGGGCAAGTGGACCCCCAATTACGAAGGGCCATACGTTGTCAGAAAAGTCTTTTCAGGAGGAGCTTTGTTGTTGTCCACCATGGACGGTGAAGACTTTACGTCGCCTGTGAATTCGGACGCAGTTAAAAAATACTTTGCTTGAAATTGACCCGCTGGACAGAAAAAAGAGAGTCCAGGCAAAAATGGGGCATCCTGGCGAACCAAAAACAGAATGAAAGGTTCGGGCAAAAGTTAGGGATAAAATTGAAAAATGTACACCCGCGAAGTTGAAAACCTACACTGGGCGGCTTCGGCAAAAAAGGGTATCCCGGTGAACTGAAAACCCGTAAAGGGCGGTTCACGCAAAAGTTAGGGATTTGAAAAGCAAATGACTGCGGTCCGAATTTGATACTGCGGTGCGCATTGGTGCGGGAGAATACACCTGAGGGGTCGATTATCAGATACAATCTCTTCGGAAGTGTGAATACCGGGAAAGCACTAGAGTCAGGCGAGTCATAGGAGGATCAGCTCATGATGTTCGTCTGCATCCCGTTGCCGACATGTGTGCAAATTTGATTTGTCATTGTATTTATGAGTCTTGTGCATACTTGTATATTTGTTGTGCGTAGCTTCCTCTTTCCAGGAGTTACATCCCGTGTACAAAACTCTGCCCATTTAGGGGCCCAATCAATAAAACATGTTATTCAGTATTTGACGCTGGTTCTTTACTGTTTTGTACATGACAAACGCCAAGGTTTAATAAAACTAGCAAGTGTATAACGTCGCTGGCCCTTGCCAATAATTGCCAAAACTTTGAATTAACTGAAAATAATGTCACTAACACTAACCTGAATAGATTTGGTTGCATAGACTTGTCTTGTCTCGTTTGTGGTGTTGCAGGTTTTTTGACCATACGAAGTGGACGATCAAAAGATTGCAGTACTGACCAGAAGCTCGTAACGGAAAGACTCGATCCCCACGCAGGTCGCGCTTCTGAGATAACAATGTTCCTTACTGAAGAAGGATCAGATTCCCCAGCTAGTCGTAGCTTATCCGAAGGACATTCTCCAGCAGGGTCGTTTACCCTCAGTAGAATTGACGATTCCAAGATCGAAGGCTGTATTCAGACAGTGTGGTGTCCCCCAAAAGGATACCCCATCCCGAGCAGAGTGGTTTAGCCTCAGAAGATTAATATTTCCAACTTGTGAGCTGTGCTCAGACAGTCTACTCTTCCCAGTAGAGATTCTCTTCCCAGTAGGGTCATTCACTCTCCCCCAGCGGAGACAGTTGATTTTCCTCAAGAGAGTCGTTTCGTCCCCAGCGGAGTTCTCTCTTTTTCAGCAAGTGTTTTCTTTCCTCCCAGTGGAACTCGAAGATTAAAACTCTTCCCGACAGAGTTGGTTGTGTGTCCCGACATTTATTTTGTCGGAATACCGTGTGATACCCGTTCACTCTCCAGCAGAAGTCCAATCATGATTGGCGCATTCAGTTATTCCCCAGCGGAGTTGGCGTTGTCTTCAGCATTTATTTTGCTGAAGCGGGTTTCTGTATCCAAGCAGTTCGAGCCTACATTTGCATCGACATATAGTGTCATGTTTGCATCCGCCCAAATAAAAAATGCGTAGCATTTCCATATCGAATGGAGCATTACGCCATTGTCAAACATATGCATTTTGAAACATAAACCAGGTTGGTTAACCGTTTGTTTTCAAGTATTGTTTCCCTTGCAGGTGGAGGGAACTCTTGCTCAAATTAATTACCAAACATTCAAGATCTCGGTGTGAGACATGTAATGATAATGTCGGTTTTAGCATTATTCCCCACAGAGTTGCTTGTTTAAGTTTCTCTTACCCCTCCAGCGGAGTATTTCTTCAAGGTTGTTGTTGTGACAGCATCAGAAGATCTCGTGAATCGATTTTTCGAAGTTGTCTGGCAGTGTGGATTCAGAAAATCCCCAGGAGAGTCCTTCTCAGATTTGCTGCCATGTCAGCACTGTAAAATTGGAAGACTAGGCTCATATTGTGTCATCCATATGATTGATGGAGCCAGCTGCTGCAAAGATAGGCAAAAAACCTGTATTTGACAGAGTATTTCCCCGTAGCAAAGGCGGAGTTATTTTCCTGTATTTGACAGAGTATTACCCGTAGCAAAGGCGGAGTTATTTTCCTGTATTCGACAGAGTATTACCCGTAGCAGAGGCGGAGTTATTTTCCTGTATTTGACAGAGTATTACCCGTAGCAGAGGCGGAGTTATTTTCCTGTATTCGACAGAGTGTTTACCCGTAGCAAAGGCAGAGTTATTTTCCTGTATTTGACAGAGTATTACCCGTAGCAGAGGCGGAGTTATTTTCCTGTATTTGACAGAGTATTTCCCGTAGAAGAGGCGGAATTATTTTCCTGTATTCGACAGAGTATTACCCGTAGCAGAGGCGGAGTTATTTTCCTGTATTCGACAGAGTATTTACCCGTAGCAGAGGCGGAGTTATTTTCCTGTATTCGACAGAGTGTTTACCCGTAGCAAAGGCGGAGTTATTTTCCTATATTTGACAGAGTATTACCCGTAGCAGAGGCGGAGTTATTTTCCTGTATTTGACAGAGTATTTCCCGTAGCAGAGGCGGAGTTATTTTCCTGTATTCGACAGAGTATTACCCGTAGCAGAGGCGGAGTTATTTTCCTGTATTCGACAGAGTATTACCCGTAGCAGAGGCGGAGTTATTTTCCTGTATTTGACAGAGTATTACCCGTAGCAGAGGCAGAGTTATTTTCCTGTATTCGACAGAGTATTTCCCGTAGCAGAGGCGGAGTTATTTTCCTGTATTTTGCAGAGTATGTACCCGCAGTGGTGGCGGAGTCATTTTCCCGTAATAATGACAAAATTTTCCCGCAGTGGTGGCAGAGTGATTTCTCGTAGTGATGGCAGAGTGATTCTCCTGAATCATTGGCAGGGTCACGTTTTGTTGACAGAAGTACTTCTCCCAGTGAAGTCAATAAGTTCATTCCAGTATTGACAAGATAATGTTGAAATCAGATTTATAGATAATGTTCCCCAAACAGTGGTGCAGTTTACTTTTGCGGTTGACAAATTTTCGGGTTCTTAGTATTTAAACGTCTCGTACCTCGAATGTTTGAAGGCCGGTCGCTCTTCACCCAGTCGGGTCCAAGTCGCTTGAATAGGGGCAGCTGTTGCACCCTAAAATTTGCTCAACCTATTTCACTTGGTTTATGTCTCATAGATTTAGCATTTGCATATTAGGTCATGTACATAATTCATTCATCTGCATAGCATAGCATGGGCAAGCCATCCAACAAGGGACCAAATGCAATTCTTATCTCTATGAGCGTATCAAGAGGTTCTTATTCAAATTCAGGCTTATCCAAGTCATCAGAAAGAGATTGAAATTTGAAAAGTTAGTGAACCAATCAGTGGGTTTCTCTCCTATCTTGAGGGCATGTGAGGATCATCAGAGAAGTTGTGGACTATGAATTGAAAGCATGGAATGTATATAGACATCATGGAAGACCTAGAGGGTCATTTTTAGAGTGAGACAAGTCATTGATGTGATTACAAGAGCTGCAGTTGAAGACAGTCAACTAGGGTTTCATCTGGGTCAACCCTAGGTCAACCCTAGGTCAAATGCTTGATTGAAGGGCATTAAGGTCTATTTGAAAGATTTGGGGTTCATCATTTGATATGTGGATATGGATGTCGTGTTGTGCCAAGGAGAAATCAAGGGAAATCAAGAAGAAGAGAGGTTTCTAAATTAGGGTTTCTGTGTAAAATCCCCTAATTTAGGGCAAACTTCCAAGCAAGATAATTCAAAAGGCAAGTCTCAAATGGATCCTTGGCCAACATGAAACTTGTATAGGATCTCAAGACCTTTAATTTGAGTGGTGGAAGACATCAAGGAGATTTATAGAACTCAAGTTATGGTTCTTGCAAGTTACAGGTCATCTGAGGACAGTGAAATTTGTCTGTAAAAGTTACTTGACTTCCAAGACACTTTTACCCTTCAAGGAGCTTTCAAATGTATTTCTGGACAACATGAAAGTTGTTCCTCATGATCTTAGCTTTCTAGAAAGGTATGGTATGCCTTCATATGATTTGTAGAACTCTACTTATGATCTTGGCAAGCCAGGGGTATTTTGGGAAAGTGGAATTACAGGTCATTTCAAGCATATGCCCAAAACTCCTATTTCCAAACTTCAAATGAAACAATGTTCAACATCAAACTTGCTCCAAATGACATTTTGAGTCTAGAAAAGTGGTTGTGGCAAGTTGGAAATTCATGGAACTTAGATTTGCAAAATTGACCAATATTAAAGGGAAAAATACCTTTTTAAATGACCAAATTTGTGATTTTTTGATACAAAAGCAAAACCAAGCATATGACCAACCATTTTGAAGGTAAAGTGCATTTTAAGATCATTGGCAATATTAGTTTTTTGGTTTGAAGTCAAGAAATTGGAGTTATCTTAAGTTGCTTGTAAGAAAGGATACACTTGCCAAATCAAGCTAAGACCAAGGTGCAAGGCAAGGGATGGTTTCTACACTCTCTAATTGTCATGAAAAGAGAAATTCAAGAGATTTTGAGGGGCTGTAACAAGGCAATGCAGAGCTAATTTTTCAACTTGGCCATTTCCATTTTCTCATGCAATGATATTAATAACTTCTCATGGGAGATTAATCTAGCATCTTCCAGAACTTTCCATCATCATCTATATAAACCCTAGAGCTGATCCATGAAGGGGTTGAACTTCATTTGGATCCAAAACTCATAGTTTCACTCCATCTTGCATTTTTGCAAATTCATTCAAAACTTCTCAATTCTTCATCATTCATTCAATTTTATGATCCAATTCCATTCAATAATCATCCCTGAGTAGATTACAAGCAAGATCTGAAGAGGAAACTGCAAGAATCGTGCTATGCAATCTTCTCTCATCCAAGTGCAATTGAAGTTGGTTATGGTGATCCAAGTGGTTTGAGCAAGAATTGTTGCATACAGAAGAAAGATTATAGCACACTGAGTGATCTTGGAGCATTGCAAGCTGTGGATTAAAGAGGATCCTCATCTGTTTTCAACTTTTTACCAGGTTAGTTCTTCTCACATTTTGGCTCGAATTAGGTAGCATGATAGAGAATTATTAGGTTAAACATAGTTTAGGTGGTTAGATGATTGATTCTGGAGCTTTAGGCAAGATTTCATGGAGGTTGACATGTGAGTGTAAATTCGGTTTGGACCTAGAACACGATGGTTAGGTTGTTATAATCTTAGATAATTAGCTAGATTTGTTCAGTGTGGTATAAGGATTGTGTTTGTACAAAGAATGGTGAGATTGGTGATGGTTGAAACCTGATGAAGTTTTGAATCTATGAAGTTACACTATTCGGTTTGGACGCTAGAGGTCGTTTTAATGAAATCTAATGGCTCAGTCGTATTCATGGTGGAAAATAGGCCAACTTTGGTTTTTGTATCGTGCAAATTGGTGGAGTAATGAAGTCACACGATGGAGGAGAAGATCCGCATGTGCATGTGTTTCCATGGAGTCTGAAACCCTAAGTGACCAAGGTAGAAGACGAAGCAAGGCCCGTTGGATTGAGGAGACTTGTTTGACTGAGAATATCATCTAGCGGTCCACATTCAAAGATGAGATTGGGAGGGAAGTCTGGGCGTGTAAAACGCCGCGTTTCATTAAAACGCTGGCGTGGGCCTTTCATGATATTGCTTTCCCCACCCCCTGACCAAGGCCCAATTGAAATGAACTCTATTTGCCTGCTATTTACACCGCTTCTTTTTCTTTTTTCTTTTCACTTTATTTGTTTTTCTGATTTGCATTGGGCTGGGGCGCGCCTTGCTTCTTGCACCCCCCATATCTGGGCCCGTTATGATAATAACTGAACATTATTGCTTTTCATACCCCATGATTCATTTCTCATATTATATTTCCTCCAAATTTTCTTAATCTTTAAAAATTCATAAAAAATTGAAAAAACATCATTTTTTAATGAGACTTTTTTTCCCATTTTCTATTTTCTGTCAAGAAAAATATGAAAACATAAAATTGTCATTTTACTTCATTTTCATATTTTTTGTATATTTTTACATTTAATAGCTTTTTTAATTCTTTTGGTTTATGCTACTATTTGTTGAATTTAGTTTGAGAGTTTCCTTTAGGATTTTCACCCCATTCTTTTTAGTACAACTAGATATGGATATTAGGTGTCCCCTGGTTTTATACCATAATTTCTAGGGCTTTATTTTAGGTAGTTTTAGTTAGAAACTATTAGGATAGTCAATTAGGGTTGTGAATATAACATAGGTGTAACAAACAAATTTCTTTTTGGGTTTTAGGACAAATTAGAAGATGGGACTATAGGGGTATTATGGGTAAGTGATAGATCCCTTAGAAAATGCTAGAAGTTCCCCTATTCTATTAATACTATTAGTATATTTCTGTAATTGATTGATTGTATGGTGTGCCCTCTCTAGGGTTATTGTTTGATTGTGTGGGGTATTGGGCCTGCTTGGGGTTTGGGTTTGAGCTGAAGACTTTGCTGATGAAGCCCATGGAAGACAAAAGGAGTGAAGGTCCAGTTCAGGAGTTGATGAAGATTGTAGCTTGCTTGCAGCTGTTGAAGATTATAGGAACTAGGAACTAGGTAGAGCTTAAAGTAGAAACTTGCTTCATAAACATGGAAGGTCTTGTTTGCCTCCATCCCTCTCTATGATGCAGAGTCTCTCTAGGATACTCACCCCCTTCCTTTGGAAGGCTTGGTGACAGTATCTAAGAGATAGAATTCTTGAGAGAAACATTCTACATTTTGTTAACAGTCTGTTTGCCACCTTTGGTGGTCAACTAACTGTTTAACATCCCAATTCATCCTATTGATGGTTCCTCATCCTGGAGAGTCTGATTTGAAGAAAAGCCATGAAAGATTGAAGAGGGAGACCTTGCCTGCTGCTGTCTGGAGCCCCGCTGTTTGAAGCTGTTGAAGGTGTTTACTGTCAGAGTTTCTTTCCTTGAAGATTGATGCTTGCTTGAAGCTTGTTGATGAAGACTTTGCTTGAAGACAGATGTTGATGGAGCTTGCTGTGCAGATTTGCTGTTTGCTGTTTATTTTTTGCTGTTTATAATTTTTTATGTATTGTTTGAGTTTCCCTGACTGTATTGTTTGCCATTTAATCTGTTAGGTTGAAGTGAAGCTACTTCACTTTGCCTGTTGTTTTCTAGGTTTGAGGTTGAGTGGGACTCCCTTGCCTCGCTTGTACTGCTGCATTCATGCATTTTACTGCTTTATTGTATATATACTATTGTTTCTGTTTCCGTTTATCCCTTAGGATCTCTGTTTCTCTCTGCGCAAGAGAGGAACATGATAAACATTAGGTCTTAACCCATGCATGATAACATTAGGTTAGTTTGATTCCCTTTTCAACCATAGGTTAGAGTTCTGTCTCTTCTTTCTCAAAACAAACAGAAAAACACAATAAATCTTTCAAACACAATAAAAGACACTTCTTCCGTAAAAGAATGTGAACTCATCAAAACGTCATTTTTTGTCCGCTTGGACTGTTAAGCAGAAAAACCCTTTTTCAGAAGGAGATAAAAGCAATCAAAACAGACTTGTGTCGTACGTGGCCCGAACTACGTTTGCTCTGATCTTTCGCGCTGTGTGGAAGTACGTAGGCATAGGATGCGACGTCCTAGCGAGCAACCTTCCCCTCCTTTCCCATAGGTAGGCGAACTACGTTGACTCTGATTTCTCGTTACAGACGGGAATACGTAGGCATAAAGTGCGATACTTTGCCGAGTCATTTTCTTTTCTTTTAACCCCAGACCTGTAGAGTAGATAGAATAACCATCCTTTCGACAGAAAACAAGCGTGGATCCCGTCGAGTACGACGGACGTGAGGGGTGCTAATACCTTCCCCTTGCGTAACCGACTCCCGAATCCAGGATTTGGTTGCGATGACCATTCCTTTCCCGTCTTTGCGGTAGGTTTACTTCGAGCGTTTCCTTTCCCTCCTTTGGGATAAATAACGTACGATGGCGATTCTTCTGTTCAGCCGGCGCCGATTTTCACAGTAGCGACACAAGGGCCATGTGATCATGGAATGATGTATTGAAGGGTTATAAGGATGATTCCTAGAACAACTCATCATGATTGAGGAGTTTGAGAAGTTTTAAGCTAGGGTTTCTAAGGATTGATAGTGTAAAATCCCCTAGTTGGATCCCTATTGTCGCTACTGCGAAAATCGGCGCCGGCTGACAGAAGAGTCGCCACCGTGCGTTATTTATCCCAACGGAGGGAAAGGAAACGCTCGAAGTAAACCTCGCAAAAAACGGGAAAGGTATGGTCGTCGCAACCAAAACCTGGATTCGGGAGTCGGTTACGCAAGGGGAAGGTATTAGCACCCCTCACGTCCGTCGTACTCGACGGGATCCACGCTTGCTTGGGTTGTCTAAAGGATGCAAAAACAATCTATCTACGGCTGCTAAATCTAGACGGAAGGGAATTGACTCGATAGAGCGTCGCACTCTATGCCTACGTATTCTCAAGAGAGAAAGTCAGAGTCAACGTAGTTCGGGACTACAGGGAAATTGGCTCGCCAAGACCTTGCGTCTTGTGCCTACGTACTTCCACACTGTATGGAAGATCAGAGCTTACGTAGTTCAGGCTAACTACGGCTAATCAGGGTGTTCTCACACAGCAGTGAGAAATTAAACTGGTTTTACAGGTTCGGGAACCTATGGGAAAAACTACGGTCTGGTCTCAAATGCACTCGGGCAAGAGAAAAGGGGTAACATCAGTCGTCAGCGGGAAAGTCTCGATCGCACAGCAGCGAGAGAACAAAAGGTTAGTTGTTAGTGTGCTCACTAGGATGTCGCATCCTATGCCTACATATTCTCGTCTGGTACGAGAAATCAGAGCAGCTGTAGTTCGGCTACTTTCGGGACCACAGCTCAAATCTCGTTTTATTAACATTCTGAAAAATGATTACAATGATTGAGGATTGAAAAATAAACTCCTAGAAACTATCCTGGAAAAAATCAAATGGAAAATAGCCCCCTAACAAGTGGACTTCTAAAACTATTCCTAAAATAAAACTCCATGAAGAAAATACACTCTAAAAAATATTACATCTACACTAATAATATTTTTCTATTTTTCCCTCTATTCTTTTTTCAACTATTTTCAACATTATTTTTCTCATTTTCATTTTTCAATATTTTTTCTATATTTCTTTTCTCTTTTTCATATTCTTTTCTCTTTTTTCTCTTTCTTTTTTCATATTTCTTTTTCACTATTCTTTTCAAATATCCTCTTTTTCTTTATTATTTTTCCTTCTAAAAACTAAACAAAATAAAATAAAACAAAAAAGAAAACAGGGGGGGTACACTGCAGTTCAGGGGATTACACCGGCAGAAAAACAATGGGAATTGGGGCCCAGCCCATTACAAGCCATCAGCCACACAAAAAACGGAGGGGTGCAGAAGTGAAACAGGGGGTAGTCCAGCCAGCAATCTCGTTGGGCTTAGCCCATCTCACCAAAGAACACACGGAGGGGGGGGGGGAATAGGAAATGGGAGTGTAGACAGAAAAACCCAATGGGCTTGAAGTTTGAGGCCCAAAAACCCAAACGTCCACTATCTTCAGTAAACGAACCCTAAACAAACCTAATCTCCTAACCACTGTTCACCAAGAAGCGCCGTCTTCCCTCTCCTTCTCCAACTCTCTCAATCTCGTTCTCTCTCGTATCCGTCTCTCTCTGATCTTCCCTCTGTTCTCCCTCTGAGCCTCCCTCCAATCTTCGATTCAAACTCTGAGCCTTTCTCTTCACTCATCTCAACCCAAGCCTTGTTCTTTCCCCCTCTCATCTCAACTCATCATCTGAGTTCTTGAGGAAGAAGATCCAGTCTTGAGAAAGAACAAAGAACTTAAAAAACTTGCGGAAGGTGAAGAATCTTTGACGTTACCGGAGGAGCTTTGAAGAGCAATGTCCTTGAAGTAATAAACGCCTGGTGAATTTGTATCTTGAAGATCCTCACGCAGATTTGTGGATTTCTGGACAAACGGAGGAAGAACCAAGACGAAGATGGTGACGAAAGTTCTCGATCTGGAAGACGATTCTTGATTCTGACGAGCCTGACGAATCCTTTGTAATTTCTGGAAAAAACAAATCAGAGGATCATTGTGAAAGTCCTTTTGAGTTCCCTTGGAGGTGCTCTTGGAAGGTGAAGAACGGTGATTGTTGAAGGCCGTTAAAGACTCGTTTGAAGAATGGATGAAGCATCACGAGGTTGATGGAGTTCTTGGAGAGAGTTCTTTTTCTGGAGGTATTAACGACCATTGACGATGGATGATGAACGTCGCTGATGAATTTCTGGGCGAAATTGATGAAGAAAGATGATGATTCTGATAGAAGGTTAGAGAAGAAAGATGAAGATCTGGAAAAATCTGGGAGAAAAATGGTTTCCGGCGAAGTGTACGGTGGCCGGAGGTAGTTGGTGGTCAGTTATGGCTGCCGGAAGGTGTTAGGGACGGTGGTTGCATGGCCGCCGGCCATGCAACCGGTGAAGACTCTGAGCTAGACAAGTGGCAAGGGTTGGTGGAGAGTTACTGCATGAGTCACACGTGTCCTGGGGCCTGAGTGGAGAGAGGGTTAGTTGAATTATGAGGTGGGGTCCCCTCTTGACAACACGTGGCTGACTTATATATGCTGGGATTTGGACTCTGCTGAATGGGCTTTGGCTAATTCGTGGATAATGAGGCCCAATGAATAAACTGAAGGATTATGGACTGGATTAGAACGTGATGATGAATTGATTAATACGTGATTAGATGGACACTAATGAAAACTGAAATGGATTAACAAAAATGAAAATGGATTAATGTGAAACAATATGGATGATTAACGTGGAAGTTAAATCTGATGGACCTAATAAAATTCTAATCAAAATCAAGACAATCAATTAATATTCTAAACTTTATTAATATCTATATTAATCTAAAATCCTATTAAAAATAAAAGGAAATCTATTAAATTCTATAAAAGAAAACCTATTCTATTAAAACCTATTAAACTCTATAAAATGCTAAAAAATGATTTAAAGCTATTAAAACTATTAACAAAAAAACTATTAATATTCTATATTATTCTAAAATGATTAAAAAAAATCTATTAAAACCCTAATAATGCCTAATAAAAATCCAGAAAATCCTAATAATTCCCAAAGGAACAAAAATAGCACAAAACCACAAATAATACTGCGAGGGCGCACCGGAATAGCCGGTAAAAATCAATAGACACTGAAACATCCCTAAAAATAACAGCGCAAGCTGAAAACACCGGGAAGAGCACGACTTCCCAAAAATACGATTCTACTTATCTAAACTGATTAAAAAAACATCTGAAATACGAGACGAGGGCTGTGATCCCGATAAAATCAGAACAACTGAAAAATGCACTGTATGCGATATGCAGATGCGAATGCAAGAATGCGTCGAAACATCGAACCAGATACGGGACCCAGTTGGTCAAATTTTAGGGTGCAACACCTATCTTCCAGGAGGTTTTAGCTCAAGATGTGATTGTCATCTCATCTTCCCCACGACATGAATGTTGTAGAGCTTGTTCTTAGCTTTAATTTGAGTGGTAGAAGTCCTTTATAGGATTTGCAGAGCTCAAGTTATGGTTTTGACAAATTACAGGTCATCTGAGGTATGTGAATCTGGGTCTTTGAAAGTCACCCAACTTGCAGACAACTTTTGCCCTAGTAGGATGATTCCTATGGTCTCTTGGTCAACATGAATGTTGAAGAGCATCTTCTTAGCTTTCTAGAGAGTACTAGAAGTCCTTGATAGGATTTGTATAACTCAACTTATGGCTTTGACAAGCCAAGGGCATTTTGGTCATTTAGAAGTTATAGGTCATTTCAAGCATAAGGCCATATCTCCTACTTCCAAGTTTCAAATGGAAAAATCTTCA
Source organism: Lathyrus sativus (assembly GCA_963859935.3). Classification (NCBI taxonomy): domain Eukaryota; kingdom Viridiplantae; phylum Streptophyta; class Magnoliopsida; order Fabales; family Fabaceae; genus Lathyrus; species Lathyrus sativus. The sequence continues at coordinate 247,778,219 of OZ012737.1, read as the reverse complement.
ACATCAAACTTTCTTAGAATGATGTTTTAAGGCTAGTAGGGTGGTCATGAGATGTTGAAAAGGCTCATATCAAAAAGTGATAAAAATGGCCTAAAAATGAGGCATAAGTTAATTCAAGTGAAGTTGAAAATCATAAATCACAAGCTATAAGTCCAAACCATGTCATATGATAGGTCATTTTGACTCCAAATGACATTTTAAGAACAATGGTTCAGCCACAATTTTGATTTGAGGCTTGCATCATAGGGTTGCTTTGTAAAAGTCTTGCTTGCATAATAAGGCACCAAACCAAAACAAGGAAAAGCTTAATAAACAAGGAAGAGATGCATGGTAACTTGTCTAAAATATCATTTGGGGATAAATTCAAGTTGGTTACCAAAGTTATAAGGGTTTTTGCATGAGATACCATATGGTGAGAATTGAAAATCCAAATTACCATATCATGAAATCTTCAAGTTCTTACTAGATGATTCTAGGAGGTTCTAGACTTTTCTAAACCTCTCTATATATTGAATACAACTTGCATTGATGAAAGGTTGGTGATAGTTGGTGTTAATTGTGGAAGAGAATAGAAATTGAAATCCAAAAACTCCATTTGCAAATCATATTCAAACTTCATATTCTTCTTCATTACCATTTCATTTTTCTTCACAAATCATCTCCATAAGCATTTCTGAGTGTGTTCATGCTAGAGTGAAGCTCCATTGATGAAGGTTTGAAGGTATTCACATTGAAGTTGCAAGAAGGCAAATTGCATTGGATCTTGAAGTACAAGTTCTCTACATCAAATCTCTTGCAAACAGAGGAAGATTCATCATCTAGGGAGTGTTCTTGAGGAGCTACAAGGCTTGGATTGAAGACTTTCATCACCTACCATTTCAAGAAGCAAGGTATGCAAAACCACTTCTACACCCTAATTTAGGCATGGCTAGGATGAATTCTTAGTGTAAAACTATTAGAGACAATTAGGTGGTCCATTTTGATGAGTTTGGGACTGATTGGAGAGGTTTCATTCATGGACACGAATTCTTGATGGAGCTAGAATGAGTGATATATTGAGTGTTAAGGCAAGATTTATGGCTGAGTTTGATGAGTGTAGCATAAGGATCATTTTTGTGTAAAGAATCATGAGTTTGGTTGAGGTTGAATATTGGTCAGATTTTGAGGTTAGCTTGGATTCGCGTTCGGGTTGCATGCTAGAGGGCATGTTAATGGAAACCAACACCACAGTTGTATTCTACGTGGAAAATAGATTAAATTTGGTCTTTACATCGAGGCATTTGGTCAAGAGACGAGGGAGAACGATGAGGAGGAAGTTATGTGCATGGGAATGTATTTTAATGGAGTTCAGAAACCCTAGGTTGCCCAAGGTTGAAGAAGACTCCACTACCGTCGGATCACGCGTGGAATGTTGACTGAAAAAGAGATCCAGCGGTCCATGTTCAAACGCGAATTGAGAGGGAAGAAACAGCAGCGTAAAACGCCGCGTTTCACTTAACCTGGTGCTGGGCCTTGAGTAATTTTTTCTATCCAAACCCCCCTAAGCGAGGCCCATCATATTATAACTGTATATTCCTTCTATTTGCACCGCGATTTTAATTTTTTTCTTTTTATTTTTCATTTGTTTTCTGATTTAAGCTGGGCCCAAGCGCGTTACTTCTCAGACCCCCCCTTATCTGGGCCCATCATCAAATAAACTGAATGTTATTTCTTTCTGCACCCATGCTTCATTTCTCATATTATTTTCACTCCAATTTTTCTTAATCTTTAAAAATTCATATAAAATTGAAAAATCAATATTTTTGCTTGGGAATTTTTTCTCCCTTTCCATTTTTTTGTCAAGAAAAATATGAAATCATAAAATTGCCATTTTATTTCATTTTTGTATTTTTTGCATATTTTCTCTTTTAGTGCATTTTTAATTCTTTTTAGTTGATACCTTGATTTGTAGAATTTATTTTAGATAGCTCCCTTTAGATTTTTAATTCAATCTTTTTAGGGTAGTTAGATGTATATTTTAGGTTCCCCCTGGATTAATTCCATATTTTTGTTGTGATTTTTAGGATAGTTTTGATTAGGTAATTCTAGGTAGTGTAGAATTAGGTTAAAACTTCAACATAGGTCCATAACAACTTTATATTTTGGGTTTTTAGGACAATTTAGACTATGGGGCATATATGGGGCTTAAGGGTAGGTATGTAGGATCCCTTAGAAATTATATTAGGATTTAATATAATAGTATGCTATTTTTAGTTGATTTTTGTATTGGTTGATTGTTTGTGTTGCCTTTAGGGCATGTTTGCTTTAGTTGCTTTGCTTTAGGAGCTTGGAAAGCTTGGTATCTCATTGTGGAGCATTGTGGAGCATTGTAGAAGAGTTGAAGATGCATTGAGAAGCTTGGGAGCCTGTTCTTCTTTTCTTTTTGTGTTTGTTTTAGGGTTAGGATTAGGAAGAGTTTAGTTAGACAACTTCTTTCTCAAACATGGATGGTATCATTCACCTCCATTCCTCCCTATGATTCAAAGTCCTTCCAGGGTATACACCTCTCTCCTTTGGAGGGATAAGTGTTATACCCAGGAAGTAGAACTTTTGAGGGAACCTTTCTTTTAATGTTGAACCCTTATAGGTCACCTTTGGTGATCAAATAAGCAGTTCAATATCCCCCAGCTTATCCAGTAAGTGATTTTCTCTGGTTTTGATTGTCTTGAGAGAATGTCAGAGCCTGAGCATGAAGATGAAGATTTCATTGAAGAGTATTGAAGAGGATGAATCCTTGAGCATTGCCATTCCAGCTGAAGCTTGAAGAGCAACAAGATCAAGTTGATACTTGAAGATCCCTGAAGATTAGGTGAAGCTTGAAGGTGGAGCTGATCAAGAAGCTGAAGCTTAAGGGAGAAGATGAGTTGAAACTCATGTTGTAGGGTTGAAACCTGGAGAAGCAAGTGATTGAAGTCTGAAGACTGAGTTGCTGATGGAGGAGCTGAAGCTTTCTTCTGTTTTCTTTTCTGTATTGTGTGTTTTGCTTGACTTGTTTGATGCATTAGAATAAGTTCATCTAGAATAGGTAGAATCTAGGAGCATGATTGCATTAGAGGTTGAGTTGCTCCCTCTGCTTGTATTGTTATTGTGTGGCTTTGCTTGCGGGTATTCGGTAGAGTTCAGCTCCCTTGCCCATGTGGTTTGTTTGCCTGATGGCATTTTATTTCATTTTATCTGTATGATTGCAGTTTACTGTTTATTGCTTGATAGCATGTTGTTTATATTTCAGTATGATTACTGTTATTTCATTCTGGCTTGAGGTTGAGATGAGCTTGTGGAGGCTGAAGCCCCACACACATTTCCTCCCTCACTTGCATTGCATGCATTTTACTGTTAAGCTGATGCTTTGTCTGTTTTGGTGTATCATTGACATGATCCCTTAGGACTCTCATCTCCTTGGATAAGGATTTGATGATAGAATTTTAGGTTGAAACCTATGCATGACAACTTCTAGGAGTTCCCTGTTTAAACCTCAACCATAGGATGAATCCATGGCATGACAACAGTAGGACTTGATAGTCTCCCTCCTAGTTGGGCCTGTTCTCTTCTCATCTCAAAACAGTTTAAAATACAGTAATCATGAATGGTTTCTTTCGTACGTCACGAGCCTTAAGCTATCTGAGAAAGGATTGTGGGAGAGTTTCTTTTCCACAGTCTGGATGTTTAGTATGGTACCCTTTGGGTGACATGCGACGCATTCACTCTCAGGTCATAGTCTCTAGTGCGGTTGAAATCGCAAACACAATAAAAAACACTTCTTTCGTAAAAAACAGGAAATAAACTGTAGTTTCCCGAACTACGTGAGCTCTGATCTCTCATGCCTGTTGAGAGTACGTAGGCCCAAGATGGCGATGTCTTGGCGAACTACCGTCCCCCGTAACCCTTCGTAGGCCGAACTATGTTGACTCTGATTTCTCATTCTCTGATGAGAATACGTAGGCATAAAGCGCGACGCTTTGCCGAGTCATTTTTCTTTTCTTTTTCAGCCAGCCTTGATAGGTAGATAGAATAAAACCAACCCGTCCAAGTAAACACAACAAGCAAGGATCCCGTCGAGTACGACGAACGTGAGGGGTGCTAATACCTTCCCCTTGCGTAACCGACTCCCGAACCCAGACAATGGTTGCGATGACCTTGTCTTACCCTTTTTCGTCAGGTTTTTCCGATCGTTTCCTTTCCCGCTCTGAGGGATAAATAACGAAAGGTGGCGACTCTTCTGTCATGCCGGCACCTTATTTTCGCGCAAGCAACAGCTGGCGACTCTGCTGGGACATTCAGGGTTCCCTATGCGAGTCTCACCTTGGATTTTCTTCCTAGCTGCCTGGGACCGTCCCCAGCAGTTGGCGACTCTGCTGGGGACTTCAACGGTTCCCTGCGAGAGTCAATCCTAACGCTTGTATGTTGACTTGTTGGGCTGTGGTTATTTATCGCATTTTACTTCTCGCACTTCATTTCCCGCATTTTATTTTCAGTATAATATGATTATTTGTGCTGTTGTGGGATTGGAGTTCTGATGAGTGAGAAGCCAGACCCAGGCTTGAGTGCACCATAGACTTAGAGTGGAAATTAGTGGGCGCGTGCTTGCTTTGCAGGCACTAGTGTCTCATGAAATCCACGCTCAGACGAGGTTCATCCGGTTGGCTTCACTTTCAACCCTTTGGGTTGAGACGGTTGCTGGTTTGGTGGATTGTCGACTCTGGGGACCGATCATTTGTGATTCAGCTAAGTGAGGCCGCTTCATGAGCTGGTGATGCCACACCTTCTGGGTATCGTATCACCCCTCTTGAAAGTCTGTGACGCTGATGAACGCATAGGATGCCGTACCTTGAGTCAGTTTAGGTCCATACCTGTGAGTGAGGTTGGGTTTATTGCAGGAAACCTTGACCTCCAGATTACCTGGTTTTCTCGACAGTGAATCAGTTATGTTGGTACCAGGTTTCCCAGTTGCGGATTTGTCTGTTCTTGATAGAGCAGGTTTTGATCAGAAGATCTTATCATCAGGTGTTTGTCTGTTCTTGGTAGAGCAGGTTTTGATCAGAGGATCTTATCATCAGGTGCATGTCTGTTCTTGATAGAGCAGGTTTTGATCAAAGTATTGTCATCAGTTGTTTGTTCTTGATAGAGCAGATTTTGAGTGGGGTCTGAAGATCTCATCAGCAGATGTTGTTTGTTCTTGATAGAGCAGATTTTGAGTGGGGTCTGAAGATCTCATCAGCAGCTGTATGTTTGTTCTTGATAGGGCAGATTTTTGATTTGGGGTCTGAAGACTTCATAAGTAGATATTTCCTGATCATACATCCGAGGTCCTTATTATCAGACATTTGTTCTTGACAGAGCAGAATTATGATCTTATGTATATGGTCCTATCAGATGGTTATTCTTGGCAGATCAGACCTGTGGTCCTACACCGGGGTTTTCTTTTCATCAGTGATTGTTGATACAGAATCTCTGCAACAGCAGTTACCTGGATATATTATTGCATGACTGCATTTTGCATTAGTTCGCATATTCATTTTGCATTCCATTAGCAGGTGTCTGTGCTGCAGGCGCATTTCGTACCCTGATTCTGGTGTCCCGAGCAATATGAGATATTTTCTTCCATGAATGGATCCAGTCTTATCACTGCATTGACGCTATGTTGGCACGTTGACACCAGAATTAGGGGTGATCTCCTAAACGTACAGACACCCATGGCATTAGCATAATTCATCTTGCATGACAGAAGCCGGGGCTTGTCTTCTAACCCTTGTGTTTGCAGGTTTGACTCAGAATCGAGCAACTCAGACTAATGGAGCAGGTACAAGCTGAGTTGGGGAAAATCCAAAGCCAGTTGGGGCAGGTCATGAATGACATACAGGCAGTGCGCCTGGACCAGCAAGTACTCAGAGAAGAGAATCAACAGCTGCAGAATCAGTTGAGCTTTCTCATGGGAGTGGTGAGAAGTATGCTAAAAAAGGAGAGTGGTCAAGCACCCGAGGTGGAGACCAAAGTGCTTCCTCCATTGCCGTCAGTGCCACCTGTGCTGAAGCCAAGTGGACCTCATGGATCCTCTACACAGCATGAAGCTCAAGACCTGTCTCGTCAGCAGCCGCGCCAGGCATCTCAGAATAACCCTGAAGGTCATAATCAAAAGAAGAAGCTACTTGATAGAGCTGTGGACCCAATACCTGTGAGTTACGCCCAGCTGTTGCCACTGTTGGTTCAGAACCATGTTCTCAAGCTTCGGACTTTGGATCCACCGGATGGCGTGTCACCAGACTTTGATCTCAGCACACATTGTGATTTCCACTCAGGAGCACCGGGGCACCATATTGAAACATGTAAGGCTTTCAAGAATAAGATTCAAGACCTTATTGACTCAAGGACAATTAGGTTTGTGCCGGGCGGCATGAGAGCATCCGGAAATTTTATCCCGTACCCTGCAGAAGAAGTGAATGATTCCACTCCTTTGCCCGAAGCTGAGAAAGATCTTGAATATGTCCCGCGACTTTTGGTGACTGAATCGCCTCGCTCGCAGTTTCTACCTGGATCAAGTTCAAGGACGCAAGCGCCTAAACAAGGGACCGTTGCCATTCAGAAACGATGACCTCTTGCTCCTTGGCGGAAAGAATACCAGCACCAGAATCGAAAGATGCCTCGCAACAACCTGGAAAGAAGGAATGATCCCCTTCATCATGTTCCAGTGCCACTCAGCCAGATTCTGCCATGTCTTATTCAGAGCTCGTTGGTGTATCCTAAAGATCTCAAGCCCGTGCCAGAGCCTTACTCTCCAGGATACAATCCCCATGCTCAGTGTGGTTACCATGGTGGATCTCTGGGGCATTCAACTAAAGATTGCAAGGCTTTTCAGGCGAAAGTGCAACAGTTGATCGATAAAGGGTGCATTTCCTTTCCAGAAGGAGTTTTGGTTGTGCGTGACAACCTCTCAGCTGTCTGAGCTCGCAGATTCAGAGGGTTATTTCCAGAAGCCAGTGGTCCAGACAGGCAGACGTCCTCAGCATTGGCAGTCCTCGGACTTTTTTATCTTTTGCATTTGTAGTTTCTTTTCTGTTAGTTACTACTTGCTGTTAAACATTGTATGTTTCGAATGGTAATGTTAATAAAGTGACTATGCATTTTTCTGAATTAATCATGTCGTTGTCACTCATTTACTGCATTGCACTGACACTTGCATTTTATTCACTCCACTTTATCACTATGATTAGCAAAGAGTGGAGGGAGGATGACGAAACTGAATACTCACAACCGATGATCGTATGCTTTCAGATAAAACCTTGCCGATGACGTACAAGGCATTGTTTCAAATCCCCTAAACACCGGAGAGATAAGGAAGAGAATCCCTTGTTAACCACTTCGAGCCGAGAAGTAGGAGTTTCTTTCGGACTTTTAAACCCTTACATCTTTAACCCGGGGCAGGGTAGTTGTCAGTTAGCTTGATCGAGCGTTCAAGTCTTATAGAGGAGTGTTGTCTTTCGAGGACCAATCACATCGTATTCCTCTCCAGAGGTCGTACCTCGTCAACCACAATGGTTAAACCTCACCAATCAGGAGTGAGACAGTTATAAACCTCTCGGATGAATCCAGACAGCCAGTGTCGCACGACTTGAAAAAAGGAATAAAAAAGCCCGCTAAGTAAAAAAGAAAAAGCTGGAAAGCAAATACTTAGGCAAAAATCAGGGCATCCCGCTGGACTTCAAAAGAAAAATCGAAAAGAACTCTGAAGAGTCAGTCCAGGCAAAAATTAGGGAATCAAAAGAATGAAAAAGAAAGGATTATAAAAAAGAAAAATCCTCGAACAAGGACAAAGTCGTGCGGATACAGGCACCGAAAACGAAAAGGGAGTAACTGTCACTCCGAAACACCTTGTGAGTTCTTTAACCAGTTGTTCCCAATATTCAGCATACCTCTCGAAGAGGCGAGCGCTCGACCCAAGTTAACTGAAATTTAGGATCGGAGATCATCACGTAGAAGGGGTGGGTACAAATCATAATTTGAGCCGAATATCCTTTGTTTCACGAACCGTGAACCCGACCACGATACAACCCTTAAAAGACCTAATTGAGGCAGGGTTTATTCTGAAAGCGCATTACGATAAGGTTGAGTAACCTGACTCCTACATGATTTTCTAATCATATCTTTGTTGTATTTTTCACTGATTGAGTCAGCACTACGTTTGAACTCTGGTTCATTCGTCACTCACTAGCATGTCACGTAAATGAGTGACAATACATTTTTTTCAAAATCTGCATGAACACTGCATTAAAATTACCATTCGTGAATAGACAATTTTAATTGCAGGTCAGTAGTTGATACGAAGGAACTCCAATAGGGAGTAGTCAATCAGGACTGAATCGTCAGAAGTCTGGATCAGAATGGTATGCTGCGAAGCCCTGTGAATTTGGGGCATTGACTTCCTGTGAGTTTGGAATCAGTTTGTCTGAGGACAAGTCCCAGAGTATCGGTTGATTATGGGACAGTTTATTCAAGAGGCAGTTGACCAGAAGTTGACCTCCTCGAGACCCAATCGGGGGCAGCTATCCAGAACTCTTGTGATTTGAGGGCAGATCCCTCCAGTGTTCACTCAGGGCGTGTTGAGTCGCTCATCGCTCGTTCAGGGGCAAACTACTTCAGAGATATTGAAGCCAACCATGCTGAGAGTTGATTAGTTGAGGATGAATCCTCCCGTTGTACAGATGTTGGGGCAGGCCATCTGAAGATTGTCTTGTTGCCAGCTGCTTTCTGTTCAGAATGATTATTCCCAAAAGTCGGATTGGGGCAAGTTGAATTGTACTGGGGCCAGTTGTTCAAATGAGTTTGTTCACCCCAGCAGGAGTTGAGTGTCGGGGAATCGTGTCGTTACCCTGCCAAAACCTGAGCCTTCTGAAGAAGCCTCGCGGTCATTGGATTGTTATCCTACAGCCTAACCTGTTACTTGGCTCCATGATTGGCAGTCTGTATTCCCTGTGTTGACGTTGTTGAACTAGGATTGTTTCTTAGCAGAGATGTACGGTTTGAGGTTGTTTCCCCTGAGCAGTTTGAGACTGCAGCAAATTGAGATGGCATTCATCCCTTATCAGAGTAGGATCAAGATTATCCTCAGCAGGGTTTGATTGATATTCCCGGCAGAGTATGGCCATCCCAAGCATTGAACGTTGATCGGCCTGATGTGCTATTTTCCCAAGTGGGGTGAGACTGAAGCTTTCCCTGACCGACAAATTTGGGTTTATTTCCCCAGCAGTGGGACTGATGCAATGTTGTATTCCCACAGAGTCCGAGTGTGACTCCCTTTCCCTCCGAGTCTAGGTCATTGACTCATTCCTCTAGCAGAGGTCGACGGTGATTCCCTCATTGAGTAATCTCTAGACGGGTAGATTTTGATGTCAGCCCGAGAAGAGTTGTTTCTCAGCAGATTGCTTTGTACCCTATAAGGACTTAGGGTGTTCAAAAAAGACCGTTCAGAGTTGTCTTCCTCGGTGAAGTGAGATTCAAGTCCAGTGATCGATTGTTATCTTCCGCAGATGTCAGAGGTGTTTCCTTGATAGGATCAGTACATCTCCAACAGAGTTGTACCATGAGTAGCTAAGGATTGATATCCCCAGCAGTGTTGATACACAGGTATTCCTCATCAGGCTTATTTACCCAGCAAGGGTTACCCAGAAGGGCCAGTCTCCGTGAGACGTGTGCAAGAGTTATCCTCAGCGTGTCAAGATTGATATCGTCAACAGAGTGTAGCCCTTTTCCCCAGCAAGAGGATAGCACTTCCCCAGCAGCAGGCAGGTAGATTGATATCCCCAGCCGGGCGTAGCCATGGTTGGCGGATGAAGGGTTCCCCCAAGCAGATCCTGAAGGATTGTCCAGCAAGCGGAAGTTTGTTTATCCCCGTAAGTTTGAGGACTTAATGACATGAGTGTCTTGTAGCCTGAAGTCTATGTTCCCTAGAAGGGTCGTTTCCTAGAGAGCCGTTTAGGGCATTTATCGCTTTCCCCATGTAGAGTAGCAGAGGGTGGTGTGTTGCTCAGCCTGATGTGCTGTGTTTCCCGGAGGAGCCCGTCGTCCCAAGGTTTAAGCCCGGTTGAGATTGGCGCAGGTGGCAGTTTCCCTGAAGGGTAGCTTTTTCCTCAGCAGAGTGGTTACTCTCCCCGAGAGGATGGTTCCTCTTCCCAGCATTTATTTTGCTGGGGCATATCCTTGCATGATTGCATAACAAAAATGTAGTATTTCCGTTTCGCACGGAGCATTACACTCATCCATGCATTTCCCAACATGTGCATATTGAAACACGAACCAGGCGGTTACCTTCTCTTCCCCAAGCAGACGCATCCTGAAGGAACGTCGCCTCCTCAGCTGAGTCACGCGCCGAAGCATGAATTTTCCCCCCGCACCGGGTCACAAGTGCAGGTTTCATAGAAGCGTTCAAGCGCCGAAGCATGAATTCATCCCCCCGCACCAGGTCACAAGTGCAGGTTTCGTAGGAAACTACTCGTACGCCGAAGTATGCAACAACTGATGGTGCCAGACTGAAGTCTCCAGCGGAATTGAAATTCCCCACCAGATTCGTGCTCTCTCCCGAAGTCGGATGATTCCCTCTCCCCCAGTAGAGTGTTGGAACAGCTGATGTTGTATTCCCCTGCAGAGTTGTACTCCCCCCAAAGTCGGATGATTCCTTCTTCCCCAGCGGAATTGAAATTCCTCATCAGAGTCGTACTCTCTCCAGTGAAGTAGTTGGGACCATGGATGGATTTTCCCTAGCAGAGCGTTGAACAGCTAATGTTGTATTTCCCCCAGAGTCGTACTCTCTCCAGCGAAGCAGAATGAGTTCTTCTTCCCCAGCCGAGTTTGCAGACCACCAAGAGAGTCGGATCCTTGGAAGTTGGTCAGACCATGATTGGTTTTTCCCCAGTGGAGTGTGGAGCAGCTGAAGTTGTTTCCCCACATAGTTATCATCCCCAGAAGAGTAGCCGAGACGGCCACGCAACTTATTCTCGCGATTGACATTGCTTTCTCTCAGCAGGTCCAGGTTCTCGTAGAGCTTCGTCCCCTGCAGCAATCAACTGAAGTTGTTTCCCCCGCAGCAGTCAACTGAAGTTGTGTCCCCTGCGGAGTCCAAGTGATATTAGCGTGACTATGCCCTCCTCAGCAGGATGATTCCCTTATCTGAGTAGTTCTCTCCCCTTGACAGGAGGATTTCCCCCTCGGCATTTATTTTTCTGACGGGATCGCATCATTGTGCACGATTGCATAGCATTTAGCATAAACGCATAGCATTTCCACCTTGTGGAGAATGGCGCCGAAGCATATGCATAATAAACATGATCTAGGTTGTTACCGTTCTTGTTTTGCAGGTGTTCCGCCGAAGGATCAGTTCCTCAGGATGATTCCTGACATTCCCCCCAACAAAGTTATTTGTTCAAGATGATTCTTGAAGGTCCCCGACGGAGTTATTTGGTCAAGATGAGTCTTGAAGTCCTTAGCAGAGTTGATTCCTCCAGAATGATTCCTGGACCCCCGGAGCGGAGTTACTAGATAGTTCTCCAAATTCCCCAGCGGCGAAGCATCATCCCCAGCAAGGTTTCCAGCGGCGATGTTGGGTATTTCTCAGATTCTTTGTTCTCCAGCGGCGATGTTGGGTATTTTGGTAGTTTTCCAGCGGCGATGTTGGGTGTGTTTGTCAGATTATTCTTTAGTTCTCCAGCAGCGATGTTGGGTATGTTTGTGTCTGGCGGCGATGTCAGGATTCTTCAGTTTTCCAGCGGCGATGTTGGGTGTTTTGGCTGTTTGACGGCGATGTCAGATAGTTCAGTTCCCCAGCGGCGATGTTGGATGTCTGTTTCCCCGAGTTATGTTTGTTTCCAGCGGCGATGTTGGATGTTTTGACGGCGAGGTCAGATCATGTTTGTTTCCAGCGGCGATGTTGGATGTTTGTTTCTGGCGGCGATGTCAGGAGATTATGTTTGACGGCGACGTCAGACTCGTTAGCTCCCCAGCAGAGATTATGTTTGTTCGACGACAATGTCAGACTCTTCAGTTCTCCAGCGGCGATGTTGGGTATTTTGGTTGTTCGACGGCGATGTTGGGTATTTTGGTTGTCCGGCGGCGATGTCAGACTCTTCAGTTCTCCAGCGGCGATGTTGGGTATCTTGGTTGTTCGACGGCGATGTTGGATGTTTGGCTGTCCGACGGCGATGTCAGGATTCTTCAGTTTTCCAGCGGCGATGTTGGGTGTTTTGGCTGTTCGACGGCGATGTCAGATAGTTCAGTTCTCCAGCAGCGATGTTGGATGTTTGTTTCCCCGAGTTATGTTCGTTTCCAGCGGCGATGTTGGATATTTGTTTTGACGGCGAGGTCAGATTATTTCGGGTTCTCCAGCGGCGATGTTGGATGGTTGATTCGACGGCGAGGTCAGATTATGTTCGTTTCCAGCGGCGACGTTGGATATTTGTTTTGACGGTGATGTCAGATTCTTCAGTCCTCCAGCGGCGATGTTGGATGTTTGTTTCTGGCGGCGATGTCAGATGAGTTTGTTCTCCAGCGGCGATGTTGGATATTCGTTTATTTCTGGCGGCGATGTCAGATGAGTTTGTTCTCCAGCGGCGATGTTGGATATTTGTTTATTTCTGACAGCGATGTCAGATTCTCTAGTTTCCAGCGGCGATGTTGGATGTTTGTTTCTGGCGGCGATGTCAGGAGATTATGTTTGACGACGATGTCAGACTCGTTAGCTCCCCAGCAGAGATTATGTTTGTTCGACGGCGATGTCGAGTGTCTCTCAGAGTTATGTTCATTTATGACGGCGATGTCAGATTCTCTATTTCTCCAGCGGCGATGTTGGATGTTTGTGTCTGGCGGCGATGGCAGACTCTTCAGTTCTCCAGCGGCGATGTTGGGTATTTTGGTTGTCCGACGGCGATGTTGGGTATTTTGGTTGTTCGACGGCGATGTCAGACTCTTCAGTTCTCCAGCAGCGATGTTGGGTATCTTGGTTGTCCGACGGCGATGTTGGGTATTTTGGTTGTCCGACGGCGATGTCAGACTCTTCAGTTCTCCAGCGGCGATGTTGGGTATCTTGGTTGTTCGGCGACGATGTTGGATGTTTGGTTGTCCGACGGCGATGTCAGACTCTTCAGTTCTCCAGCGGCGATGTTGGGTATCTTGGTTGTTCGACGGCGATGTTGGATGTTTGGTTCTCCGACGGCAATGTCAGATTCTTTAGTTTTCCAGCGGCGATGTTGGGTGCTTTGGTTGTCTGTTGACAATGTCAGAGGAATTTAATGTGGATAACTGACGACGATATCAGATCAGTATTTCTTCAGCTAGTTGCCGTGCAGCTAGTATTCCAGTGTTCGAAGATTCGTTCCCCTCAGAGTACCGTGTGCTCTGGAGCAGTTGGCAAATTTCCGGGTTTACCGGTATTCAACCGTCTCGCACCTTGATTGGCTGAGAGCCGTTCGCTCCTCACCCAGTCAGGTTCAAGCCGTTTGAATAGGGGCAGCTGTTGCACCCTAAAATTTGACCAACATTTATTTACCCATCAAGTGTTTGAAGGTTGATACCTTTGTCAGAAAGCTCAAGAGATTCTCAGAGGAACTGGTTGAAACCAAGGTTGTGTGTCTCATAACTTGAGAGTTGTGGGTGCTCCTCAGGTGATTCTGAGACTATGAGGATGAACTTGAAGCTTTGAGAAAGCTTATGAGATGTCTTGAAAGCCATCATGAATCCTAGAGAGGTCATTGTACAAGAATTCAGAAGATTCAACCATGAGTGGTAGAATTAGGGTTTGACTGGGTCAACCCTAGGTCAACTGATGATTTGGAGAGGATTGAGACCTAATCCAAGGGCCATGTGATCATGGAATGATGTGTTGAAGGGTTATAAGGATGATTCCTAGACCAACTCATCATGATTGAGGAGTTTGAGAAGTTTTAAGCTAGGGTTTCTAAGGATTGATAGTGTAAAATCCCCTAGTTGGATCCCTATCTTCCAGGCAGTTTTAGCTCAAGATGTGATTGTCATATCATCTTCCCCACAACATTAATGTTGTAGAGCTTGTTCTTAGCTTTAATTTGAGTGGTAGAAGTCCTTGATAGGATTTGCAGAGCTCAAGTTATGGTTTTGACAAATTACAGGTCATCTGAGGTATATGAATCTGGGTCTTTGAAAGTCACCCAACTTGCAGACAACTTTTTCCCTAGTAGGATGATTCCTATGGTCTCTTGGTCAACATGAATGTTGAAGAGCATCTTCTTAGCTTTCTAGAGAGTACTAGAAGTCCTTGATAGGATTTGTATAACTCAACTTATGGCTTTGACAAGCCAAGGGCATTTTGGTCATTTGGAAGTTATAGGTCATTTCAAGCATAAGGCCATATCTCCTACTTCCAAGCTTCAAATGGAAAAATCTTCAACATCAAACTCGCTTAGAATGATGTTTTAAGGCTAGTAGGGTGGCCATGAGATGTTGAAAAGGCTCATATCAAAAAGTGATAAAAATGGCCTAAAAATGAGGCATAAGTTAATTCAAGTGAAGTTGAAAATCATAAATCACAAGCTATAAGTCCAAACCATGTCATATGATAGGTCATTTTGACTCCAAATTACATTTTAAGAACAATGGTTCAGCCACAATTTTGATTTGAGGCTTGCATCATAGGGTTGCTTTGTAAACGTCTTGCTTGCATAATAAGGCACCAAACCAAAACAAGGAAAAGCTTAATAAACAAGGAAGAGATGCATGGTAACTTGTCCAAAATATCATTTGGGGATAAATTCAAGTTGGTTACCAAAGTTACAAGGGTTTTTGCATGAGATACCATATGGTGAGAATTGAAAATCCAAATTACCATATCATGAAATCTTCAAGTTCTTACTAGATGATTCTAGGAGGTTCTAGACTTTTCTAAACCTGTCTATATATTGAATACAACTTGCATTGATGAAAGGTTGGTGATAGTTGGTGTTAATTGTGGAAGAGAATAGAGATTGAAATCCAAAAACTCCATTTGCAAATCATATTCAAACTTCATATTCTTCTTCATTACCATTTCATTTTTCTTCACAAATCATCTCCATAAGCATTTCTAAGTGTGTTCATGCTAGAGTGAAGCTCCATTGATGAAGGTTTGAAGGTATTCACATTGAAGTTGCAAGAAGGCAAATTGCATTGGATCTTGAAGTACAAGTTCTCTACATCAAATCTCTTGCAAACAGAGGAAGATTCATCATCTATGGAGTGTTCTTGAGGAGCTACAAGGCTTGGATTGAAGACTTTCATCACCTACCATTTCAAGAAGCAAGGTATGCAAAACCACTTCTACACCCTAATTTAGGCATGGCTAGGATGAATTCTTAGTGTAAAACTATTAGAGACAATTAGGTGGTCCATTTTGATGAGTTTGGGACTGATTGGAGAGGTTACATTCATGGACACAAATTCTTGATGGAGCTAGAATGAGTGATATATTGAGTGTTAAGGCAAGATTTATGGCTGAGTTTGATGAGTGTAGCATAAGGATCATTTTTGTGTAAAGAATCATGAGTTTGGTTGAGGTTGAATATTGGTCAGATTTTGAGGTTAGCTTGGATTCGCGTTCAGGTTGCATGCTAGAGGCCATGTTAATGGAAACCAACACCACAGTTGTATTCTACGTGGAAAATAGATCAAATTTGGTCTTTACATCGAGGCATTTGGTCAAGAGACGAGGGAGAACGATGAGAAGGAAGTTATGTGCATGGGAATGTATTTTAATGGAGTTCAGAAACCCTAGGTTGCCCAAGGTTGAAGAAGACTCCACTACCATCGGATCACGCGTGGAATGTTGACTGAAAAAGAGATCCAGCGGTCCATGTTCAAACGCGAATTGAGAGGGAAGAAACAGCAGCGTAAAACGCCGCGTTTCACTTAACCTGGTGCTGGGCCTTGAGTAATTTTTCCTATCCAAACCCCCCTAAGCGAGGCCCATCATATTATAACTGTATATTCCTTCTATTTGCACCGCGATTTTAATTTTTTTCTTTTTATTTTTCATTTGTTTTCTGATTTAAGCTGGTCCCAAGCACGTTACTTCTCAGACCCCCCCCCCCCCCTTATCTGGGCCCATCATCAAATAAACTGAATGTTATTTCTTTCTGCACCCATGCTTCATTTCTCATATTATTTTCACTCCAATTTTTCTTAATCTTTAAAAATTCATATAAAATTGAAAAATCAATATTTTTGCTTGGGAATTTTTTCTCCCTTTCCATTTTTTTGTCAAGAAAAATATGACATCATAAAATTGCCATTTTATTTCATTTTTGTATTTTTTGCATATTTTCTCTTTTAGTGCATTTTTAATTCTTTTTAGTTGATACCTTGATTTGTAGAATTTATTTTAGATAGCTCCCTTTAGATTTTTAATTCAATATTTTTAGGGTAGTTAGATGTATGTTTTAGGTTCCCCCTGGATTAATTCCATATTTTTGTTGTGATTTTTAGGATAGTTTTGATTAGGTAATTCTAGGTAGTGTAGAATTAGGTTAAAACTTCAACATAGGTCCATAACAACTTTAGATTTTGGGTTTTTAGGACAATTTAGACTATGGGGCATATATGGGGCTTAAGGGTAGGTATGTAGGATCCCTTAGAAATTATATTAGGATTTAATATAATAGTATGCTATTTTTAGTTGATTTTTGTATTGGTTGATTGTTTGTGTTGCCTTTAGGGCATGTTTGCTTTAGTTGCTTTGCTTTAGGAGCTTGGAAAGCTTGGTATCTCATTGTGGAGCATTGTGGAGCATTGTAGAAGAGTTGAAGATGCATTGAGAAGCTTGGGAGCTTGTTCTTCTTTTCTTTTTGTGTTTGTTTTAGGGTTAGGATTAGGAAGAGTTTAGTTAGACAACTTCTTTCTCAAACATGGATGGTATCATTCACCTCCATTCCTCCCTATGATTCAAAGTCCTTCCAGAGTATACACCTCTCTCCTTTGGAGGGATAAGTGTTATACCCAGGAAGTAGAACTTTTGAGGGAACCTTTCCTTTGATGTTGAACCCTTATAGGTCACCTTTGGTGATCAAATAAGCAGTTCAATATCCCCCAGCTTCTCCAGTAAGTGATTTTCTCTGGTTTTGATTGTCTTGAGAGAATGTCAGAGCCTGAGCATGAAGATGAAGATTTCATTGAAGAGTATTGAAGAGGATTAATCCTTGAGCATTGCCATTCCAGCTGAAGCTTGAAGAGCAACAAGATCAAGTTGATACTTGAAGATCCCTGAAGATTAGGTGAAGCCTGAAGGTGGAGCTGATCAAGAAGCTGAAGCTTAAGGGAGAAGATGAGTTAAAACTCATGTTGTAGGGTTGAAACCTGGAGAAGCAAGTGATTGAAGTCTGAAGACTGAGTTGCTGCTGGAGGAGCTGAAGCTTTCTTCTGTTTTCTTTTCTGTATTGTGTGTTTTGCTTGACTTGTTTGATGCATTAGAATAAGTTCATCTAGAATAGGTAGAATCTAGGAGCATGATTGCATTAGAGGTTGAGTTGCTCCCTCTGCTTGTATTGTTATTGTGTGGCTTTGCTTGCGGGTATTCGGTAGAGCTCAGCTCCCTTGCCCATGTGGTTTGTTTGCCTGATGGCATTTTATTTCATTTTATCTGTATGATTGCAGTTTACTGTTTATTGCTTGATAGCATGTTGTTTATATTTCAGTATGATTACTGTTATTTCATTCTGGCTTGAGGTTGAGATGAGCTTGTGGAGGCTGAAGCCCCACACACATTTCCTCCCTCACTTGCATTGCATGCATTTTACTGTTAAGCTGATGCTTTGTCTATTTTGGTGTATCATTGACATGATCCCTTAGGACTCTCATCTCCTTGGATAAGGATTTGATGATAGAATTTTAGGTTGAAACCTATGCATGACAACTTCTAGGAGTTCCCTGTTTAAACCTCAACCATAGGATGAATCCATGGCATGACAACAGTAGGACTTGATATTCTCCCTCCTAGTTGGGCCTGTTCTCTTCTCATCTCAAAACAGTTTAAAATACAGTAATCATGAATGATTTCTTTCGTACGTCACGAGCCTTAAGCTATCTGAGAAAGGATTGTGGGAGAGTTTCTTTTCCACATTCTGGATGTTTAGTATGGTACCCTTTGGGTGACATGCGACGCATTCACTCTCAGGTCATAGTCTCTAGTGCGGTTGAAATCGCAAACACAATAAAAAACACTTCTTTCGTAAAAAACAGGAAATAAACCATAGTTTCCCGAACTACGTGAGCTCTGATCTCTCATGCCTGTTGAGAGTACGTAGGCACAAGATGGCGATGTCTTGGCGAGCTACCGTCCCCCGTAACCCTTCGTAGGCCAAACTACGTTGACTCTGATTTCTCATTCTCTGATGAGAATACGTAGGTATAAAGCGCGACGCTTTGCCGAGTCATTTTTATTTTCTTTTTCAGCCAGCCTTGATAGGTAGATAGAATAAAACCAACCCGTCCAAGTAAACACAACAAGCGAGGATCCCGTCGAGTACGACGGACGTGAGGGGTTCTAATACCTTCCCCTTGCGTAACCGACTCCCGAACCCAGACAATGGTTGCGATGACCTTGTCTTACCCTTTTTCGTCAGGTTTTTCCGATCGTTTCCTTTCCCGCTCTGAGGGATAAATAACGAAAGGTGGCGATTCTTCTGTCATGCCGGCACCTTATTTTTGCGCAAGCGACACCTGATCCATAGCTTAGATAGTAAACACCCTTTTAGATAGACAACAAAGCATGGATCCCGTCGAGTACAACCGACGTGAGGGGTTCTAATACCTTCCCCTTGCGTAACCGAATCCCGAACCCGAGATATGGTTGCGATGACCTGTCTTTTCCTGTTTTTGTTAGATTTTCTCTGATTGTTTCCTTTCCCTCTTTTGGGATAAATAATGAACGGTGGCGACTCTCCTGTCATTGTCGACCCCTCTTCGCAGCGATGCGACAACTGGCGACTCTGCTGCGGATAGGAACATCCCCCATGCGAGTCAATCCTAGCGCTTGGTTGTTTATCTCTTTTGGGTATGTGTATATATGTGATGTACTTTATTTTTCCCGCATTTATTTTCAGCATTGTACATATCAGTTTTGCTGTGCTGTTGGAGGGGGAATGTTCCATTGAGAGATAAGTCGAACTCGGGCTTGAGTATAAACATAGTATTATAAGTGGAAAGTAGTGGTGAACCTGTATGTTTGGCATGCACTAGTTCCCATGAAATTCGCGCTCAGACGAGATTCTCTTTGATGATTTCTTATCTAGCCCATTGGGCTCGACGGGATTTTGGATCTGAGGATTGTCGACTCTAGGAACCGATCACTTGTGATTCAGCTAAGTGAGGCCGCTTCGTTAGACTATGATGCCAAACCAGAAATGGTGAACGTATCATCGTTTCTCGAAAGTCTGTGACACAGATGAACGTATAGGATGTCGAACCTTGTCAGTGGATAGGTTCATACCTGTGAGAGGGATTGGGTTATGCAGGAAACCTTGACTTCCAGATTACCTTGTTTTCTTTGTAGTGTGAATCTGTGATACAAGGGTTTCCTATTAGTGACAATGTTATGTTCTTGTCAAAGCAGAGCGCTGGTTCTTCTCAATCAACAGCATAATAACCTTGATCCCCTGTTTGCATTTGCATTTGCATTTTCATATTGCATATTAATTAACATGTATTTATGTTGCAGGTGTACGTTTCCCTTTGATTCTAGTGTTCTTATTTCTCTGACATGGAGCCTAGCCTGAGGAAGACAGTGATATACAAGTTTCCAACACCTGACATCAGATATCTGTTGGGTTTGATTTCTGTTGCTAACAGAAAAGTGATGGAAGACTTCAAGGAATCTTATGGGAAGCTTCTGAGTGTTGTCTGCAAGCCATCAGTGTATGAGTTGAGTGGTCTGTGTGCTCTCTTGTAGTTTTATGACTCGCAGCTGCGGTGCTTTACTTTCCCTGGTTATATTATGGCGCCCACTTTAGAAGAGTTTTTTGTGTTGTTGGGAGTGCCTGTCCTTGATCAGATGTCGTTCTATCACACTGAAGCTGAGCCTGATCTGGCTATGCTTGCTGCTGCTTTACATCTGGATATTTCTGAGCTGAAGGGGCATTTGACTAAGAGGATTGGAATGTCTGGCTTCCCTTTATCATTTCTGATTGAGAAGACTCAACAGTTTGCCAAAGATGGTTGTTGGGTGGTGTTTAATGCTATCTTGGCACTCTATATCTATGGTATCATGTTATTTCCTAACATTCCGGATTTTGTAGATTTGGATGTGTTCCATATCTTTGCTTCAGGGAACCCTATACCTACGTTGCTAGGTGACGTCTATCATTCTGTACACTACAAGAATGAAAACCGAAGAGGGAAGAACGTATCTTGCTACATGCCTTTGTTGTATATATGGTTTACTAGTCATCTCCCCAAGTATGGTCCTTTCATTACTACTGCAGGTACTTCAGAATGGTCCGAGAGGTTGATGGGGTTGTCTGCTGAGAACATTATCTAGTTTGATAGAGATATGCTTGGTACAGAGATCACTTATAGTTGCAGAGATTTTCCTAATGTCTCGTTGGTCGGAAGGAAATGATGCATCAACTATAATCCATCCTTGTTGATTAGATAGTTTGGGTATGCTTTGAGAGATCCTCCTAAGGAAGAAGAGATACAGGAATCTCTGTATCTCACCGGATTGTTGGAGGGAGATACTTTGCTTAGAGTTGAGGATGCTTGGAGCAGAATTCACAGGAAGGGGAAATTATCTCTAGGGAAGAGTAACAGTCAAGCCTACGACCCCTATTTGATTTGGATCCAGGATAGAACAAAGAGGTTACTAATGCCTTTCCCATCTATAGAGCCTTTGTATCCTCTCATGATTGAGGAACCTACCACTGTGGATATCCAGAAGTACAACCGATTGTGGTCTGAGAAAGAGGAGCTTCGGAAGGCTAATGAAGAGTTAGAAAAAGAGATCATTTAGCTTCGGAGTGAGAAGATTGAAGTTATGCACTCTTTCAGGAGGCAGACTGAGCTTGTGAACCGGTTGGGCACAGATGTGACCAAGCAAACTAGTGCTCGGGAACGTTTGGGTTTGGATCTGAAAGCTGTCAGTGATATTCTCGCTTCTAAGAAGAAGGACTTGGATAGAGCTTATCTGGAGATTTCCAAGTTCAATGATCAGTGGAATGCCACTCTTTCCAACAACAAGGAGCATGAGGATAAGTTGAAAAAGCATATTACCAAACTGAAGACTCAGCTCATGGCGAAGGATGAGAGGATTACAGATGAAGCTTCACTCAGACGTGACAGTGACTGCAGATTGAACGAAGCTTTGACTACCTTGGAGCATTACAAGCTGAGGGCTAATTCGAAGAGGTGAAAGCTAGAGGAAGTCTTCGGTGAGGGAGACTGGGAAGACTATACTGAGGATTTACAAATCACTATCAGACAGAGAGAGGCACTCATTCAGCGGTTACTCGTCAGACCAGATCATCCTGAGACACAGGAGTTGTTGGAGGAGTTTCGTACTTGTTGCCATACTTGATGTCTTTCATTTCCTTTATAGCATGTTGCTTGTGTTTTTATTGACAATCACCAGGCATGTTGGATGAGGTCACCTTTTTTGTACTCGGTTATATGCTTGTACATTGCCTGTTTGGCCTTTTCTTGTATGTATGAGGAGGTTGGCTCTATGCTGGTCTATGGGTTCTTTATTGTCGTGCTATTATTCTTGGAACTAGAATCGGGGGGAAATTTCCCTGTTGCATATATACATATATGCATTTTGCATAGCAGGTGCAGCGGAACCATTTTTCTTACCCCTATTGGTTTGTTAGATTGTTTCAGGATAGACGGCCAAACAGTTCACCGGTACGCCACCAGAGGTAATCAGCGCAGAGTTATGGAACAAGTTCAAGCTGAGATGCAGGAGATGAGGGGTAGGATGGCTCAGTTTATAGAGCTCATGCAGGGTGTGGCAAATGGCCAGGAGCAGCTGAGGACTCTGGTCCAGCCATTGATTGCTCGTGTTGACAATAATGGTGTTCTTCATGGAGGTACTGCTGCTATTCCTCCTCGTGGTGATGGTACACCACATGCTCATGTTGTTCCTACAACAGTTATACCTCCAGGTGGAGGCAACATGGGTGGAATCCCTAAAGTGGTGTATGATGTGCATGATAACAATGTTCCTCAATGGGATGAGGACCAGCAGGAGGATGCATTTTCTATGCGAGACATTGGTGCTGGATTTCCATCTGAGGCTGATAAAAGGTTCAAGTTGATTGAAGAAAAGATGAGATCTTTTGAAAATCAGAATTCCATGGGGCTAGACATGGCCAATCTGGGGCTGATCCCAGATCTGAAAGTTCCGCTGAAGTTCAAAGTCCCTGA
Organism: Lathyrus sativus; assembly: GCA_963859935.3. Lineage (NCBI taxonomy): Eukaryota > Viridiplantae > Streptophyta > Magnoliopsida > Fabales > Fabaceae > Lathyrus > Lathyrus sativus. The sequence goes on along the minus strand of OZ012737.1, from coordinate 247,755,782 downwards.
CTTTGACAAGTATAAGGGAACTACTTGCCTGAGGGTCCATTTGCGCTCTTATTACCGCAAGATGTCTGCTTACTCGGATGACAAAAAATTGCTCATGCACTTTTTTCAAGATAGCTTGTCTGGACCCTCGCTTGAGTGGTATATGGGACTGGAGCCTGTTAATATCCGTAGTTAGAGAGACTTAGCTGAAGCCTTCGTGAAGCACTATCAGTATAAAAGTGACCTTGCTCCTAACAGGGTCCAACTCTAGAATTTGTCTTAAAAGACTGGTGAATGCTTTAAGGAATACACCCAGAGGTGGCGCGAACTTGCAGTAAGAGTGCAGACTCCGATGGTGGAGCGTGAATTGGTTGATATGTTTGTGGCCACTTTGCCTGGTGTCTATTATGAGAAGCTTATCAGTAGCATGTCTGGTAGCTTTTCCGACTTGATTATCACCAGAGAGAGGGTAGAGGATGGCATAAAGTTGGGAAAGATCCAATTAGGTGAAATGCCCTCAGCTGGAGGGGGAGGTAAAAAGGTGTTCGGAAATAAGAAGCGTGAAGGTGAGACTAATGCAGTGTCTAGCTCTCGTGGTAGAGGTAGAAATCAGTGTTCATCTTATCGTCATCAGCAGTAGCAGGTTGCTAGTATCACAATTCAAATTGTTCCTCATCAACAACCACAGCAGCAGCAACAGCAGAATCAACAGGGTTATAGAAGATTTCAAGATCGGGGTCGGATAGAAAATAGACAATTTGATGCACCTTCGATGCCTTATTCCCAACTGCTTCAGCATCTGCTACAACTACAGTTAATCCAGAAGAGGACTTTAGCTCTTCTGACAGGACCACCTCCACCCGGTTATGATGCGAATGCTTGTTGTGAATTTCATTTCGGGGCACCTGGGTATAACATTGATAACTGCAAGGCCGTTAAATACAAAGTCCAAGATTTGGTGGATAGCAAGGCGATAAAATTTTCTCACGACGCTTCCAACGTTGTGTAGAACCCCATGCCCAACCATGGGGCAGCCAGAGTCAGCGCAATCATTGAAGACGAGAGTTTAGATCTAATAATTGATGTCAATGATTTGAATATGCCGTTGGGCTTTGTGAAGGAGAAGTTATTTAAGGGAGGGATATTCCCGGGCTGTAATGAATCGTATGCTGAATGTTTAAGTCATCCTGAGGGGTGTGCAGAGTTGAAGAGTTGTATTCAGGGTATGATGAATGACGGAATGTTGCAGTTGACCGGATTGTTGAGAAGAAGTCTGAAGAGATAATGCTTGAGGAAAGGAGTGAGGTTGCAACGATCTCGATCCCGTACAAAACTATAACTATTTCTGCGCCAAGGCCGCCAACCGTTATCATCACCAAAGCTGGGCCTGTGCCGTATGAGAGTACCAATGCAATCCCGTGGAATTACGGAGTGGAGGTATATTGTAATGGGAAAAAACAGGAATTGAAGAGCTTGCCGACTGATTCTATGGATAATCTAGTGAGAGCTGGGGGAATCACTCGAAGCGGAAGAGTGTTCTCATCACCCAAAGTGGTTGCTGACAGAGCTGATAAGGGTAAGAAGGCTATGGTGGAAGAAACTTCTCAGGCTGGAGAGAAGAGTTCTTTTGAGAAGGAAGCGGAGGAATTCATGAGATTGATAAGAAATAGTGACTACAAGATAGTAGATCACTTGTAATAGACGCCTTCCAAAATCTCTATTTTGTCACTGCTGTTATGTTCAGAAGCGCACCGAAATGCGTTGTTGAGGATATTGAATACTGCTTACATGCCGCAAGAGATATCTGTTAACCAACTCGAAGGGGTTTTAGCACATGTCAATGCAGGTAATGGTCTAGGTTTCACAGACTTGGATTTGACCCCGAGGGGCAAGAATCATAATTGTGCGTTGCACATCTCAATTGAATGTCGTGGATCCGTCCTGTCTCATGTGCTGGTAGATACAGAATCATCTTTGAATGTGCTTCCAAAGAAGGCCCTGATGAAGTTGAACACGAAAGGGTTAATCTGTACACCAAGTGACCTGGTAGTACGTGCTTTTAATGGCACCAGAAGGTCTGTATTCGGGGAGGTGACACTGCCAATTCAAATTGGTCCCGAAGTATTTGATGCGGTATTCTATATTATGGACATTCAGCCTGCCTATAGCTGTTTGTTGGGTCGTCCATGGATTCATTCAGCAGGAGCTGTAACTTCCACGCTGCACTAGAAGCTCAAATACACGGTGGGTGGCAGCGTTGTCACTGTATGTGGAGAGGAAGATATAATGATCAGTCATTTGTCTTCGTTTAAGTACGTTGAGGTGGATGGTGCAATCCATGAGACTCTTTGTCAAGCCTTTGAGACGGTACAGATTAAAGACAAAGTGTCTGTTGTGAATAAAGCGCCCGAAGTGGCCATGTCGTCATTCAAAGAAGCCCAGGCAGTGGTACAGGCTAGGGCAGCGCCAGGTTGGGGTCTGTTGCGGTGAGAATCGTGATACCAAGCTATTAATTAACTTGAATCTTTAATTCTTAGATTACAACCGGACTTTAATTTATCCAAATGAAATGTCTAAAGAAAGAAAGAACCTTTTGCGCGATGTAACAACAACGCTAAGAGATCCGGGGATCGGGGGTTGGTTATGCCTAGGGTAGGTATTTCACATCCTAAACATCTGTAGTACTCTACAGGAACCTTTTGTTTGTTTGCATGCTAAGTTTGCTAAATGTTTGCTATGGATTGGGATTGGGTAAGTGTTAGCTCCCAAATTCGACACTGCCTTGGGTTGCTAAAACATTAAGACATAATTAATGTCTAAGTAAAATGAAGCAAAGAGGTTTCGACAGCCTCTAAGGAATCTTCTAAGCTAAACGGTTGAAATAACTTAGAAAAATTAAGAAACCTAAAGTTATGAGCATTTCGACCGTGTCAGAGGTAGTTCGACCGAAATTCTGCAGGAGAATTGCTACGTCGTTTTGAAATTCAAAATTTGGAGGGAGCGGTTCTGTTCATAAGACATGTGGCGAGTTCTAGAGCAGGAAGTTACATGCAATTGACACTTGTTAGATCGAGGAGATACTAGAAAGTTATTAGCAGTTAATTATTAGCATTATAAATAGGGATTTGTTAGACAGATTTCTGTGTGTTTTACCATTTGTACAAAGTAACTCCAATCAAATTTACTCAAAGTACCCGAGTGTGAGAAAAGAGTATTTTCACGGAGAATGTACGTTATGTAAAATCACCAACTTTTCAATAAAGTCTTTTACGATTTCAGCAATATTTACATTTCCTCAGTCGAACCACTTGTGCAAGTGTTACCTTTTTGCCTTTACCTTTCCTGCATCCTTTACTCCAATTCCTCTTTTCCTTTAAACTTTTTACCTTCTTCGATCATCCTTTTACAAATCTTTTACAGCGTTTCTTTAAGTTTATGCACTTTAAAATACCCAGTCGAAGTCTTTTTCATTACAAGCACATTTACCAATTCGTTATTACAAGTACTTTAAATTTAATTCTAAACGAAGAATACTTTAGCACATGTCCTAGGATCAATCTGATCGATCCTGTGAGTCACCAAAGTCAAATTTGGAAGATCAGCGGTTGTTTTCGGATTTTCAAGGGAAACAAAATGGCACGCCCAGTGGGACAGTGCTAAATATCCCCGTGATTTAGAATTAAAAGATTCTCATTTACAAGTTTTAATAATCTTCGTAGAAAGTACATTATATGTTACTAAGAAGTGGTAGAATTACCGCTGCTAACGAAGAACGACGAACAATCCTTAGGAATATGGCGACGGAAACGAACCAGCCAAACAATCCTAACCCACAAGTCGCAGGTTCTGGCGAAGGAACCAGTAACAACATGGTCCCACCGCCTATACCATCGACAGGAGAGCAAGTAGCGCCTCCCATAAGGTCAGAACAAACCTTCGCCCCAGTAGGATCTGGGACAACGATATTAGGCCTTACACACAACCTGTTTTTGAGTATATTGGGCCACCAGTGTCGAATCCCCAAACTCCAATAGCAGGACCATCAGTGTCAAGGCAGTTTGCCCCTTTGGGTCTTTCGCAGTTGCCAAGGAATCCCCCGTATGGGATGTCAACGACTGTAATGCAGGGGCTGCAAAATGCGCCCCAATATTTTCTGAAAACACAATGGCGTCACCTTTGCAAGGATCAGGACCTGGTTCAAACATTGGTTGAAACCCTCAGAGTTTAAGTCTAGGATATTCGACTCAAGGTCCCGATCTAACCAATACGTCCGTTGCCTGTTTAAGGCAGCAGATGGATGAGAGTAACTTACAGATGGTTCAAACCCTCTCCCAGACTATGGGTGAGATCTTTCAGCCATTAATTCGAGACACAACTCACGCTAACCAACAACTGGCGACACAGTTAACACGCTTGACTGAATTTATAGGGGTACCTCCATTAGAAAGGAACCAAGCCCCTGTGGAGAATACTCCACAACAAATTCCAAGAGTGGCGCCAGAAGCCAATTTAGAGAACCAAGGAGGAATAAACCCTTATGTTGTTGAAACTCCCAGAGTCCAGGTCGAGAGAAACCCAGAAATAGTTATGGTGAATCGAAACCAAGATGCAGACAATGTGGTCCAGCAAGTACGACGCAACAACCTCGCGGTCGAAAACAACTTGGCTACGATGGTAGAAAGAATCATGACTCGAAATGGCCTAAACACTGGGTTTACTAGGCCAAATTATACTTCACCAATAGTCGACTACATCCTTCGAGCGGAATTACCCCCTAGGACCAAGGTGCCTAAGTTCACTAAGTTTTCAGGGAACACGACGGAGTCCACCGTCGAACACGTAGCACGCTACATAATTGAGGCTGGGGAGATAGCCAATGACGAAAGCCTTAGGATAAAATACTTCCCAAGTTCTCTTACAAAGAACGCCTTCACGTGGTTTACCACTTTACCACCAAGTACAATATGTAACTGGACGCAGTTAGAACGACTCTTCCATGAACAGTTTTACATGGGCCAGACGAAGATTAGTTTGAAAGAGTTGGCCAGTGTAAAGCGTAAGTTTTCAGAGCCAATCGAAGAATACCTCAATAGGTTTCGACTACTTAAGGCAAGGTGTTTTACACAAGTGCTTGAACATGAGTTGGTCGAAATGGCAGCAGGAGGTTTAGATTACTCTATTAGGAAGAAATTAGATACACAGTATCTGAGAGATATGGCCCAATTGGCCGACAGAGTCCGACAGCTAGAAAGGCTGAAAGACGAAAAGGCGAGATTTAACAAAGGCAAGAAAGTAGCTTTTGTCGAACTCAACGAAAGTAGCGAAGGGGCTTGCGAAGAGTCCCCCTACTTCAAGGAGAACGAAGTCGATCTTGCTGAATTAAAACAGGGTCCCCCATATTCTTGTCGAGTACTGGCCCCTCCTCAAGGAAAGAGCTTTGTCGAATCAGAAAAGAAAGACAGGTTCCCTAAGAAAACTTACACCTTTGACATCACAAAATGTGATGAAATCTTCGATTTGCTAGTAAAGGATGGGCAGATGATAGTGCCGCCTGGTGCTAAAACACCGCCCTTAGAGCAGCGGAAAAAGAGAGGGTTTTGTAAGTACCATAATTTTATGGGTCATAAAACATCTCAATGTTTTCTTTTCAGGGATCTCGTCCAGAATGCGATACAGGAGGGACGCTTGAAGTTTGGAGATAAGGCGAAGGGCCAGATGAAGGTGGATGCTGATCCGCTACAATTGGCTGATGCTCTTTATGCTGGACCTATGGAAGCAAACATGATAGATGCTACTGAGGGCATCGAGTTTTCTGTTAACATGATGGAGGTCACTAAGGACCTCATTTCAGCATCAGTGATGGCAAAATTCGTCATGGGTTTCGGTTGGGACGATGCGGCAGTCACAATCGAGGAGAATACTGGTCGAAACGATAACGATTCAAGTCTAGGGGTTCAAAGTCATCCGAGTTACACCATGGTAACCAAGGAAACAACTGACCATTTCGTCAGAATGGACCAGGCCACTGAGGGCTTGGAAAGAATGGAGCTAGATGGGACGGTCGAAGTTAACATGGAAGAGAAAGAATCAAAACACCATGAGGGATGTAGAAGGTTAGCATACCCAGAGACAGAAGAGTCAATCGTTGGTTTTTTACATCGGTGCAAAGACAATGGATCGAGCGTGATGCTGTGCCCCAGGTGCAGCGCCATTTTCAATAGAAAAGCAGCTGAGAAGTTAGAGGGAGAACGTCGACGTCGACTGAACAGAGGTGGCCATGGTTTTGATCAACGAAAGAGATACCACAGGAGGACAGAAGACAAACGGTCTGAACCTCGAATCAGGCCACCAAGTGCTAGGCCCGCCAGTTTCAAACCTGTTGTCAATTCCGCTGATGGAAAGTGGAGGAAGCCTAATGAAGAGAGGGTGCAAGGGCAGCAAAGGTGGAAGAACTTCGAAGTGAATCGAGGATCTTCGGTCTCCTACAACAAGGAGTATCAATCCTCAAAAACAGCGCACGTATCTAAAAACTATAAAGGTAAGAATCCTATGACTAGATCTCAATGGAGGAGAGAGCAAAGAAGAAGAAAGGCCCTCAGAGAAGAGATGGAGAAAAATCAGTCAAAGAATAGTTCAAACCCCCCCCCCCCCCGAAAAAGAAGGACAGCAGTCGAAGATAGCTGAAAAGTTACCAGTTGGGCGAAGGCTGTTTTCGCCTAAACAAGACAGACCAACAGAAGGGGACGAAGACATGACAGATAACTTTGACTCCGATGACTCTTTGGACCTGGTGGTCAACGTGGTGTCGGTGATGCCCCGGGAGTTCGATAGGGTTTTAGAGGTCGAAGAACCAGGCGCAGACGCTGAGTGGGAAATGGCAGCACATAAACCTGTATGCTATTACGTGATGAACAACGGCTGTGTCGAAGAGCAAAACGCTTTCTTCGAACGGCCCACTGAAGAAATGAGGACCCACCTGAAACCGTTGTATATTACAGCAAAAGTGGAGAACATCCCCATCAACAAAATACTGGTGGATTGTGGCGCTACGGTAAACCTGATGCCACATTCTTTGCTGACCAAAATAGGAAAGCATGACGCTGATACAAAGCCACACAATATGGTTTTGTCGAATTATGAAGGAAAAGTAGGAACCACCAGGGGTGTGATTCAGGTGGACGTAATCGTCAGAACAATTACAAGACCAACGGTATTCATGGTGGTCGAAACCACGACCAACTACAATTTATTGCTTGGCCGAGAATGGATACATGGCATTGGAGCAGTGCCATCATCGATGCATCAAAGGATTGCCATCTGGAGGCCAGATGGCATAGTTGAAAATATTGAAGCTGATCAAGGATACTTCAGGGTGCCAAGAAGGCAAATAGATCAGTTCCAATTCGACAAGCACTTGGCCAGCATAGGCCCTTGTGCTCCAGCGGACTTTGAGTTCGCACCAAATGATGAGGTGTACTACTCACTATACCTCCACCCTGTCGACGGATTTCGTTGGGATAAGGAAATACCTGGGGAGAGACTCTCATACCTGGGGGCAGCCCCAGTTGACCCCACTGGGTGGGGCAGTGAGTTTGATGACTGAAGCAACGGTGCTGCAAATAATTTCGGCCTATGTGGCTGAAACCAAATTACAAACGGCCGTAATGGCCGCCCATGACAAAATGGCTGAAGAAGCCACCAAAATGCAGCGGGAGAGCCAGAGGCTCGACACCATCTATGATGACGAACCTCTGGGGTTCGAAAGAGATCCTTTGGAGAATGAAATCAAAATGCTCGCACAGGATCCATTGGAGGAAATTGATTTAGGAGAGGGTCCATCCAGGAGGCCAACGTACATTAGTGCTAACCTCGACCCTCAACTGAAGATCGAAGTCATCCAGTTGCTCCGGGAGTATAAGGATTGTTTCGCCTGAGACTATGACGAAATTCCTGGGTTGCAAAGGGATTTGGTGGAACATAAACTACCAATAAAACCTGGAAAGAAGCCAGTCAAACAGGGTCCAAGGCGTTTTGCTCCAGAGATCATGTCGAAGATCAAGGAGGAAATCGAAAGGCTCCTTCGTTGCAGATTCATTCGCACAGCGAGGTATGTCGAATGGCTGGCCAACATTGTCCCAGTCATCAAGAAGAACGGGTCCCTAAGAGTGTGCATTGATTTCAGAGATTTGAATTCAGCCACTCCCAAGGACGAATATTCGATGCCAGTGGCGAAAATGTTAGTTGATTCAGCCGTTGGCCATGAGTACCTTAGTATGTTGGATGGTTATTCTGGATATAACCAGATTTTTATCGCGGAAGATGACGTTCTCAAAACAACGTTTCGTTGTCCAGGGGCCTTAGGCACTTACGAATGGGTAGTAATGCCATTTGGCCTAAAGAATGCTGGGCCAACGTATCAGCGAGCGATGAATTCTATATTCCATGATTTCATTGAATCTTTTATGCAAATATACATTGACGATATTGTGGTGAAATCTGTTTCAAGGAAAAGTCATCTGGATCATCTGCGACAATCGTTCGCCAGAATGAGGAGGTTCGGCCTTAAAATGAATCCGTTGAAGTGCGCGTTTTGTGTACAGACGGGAGACTTCTTGGGTTTCGTTGTCCATAAGAAGGGAATCGAAATCAACCAGAATAAGACGAAGGCTATCTTAGAAACAAAAGCGCCGTCAAACAAAAAAGAGTTGCAATCGCTGCTGGGGAAAATTAACTTTCTAAGGAGGTTCATCTCCAACTTAAGCAGCAAGACGCAAGCCTTCTCACCTTTACTTCGAATTACTAGGGAAAGATTTGAGTGGGGCAAAGAGCAGTAGGAAGCCTTCGATAAAATCAAAGACTACTTGGCTCACCCCCCAGTCCTTTCGCCTCCGTGTCGAAGCAGGAGTATGCGATTGTACATAGCAGCGTCAGATAGAACTTTAGGGAGCATGTTGGCTCAGGAGGATGAGAATGGCTCCGAAAGGGCTATTTACTACCTCAGTAGAGTTTTAAATGACGCAGAAACTAGATATAGTGAAATCGAAAAGCTATGTCTATGTTTATATTTCTCATGTACAAAGTTAAAGCAATATATTAAACCAGTAGATGTTTGTGTTTCTTCGCACTTTGATGTTATTAAACACATGTTATCAAAACCTATTTTGCACAGTCGAATTGGAAAATGGGCACTGGCATTGACAGAATATTCTTTGACTTATAGACCGCTAAAAGCAGTCAAAGGGCAAATAGTGGCAGACTTTATCGTCGACCACTCTATAAACGAGAATGCTTTGAATATAGTTGAAGTGGAACCATGGAAATTATACTTCGATGGCTCTAGCCACAAACATGGCACGGGTATTGGTCTGTTGATTATTTCGCCAGATAAAATTCCAACAAAATTCAAGTATAAATTCGAAGGGTTGTGTTCCAACAACGAGGTTGAATATGAAGCTTTAATAGCTGGACTTGAAATTTTGTTAGAATTTGGGGCAACCCAGGTCGAAATAATGGGCGATTCGGAATTAGTGATAAAACAGTTGACAAAAGAGTACAAATGTGTTAAAGAAAATCTCATCATGTACTTCGTAGTGGCCAATAGGCTGCTTAAAAAATTCAAAGCGTCAACTATTCGACATATACCGAGAATACAGAACCAAGTGGCCAACGATCTAGCACAGATTGCCTCGGGATATAGGGTCTCGAAGGAAGACTTGCAGGAAGTAATCAAAGCTAGAGGCAAGGTAGTGTCGGTTGGGTTGAAGCCATCAGACTTAGAGGCTACAAAGTTTGGATATATGGATGAAGAGACTTTCGAAGTCTTTACCATCGGAGAATTGTTGGACAATGACTGGAGAAAGCCTTTAGTCGAATATCTCTAGAATCTGTCAATAGCGTCAGATCGAAAGATAAAATATCAAGCACTGAGCTACGTCTTGATGGGCAACGAATTGTTCAAAAAGACCCCTGAAGGAGTTTTGCTGAAATGCCTGAGTGAATCAGAGGCATACTTGGCTTTGTCAACAGTCCACAGTGGGGCATATGGTGCACACCAAGTTGGCCATAAAATGAAATGATTGTTATTTCGACAAGGTTTGTACTGGCCTACGATGCTAAAGGATTGCATCGAGTTCGCCAAGGGGTGTCAGGAGTGTCAAGTTCATGCGGGCATACAACATGTCCCAGCAAGCGAATTACATTCCATAATTAAACCATGGCTGTTTAGAGGTTGGGCTTTGGACCTGATTAGAGAAATTCGACCAGCATCCTCAAAAAACCAAAAGTATATCTTAGTGGGGATAGATTACTTTACCAAGTGGGTCGAAGCAGTGCCTTTACCTAAAGTGGATCAGGAAGATGTGATTGAATTCATTCAGAAAAATATCATCTTTAGGTTTGGACTTCCAGAGACAATAACAACAGATCAAGGGTCGATCTTCACGGGTAGAAAGATGCAGGATTTCGCCAAAGAGATGGGGTTCGAACTCTTAACTTCGACCCCTTATTACGCGCAAGCTAACGGGCAAGTCGAGGCAGCAAATAAAGTGGTCATTGGCATGATAAAGAAGCAAGTAGGAACCAAGCCAAAGAATTGGCACAAAGTGTTGGATCAGGTTCTATGGGCATGTCGAACGTCACCCAAAGAGGCAACCAACACCACCCCATATCGTTTGACCTTTGGTCACGATGCAGTGTTGCCAGTCGAAATCCACATACAGTCGATTAGGGTTCAAAGGCAACACGAAATTCCTAGAGAAGTCTATTGGGATATGATGCTCGATGAGGTCATAGACTTAGACGAAGAAAGATTGAAAGCTCTAGAATTTCTGAGAAGGCAGAAAAAGAGAGTGGAAAAGTCATACAATAAGAAGGTTAAAGCAAAAACCTTTTTAGTTGGAGACTTAGTTTGGAAAGTCATTCTTCCTATGGATCGAAAGGCCAAGACGCTGGGTAAATGGTCCCCAAAGTGGGAGGGACCCTTCCAAGTGTCGAGGGTTTTCTTTAATGGAGCCTATGAAGTGGAAGAATTGGGCGAAGATAAGAGGATATTAAAAGTAAATGGTAAGTACAGGCCTATGCTGCAAGAAGTTAAGATAACAACAGAGTAACAGAAAGTATAAAGCAAAGCCACAAATGGTATTAATATTTGCCAAAATGGCGCGATAAATTACAATAACAAAGATGGCTTCAAAGGCCAGCAAAATATAGTCTGTTACAATATGTCAGTAAATTAGAAAGGAAGATTGGCCTTTATTTTAAGGTAGTTCGCCTTCTGAGATTCAATACGTTGTTGGCACGAGGCCCTTTCGTCAATTAATCTGGCAACTTCTTCTTCTAAGCTTCGAGCCTCTTCTGCAAAAGTGATAGCATGTTCGAGTTCAGCAGCAAGGGTCGAATCGTCTTTGGAAGACAATTGAGAAATCTTCTTTTCTTCTTTCTTGATCTTGCCTTGAAGTTTCTTGATCTTGCGTTTCCAACAAACGATGTTTTATTTACTGGAAGCAATCTCTAGTTGGTCTCTCTTTTTCTCTTCCTCTAGCTCTTCGATCCTTTGTTCCGATTCCGCTGCACTTGTCCAGGCAGCTGCTTCACAACCAGATTTCGTCGAAATGTCACCTTCGAGGCGGGGCAGCAACGTAAGGTCTTTGTAGGCTTGATCTATCAAAATTCCCACCTCTCGAATGACGTTAGCATCTTCAGGGGATATGGAATCAAGTCTCACTTGTTGAAGAAGCGTTTTCAAAGATAGATGGGTGACGGAATCCATCTTCAGCAACATGAAAAGGTCTCCTTTAAAGATTTTGGCTTTGATCTTCGCCAAAATGTCATCTGAAGGTTTGCTAGAGACCTGGCCCTCAGAAGTTGAAGCACTCCGAGTTTTGCCAGAAGAACTGCCTCGACTGTGCAACAGTAATTGAACGTATCGACGAGGATCGCTTTCTTTTAGCGCAGCCATTTCTTCCTTAGAGAGGACCGTTTCGCTCTGAAGAGGCATTGCCTGTGGCACCTCGACGGGAGTAACTTTGGTAGCATCAATACAAGCAGGATTATCAGATTTTCCCTTTGTAATTATTTCCCCTTCTACAGGGGCAGTTTTTGTGGAGTCTTGAGCCAAGGTAGCTTCTTTTTCCTCACCATCTGACTCACCTAGCTCAGACTGGTGCATGGCTTCTTCCTCACATGCGTTGGCTTCGTTCGCATCAACGTCGTCATTAGCGGGTTTTGTTTGATCAAGAGGGGAACTTGTTGTGGTGGCAGGGTTGGTGTCCTCAGGTTTGGGGTTTTCGTCTTCATTTGCCACGACTATTGTCTCAGGAGCTTCCTCTTCCTCGTGGTCGGACCCATCAGTTTGTGATTGTTGGGTAGTAGTTTTTAGGGGTGAAGGGGCTGCATAAAATTCAGGTTTGTTAATTTCACCAAGAGAACTCATACCAGAACCCAAATCAGATGTAGGGATATAAGTGGGTTCACCTTGGTTGTTCAATGGATAAATAGGCAAGGGAGACGGTTGCATCGAAGGCTTGGAGGCCTCGGTAGTAGTCTGCAGTTGGGAAAATAAACCTCATGAGACGCGAGATGAAAGAGACAAAAGCTTGATATAGAAAGGTCAGAGATTCTTTCACAATACCTTCGTGGCTTCCTCAGCCGGACTAGAGTTATCACTCTCTATGGGAACGGCAGAAGGATTTGGATCATTTGTTGTGAGAGCTTTGACAGGAGATTCAGGAGGCATGTTTTGTTTTTGTACCTTGGCGGGAGATGCAGGAGATTCGACGCTCTCTAGCCCATGAGTTACCCTTCGTTTTCTTTTTAGGGGAATATCTTCACGAGGGGATTCATCATCGTCGGAGTCTATGATGACTTGGGCTGCAACTTTTCTTCTTTTTTGAGGGGTTGGAGGTTTGCGGCCAACTTGGGAAGATCGAAGTGATCAGCAAAGGACAGAAAAGCTTCAGGTGAATAAGAGCATGTAAGAATTTACCTTTGAACTTTCGATCTTTCCTTCTGTTTTATTGGTCGGAGCGTTTCTTTTGGGAGCAGCTGCGAATAAATAAATATAGAAGATATAGGTTAGTAACGTTGAAGCTCCGTGAGAGGAAGCCAAATCGAAGGGAGATGACCTTCAAGGATTTCGGTCTCGATGTGAACATCTTCGATACTGACATGAAGGTGCCCTCTAAAGGTATCAAGTGTATGTTTAGTCGGAACCACCCGCTGCGCCTTAGGCTTCGACTGCTGTCGAAGTATTTTTATACTATCCTCACAGATAAACCAGTATGGAAATGGAGGGGCAAGAGCCACGCCAAAATCAACGGTTGGTAATCGAGGGGTCTTTGGGGGAAAGAGTTTAAAAGCAACCTCATATCGTCTATCGTAAGGGATAGATGAGGGGATTTTCAGATTCTCCATTCGTTTAGAAAACTTTTCTTTTAAAGTGACAGCAGCCTCGCGGATGGTTCGACTAACATCATTTGGTCGGTAGGCAGTTTCAAAGTACTTCTGGAAAGCTTGTATCTCTTTGATATGAGTAGACGTACCTTTCTTGACCTTTTCCTGCACATCAATAAAAGCCTGGTCAATCAAGCGTGAAAAACTTGAAACATCAAGAAAATTGTTGGAGTAATGGTTGGTCCACCAGTTGTAAAAATCTGGGGTACAAAGGTGAGAGGGTTCAAAATAGATTGGAGAAAAATGGGACTTATGGGCATAACGGGCCATTTGAGTCGAACACTCAAGTGGGTTGAAGTTAGTGGAAAGAAGGATAACATGAGACTTCTTATCATACAAGCACTTAGGCAATGATTGAATTAACCCAAATTGCCTCGACACCAAGTTAGGTTGATAAGCGACTAATATTGCTTGTCCTCTGACAAGATTAAGCTTATGAACAATCAAGCGTGGCGTCAAGAATCTCTCCCATATCAGGTTTGGTTCTGCTTCTTATTTTTGCGAAACTGGAGGAAATGACCTGGTGAACCATTTAGGGCCATACAGCCTATGAGCAAAAGGGGCCATCCTGGGAGTAAATTCATGCCTTTTTGCAAACAAGTGGATGAGGCTGGTAAGGTTGTCACGAAGGCTTCGACCCTCTTCACTTGGTGTCAACTGAACCAAGCGTGGCCATTCGACCCGGCGTTCAGATACCTGGGCTTCGTCGACCTTTCCTTTGAAGGGAAGGCTGTGCTCGAAGGTAGCGTTCAACCATAATTGAAGCAACCAAAATGGCCCCGCCATTGTAAGAGTGCCATGGGTTTTTGGATCCCTTAGTTTATCAGCGCCTTCTCCCAAAGCCTCATACAGGCTGGCTAGTATCATTTCACTGAGACATACGTCCCTTTTAAGGTGTAACTGATTCGCCAGGGTAAGGTACTTCCTCGCCACCTGCAAGGACTTTGTGCAAAAAATACAACGAGACAACCACATGGCCAGAAAGGATATGTGCTCCTCGTCTTCGACTACGTCGGTGTCTTTCTTATGATAACGATTTATGAAGGGTGTGTAAGTATGTTTCGTATTACCAAAACCTATGGTGTCCCGTGCATCAATTTCAGGATTGTAAGCCAATCCACATGGTCTTAATCCGACAATAGCAGCCATGTCGAAGAGCGTGTGAGTCACCATTCCGCAGGGAAGATGGAAGGTATGATGAGTGTTGTCCCAGAAATACAAAGAGGAGGCCAGCATTAACGGACAGTAAGGTGGCCCAACCTTCGACAGCATGATTAGGTCATAAATACCTATTTCTTTCCAATGCTGTGCCTTTGCTTTCTCTATTTTTTCCAACCAGTTAAGGTAAACATCAGAATCTTTGAAGTACGGCGTAGCTCTAAAGAGTCTTGCTCCATCATGCAAATATTTGAGGTCCATATTGAAGAGAGAAAGGTCATCTGGGTCATCAGAAGGGATTTTGCTAGCATCTTTTTGCCCTAAGGGTTTGGTTTTCCGATAAGAAGGGAAAAAGTCACTCAAGGTGGAATAATCAAGGTCTGGGGGTGACAATGGGCCAGACATGGCTAAGGTTTTTCCAACCACATTAACGGGGATGATTACCTGAGATTCGTAGATGTGTCGTTTTTCTTCTGCTAACGGCTCCCTGATGAGCTGTTGGTTCTTCGTGATTTTTGGTCCGCTCAAGGTAGCGAAAGGTGGAAATGCAGACGAAGAAGATGGTCTCCTAGTTTGAGTTTTCTTCTGTTGTTCAACCATGATTGAAGGTTTTCAGAGAAAAAGGAGATTTTTCTTGTATTGGAAAAAACAGGTTTCTTCAGCAAAGCGGAGAAAAGTAAAGGTTGGTAAAGAGTAGAAAGTCTTTATGAAAAAACTCTTGGTAATTTTATAAGGATTCAGAAAATTAAGAATTCTTACGTGGTTGAAGTTAGTGGGCCATGTGTGCAACCTAGTGGGAGAAGTAAGGGGCGGTTGTAACCTATACCCCTAGGCGCTAAAAGGGTGATGATGTTTTCTGAATTTTTGTGAGTTCCAAGAAACCTGCCATGATGATGATGACGTCAGAAGCGTGCAAAGTGGCGCGGTTTTTAATATAAACATTTCTCTTTCTTCTGTTTTATCTTCCAAAGGATAAGAGGCAAACCAAAGGGTATGATAGTATCGAAAAGATGGTGTCGAATGGGATACTATCAAAAAATGTCCTTTTCCTACAATAAGGTCGAAAAATACATTCTTTGGGGGCAATTTGTTAGCTCCCAAATTCGACACTGCCTTGGGTTGCTAAAACATTAAGACATAATTAATGTCTAAGTAAAATGAAGCAAAGAGGTTTCGACAGCCTCTAAGGAATCTTCTAAGCTAAACGGTTGAAATAACTTAGAAAAATTAAGAAACCTAAAGTTATGAGCATTTCGACCGTGTCAGAGGTAGTTCGACCGAAATTCTGCAGGAGAATTGCTACGTCGTTTTGAAATTCAAAATTTGGAGGGAGCGGTTCTGTTCATAAGACACGTGGCGAGTTCTAGAGCAGGAAGTTACATGCAATTGACACTTGTTAGATCGAGGAGATACTAGGAAGTTATTAGCAGTTAATTATTAGCATTATAAATAGGGATTTGTTAGACAGGTTTCTGTGTGTTTTACCATTTGTACAAAGTAACTCCAATCAAATTTACTCAAAGTACCCGAGTGTGAGAAAAGAGTATTTTCACGGAGAATGTATGTTATGTAAAATCACCAACTTTTCAATAAAGTCTTTTACGATTTCATCAATATTTACATTTCCTCTGTCGAACCACTTGTGCAAGTGTTACCTTTTTGCCTTTACCTTTCCTGCATCCTTTACTCCAATTCCTCTTTTCCTTTAAACTTTTTACCTTCTTCGATCAGCCTTTTACAAATCTTTTACAGCGTTTCTTTAAGTTTATGCACTTTAAAATACCCAGTCGAAGTCTTTTTCATTACAAGCACATTTACCAATTCGTTATTACAAGTACTTTAAATTTAATTCTAAACGAAGAATACTTTAGCACATGTCCTAGGATCAATCTGATCGATCCTGTGAGTCACCAAAGTCAAATTTAGAAGATCAGCGGTTGTTTTCCGATTTTCAAGGGAAACAGTAAGGGCCTAGGTTAAAACCTAAAGATAGTTTCTAAGTTTGCGCGCAAAGATGTCGCGTCCTCTGCCTACGTATCCTAACTAGGATAGAATCAGAGCAAACGTAGTTCACCTCGCTAGGGTTGAAGAATGTAACACCCCCTTTCTATACCCCCAAATAAACAAATAAATCACTTAATCACTTATTGAAATTTCGTCAGAGTAAATTTAAAATATGGTATAAAAGAAGCATGTCACACATACATGAAAATAAATCATACAACACCTGCTCAAAATGACATGTAACAGTGGGGTAGTTTTGAAATAGAGGACTTGGTCCTTACACCCACATTTCAATTTTCGAAATATCAGCGGAAGATTAAAACATTAAACCATTTGAAAACATAATATCATAAATATACATATCAAATCAGTTTGTTCATCACATCATCATGGTTTTACAAAACACATTTGCCAACAGATACATATACAATGTATCTCAAAAGAATGCTATACAGCCTATCTACCTGGTGCTACATATAAGAGCGACCCGACAAAAGAATGAAGATAAAACTTCACAAAAAGAACCTCCAGCAACCAAATCTGCAATGCCTCATGGAGCATTATAAAATAGCAGAAGGGTGAGAAATATTATCATAATAATCAATGCATATAAATATATATACATATACGAAAATAAAGATACAAATATTTCACAATTCTCACCACAAATCATTCATAACTCATTATACATTTCACGACATGCATAAACACATATGAATAATCACAAAACATCTTTCACCAATACACCAATCCATTATTCAAAATTCACCAAATCACCAATTCACATACAAGCATAATTCATATAACAATGACATCAATGCTATGTGACTCAACACAACTCAATGCAACTCAATGCCATGTGGTACCAACACTTGTTATCATTTTTCGGTTTTTACATTTAAACCGGGTCCACCCTTCTAGACCGATAACAACAAAGCTCGTTCCCTAAGCTTTCAAACCCACCCTTCTAGGTTTGGGACAAGCCACTAGTCTCCACGAAACTAGCAAACATTGCCTCTTGACTAAATGATGCATATGCAATCAACCACAAATGCACTTAAGACCGATCTCACGTCTTAATCTCATGCATTCAAATAATTCCTCCCTTCAAGAATTAAAACAAGATTGCACACACAACATATCATAAAATCACGTATTCATACTTTACATCATCATGTTTATCAAACAATGCACGCATATCTTACAATATGTTCCCATGCATTAATTCACAATAATCGGATACAACAAATATGCATTCATAATTCAACCTCATTACCTTTTCAAACAATGCACACATATTCACAATATGTTCTCATGCATTCACAATATTGCATACAATCAATATGCATTTACACTTCAATATCATTACCACATTTATCAAGCAATGCACACATATTCACAATATGTTCTCATGTATTCTTCACATACAAACAATATGCATATATTTGTCAAAAGACTGTATTTCATAATCGATTCCACCATCTAGGATTCACGCCATACGGCTACCCACAGCATATCATATCACAACATGCACAAGCTATACGTTATATAACAAAAGTATTCTGCACAATAACACATCAATCACACACATTCGCGACGGTAAAAATCAACACAACAATATGTTTTCAATTTTCTGCTATAATTGAACCAGGTACAGACCTCAAAGCCATTTTTCTAGAAAGATAATCTCGTTAACTTACCAACGCTTCGAACGGGGGTCAAAACCGACTTACGGTTCAAGAGTTATGAATTTTCGAAGTTTTTCGAAAAACCAGAATTTTGCCTAAACACGGCTACGGGATTTTGCATTTTCGCCCGAAAATCTGACCGATTCAATTCTTTTTTTCGAAACAAACACATACTCATACTCACCTAACATATAGTAGTGAATTAGAACCATTAAACACGATTTCTACGACGTTCGATTTCTGTAACACCCCCCTTTCTATACCCCAAATAAATTAGATAAATCAATTAGGCACATAGAAAATTTATTTCATCAGAGTTTGATTAAAACATGGTATAAAAGAGGCGCATCACATTATCATGAAATTACACACATACGATACCTGCTCAAAATAGATATGCAACAACGGGTAACCCACATCTCAATATTTAGAATAAAGCGGAAACATCCAAATATTGAATCGATCTCATGCATAAAAGTATATGCAACCATCAGTTAATTCATGATTTACAACGTATCCACAACAGATACATACACATATGTATCACAAAAGAATCAAAACAAATGTAACTCCAAAAGAGTCAAAGACTTCCTAACTACCCAGATGTTACATATCAGAGCCATTGACCAAAAAGAGTGAAGACATCGCTTCACAAAAAGAACCTCCAGCTCCCTACTCTGCAATGCCTCATAGAGCATTAGAAAACAGCAGAAGGGTGAGAAACAACATCATAACAGTTAATGCATAAAATTATATATATATATATATATATATATATATATATATATATATATATATATATATATATATACATAACTCCATAATTATACAAGTTATACTCAAATTATGTTCTCACCACATTAAGCATATACAAATAATCATGTCTCTACACATACACATGAACAATCACTATATTTCCTCCAAACAAATCACATATAACATACACAGTTATATTCACACAACCAATGCATCATACACAGATGACTCATGCAACTCATAGAGACCGACACACGACTCTATGCAGATGCAAATGCGGTACCGACTCATTAAACAAATTCCCTAAGGAATCGAGTATTCAGCAGATCCTCCACGGGATCAAGTACTCAGCAGATTCTCCACGGAATCAAATATTCATCAGATTCTCCACGGAATCGAATATTCAGCAGATCCTCCACGGGATCAAGTACTCAGCAGATTCTCCACGGAATCAAATACTCTAACCAATCCTCCACGGGATTACATGTCATGACCGATTCTCCAAGGAATCACACAATGCAACCGATTCTCCAAGGAATCAAATATAACCATCGTATCATACGAGGTTCTGCAAATCCTCCGAGGGATCAATCGACACAAAAATGCATACTATGCTCACAAACATATTCATTGCATTTATCACATACATCGCATATATCTATCATGCATTCACATTATGCACCATTCCACACATGGTTTACACACATATCAGCCTATCAATGCATTTCTATTCAATTCGAGCAAATACGCAAGATTATCAAATATTCAAGATTTATCATTTACTCTACAATCTAGGATTCACGCCTTTCGGCCACCCACAGCACAACATGTTGAAACAGTTCACACATCAATCATTCATATAGGCATTAATCATAATTGAATCCATCAAACATCATGCCATGAACAAACAGCAAAACAAAATAACACTGCCAGGTTCGCCAACCTTCGCCTGGCGAAGCCACGCAGCGAATGCTCGCTGACCTTCGCCTGGCGAACTCCCCAGCGAAGTCCACTGGGAGTAATTCTGGAATTACTCGCTGAGGCTCGCTACCCACTCGCCTGGCGAACCTTCGCCAACTCACCTCGCCTGGCGAACTTGCCAGCGAATACAGGGTATTAGCTTCTGACTTGCTTCGCTACAGCTCGCTGGGCTTCGCCTGGCGAAGCTTCGCTGCCTTTCGCCTGGCGAACTTGCGAAGACAGAACTTCCATGGCTGTCTCAAAGCCCAAACTCCACACAACCAACCGATTAAATCCAAACCAGTCACAGTAGCACAACCCAACCATCACCCGAATAAACTACATCGTCTAATCCGATTTCTAACCGATTAAAACTTCGTTCTACTCACAAAACCAACTTCTAACCTAAGTGGAAAAAGAGTAGAAACTCTACAAAATCCACACACATACACATACAATCATACACATTAAAGAGATGATGGAGTTTCACACCCTTACCGATCGATTGCAAGCTTTGGTGATGATTCCTTGATGATTCTAGGTTTTCCTCTCCACTTTCTCTTCTCTTTCTCTTCTCCTCTTTTCTTTCTCTTGTTTTTCTTCTTATGTTACTATCTTTCTTTCTTTTCCTCTCTTATTCTATTTCTACCTCTATTTCTTTCCTCTCAAATTCTTTCCAACACTTACCAAACAATTCTCACACTAAAGTGCTAAATGTCTAAAATGCCCTTTTTACTCTAATTCCCCGAAAACTCTCCGAATCGGTAAAATAGATAAAATAAGCAAACACCACATAATAACAATATATAATTTCTCAATTTAAAACAAACATCAATTAAATAAATTAAAAGACTCAACAATTAATGGGAATTCAGAATCGGGGCGTTACAACTCTCCCCCACTTTAGAAATTTTCGTCCTCGAAAATATCACCTGATTCAAACAACTCTGGATGCGATTCTCGCATCTTGCTTTCCAATTCCCAAGTCATGTTGCCTTCCGCGGCACCTCCCCAGGACACTTTCACAAGCGCAATATCCTTGCCTCTTAGTTTCTTAACTTCACGGTCCAAAATACTAACCGGTAAAACTTCAACTGTAAGGTTATCTCTTACTTCAACTTCATCCATTGGGATCACATGTGACGGATCCGGAACATACTTCCGAAGTTGCGAGACATGGAATACATCATGCAAATTCGAAAGGTTCGGAGGCAACGCCACACGATAAGCCACAGCACCAACTCGTGCGACAATCTGATACGGACCAATAAAACGAGAAGTCAACTTTCTCGACTTCAAAGCACGACCCACACCCGCAACCGGTGTAACTCTCAAAAACACATGGTCGCCCTCTTGAAACTCGAGATCCTTTCTCCTTTTATCATGATAACTTTTCTGTCTATTCTGAGAAGCTTTCATCTTTTCCCGAATAAATTTCACCTTTTCCGTCGTTTGCTGTACCATTTCAGGACCAACTACCGACTTTTCACCCGTCTCATGCCAACACAGAGGTGTTCGACATCTCCGACCATATAAAGCCTCAAATGGCGCCATACCGATACTCGAATGGAAACTGTTATTATAGGTGAATTCAATCAACGCTAAATAACTGTCCCATGCACCACCTTGTTCAAGCACACAAGCACGCAACAGATCTTCTAACGATTGAATCGTCCTCTCGGTTTGACCATCCGTTTGCGGATGATATGCCGAACTCAATCTCAACTTAGAACCCAAGGCACCTTGCAAACTTTCCCAAAATCTTGAAGTAAATCTAGGATCTCTATCCGACACAATACTCTTAGGAACTCCATGAAGCTTCACAATAGTGCCAACATAAATCTCGGCTAACCTTTCCAAAGAATAAGTAATATCAATCGGAATAAAGTGAGCCGATTTAGTAAGCCTATCAACAATCACCCAAATAGCATTATGTCCTCTTTGCGTATTCGGCAATCCCGTAACAAAATCCATCGATATACTATCCCATTTCCATTCCGGAATATCCAACGGTTGCATCAATCCACTAGGCTTCTGATGCTCCACCTTAGACTTCTGACAAGTCAAACACGAGTACACAAAACGAGCAACATCGCTTTTCAATCCAGACCACCAAAAGATCTTCTTCAAATCCTGATACATCTTATTCGCTCCCGGATGAATACTTAAGTTACTCCGATGTCCCTCTTCCAATATCATCTTTTTCAAATCTGCATCATCGGGAATACAAATACGACCTCGAAACCTCAAAACTCCTAATTCATCAACTTTGAAATCTTCATTTCCATTCGTCATCAAATCCACCAATTTCAAATCCAACTTTTGCTTTTCATACACCGTAGCAAGGAAATCATTCGTGACATGCAACATACCAAGCTTCACACTACTCGGCGTTAACTCACAAACCAAACTCAAATCTCTAAAGTTCTCCAAGAGTTCCCACTCTCTAACCATCAAAGTAGACACGTGCAACGACTTCCGACTTAAAGCATCGGCTACCACATTCGCCTTACCCGGATGATAATTTAAACCAAAATCATAGTCCTTCAAAAGTTCTAGCCATCTCCTTTGCCTCATATTCAATTCCTTTTGATCAAACAAATACTTCAAACTCTTGTGATCGCTAAAAACTTCAAATCTTGCACCATAAAGATAGTGCCTCCAAATTTTCAAAACGAACACCACGGCCGCTAACTCCAAATCATGAGTAGGATAATTCTTTTCATGCACTCTCAACTGCCTAGAAGCATACGCCACGACCTTCCCATCTTGCATCAATACACCACCCAATCCTGACAAAGAAGCATCGCAGTAAACCACAAAAGGTTCCGTAGGATTCGGCAAAATCAAAACTGGCGCTGTTGTTAACCTTCTCTTTAATTCCATGAAACTCTCTTCACAATTAACATCCCAAATAAAAGCCTTTCCTTTACAAGTCAACTGCGTTAACGGAAGTGCTAACTTTGAAAATCCTTCGATAAACCTCCGGTAATAACCGGCCAAGCCCAAAAAGCTTCGAATTTCCGTAACCGATCTTGGAGTCTCCCATTGCATTACCGCATCGATCTTGGATGGATCCACACTAATACCATTGCCGGAAATAATATGTCCAAGAAAACTCACCTCCGACAACCAAAACTCACACTTAGACAACTTTGCATACAACTTCTTCTCTTTCAAAATTCGCAACACAATCCTTAAATGTTCTTCGTGTTCCTCTCGAGACTTAGAATAAATAAAAATGTCATCGATAAACACCACCACAAAACGATCCAACTGCTCGTGAAAGATACGGTTCATATATTCCATGAAAACACCCGGCGCATTAGAAACTCCGAATGGCATCACCGTATACTCATAGTGACCATATCGTGTTCTAAAAGCCGTCTTCGAAATATCTTGTTCCTTAACTCGAATCTGATGATAACCGGATCTTAAATCAATCTTACTAAAAACACGGGCTCCAACCAATTGATCCATCAGATCATCAATTCTTGGAAGCGGATACTTGTTCTTAATTGTCACCTTATTCAACTGCCGATAATCAATACACAATCGCATACTACCATCCTTCTTCTTTACCAACAATACCGGCGCACCTCAAGGAGAAACACTTGGTCTTACAAATCTCTTATCCAACAAATCATTCAACTGCTTCTTCAATTCCACCAACTCCGATGCCGACATCCGATACGGGGCCATCGAAATCGGTCTAGTACCCTGAACTAGATCAATAGAAAATTCAACCTCTCTCTTTGGCGGCACATCCGCAACATCTTCCGGAAACACTTCAGGAAATTCACAAACCACAGGAAACACGTCGAGCTCAACTTTGCTCTCCACCGACAACGATGCAAACAAACCAAACAACTGAGCTTCGTCCGCTAAAAGTTTCTTCAACTCTTTAGTGGAAAGAAAACTCTCGTTTTCACCATCTTCCAAAGAAGGAAACCTTACCAACTTGTGATAGCAATCCAAATGAACCCTATTAAATTGCAACCAATTCATACCCAAGATTACGTCCAAACCTTCCAACGGCAAACACACTAAATCCATAACGAAGTCCTTACCATACATGGTCAAAGGACAACTTGCACACACCAAAGAAGTAGTTACCGACCCCGAAGCGGGAGTCCCAATAACCATACCACTACTCAAAGAAACCATACACAAATCCAACCGCTTAGCACACGCAAGAGAAATGAACGAGTGAGTCGCTCCAGTATCAATAATAGCAACTAAAGGCATATCATTAATAAAGCATGTACCTTTAATCAAACGATCTGCCGCATTAGTGGCGTCTGAACCTGCTAATGCGAATACTTTTCCGCCCGCCGGAGCTTGCTTCGGTTTGGTACAATTCGGGCTAATGTGACCCACCTCGCCACAATTAAAACACTTCACAGCATTCTTTCTACACTCTGCTGCATCATGACCAAAGAGTCCACAGTTGGAACACTTCGCCTTGAACTTTCCACAATCATAAGACTTGTGGCCCATCACGCCACACTTAAAACATTTGATCGCACCGGAACCTCCTCCGGGTCTCCTATCAAAGTTTCCCTTATGTTTGCCCTTATCAGCAGGCGTCACATAAGGTCCGCTTCGTACTTGCTGCTTCCCTCTCCTCTCGCTCAAACCCTTATAATGAGTAGAACGAGCTCTACTATCTTCTTCATAAATTCTACAACACTCAGTCAAATCCGAAAATCTTCGTATCCTTTGATACCCCACCGCTTGCTTTATCTCCGGACGCAAGCCATTCTCATACTTGATACATTTGGAAAATTCCGCCGTAACCGCATCATAGTGAGGGTGAAACTTCACTAACTCAGTAAACTTAGCGGTGTAGTCCACCACCGACATATTACCTTGTTTCAACTCCAGAAATTCCATTTCTCTCTTCCCTTTAACACTTTCGGGATAATACTTCCTTAGAAACTCAGCACGAAATAAATCCCACGTAATCTCCTCGTCGTCGACCTCAAGAACTTGCCTCATGCTGACCCACCAGTCATCGGCCTCTTCTCTCAGCATGTGAGTCCCTAGTCTCACCTTATTCCCTTCAGCACAATCCATCACCCTAAAAATTCTCTCAATTTCCTTTAACCATATCTGAGCACCATCCGGATCAAATCTCCCTTTAAACACCGGTGGTTGGTTCTTCCTGAACTCATCATTCGCATTCACGTTAGGTGCACCCTGCACAGCTCTGGCCATAGCCTCTAACGCCGCTGCCATAGCATTGTCATTACGACCTGCCATATTCTGAGGATTCCCAAAAATCAACAAGGTTAAACAACCGTTCAACCAACACAACAACAAGACAGACGCGACTGACTCAACACTGGCTCTGATACCACTTAATGTAACACCCCCTTTCTATACCCCAAATAAATTAGATAAATCAATTAGGCACATAGAAAATTTATTTCATCAGAGTTTGATTAAAACATGGTATAAAAGAGGCGCATCACATTATCATGAAATTACACACATACGATACCTGCTCAAAATAGATATGCAACAACGGGTAACCCACATCTCAATATTTAGAATAAAGCGGAAACATCCAAATATTGAATCGATCTCATGCATAAAAGTATATGCAACCATCAGTTAATTCATGATTTACAACGTATCCACAACAGATACATACACATATGTATCACAAAAGAATCAAAACAAATGTAACTCCAAAAGAGTCAAAGACTTCCTAACTACCCAGATGTTACATATCAGAGCCATTGACCAAAAAGAGTGAAGACATCGCTTCACAAAAAGAACCTCCAGCTCCCTACTCTGCAATGCCTCATAGAGCATTAGAAAACAGCAGAAGGGTGAGAAACAACATCATAACAGTTAATGCATAAAATTATATATATATATATATACATAACTCCATAATTATACAAGTTATACTCAAATTATGTTCTCACCACATTAAGCATATACGAATAATCATGTCTCTACACATACACATGAACAATCACTATATTTCCTCCAAACAAATCACATATAACATACACAGTTATATTCACACAACCAATGCATCATACACAGATGACTCATGCAACTCATAGAGACCGACACACGACTCTATGCAGATGCAAATGCGGTACCGACTCATTAAACAAATTCCCTAAGGAATCGAGTATTCAGCCGATCCTCCACGGGATCAAGTACTCAGCAGATTCTCCACGGAATCAAATATTCATCAGATTCTCCACGGAATCGAATATTCAGCAGATCCTCCACGGGATCAAGTACTCAGCAGATTCTCCACGGAATCAAATACTCTAACCAATCCTCCACGGGATTACATGTCATGACCGATTCTCCAAGGAATCACACAATGCAACCGATTCTCCAAGGAATCAAATATAACCATCGTATCATACGAGGTTCTGCAAATCCTCCGAGGGATCAATCGACACAAAAATGCATACTATGCTCACAAACATATTCATTGCATTTATCACATACATCGCATATATCTATCATGCATTCACATTATGCACCATTCCACACATGGTTTACACACATATCAGCCTATCAATGCATTTCTATTCAATTCGAGCAAATACGCAAGATTATCAAATATTCAAGATTTATCATTTACTCTACAATCTAGGATTCACGCCTTTCGGCCACCCACAGCACAACATGTTGAAACAGTTCACACATCAATCATTCATATAGGCATTAATCATAATTGAATCCATCAAACATCATGCCATGAACAAACAGCAAAACAAAATAACACTGCCAGGTTCGCCAACCTTCGCCTGGCGAAGCCACGCAGCGAATGCTCGCTGACCTTCGCCTGGCGAACTCCCCAGCGAAGTCCACTGGGAGTAATTCTGGAATTACTCGCTGAGGCTCGCTACCCACTCGCCTGGCGAACCTTCGCCAACTCACCTCGCCTGGCGAACTTGCCAGCGAATACAGGGTATTAGCTTCTGACTTGCTTCGCTACAGCTCGCTGGGCTTCGCCTGGCGAAGCTTCGCTGCCTTTCGCCTGGCGAACTTGCGAAGACAGAACTTCCATGGCTGTCTCAAAGCCCAAACTCCACACAACCAACCGATTAAATCCAAACCAGTCACAGTAGCACAACCCAACCATCACCCGAATAAACTACATCGTCTAATCCGATTTCTAACCGATTAAAACTTCGTTCTACTCACAAAACCAACTTCTAACCTAAGTGGAAAAAGAGTAGAAACTCTACAAAATCCACACACATACACATACAATCATACACATTAAAGAGATGATGGAGTTTCACACCCTTACCGATCGATTGCAAGCTTTGGTGATGATTCCTTGATGATTCTAGGTTTTCCTCTCCACTTTCTCTTCTCTTTCTCTTCTCCTCTTTTCTTTCTCTTGTTTTTCTTCTTATGTTACTATCTTTCTTTCTTTTCCTCTCTTATTCTATTTCTACCTCTATTTCTTTCCTCTCAAATTCTTTCCAACACTTACCAAACAATTCTCACACTAAAGTGCTAAATGTCTAAAATGCCCTTTTTACTCTAATTCCCCGAAAACTCTCCGAATCGGTAAAATAGATAAAATAAGCAAACACCACATAATAACAATATATAATTTCTCAATTTAAAACAAACATCAATTAAATAAATTAAAAGACTCAACAATTAATGGGAATTCAGAATCGGGGCGTTACAATTTCCACTCAAATCTCAAACCCTCAATTATCCAAAAATGTCAAAACTCACAAACTCAACCAAATTCAATCAAACAAAATCCAATAATCATGGCTAAACATTACCCGACTAAACTACACAATTTATTTTGAATTCTAACCGTTCAAAACTCGATTCTACCGATTAAACCATTTATGCCCTAGAATGGAAAATGGAGAAAAACACCCAAACAAACTCAAACAATCCATACATAATCACATACATTGATAAGATAATGATATTTCACACCCTTACCTTGCTCAAATCGATGCTTGAGAGTTGTTCTTGATGAAAATCCAAGCTTTGCTCTTTTCTTCCCTTTTTCTCCTCTTCCACTTTCTTTCTCTTCTTTCTCCTTCTTATGTTTCTAACTTTCTATTTCTTTTCCAAATTTCCTTTATATCACTTTCTATCCAATTTCCTTCCAATTTATTTTCCTCTCAAACATCTACCAATTTAATAAATAATCACTCAATTAATTAAATAAACCCCATAATTCATTTAATTAATTAAAATAATCACTTAATTAAAATTGGACTGTTACAACTCTCCCCCACTTAGGAATTTTCGTCCTCGAAAATGTTACCTGATTCAAACAACTCTGGATAAGACTCCCTCATCTTGCTCTCCAGCTCCCAAGTAACATTTCCACCAGGCGGTCCTCCCCAGGCAACCTTCACCAAAGCAATCTCTTTGCCTCGAAGTTGCTTCAACTCCCGATCCTCTATCCTCATAGGTGATGTCTCCACAGTCAGGTTATCTCTCACCTGCACATCATCTACTTGGATCACATGAGACGGATCCGTAATGTATTTCCTCAACTGAGATACATGGAACACATTATGGAGATTAGCAAGCGACGGCGGTAAAGCAACACGATAGGCCACTTCTCCTATCCTCTTCAAAATCTGATAAGGACCAATGAAACGCGGCGTCAACTTACGCGACTTCAATGCCTTACCAACACCAGTCATCGGAGTGACTCGAAGAAACACGTGATCTCCCTCTTGAAATTCAAGTGCTTTCCTCCTCTTGTCATGATAACTCTTCTGGCGACTCTGAGAAATCCTCATCTTCTCTTGAATCATCTTAATCTTATCGGTAGTCTGTTGAACTATCTCCGGTCCAACTACAAGACTCTCTCCTGACTCATACTAACACAATGGCGTCCTACACCGTCAACCATACAAAGCCTCGAATGTTGCCATACCAATACTCGAATGAAAACTGTTGTTGTAAGTAAACTTAATCAAAGGCAAGTAGCTATCCCAAGCTCCTCCCTTCTCCAACACACAAGCTCTCAAAAGATCCTCAAGTGACTGAATCGTCCTCTCAGTCTGACCATCAGTCTGTGGATGATAAGCTGAACTCAAACGCAACTTCGTACCCAAAGCACCTTGCAAACTTTCCCAAAATCTCGAAGTAAACCTCGGATCTCTATCCGACACAATACTAAACGGAATGCCATGCAAACAGACAATCCTCCCAATGTACAGCTTCGCCAATCTCTCCAACGGGTAATCCATTCGCATAGGAATAAAGTGAGCAGATTTAGTCAATTTGTCCACAATAACCCAAATAGCTTCAAAATTATTCAGCGTCCTCGGCAAACCAGATACAAAATCCATAAAAATGCTATCCCATTTCCACTCAGGAATAAACAACGACTTCATCAAACCCGATGGTTTCTGATGTTCAATCTTTGACTTATGACAAGTCAAACAAGAATACACAAACTCGGCAATATCCTTCTTCATACGAGGCCACCAAAATACTTTCCTCAAATCTTGATACATCTTAGTAGCACCCGGATGAATACTCAATCCACTACGATGTCCTTCTTCAAGAATACTCTTCTTCAGCTCAACAACATCAGGAACACAAACTCTATCACGACATCTCATAATACCATTCTCATCAATCCGAAAATCACCACCTTGGCCTTGATTGATCAAAGTCAACCGATCAACTAAACTCAAATCAGATTTCTGACCTTCTCGAATCTCCTCCAAAATACCACTCGTAAGCTTCAACATACCCAGCTTAACTCCACTAGAAGTCTTCTCACACACCAAGCTCAAATCACGAAATTGCTCAACCAATTCCAACTCTTTTACCATCATCATCGACATATGCAATGATTTCCTACTCAGAGCATCAGCTACCACATTCGCTTTACCCGGATGGTAATTCAATCCAAAATCATAATCCTTCAGAAGCTCTAACCATCTTCTCTGTCTTGCATTCAATTCTCTCTGATCAAAGAGATACTTCAAACTCTTATGATCGCTAAACACTTCAAATCTCGAACCGAACAAATAATGCCTCCAAAGTTTCAACACAAACACCACGGCGGCCAACTCTAAGTCATACGTTGGATAATTCTTCTCATGCACTTTGAGTTGCCTCAAAGCATAAGCTACAACTTGTTTATCTTGCATTAACACACCTCCCAAACCCATCAAAGAAGCATCACAATACACAACAAACGGTTCTGTCGGATTCGGCAAAATCAACACAGGAGTCGTCGTCAACCTTCTCTTAAGTTCTTGAAAACTTGCTTCACACTTAGCATCCCAAACAAAAGCTTGACCTTTCCTAGTCAACTGCGTCAATGGCAAGGATAACTTAGTAAATCCCTCAATAAATTCCCGATAATAACCGGCTAATCCAAGAAAACTTTGAATCTCAAAAACTGACTTCGGAGTCTCCCACTGCGATACCGCTTCAACCTTCGACGGATCAACCGCAATCCCTCTACTCGAAATCACATGACCAAGGAAACTTACTTCCTTCAACCAAAATTCACACTTAGAAAGTTTCGCATACAGCTGCTTCTCTTTCAACACAGATAACACAATCCTCAGATGCTCAACATGCTCTTCTTCGCTCTTCGAATAAACCATAATGTCATCAATGAACACAACCACAAACTTGTCCAAATAAGGATGGAAAATCCTGTTCATGTACTCCATAAATACACCTGGTGCATTAGTCACACCAAATGGCATTACAGAATACTCATAATATCCATACCTTATTCTAAAGGCAGTCTTCGAAATATCCTCAGCCTTCACACGAATCTGATGATACCCAGACCTCAGATCTATCTTACTAAACACGCTTGCACTAACCAACTGATCCATCAAATCATCAATCCTCGGAAGTGGATACTTATTCTTGATAGTCATCTTGTTCAATTGCCTATAATCCACACAAAGTCTCATAGAACCTTCTTTCTTCTTAACCAACAACACTGGTACACCCCACGGCGACACACTCGGACGAATAAACCTTTTATCAAGTAAATCTTCAAGTTGACTCTTCAACTCTTTCAGTTCTGATGCGGACATACGATATGGAGCCATCAATATCAGACTAGTTCCAGGAATCAAATCGATCGTAAACTCCACCTCTCGTTCTGGCGGTAAGTCTCTTATCTCTTCAGGAAAAACTTCCAGAAAATCACGGACAATTGGTAAAGCATCAATTGCTCCACTTTCACCAATACTCAAAGTTGCCAACAACATAAACACCTTAGCACCATCTTGCACCGATTCCTTCACTTGCTTAGCAGACAAAAACAAATCTCCTTCATCACTAGATTCAGGAAAAATCACTGTTTTGTCAAAACAGTTAATATAAACCCGATTGAATCTTAACCAATTCATCCCAAGAATAACATCAAGTTGGTCTAGGTGAAGACACACTAGATCAATCCCAAAATCTCTACCAAAAATACTCAACGGACAATTCAAACACACATACGGAATAGTTACCGAACCCATAGCAGGAGTATCAATAACCATACTACCACCCATAACAGACAACTCAAGATTCAACCTCTTAACACAATCCAACGAAATAAAAGAATGCATAGCTCCGGTATTAATTATAGCGATCAAAGGTATACCGTTAATAAAACACGTACCTCGGATCAATCGATCATCACTAGCAGTCTCCGATCCTGATAAAGCAAACACTTTCCCTTTTTCTGGAGTCTTCTTCGGTTTGTCACACTTGGTACTAATGTGCCCTTGCTCACCACAATTGTAGCAAGTCACATTCGCACCGCTTCTGCACTCAAGAGCTTTGTGGCCTGGCTTGCCACACTTAAAACACTTCTGCTCAACACTTTTGCACTCGGGAGCATGATGTCCCGCTTCACCGCATCTAAAACATCTCACCGGAGTAGAAACTCCCCCACTTGGCTTCTTGCCAAAACCATCTTTCTGTTTCCCCTTATCAGCAGGAGTCACATACGGCTTTCCTCTAAACTGACCCTTTCCTTTCTTATCATTCAAACTCTTGTAGTGGCTAGATTGAGCCCTACTATCCTCGTCATAAATCCTACTCTTGTTCACCAACTCAGAAAACCTTCTAATTTCCTGATAACCAACAGCTTGCTTGATTTCAGGTCTCAAACTATTCACAAACTTGAGACACTTAGATCTCTCAGCATTAGCAGTGTTGTAATGAGGACAAAACTTAATTAATTCCTCAAACCTTGCCGCATACTCGGCCACAATTGAGTTACCCTGCTTCAGCTCAAGGAATTCAATTTCCTTCTTACCACGCACATCTTCTGGAAAATACTTCTCCAAAAATGCCTCTCTGAAAATATCCCATGTAACCACAACCTCATCTTCTTCAAACCTTTGGCGAGTATTATCCCACCAATCCTCAGCTTCCTCTTCAAGCATATGAGTGCCAAACTGCACTTTCTGCGCATCTGAACAGTTTATGACTCGAAAGATCTTCTCGATCGCTTTCAGCCAAACCTGTGCTTTGTCAGGTTCATGGGTTCCCTTGAACATTGGCGGATTGTTCCTTTGAAACCTTCCCAAAGCACGAAACGCATCATCAGCATTGTTTCCAGCATTCACGTTGGCTTGCGGATTCTGCCCAATTGCTCCAGCCAACATCGCCAAAGCCTCAGCAATCGCTTCATCATTCCTACCGGCAACCATAGTTCTGAATTCCAACAACAGAACTCCATAAGAACAAACTATATCGATAGTGTCACACACAATCATATATAAATGGGAAAACAAACACGTTTCTTTAAACTTTTTACCTTCTTCGATCAGCCTTTTACAAATCTTTTACAGCGTTTCTTTAAGTTTATGCACTTTAAAATACCCAGTCGAAGTCTTTTTCATTACAAGCACATTTACCAATTCGTTATTACAAGTACTTTAAATTTAATTCTAAACGAAGAATACTTTAGCACATGTCCTAGGATCAATCTGATCGATCCTGTGAGTCACCAAAGTCAAATTTGGAAGATCAGCGGTTGTTTTCCGATTTTCAAGGGAAACAGTAAGGGCCTAGGTTAAAACCTAAAGATAGTTTCTAAGTTAGCTCGCAAAAACGTCGCGTCCTCTGCCTACGTATCCTAACTAGGATAGAATTAGAGCAAACGTAGTTCACCTCACTAGGGTTGAAGAATGTAACACCCCTTTTCTATACCCTCAAATAAACAAATAAATCATTTAATCACTTATTGAAATTTCGTAGGAGTAAATTTAAAATATGGTATAAAAGGAGCATGTCACACATACATGAAAATAAATCATACAACACCTGCTCAAAATGACATGTAACAGTGGGGTAGTTTTGAAATAGAGGACTTGGTTCTTACACCCACATTTCAATTTTCGAAATATCAGCGGAAGATTAAAACATTAAACCATTTGAAAACATAATATCATAAATATACATATCAAATCAGTTTGTTCATCACATCATCATGGTTTTACAAAACACATTTGCCAACAGATACATATACAATGTATCTCAAAAGAATGCTATACAGCCTATCTACCCGGTGCTACATATAAGAGCGACCCGACAAAAGAATGAAGATAAAACTTCACAAAAAGAACCTCCAGCAACCTAATTTGCAATGCCTCATGGAGCATTATAAAACAGCAGAAGGGTGAGAAATATTATCATAATAATCAATGCATATAAATATATATACATATACGAAAATAAAGATACAAATATTTCACAATTCTCACCACAAATCATTCATAACTCATTATACATTTCACGACATGTATAAACACATATGAATAATCACAAAACATCTTTCACCAACACACCAATCCATTATTCACAATTCACCAAATCACCAATTCGCATACAAGCATAATTCATATAACAATGACATCAATGCTATGTGACTCAACACAACTCAATGCAACTCAATGCCATGTGGTACCAACACTTGTCATCATTTTTCGGTTTTTACATTTAAACCGGGTCCACCCTTCTAGACTGATAACAACAAAGCTCGTTCCCTAAGCTTTCAAACTCACCCTTCTAGGTTTGGGACAAGCCACTAGTCTCCACGAAACTAGCAAACATTGCCTCTTGACTAAATGATGCATATGCAATCAACCACAAATGCACTTAAGACCGATCTCACATCTTAATCACATGCATTCAAATAATTCCTCCCTTCAAGAATTAAAACAAGATTGCACATACAACATATCATAAAATCACGTATTCATACTTTACATCGTCATGTTTATCAAACAATGCACGCATATGCTCCCATGCATTAATTCACATAGCATTGGATACAACAAATATGCATTCATAATTCAACCTCATTACCTTTTCAAACAATGCACACATATTCACAATATGTTCTCATGCATTCACAATATCGCATACAATTAATATGCATTTACACTTCAATATCATTACCACATTTATCAAGCAATGCACACATATTCACAATATGTTCTCATGTATTCTTCACATACAAACAATATGCATATATTTGTCAAAAGACTATATTTCATAATCGATTCCACCATCTAGGATTCACGTCATACGGCTACCCACAACATATCATATCACAACATGCACAAGCTATACGTTATATAACAAAAGTATTCTGCACAATAACACATCAATCACACACATTCGCGACGGTAAAAATCAACACAACAATATATTTTCAATTTTCTGCTATAATTGAACCAGGTACTGGCCTCAAAGCCATTTTTTCTAGAAATATAATCTCGTTAACTTACCAACGCTTCGAACGGGGGTCAAAACCGACTTACGGTTCAAGAGTTATGAATTTTCGAAGTTTTTCGAAAAACCAGAATTTTGCCTAAACACGGCTACGGGATTTTGCATTTTCGCCCGAAAATCCGACCGATTCAATTCTTTTTTTCGAAACACACATACTCATACTCACCTAACATATAGCAGTGAATTAGAACCATTAAACACGATTTCTACGACGTTCGATTTCCACTCAAATCTCAAACCCTCAATTATCCAAAAATGTCAAAACTCACAAACTCAACCAAATTCAATCAAACAAAATCCAATAATCACGGCTAAACATTACCCGACTAAACTACACAATTTATTTTGAATTCTAACCGTTCAAAACTCGATTCTACCGATTAAACCATTTATGCCCTAGAATGGAAAATGGAGAAAAACACCCAAACAAACTCAAACAATTCATACATAATCACATACATTGATAAGATAATGATATTTCACACCCTTACCTTGCTCAAATCGATGCTTGAGAGTTGTTCTTGATGAAAATCCAAGCTTTGCTCTTTTCTTCCCTTTTTCTCCTCTTCCACTTTCTTTCTCTTCTTTCTCCTTCTTATGTTTCTAACTTTCTATTTCTTTTCCAAATTTCCTTTATATCACTTTCTATCCAATTTATTTTCCTCTCAAACATCTACCAATTTAATAAATAATCACTCAATTAATTAAATAAACCCCATAATTCATTTAATTAATTAAAATAATCACTTAATTAAAATTGGACTGTTCCAAAGAACACTTGATTATGATCAAGGTTCAAAGGGGAACAAACATATCCATGCTTGTGTAGAGTTTCATAAAACTCTCTAGATCTATGTTGAACCCTCAAGAAAGGGAAATAAGTAATCATGTCCATGATTCTTACATAGAGTTAACCAAACTATATCCTAAAGTTCTACGTTGTGAGACCAATTGGTTCTAATCAGACCAAAAGGTGGGAGAAGGGGAAAGGTTGCTCGTCAAGATATCGCATCTTGTGCCTACGTATTCTCATTGTCCAATGAGAAATCAGAGCGGTCGTAGTTCAGGGCACGAACTACAGAATAAGGGTCAATTGGTTCTTTCCAGACCAAAAGAGGGAGAAGGTTATATCCAGACCTATGAGTTTAAGTCCTATTGGTTCTATCCAGACCAACAGGGGAGGAAGGTTCTATCCAGACCTATGAGTTTATTGAGCTATCTATGACCCAAGGGTCAATAGAGAGACTTTCCTTTGGAAGGAAAGAGGAGGCAACTGGGATGAGAACTAAAGAGTTCCATCACCTGGGGAAATAAACTTAACAAAGCAAATGAATAAAGCAAGAGGAATAAGATTACAATCAAGTAAGCATGCATATTACAATAAGCAAGTATTTTCAATCACGATAAATGGTTACGACCAAAGCAAGTATTACAATATTAATGATTTCAATCAAGACAGATGGTCACAACCAAGAACAAATCTTAACAAAGATGGAAGGGGATCTTATCAAAGACGAAAGCATATCTTAACAAAGATTGGAAAAGATGAAAGTTACAACCATGTAAACAAATCACAATTTGAAAGTAAACATGTTATAAATTCAAGATATATCAAGTGTGACAACAATATGTATTGATGACAATCAAACACAAGTAAATTAGTTTAACCTCATAATTTAGGAGGAAAACAAATATGGGATTATGGTGACAACCAAGGGAGAGTACCCTAGCATGTTAACTAACATGGGAAGCAAAAATCTCACAAGAAAAACCAAGCATGATTAATTCAACAGTATGTAAGATAACGATCTTAGCAAATGAACACATTTCCACACAGCCAAAGGGCATCACAATTAATAACAACATGTAATATTCTTATATCATATGAAAATGGCCTTTAAGACGAGCATGTTGCAAAAAGAATGGACCAAAAATGATGAAATATGACAAAGTTATGAATATTTGAAGTTTTGATGAATTATGACAATAAAACAAAAAACAAGCAAATATAAAATAAAAAGAAAGGGGCCACGCTGGGAGTTGAACCCAGGCCCTCTTGTTTACCAACACAAGACTTACCACTTGGCCACCTGCGCGCGTGTGATCAAGGAAAGGAAAAGATGGAGAAAAAATAATGAAACTTGGTAAAAGAAATAAAATGCCAAAAAATGTCTCAACCAGGGATTGAACCAAGGACCAAGGACAAGATAAGTGACTTAGGGCGCATGCTTCTACCACTGG
This sequence comes from Lathyrus sativus, assembly GCA_963859935.3. Taxonomy (NCBI): domain Eukaryota; kingdom Viridiplantae; phylum Streptophyta; class Magnoliopsida; order Fabales; family Fabaceae; genus Lathyrus; species Lathyrus sativus. The sequence continues at coordinate 247,718,781 of OZ012737.1, read as the reverse complement.
GGTGGCTATACATCCGTTGATGTAGCCATCCCCATAAACATATATGGCGTGCCTTGTGAATTTTCTGGGCAAAACCAAAGAACCGAAACCAAGACATTTTTCAAAATGCATTTTGATGTCAAACTTGTTCAATTCTTAACCAATTTTAGCAAACTTTAGATCAAACTTGGGTAGAATTGAACAAGGATCATGATGGTGCAGTTGATTTTTGAAGATCACACATAAAAAATGAAACACGATGGCAGCTGCAAATTTGGTGATTGAAATGCATTTTCAAAGCTACAGCTCCATCCTCTCATGTTTAAAACATTTTGAAGGTCCTCACACACTCCAAATACAATATACATGAAGTTCCAAAACAAATAAAACTTAAATTCAAACTAGAATACAAAGTGACTTGTGGTTTTGAAATTATGACATAAGTTGCAAAAACAAGTTTTAAAACAGTTTGAACGGACACAAATCAAACAATCACTATGATTTAAACAACATAAATAGAATACTAATAGACTCTTTGATCAACCCAACAACTGGTCTAGACAGCAATAAAACACACCAAAATCAAACCAAACTTGCCAATTGAGTTAAAGCTAACAAACCTACAACTGATCCTAAACAGGCTATTGACACAAATGCAACCTAGCATGATAATGCCTATATCATTCATCAATCCAAATCATTCACAGAGGCAAGTTTTACAACCTTAGGATAACAACCCTTATGCATAAATCTCCAGGACAATTAACAAACAAGACTATTATATCCTTACAGTGGGCAGAATAATGCTTGCTCATCAAGATCTGTAGCAACAACCACATGAATCAACTCCAAATGCAATAGGCTAAGAGCTTCATACACACAAATTCAGCAACTTTTAAAATAATAGAAACTTGAAGGCAACAGAGGTTATCAAACCTCAAAGCATCAATTTACAATAGATCCAATACCCCAACATGTTCACCAACAGTTTATCTTTTAGGGCAATGCAGAAATGAGACCAGCAGTTTTGCAAACTCAACTCATATGGATTCTAAATCTATTGAAGTTATGATAAAAATGCAGGTTTGAAGATGCGTTGGTGAATATGAATTGACTATGATCAACACAAGATGATCAAAACAGTTTAATATCAAACAAGAGTCTATGCAAGTTGTAAAAGGCATTTCTAAATGATTAAAAATTGGACTGTTTGACAGTCACCACAACAGTTTAATGATTAGGAGTAAAAAACTAAGCTGAACAGCCCCCCCCCCCCCCCCAACTCATGACAGCAGAACTGACCAATCCCTCACCACAACTTAAACCACCTTCCTAGCATGAGGAGCTAGGCAGCTATGACAGTTCAATAAAAAACTCAAGGCAGCAGTTTTGTCACAAACCTATTTTAAATGCAAATCCAAGACACACTATCCTCAATCCAAAGGCATCATCATAACCAACTTGCACAGACCAAGAAATGTTTACCTCTCATCAAATCTGAGTAAAAAGAGCCAAGCATGTATTATCCAAATTTTAGGCCTAGACTGAATATGCTTAAACCTGACTCCAATCAACCAACTAGGTCCTAGCAGTCACAACCTCAAGGATATCAAACTAGCACTCATCAGAATCCAAAGTTACAACAGCATCATCATTAAATCAAGCATGTGTCAAAAACAGAAATTCAACACATCAAACTCAAGGCATACCTCTCATGATAGTCACAACTGTGGCAGATTTCAAGGTGGTTTGGTGGTATAACATGTGAAAATAGTTTTGGGACAAGTTGCCAATGCAAACAGGTATATTTCAAGATGATGAGTTTCATGCCACAGAATGATGCACACATATCATGAATATGATGACAGAGGGTTTTAAGCTCAAAAAGTAAACATATTCATTCAAGTCAAAAATTGGCATGTGGTGTTGGTGCAAAAAACTGTCTTGATGGTGCAGTAGGTATAATCTCAAAAGATGTGGTTTTATGCCACACAAATGATGCACACATGTCATATATATGATGACAAATGGTGTTGTGCCTCAAAACTAGACACATTCTCTTTGATTCAAAATTTGGCCTGGTGATGGTAGTATTTTGAGAAATGGTAAGGAAAACTGTCAAAGACAGGTGCAGGCTGGTATGACCTACGTTACTACCACACACAAACTTCAAATATGCTATCTAATGAAAATAGGCCCTAAAATCTGTCAAGGTCAAACTACACACTCTTACCATAACAATGATAAGCATCACAATCCACATGTTTTGAACATATGAGTTACAACTCTAATAAACAAACATCAATCAACTTTAACACATGAACAACATTAGTACATCATTTCACACATATTATACCTTAACAAAAGTAAGAAACAATGAAATGAATACAAGCTCTTGACAAAGAGCAGTTTTGGGACAGCATACACATAGTTTTCACAAAAACACCTCAAGAATGCAAAATATAACAATGTAAGGTAAAATGAGAGGTTTATGGATTACATACCTTTTGTGGACTATGTTGAGCAAGTTATAACACAAAGAAAACCAGAGATCTTGTTTTTAGCCCAAAATTGAAGTTTGCTTCCTCTTGAAGCAATATGCAAACCTTAGGACAACTTGAGAAATGAGCTTCACCATTGATTTTCAATGCCTTGGACAGGCGCAATATGACATATATGAGGTGTATGGATGGTTAGAACATCAAGAATAGGCCTGGACAAGGATTTGGCAGATTTTGAGCATAGTGGTCAAACTTTCTTGGTGTGAAAGTTGACTTTTTGAAAAATGGTATTTTTGAGTAGTTTGAAAGTATGAACACCTTCTACACAATATTTATGGGTTGTGTAGATGGTTTTTGGTGAGTTTGGATGTGTGGAAATGATTTTAGAAGGCACTTTGCTCCAAGGCAACCTATCATCTCTCTGTCTCTCCAAACCTTACATTTTCTGCATTTCCTTTTCTATACACATCTGAATATTATGTTGTATCATGATCCAAGGGCTGAGGAGATCTCAAGTTGTGAAAAACTGATTTTTGGGAAGTGTTGGAGTATGGTTTCAAGTGTTGACAACCCTAACTTCCATAGTGCATAACTTCCTGGTCACACATGCTATTGAGGAGTTCTACCACAATTTGGAAAGCCCTTAAGTAGCTCTATAACATTCATATTTTGGGAATTTCCAAATTCTTGATGGAACTAGGTTGAAAAACCCTTCCAAGTTGCTGAAAAAACCACTTAAAAAGGCTAAATAACTTAGAATTTTTCTAAGTTATTTCCCTTCTTAAAATGAATTTTGTGATAACTCCAATTCTATGCATTTTTTGATCATGGACCACTTTGAGGCTTTTGTAGGATTTGTCAAGAGCTTTCTAATGAGCTTTGAACCACTTCATTTGGATGTGTGGTTGAGGAGTTATGGCCTTGCCCCTTTCGAAACCCTAATTCCTGATTTTTGCAATTACTTCTTAACCCTTGATCCAATGGTCATGAAATTTTATAGGGAGGTGTAATATGACATAAGGAACATTTTTGATCCACACCTTGAAGTCAAATTCCTTATTGTTGAAGAGTTGACTTTTCGGTCAACCGTTCGATCAATCGGTGCCTACCGAGCCGACCGTTGATGATCCGGACATCCTGAGGACTTGAAACTCTTTGGATGGACTTTACTAAGCCATAGGAACTTAATGGACCAAGATCCCACCATTGAAGCATTCTTTAAACCAAAAGTCAAACTACAGTTGACTTTTTCTCGTCGAAAACCCTAATCGGGTACCTTAAATTGCACTGTTCTCAATCCCCGGGTGACCACCTCAAATTGAATCCATACTTGATCCAATGTTGTATTCTTGATGATGTGGAGACTTATTTGAAGTTGAATCAATCCAAAACATTGATTGATCAGACCACCGAAATCTCGATTTTGACAGTACGGAACCTTAATTCATCTGCATCTTAACAAAGATAAACTGAAAATGGGTTAAGGTTAGTTAATCAAGTGAATATGATCCTACAATGATGATGAGGATCTAAGGGGTCAAAATTTGGGGTGCAACAGGGTCAAGTGTAACGCCCCATATTGCTTTCAGGATTACCGACTGACCCCACAAACCAACACAGGTCTTTTCAGCATGCTTTGTCCTCAATCACACGCTTTCCAGGAAACTTCCCAGAAGGTCACCCATCCCAGAATTGCTCCAAGTCAAGCACGCTTAACTGTGGAGTTCTTATGAACGGGCTACCGAAAAGAAGATGCATCTTATTGGTATAGGTAGTACCAATTAATCCTTATAAGCATTCATTCAACCATGCAGTCTCACACCTGCATAGCCTCAGGATCCTTCTCATTCGGATGTGAATTCGGTTTTCCCCTAGAAGCTGCTAGGAGTGTCTCATTGTCATGCCTCATGACACCGACAACCACTCCCTCGCCCACGGGTGTTACATGTAACCACCGTCCTCTTTCACCTCAGGTGTTACATGCCCACCAACTTCCGCTTGGTTCGTCCCCGAACCACATCGTACTGGGAGAGGTATGGCTCTGATACCATTGATGCATCTTATTGGTATAGGTAGTACCAATTAATCCTTATAAGCATTCATTCAACCATGCAGTCCCACACCTGCATAGCCTCAGGATCCCTCTCATTCGGATGTGAATTCGGTTTTCCCCTAGAAGCTGCTAGGAGTGTCTCATTGTCATGCCTCATGACACCGACAACCACTCCCTCGCCCACGGGTGTTACATGTAACCACCATCCTCTTTCACCTCAGGTGTTACATGCCCACCAACTTCCGCTTGGTTCGTCCCCGAACCACATCGTACTGGGAGAGATATGGCTCTGATACCATTTGTAACGCCCCATATTGCTTTCAGGATTACCGACTGACCCCACAAACCAACACAGGTCTTTTCAGCATGCTTTGTCCTCAATCACACGCTTTCCAGGAAACTTCCCAGAAGGTCACCCATCCCAGAATTGCTCCAAGTCAAGCACGCTTAACTGTGGAGTTCTTATGAACGGGCTACCGAAAAGAAGATGCATCTTATTGGTATAGGTAGTACCAATTAATCCTTATAAGTATTCATTCAACCATGCAGTCCCACACCTGCATAGCCTCAGGATCCCTCTCATTCGAATGTGAATTCGGTTTTCCCCTAGAAGCTGCTAGGAGTGTCTCATTGTCATGCCTCATGACACCGACAACCACTCCCTCGCCCACGGGTGTTACATGTAACCACCATCCTCTTTCACCTCAGGTGTTACATCAAGTGTTGGATATTCCCCATAAGCAGGATAAGTTTGGTCTGGGATACCGCCCATATTCTTCGTCATCCTTGTCATACCCCAAATTTTACCCTCGAATTCTTTGATCTTTTGCATATCATTTAGGTAAATCATTTTGCATGACTAACCGGTTCATCAGCTTTTGTTTGTTTTATTTCACTTAGGAATCAGAGTTGGGTTTCAGAAGCTTCAAAAGTGGTTGAATTAAGGTTTTGGATATGTGGTCTCTGCTGAGATGGTTTCCCTTTGTTCAGAGGTTGTTTCTCTCATTTGTTGAACTCAAGTTTGGGATTGAGGTTGTTTTTTTTAATTAATTGTCATGAGAAATTCCTATCAGAGGTTTGTCAAAGCATGACACCAGCTTCTTTGAGTTTCCTCAAGGGTATTAGATATTTTGGGTTTCATTAGTGGCTTAACTAGAAAGATTCTGAATCAAGGGTGAGTAGGTGTTGTTTTGAGTCTCACCTGGGCCTAGCAGGTTAAGTATGGGTGTGCGGTGTTGTTTCAGTCGAATGCGGCTTGATATTGGTCGAGAAAGAGGAGATTCTCAAGTGGGATTTGTCATGAATCAGTGTCTTATGTTTGAAGATCATCACACCAGGGTTTCGTGCAAGTTTAAGTCATCTAATGATGTTAAACTGCCTCGTGTAGAAATATATCAAGGTTGATTCAAACAGATTCAGAGGAAATTATTGAAGATTGCAAGTTGATTAAAATGGTTGTGACTTCAATTGTAAGGTGGTCAGTAGTTCGGGAGTAATTTCATTCTTTTATCAGAGGTTTGTGGGAATGTTTCAAGCTTGGTTGTGGATTAAAATCATAATTTCATTATCCTTTCTCCATTTTTCTTTTAAACCAAATTTCCATAATCATTTTGCATCCACTTTTAATCTATGCTTTTCTCTAAGCCCACTTATCTTTTTTAACCATTCTAAAGTTCCATTTCCAAATAACCATTTCATTCCATTCTTTTTGTTAGACTAATTATCCAAAACATATCCATTTACAGCCCATTGCCATATCCAATCCAAGTTCAATTCATAAATACTTTCCATATCCACTTTCCATTCAAATTTCATCCAATTTACCCACTATCCATTCATAAATAATTTCCATTTCCATTATTTAAAAACATCAGTTACATCCACATCCATTTAAATATATAAATTCCAAAGCCAAGTTTATGTCCATAGGCCCATTCATACCTTGTCTAAAAAATATATATAATACATAACAATAAGTAAAAGATGCTGAGAAGCCTTTGTCTTTTCTCTTATCATACTTTTGTTACAAGAAAATTAGACAAGGGTTAATTATTACAAGTCAATAGCATTAGTACAAATCATAAGTCACAATAGCCCTTTTCCTTCGTCTACTCTCCCCAACTGTACCGTCCTTGCAGCTGCCGCATCAAACCAAAACACTAATATCCAAAACTCTGCAACAATACAACTTTTTGACCTCTCCATACTCACTGCCAAACAAAAATGCTACAAACCTCTATGCCCTGCTTCAAACCCCTGTTGCTCCCTGTTATAACTTGCTATCACTGCTATCATTGCTCCAAAACACTCCAAACTCACTAATGCCAAAATTCTGCATACTTTGCAATACAGCCCAAGACCACCTCAAACTGTACTACATGCCAAAGTTCTTGCATAAGCCAAACCTGTTACATCTGTTCAAGCAAGACAACCTGCTGCAATTCCCTGTGCAGCATCACAAAATTCAAAGCCTGCTAGCTGCAACAAAGACCACACAAGAGTACACCAAATCCAATACTTCAGATTTTTATCATCCCTAAAACCTGCTTTCAAATTTGTAGCAACCTCAATAGGCCCTGAAACGAAAAGGACAAGACATAGGCAACAAGTAAAAGTTAAGATTAAAAGAAAGAAAGAATTTCTGGAAGGGAGGGGAAGAGGCTCTCGAAGGGGGATCAAAAAGGGAGAACCTGCTACAAAATGAAAGATGGAACCAGACAACATTTTCACTGTTACAAAACCAAAACTCCTAACTCAACTATGGAGAACTGAAATTTTGGTTAACCATCATGCAACAAACACAGACAGTCTATCATACCTTGCATAACCACGACTTTGCGTACAACATCCATAACAAAGTTGTACCAACCATCGACCACACCTTTAAACCGCCATCTCCATGGTACTCCAACTGTTAAAACTTCAACAGCCTATTGTTTCCTGTAGCATCAAACAAGACAACAACTTGCCATGAACCTCTGTTGATTTGCGACTTACAATGTGCCATCACTATCAATTCACAAAAAACTGGCACTAAAGTCTGCGATATCCAAACAAAACCTTGACCAAATTCACTACTTTCCAAAATGGCAGCAATGACCTACTCACCTGTACCTGCTGAACAACAAAATTGTACTGCCAGGCGTGCTGTTACAAAAGCCAAAGACATCCTGCAACAACAGCAACAATTCAATGCCAAATCTGCAAATAGAAAAAGATGTGTCAAGATGAATGGCATGCCTAATATTGGAGTTTTGTTTTGTCTAAGAAGGAGGGACCTTGGAGATTACCTAGAACCGGATGACAGAACACGACCAACACACTTTTAGCTCTTCAAAAATACAATTTTCAGGATTTTTTTGGAGGGGGGAAGACCTTCATTATTTTGGAAGCCTGGTGTTGCACCCTAATTTTTGGCCATAAGATCTCACCTCCCTGTGTTTGTTCCCTGCTCGTCTTATTTTACATTTATAGGCATGTTTACCATGACTAACCAACGTGTGCAGATGCAGTGATTTCAAATGAAGATAACATTCATACTCCAAGACGTGGTTGTTTGGCCTTGCTTCAGAGATTTACGTAGTCATTTGAGGGTTGGTCATTGGTTTTGTGGCAAAGGTGATTTTTGAGTTTTTTCAAAACTTAAGATTTAAGTCCAAGCTACAAATTCGAAGACTGTGCGCATCATTGCAAAATCGAAGCCCATTTGTTGTTTTTTTCATAAGATTATTATGAGAATTATTCAAGTTCAAAGGAGTCCGAACAAATCCATCAAGTTAACGTCAGGCTTCCTAATCCAACTTTCATCAAGTTTCCGTTCAAGCTTCAAATTCAAGAATTATTCACAAAATTCATCTTAAGTCCCGAGTTCTTTTAACGAGTGATATTTTGGATAAAGGTCGCAACATGAGTTTGTTCTTAAGAGACATAGCAGAATGACGTTAAGACTTTTTAATTCATAAGTAAAGAAAAGCCTGAGGCGTGAGCTAAACATTGTTCCCTTAGGGATGCTACCGATTTGTATAATCCACATACGGCGTGACCCCATTCCCAGCATTTTGGTTATCACAAAAAGATCAAATTATGGTTACCATCAAAGCTACCAGTACCACGAGCTTATCCCAAATATTCATATGATTGATTTGGTCTCACATGTCCATATTATGCTAATCGGCTTTCAAGCGTCATTGGAAATTCAAAACTCATCAAAAATATCAAGCATTAATCATACTTCAAGGCTCATAACTTAAACTTATAGTTTATTCAAAGTGGAAGTTTATTACAACTTTGAGAGGCTCGAACCGTACAAGAAGAGATCTTTGGTTAAACTCATGCTGCAAGACACTTACAAGATACAATTTGAGTTTTTATTACAGGACCACTAAAGCACATCAACTATCAAGAAGAAATGGAAGAAGGAATTAAACCGGTGTAAGACTAAAATATGCACTCGCAACAGGCCCAAACAAAATCAGGAGTTCTGCCACAAAGAGAAGGCATTCCACCAAGTCAGCGACTCTCTTCTTCTCGTGCAGTAAGTAGTGTTTTCCATCGAATATTGATGGACGGTATGTTGAGAAAGCCCAGAGCAAAGCTATGACCACGGCTTGGATAACTTGCCTTTCACCGTGCCTTGTTCGTAATATTACCTAAGCATGACAGAAAAATAGTTAGCATCCGAAATGGAAACGAATACAAGCCAAGATATAAGTTTAGGAGCTCTAGCGACAACTTTCAAACTTCTTCACCAGTCCGAATCCAGATGATAAGTATCAAGGACGATGAGATGGTGGTGGCTTGGGTCGCCTCGCGGAGCATACGCCTCAGCATATCTTTAACAAGATGAAATGAAACCCTGTCGTCGTCACAACAACAAAATAAGATCAGAAGTCAGTATGGTGCTCAAGACAGTTCACAGCATATCAATACAATACCCGAAACTCCAAAGCTCCAAATAACCACGTCATTTCTAACACTTCTTTCCAACCTGTCAAAACAAACCATTAAGCAAATGCCGTTGAAAAGCAAGGTGAAGATTAAAGAAAATTGATTTTAAGCTCAGCCCTCAGTTTAAGCTCATCATCGGGTGAGGCTTCGAGCAGCCGGAAGGGTGACAACAAGAGTTGCCGCCAACATCCTACCAAGCGTCGAAGTTATCGTAAATTCGAACAGGCAACATCGACTTTCTAAATAGTTTCTAACACATCTCAGAACGCCTTAAATAATCCCACTGGGTTCAGACATAAGCCATCATCACCGTTATACTCTTCTCGGCACCAAAGCTAGGACCAGTGAATTCTGAACTGACCAGTAACAACCTGAAAAAAGAAGAGAAAATTAGCAGTAACAGCAACAGGTATCAGTTTCACACAAGCCACACCAGCTAAGGTATCAACAATAACAGGTTCGCAACAAGCAACTCCATAGCATCAAATGCCATTTGCAAGCTAGCTACAACCAACAACAGAGCAACACTAAAAACTTCAGTTCATCAACTGCAAGCAAACAAGCAACAAGCATCACAATATCAGTGCGCCACCCGCAAGCATCAACGTTGTAACAACAGCCTCAAACATACGGTTCAGACTCATAGGGCCATCATCACCAGCAAACCTTTCTCGGCAACGACCCAAGACCGGCAGCCTCTGGACTTAAAATCTGTGCCTGAAAGAAGAGAGAAAATGTCAGCATAACAAGTAACACAACAGTAGCAGAATACCATTACTGGTTCAACAGCGTACATGAGCTTCGAGGGTCGTCGCGTAGATATGCCATTGCTCATCAATCTGCATTCAAATATAAAAAGAATGATAGTCATCATGTGACTGTTAAATGCAAAGCAGAAAGCTGCCCTTGGAGAATTCATACATCAAGGTTGTCGAGTACTTAACTGATATACATAAAAAAGATGAGTCTGGAACTTACTTGTGAAGGAGCTACTGGTACTACAGGGCATCAAGCCCAAGGACATTGTCAATAACATTAAGCAGGAATATGGAATTCAACTTAACTACTTCCAGGCATGGCGCGGGAAAGAGATTGTGAAGAAGCAGCTTCAGGGTTCTTGTAAAGGGGCGTATAGTCAGTTACCTTTCTTTTGTGAAAAGTTAATGGAGGCTAATCCTGGCAGTCTAGCTATGTACACTGTTAGAACACATATTGGTTCTTAATAATATCTCTATGTTTTGATGATAACTATTAGGAAATTTTGTATTTAAGATTTATATACTCTAAAATTTGCTTGAGAGTTTTTACTGCAGATAGTAAAGAAATTAACACTCCAGAAGCAAATCAGAATTGAATACAAGAAATTAGCTAGACTCTGTAGCGCCAGATGCATTCATTAGAAGATTCGGATTGCTGCCAATAGAAGATCTTGAGCGTAGCCTCCAGAAGGATCTGAAGCAAGAAGCTCCAGAAGATTCTGAAGCAGAGGCTCTAGAAATATTCTGAAGCAGAAGCTCCAGAAGGATCTGAAGCAAGTCAGAAGCATCTGAAGCAAAGAAGAATTTTGTATGAAGAGCTTTTCAAAGCATAGTTTCTACAGAAGATTCTGAAAGTACTAAAGCTGCTAGTACTGAAGTTCTGTCTCAAATATGCTCTGATATTTAACACGCTGAAAGCACACCTGCTGCAGAAGACTCTGATCCAGCAAGCTCTGATCATCATCAGAAGACTCTGACCCAATTAGACTCTGATGAACTTGCTGAAAACTGAAGAAGAAATATTCAAAGATTATATCCGTTGGAGTAAATCAAACGTCTCTTTCCTTATTTATGCTAGACACAAGAACACAGACAAAAAGGATTTTTCTGTGCTTTCTTCTTCTAGGAAAGGTCACTTGATGTGAAGACAAAAAGGCTCAGACCTTTTGGACACTCTTCTCAACGTGCAGCTCACCTGGGATCAGCTGCCTATAAAAGCAAGACTCCACCAAATTCTTCAGTTAGACGTTTTGCTGAAAAGAAATTAAAACATTCAAGCTCTCATACTTTCATATTCATTCTTAGAATTAATTTCATTGTACTTAAACTTAAGAGAAATATCACAGTTGTGATAAAAGCTTTTTAGAAGCATTCTTACTCTTGTAATAGTTTTACATTGATTGTAAATGATTTCCTTAAGAGGATTCAGTTGGAATCAGTAGCTCTTGAGAAGACTAAGAACAGTTGTTCTTAGGTGTTACTATTGTAATCTGTTTGATTAAATAGTGGATTAAGTCCTTGATTGAGAAAGGCAAATCACTCTAGGAAGGGTGGACTGGAGTAGTTGAGTTCAACGAACCAGGATAAAAATACTTGTGTTTTAATTCTAAGTTTTAATCTTTCATACTTATTCAACCCCCCCTTCTAAGTATTATCTCACCTTCAGTTGGCATCAGAGCTCCGGTTCTGTGTGTGCTACCACTTAACAGTGACAGTAAAGATCCAGAGAGAAATACTTTGATATATATTTAGTTGTTACTATGGCTGATAATACAATATCCAACATTAACAATAAATATGAAGAAAGGGACAGAATCAGCACCAAACCCCCTATGTTTGATGGGGAGAAATTTGATTACTGGAAAGACAGAATTGAAAGTTTTTTCCTTGGATATGATGCTGATTTATGGGATCTGGTCATAGATGGATATGTTCATCCCACGGATGGGAATGGCAAGAAGATAGATAGAAAATTATGACAGATGCTCAGAAGAAAGATTTTAGAAATCATCACAAGGCCAGAACAATATTATTGAATGCAATATCTCATACTGAGTATGAAAAAATTACAAATAGGGAAACTGCATTTGATATGTTTGAATCCTTAAAGATGACTCATGAGGGAAACTCTCAAGTCAAGGAAACAAAGGCTCTGGCTCTGATCCAGAAGTATGAGGCCTTCAAGATGGAAGACTCTGAATCTGTTGAAGTTATGTTCTCCAGATTCCAAATACTTACAGCTGGACTAAAGGTTCTGGACAAGGGATACTCCACATCAGATCATGTAAAGAAAATCATCAGAAGTCTACCTACCAGATGGAGACCAGTGGTGACTGCCTTGAAGATGGCTAAAGATCTGAACAAGATCTCTTTAGAAGAACTCATCAGCTCACTAAGGAGCCATGAAATTGAGCTTGAGGAAGATGAACCTCAGAAGAAAGAAAAAGGTAAATTTGTTGCTTTAAAATCTAATAAATCTGCTAAAGCTTTGCAGGTTATTGAAGAAAGCTCTGAAGGATCTTCTTCTGAAGAAGAAGATGAATTATCCATGCTGTCCAGAAGGATCAACAGACTCTGGAAGCACAAGGGAAAGAAGTTCAACAACTTCAGAAAATCTGATCATAGAAAGGAATCTTCTGGGCACAGAAGATCTGGCAAGAAAGAAGTTGTGTGCTATGAGTGCAAAGAACCTGGGCATTACAAGAATGATTGCCCCAAACTTCAAAAAGAAAAACCCAAGAAGAAGTTTAACAAAAAGAAGAAGGTTCTGATGGCAACATGGGATGACTCAGATGAATCTGAATCATCTTCTGAATCAGAAGAAGAATGTGCCAATGTTGCACCGATGGCCAGCACAGAAGATCAGGAGGAAGGAACCTCAGAATATGAATCAGATTCTGAATCTGACGATGACGCTGAAGAGGTAATGGCTAAACTTACTAAAGAAGAACTTATAAAAGTTTTATCAGAAGTTCTGAAAAGTTATAACAATATCAAACTCAAATACAAGAAGCTGAAAAGCAGTCTTGAATCTGAGATTGATCTTCTGAAGACAGAACTTGTTGAGCAAAAAGAAATTAATCTGAAAATCAAAAATGACTTTGAAATAACTCAACAAGAATCTGAATCTGAGACTAAGTCATGTGAAAACATTCTAGAAAAATATGACTCTAGCTTTCAGAGATTCCTTACTAAGAGCATAGACAGAAGCAAGATGGCTTCTATGATCTATGGTGTTAGTGGGAACAACAGAAGAGGTATTGGATATGAATCTTCCTCTGGAAGTAATCCAAAATCTGTTGACAAACTTTTCATCAAGAAAACACCTCTGTACTCTCAATTTAAGTTTGGTCACTTAAATGACATTAAACACACAAGCTCTGAGAAGAATACTTATGTGTTTAAACCAAAGGCAAGTCAGAATAAACATTATGTTGAAAAACAGAAGTTTAGACAAACCTACAAATCAACTAACCCCAAAGGACCCAAGAAGATTTGGGTACCTAAAAGTAAAATAATTCCTGTTGCAGATGTTCTTAGCAGCAAGGTCAGGACACCAATCATGGTACCTGGACTCTGGATGCTCACGACACATGACAGGAGAAAAGTCTGTTCCAAAGCCTGGAACTTAGATCTGGAGGTGACGTGAAGTTTGGAGGGAACCAGAAAGGCAAGATCATTGGATCTGGCACCATTGGAAATGGTAAACTTCCCTCTATTACTAATGTTTTACTTGTTGAAGGGTTAAAGCATAACTTATTGTCCATAAGTCAATTAAGTGACAATGGTTATGATATTACCTTTAATCAAAAATGTTGTAAAGCTATTAGTCAAAAGGATGGCTCTATCCTATTTAGTGGTAAGAGGAAAAAAACATTTATAAAATAAATCTTTCAGAACTTAAAGTTCAAAATGTTAAATGCCTCTTGTCTGTTAATGAAGAGCAATGGGTCTGGCACAGAAGATTGGGCCATATTAATATGAGACGTATATCTCAGATTAATAAACTCAATTTTGTCAGAGGACTCCCTAATCTGAAGTTCACTTCAGATGCTCTTTGTGAAGCATGCCAAAAAGGGAAGTTTTCAAAATCATCCTTTAAATCAAAAAATGTTGTTTCTACTTCCAAACCACTAGAATTACTTCATATTGATCTGTTTGGATCAGTGAAAACTGCATCCATCAGAGGCAAGAAGTATGGATTAGTCATTGTTGATGACTATAGTAGATGGACATGGGTAAAGTTCTTAAAACACAAGGATGAGTCACATTCTGTGTTCTTTGACTTCTGCAAGCAAGTCCAGAATGAAAAGGATTCCAAAATTATAAAAGTCAGAAGTGATCATGGTGGTGAATTTGAAAATAAATATTTTGAAAAATATTTTTCTGAAAATGGCATTGCTCATGATTTTTCCTGTCCTATAACTCCACAACAAAATGGGGTTGTAGAGAGGAAAAACAGAACTCTGCAAGAAATGGCCAGAACCATGATCAATGAGACAAATCTGGCAAAACACTTTTGGGCAGAAGCAATCAACACAGCCTGTAAGACCTCTTCTGAAGAAGACTCCATATGAACTGTGGAAGAACAAAAAGCCCAACATTTCATATTTTCATCCTTTTGGATGTATTTGCTATATGTTAAATACTAAGGAAAATCTGAACAAGTTTGATTCCAAAGCACAGAAGTGTTTCATGCTTGGATATTCTGAACGCTCTAAAGGCTACAGAGTATATAACACTGAGACACAGATTGTGGAAGAATCCATTCATGTCAGATTTGATGATAAGCTTGGCTCTGAAAAGGGAAAGCAATCTGAAAACTCTGCAGATAGAGAAGTAGTCTTCATTGACGTTGAAGTCCCAGAAGCAAACAAAATTCAAGTGAAGGAACCAGAAGCAACGCCAGATGCTATTCCTTTAACTTCTCAGATGAACAATCTAAACATTTCTGAAGAATCAACTGTTAGAGGATCATCATCCAGAATTAAATCTTCTCATCCAGAGAATGTCATTATTGGAAAGAAGGATGATCCCATCAGAACAAGATCCTTTCTAAGATCATCTGAAGCATCACTATTTGGACTGGTGTCAGAAATTGAACCATCTTCTGTAGATGAAGCTCTGCAAGACAATGATTGGATTATTGCCATGCAAGAAGAGCTAAATCAATTCACCAGAAATGATGTATGGGATCTAGTTCAAAGACCACAATGATTCAATATAATTGGTACAAAATGGGTCTTCAGAAATAAGCTAAATGAGAAAGGAGAAGTTGAAAGAAATAAGGCAAGGCTTGTAGCTCAAGGGTACAGTCAACAAGAAGGTATTGATTACACTGAAACTTATGCTCCAATGGCAAGGTTAGAATCTATACGCCTTCTTATTTCATTTGCTGCACAAAATAACATCACTCTGTATCAGATGGATGTTAAAAGTGCCTTTCTTAATGGTATTATAGAAGAAGAAGTTTATGTCCACCAACCTCCTGGTTTTGAAAATGAAAAATTCCAGATCATGTTTTCAAACTAAAGAAATCTCTATATGGTTTAAAACAAGCTCCCAGAGCTTGGTATGAGAGATTGAGCAATTTTCTTCTAGAGAAAAATTTCATCAGAGGCAAAGTGGATACAACACTCTTTTGTAAATCAATTAAGAAAGATCTTCTAATTTGTCAAATTTATGTGTATGATATAATATTTGGATCTACCAATACTATGCTGGGAAAGGAGTTTGCTACATGTATGCAGGCAGAATTTGAAATGAGCATGATGGGAGAACTCAGATTCTTTCTGGGAATCCAAGTCAATCAAACTCCAGAGTGCACTTACATACATCAGACCAAATATGTTAAAGAACTTCTGAAGAAATTTAACATGACTGATAGTAAGCTGGCAAAGACTCCCATGCATCCAACTAGCTCACTTGGCAAGGAAGAGGTAAGTAAGAAAGTAGACCAGAAGCTCTACAGAGGTATGATTGGTTCTCTTCTTTATCTAACTGCTTCTAGACCTGGCATATTGTTCAGTGTATGCTTGTGTGCTAGATTCTAATCAGATCCTAGAGAATCACACTTGACAGCTGTCAAGAGGATTCTAAGGTATCTGAAAGGTACTTCTAATGTGGGTTTGTGTTACAGAAAATCTGATGATTTCAAATTAGTTGGATTCTGTGATGCTGACTACGCTGGAGACAGAGTGGAAAGGAAAAGTACTTCTGGAAGTTGTCAATTTCTAGGAAGAAATCTAATCTCTTGGTACAGCAAGAAGCAACCCAAAATTGCACTTTCAACCACAGAGGCAGAATATATAGCTGCTGCTGGATGTAGCACGCAGATGCTCTGGATGAAAAATCAACTAGAAGATTATCAAATATTTGAAAGTAACATTTCTATCTTTTGTGATAATACGCCTGCCATATGTTTGTCTAAGAATTCCATTTTACACTCTAAGGCAAAACATATAGAAATTAAGCATCATTTCATCAGAGACTATGTTCAGAAGGGAATCATAAATTTAGCCTTTGTTGATACAGATCATCAATGGGAAGATATTTTTACAAAACCCCTTGTTGAAGATAGATTCAAATTTATTCTGAAAAATATTGGTATGGATTTTTGTCCAGAATGATATTTGTCAGAAGCAAATTTTTTACAGATGCAAAAATGCCTAATGCTCTGAAGTAATTCTTCTGATTGCTTATTTATTTTATTAATTTGGTTTTGTAAAATCTAAACTAACAATCCTTAGAGGATCTGAACGTTGGTTAACGTTTCATTTCTCAAGAGAATTCAAAACACATGCAAGCAAGCACGTGTCACACCAAATCTGCAAAGGTGGCGTGTACATTACTGAAGAGACGTTTGAGGTGAAGTTTGAATAGTGAAAATCTTGATTTTCCCCCCAATTTGTCAGAAGCAATAAATGTTTGAAATGATTATTATTCTTTGCATTTAATGCTTGTTCAAACGTGCAAAATCTGACTGATGGTATGCCTAATTGTTTTAGTATAAATACATGACTTCTCTTCACTTTCACACTTTTCACATCTCAGAAATTATATGCATTTTCATCTTCTCTTCTCTCTGCATAAAAACCCTAAGCGTGTGACAAAACCATCTTCAATGGCAACTTCATCATCAACAACTGCTCAATTCCAATCTTCAATGGCTGCAGTTACATCTGCCAACATGGGTGTTTCTCCTTATTCTCCACCTAAAAGAACTCTGTTAACCCCTGTTGAAAAGCTGGAAGTTTTGTGTGAATCAATGGTAGAATTTGATTCACTTGCAGAAAATGGCTTTGAGTTTCGTTCCATCATAGGTGCTCAAGGATGGGTAAAGTACTTTCATAGACTCTTTGGACCAGTTTACCCCCTCCTTGTGAAAGAATTCTGGATCCATGCTTCAGTTTACCCTAAGTTTATCCTATCTTCTGTACTGGGCAAAGAAATCATTATAACAGAAGATCTGATCAGAAATCTTATTGGATATGAAGAAACAGATGGTGTTTCACACTTGCCAGCTGGGCGTGTGGATATGGATGAAGTGTATGAAGAAGTGATGACTGCTGGTCAAGCTTCTAACAAGTTCAAGGATCTGAAGCCTAACTACAAGATCTGGGCTAAGATCTTCATGGGATGCATTCATCATAGGAAGTCAACAAACTCTCCAGACTATGTCAATAATGAACAACTCTATTTCATGTATTGCCTCAGTCAGAGCACCTAGGTAGATCTTCCATACATTCTCTTTATGCATCTGTGGAACCATATAAATGCCTCTAGAGAGTATGTGAAAGAAAAAGGATAGAAGATCAGAACCTGGATTCCTTTTGGAAGGTTAATCTCAGATCTTCTAACTGAGAATGGATTGGTCAATGCTATGTACGCTGCTGGAGTTACATAGGAATTGGAATTCATAATGGGAAAGCCTCTGAATGCCAAAAGTCTTCAGAGACTTAAAATAGTGGATGAACTCACAACAGCTCCCAAGAAGCTGAATGTTTCTGAACTGAGTAAGAAGAGGATTCCTATAGATGATTTTCCACTGTTCTTTGTTGAAGAACCAAGGCACATTATTGTGATGTACATTGATGAGTGTAAGAAAGAAGGAAAGCTTGTTCCTGCAAACATTGTACAGCTAGCAAGACAACCACTACCTGATGTAGAAGAAGAAGAAGAACAACTACAAAGAGAGAGGACTCAGCCAGAAGCAGAAGTTGCACCTGCTCAGAAGAAGATCAAGATTGCTGAGAAGCCACAGAAGCTCTTGAAGAGGAAAGAATCTGGAGACACTTCTTCTGTACCAGCCAAGAGAATCAAAATCAAAGGTACTAAATCTTCTGTATCTTCTGCAAATCCAATTGTTTTAAATGATTCTAATATTAAGTCTATTCCAAAACCACCCTCTACACAAAAGACTTTTGTTACTGCTCCAATTTCCAAATCACCACAAAAACAAGCATCTGTTCCAACACCAACAACAACAAAAACAATTCAAACACCAAAAGTCTCTGCACCACAATCATCTCAACCAAAAATTCAAACACCAAAAATTCAAATCACAAAAACTGTACCACAGAAACAACCATCAGAACAACAACCTACAGAACAACAACCACAACCTTCTGTACAACAAAAATTCTCTGAACCATCTAAACAAACACCATCTGAACAACAAAAGCACCCACAAGAAAAACAACCAGAAAAACCACAAGAACCTCTACCAGAAAAAGCCTCTGAACATCAACCACCATCAGATAATCCACCATCCAAATCGTCTGAACCAATCACAATTCCATCTGATTCACCTACCTCAGAACAACCATCAAAACCCTATGAAATTCCTTCAGAACCAACCAATACTTCTGAACCACACATTCCTGAGACAGAAGTTCTTGATGTCACACCATTAAAAACTGTGTTTCAAGTATCTTCTACCTCATGCACACCAACCACCTCTTCAAACTCCTCAGAATCTGACATCCACCCAGACTTTCTAGTCTCTCCATCTCACAGAGACTCTGAGGTAAACCAACCAGAACTCATTATACCTTCTAAAGCTCCCATTCCAGATCCTATTCCCACACCTGCACCATCATCTGAAATACTGATTCCCAATTCTAACCCAAGATCATCTATTTCTTGTGCTCAAGTCTCATCCCTATTTCACAATTTGGCTTATGGTTTCAAACTCAAAGATTTTTATGACAAAGTTGAACCATCTGACCCTATCACCCCTCTGAAACCCAAACTCACAATGACCCTTCCATCTGTGATTCTCAACTATATAAAATCCATGTCAGATGTAGGTTCCTTAGCAACTATATCTTGTTCTGCTAAATCTGATAAAGTTGTTTCTTCAGCTATACCAATTTCATCTGATAACAATGTTGCTTCTGATGAACCTCCCAAATCTGCTTTCCAACCCTTCTCAAATAAACCCTTTGATGTGGTTCCCCTTCACACCAGAACAAAACCTCATATGTTAAATGCCTTAAACAGATCCAAAGAACAAGCTCCTGAAATTCCTTTCATTCCATATTATCTTCCTCCTCTGATATCTATTCAAAAATCTCTTTTTCCACCAACTCCCCAACCAAAACCAATAACTCTGGAAACTCTATTACACCCTAAGCCCAGACTTAATGTTAATCATTTATTTCAAACATTTTTGCAAGAAATACAGTTGTATTTAGGTACTGTACAGAATAAATGCTCAGCAACAATGGATGCCAAAGAATCTGATATCATCTGGAATGGATTCATCAACAGATTCAACTCTGTGGCCTCAAATCTGAAGAACATATGTTCTGATGATGCGAAGCTCAGATTTGCTGAGGCTGCAAGAACTCTATTCTGGACTGTTAAGAAATCTGAACCTCTGCTCCTTACAGATTGTTGCACCCCAAAATTTGCCCTCACAATACAAGACTTTGTGTTCTAAGAAGGTTCACAAGGTTCACAAGTTCTCCAACAACTTGCATAACCTTTCATGAAGTTCATAAAGTCCACAAGCTACTTTATGAAGGTTCACAAGGTTCACAAGGCCCACAGTGCTTTCAATACCTTTCATGAGGTTCATGAAGTCCATAGGTTGCTTCTTGAAGGTTCACAAGGTTCACCAAATTTCTCAAACATCTACAAGACCTTTCATGAGGTTCATGAAGTCCATAGGTTGCTTCTTGAAGGTTCACAAGGTTCACAAGATCCATAATGATTACAAAGCTTCCCTGAGGGTCATGAGGTCTACAAAGTCACTTCATGAGGTTCATAAGGTTCACAAGCTTCACAATACTTCCCATGGGTGTCACAAGACATTTTATGAAGATTCACAAGGTTCACATAGTTCACAATTGGTCAGAAGAGTTGACAATTCCCTCAGACAATATACCTCCTAAGCAGTGCATCCAAAACTAGGGTTTTGACTTTAATCAGGCTAAATGGACTTCCAAGACTTCAAGTGAGCTTCATAACATCTTATATGTGTATAAGAACCCCCATGTCAAGTTTCAAGACTTTTCTCAAAAGTTTGCTCAGTCAGATGATCAGATAAGTCAAAAGCAGTCAATGCAGTTAAAAAGTCAAACTGAGGTCAACTGTGGTCAAACCAAAGTCAAACTTCATGATTTTTTGCCAACATCAAGTATATGAAGTAAAATTCATCATTTTATCAAGGGTTGATCATGATTCATCAAGGAGATTCCAGATCATCAATAATCAGGAGTTTCTAAATTAGGGTTTCCTCAGTAAAAGTCAACTGAACTTTGACCAGGCATAACTTTCACATACTTCATCACCAAGTCTCCATCCAAAGCTCATTTTGAAGGAAATTGAATTCTATACAACTTTGATGTTGAAGGTTAAGCCCAAAAATGCTTTATTTGAAAGATATGATCTAAGACATTATAGGTCATTTCAAAAGTCAACAAAAAGTCAACAACTTCAAAAGGGCATAACTTGAGATTGGTAAATGATATGGACCTGAAACCAATGGGGTTGTTTAGAGGACTCTTCAAGCTTTCCAAAAAGTCCAAGAACACCATCATACCTTTAAAATTGAGAGAAATGTGCCCTTGCAAAGTTGGGCAATTTTGTGATGGTTTATGTTGAAAATGGAGGCTTAGAAGTATTTCTTTCCAAATGGGCTGCCTAATCTATGACCCAATCCATCTCATAACATGGTGCACGACCCAATTGACCAAAATTCATCATTTTTATTATTTTTTATTTATTTATTATTGATTTAATTCATAAAAATCATTTTAAATAAATAAAAAATATAAAAATCTATTTTTGGGTGAAGATTTTGTTTCTAGAAATTCATAATCATTGATTGAATTAGAATGAGAAGGAAATCATGTGATCTCTCCCAAATTATTATTTTTTATTTATTTATTATTGATTTAATTCATAAAAATCATTTTAAATAAATAAAAAATATAAAAATCTATTTTTGGGTGAAGATTTTGTTTCTAGAAATTCATAATCATTGATTGAATTAGAATGAGAAGGAAATCATGTGATCTCTCCCAAATTATTATTTTTTATTTATTTATTATTGATTTAATTCATAAAAATCATTTTAAATAAATAAAAAATATAAAAATCTATTTTTGGGTGAAGATTTTGTTTCTAGAAATTCATAATCATTGATTGAATTAGAATGAGAAGGAAATCATGTGATCTCTCCCAAATTATTATTTTTTATTGATTTAATTCATAAAAATCATTTTAAATAAATAAAAAATATAAAAATCTATTTTTGGGTGAAGATTTTGTTTCTAGAAATTCATAATCATTGATTGAATTAGAATGAGAAGGAAATCATGTGATCTCTCCCAAATTATTATTTTTTATTTATTTATTATTGATTTAATTCATAAAAATCATTTTAAATAAATAAAAAATATAAAAATCTATTTTTGGGTGAAGATTTTGTTTCTAGAAATTCATAATCATTGATTGAATTAGAATGAGAAGGAAATCATGTGATCTCTCCCAAATTATTATTTTTTATTTATTTATTATTGATTTAATTCATAAAAATCATTTTAAATAAATAAAAAATATAAAAATCTATTTTTGGGTGAAGATTTTGTTTCTAGAAATTCATAATCATCGATTGAATTAGAATGAGAAGGAAATCATGTGATCTCTCCCAAATTATTATTTTTTATTTATTTATTATTGATTTAATTCATAAAAATCATTTTAAATAAATAAAAAATATAAAAATCTATTTTTGGGTGAAGATTTTGTTTCTAGAAATTCATAATCATTGATTGAATTAGAATGAGAAGGAAATCATGTGATCTCTCCCAAATTATTATTTTTTATTTATTTATTATTGATTTAATTCATAAAAATCATTTTAAATAAATAAAAAATATAAAAATCTATTTTTGGGTGAAGATTTTGTTTCTAGAAATTCATAATCATTGATTGAATTAGAATGAGAAGGAAATCATGTGATCTCTCCCAAATTATTATTTTTTATTTATTTATTATTGATTTAATTCATAAAAATCATTTTAAATAAATAAAAAATATAAAAATCTATTTTTGGGTGAAGATTTTGTTTCTAGAAATTCATAATCATTGATTGAATTAGAATGAGAAGGAAATCATGTGATCTCTCCCAAAATAGCAAGCACTCATGATCAAATATTTGAAATTTATACAATGATCTTTTGAATATTTTTTGGATCAAATATCCACACAACACATCAATGATTCTGACCTAAATCCATCACACATATATACTAAGCACAAACATAACCCTGGAGACGAATTTGCAGCAGCCTAAAGGTAAGATCAAAAGCACAAAAATCTTTCAAAAAGTCATATTCGGGTTCTCAAATTCAGAGCATTGCAAGGTATTTGGAAGACATAGCAAGCTTCCTTGGACTCTTCTGATCATAAATCATCATCCATATGCATCATATACACACCCAATTGCTCAACCCGAGTTCATCTTGACCTTGAATATTTTGTTTTCGAATCCATTGATTTATCATGTTTAAACTGTTTTTGATTGTTGTAGGATGTTTAGAATGAACTCTAGAACGATTCTGGGTGGTTCAATTGGATTTTCATTGCAGGAACAAGAATTCACCATGATTAGGGTTTTCGGCCCTCTTTAGGGTTTCACGATTTTCAAATGATAAATGGATTTGAAAAACATAGGACGATTGAAAAACTCAGTAGCAATACAATGGTGCAATCAATTTTGTGAAATTTTGCCGTTTGGATGAAGTTTGTGTTTCGCAGGGTGGAAGAACTCGTATCAATATTCGTAGGAGAAAACGTTGCAAAATCCGCAGCCTGATGGTTGTTGTGCTTCCTGGAAATCAAGCTGGCCTGGGTTCAAACCTCAGCCAGGTAAGTTTCCGCTTTTTTTTTCTTTCCTTTTATTTGATTTAAATATTATAATATTAAAAATTAAATATATTATGTATATTTCTCAATAATAAATAAATAATAATAAAATATGTCTGTTTTCTTTAATTTTAAAAAATATGTTTTTTTTCACAAATTTTGTTTCTATATTTTATGTCTAAATTGTAATATGTATAAATTAGAAAATTTTTGTATATAACTAAATCCTATTTTTTTTATATAAACCCTAAAAATTTATTTCTCATATAAACCCTAATTTCATAAAACTCTAAAAATATTTTTTAATACAAATCTAATCCTATTTTTTTTTTAATGTTATTTTCTAATATAATTATTATATATGTATGCTTACTATAATTCTTACAAATTTTTGTAAATATACTTATAAACATTTTTTTTTACATAACTTTAGTTTATAAATAATTGTGCTTATAATAATTAAATTTTTTGTAGTAACTTCATGATTAAAATATAATTTAATAATTTGTAAATTAAAACAATTGTTTATTCATATTTGTTTTTTAGTTGATTATATTAAAAAATTGTTAATTTCTTATTATTATAATATTTGGATTAATTTTGTTTATTCTTATTTACTAACCCATTTATATTCTAATCATGCTTATTATTTTGTTAAATGTTGCTTACTAACCCCCTTTATTATTTATTATTGCTTATTTATATTTTATTTATCTTTGCTATTTAATTATTTTGCTTATTATTTTGTAATTGTTTCTTGGATGTAAAGTTGTTTAATTATTTAATTATCATTATGGTTAGTAATTAGGGAGTGTAACAACATGTATGTAATATTAAAATAAATTTAGATCGCTTTTAAATAAAGATAATTAAAATAAACACGTCACACACGTAAGTCGATTTTAATCGCCGTCTCACTTCCTAAGGATATCCCTCAAGTTGCCTACGAATAATGGTTAAGTGGGGTGTATAAAGCAAGTCCCTCAAATAGAAAAATCATCAAAGTCCCTTATGGTTGCCTTTACGAATCGAGTCCCTTTCGAAAAATGATGATGGTCCCTTATATGTGCTTATTACATCCCACAATGGCCTTCAAAGTCAAATTGTCCCTCACATGTCCCTTAACATCCAAAGTAAGGACTACCTACTCCATTATAGTAGGGATAGTCTTACTAAAGGAAAGAATGAAGAATAAGAAAGACCTTTAAACATTAGGGTAGGTTACTCCTAGGTGCTTGCTCACTTCAAAACTGTTTCGCACTTAAACAAATTTTCAACAAGTTTTCAAACAAGTTTTTAACACATCCTTACCTGGATTATTTACTAACTATTCTGGAAACTTTCTATTCACACACTACAATTTCAAAACAATTCAAAAGTGAGCTTAAGTACCTAAGAGCCCATGGATAACCATGGATGAAAAGGATGCTAATACCTTCCCTTTTCATAACCTACCCCCCGGACCCAAAATATTCTCTAAGGTCTTTCCTGTTCTTTTATAACCTTTCCTTATGGATAAAATAAAAGTCGGTGGCGACTCTTGCTATCCGCAACATTGTTTAAAGTCAGTTCACCGGGTTACAGAACTGGCGACTCTGCTGGGGATCTATTTAAGAGGGGTACCCTTAGGAATTAAGATCACTTTAAATTGTTTGCCTTGTTTGCTTTATTATTATATTGTTGGGGTGCTCTTATGTGTGAAAGGTCCTAACCCGGATCTAGTGTACCTTAGGGAAATGGCAATAGACCAAGGAAACTGTACGACGTATATCGATACGGTTGATCTGGTGGCCATAGTTAGTGCGACTTCTTGGTTGGTGCTTATATTCCTTAAGTCAAGTTGAGGATAATATTGAGGCTGCCATATGTTGTCAATGCACTAACTGACTTTTAGAACCCTAGTTAACTCATCTTGGCCTTTAGAAAGTAGTGAGGTAACCGGCTTTGGTGCAGACTGAAGTTGGTTGACACTCGATACTACGCTCGTTGAGATCTTAAACTTGGAGGGTTTTGGTTGGCAAGTAAGTTGCCTTCTGAACAACCACCCTTGTGAAGGATCAATGATATTGAGATCCCTTAGAACCTGGTTACTTTTGTAGGACAGGATGAACCATCTAACTTCAGGGGAGGGTACTTGCCTTTGAACCTCATGCAAGCCTTTAAACCTAGGGCTATGGTGTGACTTGTTTGTGTGTGCCACATGTTTGTGATTGAGCATGACATCATGACATCATCATGCATCATAAGCATATCATTTTCCCTAACCATTTCAAGGACCAAAGGATTTATCTTTGTTCTTTGTTGCAGGTCATGGCTTCTGCTCGTAGAAACACCATCAGGATCAACTTTGTAGGGATACCTGCTAAGCTCAAGGAGTTGGTTTCCCTAGTGCCTGATCATTCCCAGTTCAACAAGAGACATGGTCACTTATTGGATCTAGTTACTTCAGGGTTCAGCGAAGACATGATGAATGTGCTGTTTCAGTTCTTTGACCCTAAGCACCATTGCTTTACATTTCCTGATTATCAGCTGGTTCCAACCATGGAGGAGTTCTCTAAGCTTCTGGGTATACCTGTTCTTGATCAGAAGCCATTCACAGGCTTAGAGAAGAAGCTTAAACCAGAAGTTATTGCTGCAGCTCTACATCTGAAGAAGTCTGACATTGTTCTAGAGACGAGAAGTGGAGTTAAAGGTATTCTTGCCAAGGTATTAGTGGATAAAGCTCAAATGTTCTTGAAGGCTATGAGCTACGATGCTTTTGAGGAGATCTTAGCCTTATTGATTTATGGCTTAGTGTTGTTCCCCAATCCTGATCAGTTCATAGACGTTCATGCCATCAACATATTCCTGAGTCACAATCCAGTGCCTACCTTACTTGGAGACATCCTACATTCTCTTCACACCCGTACTACAAGGGCAAGAGGAACTTTGATGTGCTGCATACCTTTACTTTCTAGGTGGTTTATTTCTCACCTTCCTCGCTCAGTAATGAAGAATGAGTAAGGGTTCAGATGGTCCAAGAGGATCATGTCACTTTCTCACTCAGACATCCATTGGTGCTCCAGATCTATGGAGAATGTCACCATCATTGACCGTTGTGGGGAGTTTCCTAATGTGACACTTCTAGGCATAAGAGGAGGCATCACCTACAACCCATCTCTAGCTTTACGACAGTTTGGTTACGCCCGGAGCGATGGTCCACATGACATGTTGATTCAGGGCATTGTGTTTGACTACGACAACGATCTTCAGGGTTACCGTCAGAGATTCATACGAGCTTGGGGAAAGGTAAACAGGATTGACAGCAAGACACTGGAGCCTAAGTACACTATTCCTATGGAGGCTTATCTCAGATGGGTACGATCGCGTGCTCAGACACTCATGATGCCATATCCTGCCGTCCTACCAGTTAACATGGAACCTGTTGCTAAAGGAGACACAGCTTATACCATCCTTCACCCAGACATGCCTACTGATATGGAAGACTTGCAGAGATCATGGATCCAACTGAAAGAGCAAAGGGATACTTTCGAGGCTCATTACAAAGCAAGCCAAGCAAGGATCCTAGAGCTAACAAAGCTACTTCATGAGGAACGAAACCTCAACTCATACCTCAACACAAAGAGGAAACGTCCATGGGAGACTTAAAACCCCATCTTTTGTACTTATTTCGTTTTCATTTTTTGTAAGCCTAAAAGGCAAAACAAGCTATTACTAATAAAAAGTTACTTTCTTGTTTGTTTAAGCAAATTTAAATCCTGCGGTCCTTGAAAACATTGCATATGCATTCCCATATCATTGCATCACAGGTTTATAATTGTGCACAGGTTTCTCATCTTCTCGCTGTTTATTTCAGCAATGGCTCTTGAACAATCAGTTAAGGATCTCCAGGCACAGAATGCACAGTTCCAAGAGCTGATCCTGAACCTATCCAAGGGGCAGGATGAATTGAAGACACTGCTGGCCAAGAAGACTAAGAAGGCTAGAAGGTCTGCTGGGTTGCTCAACATGGGAAGAAGGTTCAAAGGTCCTGCCAAGACCAAGGAACAGGTTGAAGACTATGAATCTGAAGAATCTGAGCAGGAGAGAGGCAGTCTCCACAACACTATGGGGGACTCTGATTCTGAGGCTAACTACTACCATGAGCCTAACGAAGACAAATTCAAGATGCTGGTGGATAGAATGGATGCTATGGAATTACAGAAATCATCTGGGTTGGATTTTGAGGATTTGAGCTTGATATCTGGGGTGGTCATACCCATTGGGTTCAAAGTTCCTACATTTGTTGTCTAAGATGGGGTCTCTTGTCCCAAATTGCATCTGAGGTCTTATGTCAGAAGAATTCAACCCCACACTGCTGATAAAAAGTTGTGGATCCATTTCTTTCAAGAGAGTTTATCTGGAGCTCAGCTAGAGTGGTATTATCAGTTAGAGAGTGTCAACATCAGAGATTGGAATGACCTTGCTGAAGCTTTCTACAAGCAGTATCAATACAATGCTGACTTAGCCCCCACTCGCATGCAGCTTCAAAGCATGTCTATGGGTGCCAAAGAAAGCTTTGAGGAGTATGCTCAGAAGTGGAGAGACTTAGCTGGAAGAGTTCAACCCCCTTTGACTGATAGGGAGTTGGTTGATATGTTCATGTGTACGCTGAATGGTCCGTTTTACAGTCATCTCATTGGAAGCTCATCATCTGGCTTCACTGAGTTGATCATGACAGGAGAGCGAGTAGAGAATGGTATCAAGAGTGGTAAGATCCAAGTGGGCACTTCTTCATCAGGTGCTGCAAAGAAGCCTCCCACTGGGAAGAAAGAATCTAATGCTGTGTATGGTCAGCCTGATCGTAACAGAAGGCATCAGTCTGTTAGTGCAGTTCATATTTCAAATCCAAATCCTGCAACAACAGAGCAGCCTCAAGGCAACCAACAGAGGGCTAGAAGACAGTTCACGAAGATCAACATGTCAATGGCTCAGGCATTGCAACACTTGTTGAAAGCTGAACTTATTACCCTGAAGGAGGCCCCTCAGAATCCCAATGTTACCTCTCCCAAGTACAATCCCAATGCACGATGTGCATATCATTCAAACTGTCCAGGACATGATACTAATAACTGCTGGGTCTTGAAGAACAAAATTCAGGATATGATTGATGCTGGAGAAATTGAGTTTGATCCACCAGGTACTCCAAATGTGATTACAGCTCCAATGCCAAATCACGAGAAGACTGTCGACGCCATTGATGAAGATATTGATGAAGATCTGCATGTCTATTCAGTTATGGAGTTGAGCACACCATTGTCTGTTATCAAAAAGAGGTTAGTACAAGCTGGGATCTTTCCAGGTTGTCATGAAGATTGTCTATATTGTACCTATAAGCCGGATAGTTGCTTCATTTTGAGAGATGGGATTCAACGTCTCATGGATAAATATACTATAGTGTTTGAAAGAAGACCAGCATCTGTAGAAAGTATGGTGGATCATCTGACTCAGGGTAAGAAGATTGAAGAGGTTGACATGGTTGACAAAGTACCACTAAGAATCACTTCAAAGGGTCCCATTAAAATCACTCATCAGGGCCCAATCAAGATTACTGCTGAAGGTCCTGTGAAAGTTGTTGCTGAAGCCAGAGTAGCTCCTCTGATCATTACCACTCCTGGTCCTATTCCTTATACATCTGACAAAGCTGTGCCTTGGCACTATGGGTCTGATGTTTACATCCATGGTGTCAAGCAGGAGCCTTTACCTGATATGCCTGTTGACATTGATAATATTGTTGGATTTAGCAAGATCACTCGTAGTGGAAGAGTCTTCTCTCCTCCAGTTGCTTCTAAGAGTGCAGTTACTCCTGCTGGTACTTCCACCACTGATGCTCGGGGCAAGGGTCCTGTTATTGAGCCTGTATCTACTGATGTGCCAGCTGCTGATGACCTCTCTAAGCAGATGGAAGAAGTATTGAAAATCATTCGCAAGAGTGATTATGATATTGTTGATCAGCTGGGGCATACTCCCTCAAAGATTTCTATGCTCTCCCTGTTATTATGTTCTGAGGCTCATGCCAAGTCATTGATCAAGTTTCTAAAGATAGCTCATGTACCCAGTGCAATTTCTGTGGACCAGTTTGAGAATTGTGTTGCGCACCTGACCTATGACAACGGGTTAGGATTTTCTGATGCTGACTTGACCCCTGCCAAGAGGGATCATAACAGGGCCTTGCATATTTCAATTGAATGCAGGGGCACTACCCTGTCTCATGTGCTGATAGACAATGGTTCCTCTCTGAATGTGTTGCCTAAGGAAGTCCTGAACAAGCTGAGTCCTGAAGATACGGTATTGAAGCCCAGTAATATTGTGGTAAAGGCTTTTGATGGTTCTAGAAGAGTAGTGCATGGGGAAATTGATCTTCCAATCAAGGTTGGCTCTCAGGTGTTTACTACTACATTCTATGTGATGGATATTCGTCCTTCGTACTCATGTCTGCTTGGTCGTCCCTGGATCCATGGGGCAGGTGCTGTGACCTCCACATTACATCAAAAGTTGAGATATCCGGTGAATGGAAAAGTTGTTACTGTCTTTGGAGAGGAAGAATACTTTGTCAGCCATGTAAACACTTTCAAGTATCTGGAAGTAGAAGGTGAATACATTGAAACTCCATGTCAGTCATTTGAAGTGGTTCCCTGGGCTGTTAAGGATTGTGTGACTCCTCCTGCTGTGAAGAAGGTTCCTGTGGTCATCAGAAACCCTCCAACAATGGCAATGGCCTCCCTCAATGATGCAAAAGCTGTGGTGGAAGAAGGTGGTTGTACTATTTGGGGTCAGCTTCCTGATATGCCATACAAGTCTGACAAATTTGGTTTGGGTTTCACTGCAGAGTCCCAGAAGGATGTTCGTCGTGCTCGTGCTGTTCGTATCACCAATCAAGGGGTTATCAATGCTGTGGGAGATCAAGATGA
Organism: Lathyrus sativus; assembly: GCA_963859935.3. Lineage (NCBI taxonomy): Eukaryota > Viridiplantae > Streptophyta > Magnoliopsida > Fabales > Fabaceae > Lathyrus > Lathyrus sativus. The sequence continues at coordinate 247,688,213 of OZ012737.1, read as the reverse complement.
AGACTACAACTTGGAGGCATGGATTTTTCCTACTGTGGGTGCTGGACTCAATAATTGGACAGCTGAAGATGTTATCCCTATCTCCTTTAGTCAGGAGTAAATACTATTACTGTGTTATGTTTTTAAATTTATAATTTCTGGAACAATTAAAACTTTCAAGCCATGTGCCTTACCCGGGGCACAATGGTGTGCTTGTTACGGGTTGTCATTTCATTTGCATACTTCATTCAATAAAATCAGTGGACGTTTCGTTTTCGTAAATATTGTGTTCCTTGTCTTTCTTTTTCTTTTATTTTTGCTTTATCAGCTATGTGTTCTTACACACACCCACGTCACTAAAATGCAGATCCTCATCCACTCTGGATCCAGTTGATAACAGTTCTACTATTGCCAATTACAATTTCGAGAATCCGATCTATCAAACTGAAGACGGAAACGAGGACGATTGTGAAATACCCGTAGAGCTTGCTAGGTTGTTACAACAAGAAGAGAAAGCTATACAGCCACATGAAGAGCCAGTCGAAGTTGTGAATCTGGGAACTGAAGAAAACAGAAAAGAGGTCAAGATAGGGGCTGATTTAGAGGACAGTGTCAAGAGCAGGTTGATTCAGATGCTACGTGACTATGTGGAGATCTTTGCTTGGTCTTATGAAGATATGCCAGGGTTGGATACAGACATTGTGGTTCACCGTTTGCCAGTGAAAGAAGATTGTCGTCCAAAGAAGCAGAAGGTTCGTCGTATGCGTCCTGAAATGTCAGAAAAGATCAAAGCAGAGGTAATGAAACAGTTCAATGCAGGGTTCTTGGCCGTAACTTCTTATCCTCAGTGGGTTGCAAATGTGGTACCAGTTCCTAAGAAAGATGGTAAGGTACACTACAGAGATCTGAACAAGGCTAGCCCTAAAGATGACTTTCCACTTCCTCATATTGATATTCTGGTAGACAACACTGCTCAGCATAAGGTATTCTCTTTTATGGATGGTTTCTCTGGTTACAATCAAATCAAGATGGCACCTGAAGATATGGAGAAGACTACATTTGTGACACAGTGGGGCACCTTTTGCTATAAGGTAATGCCATTTGGTTTGAAGAATGCAGGGGCAACATATCAGCGTGCTATGGTGGCTTTGTTTCATGATATGATTCATCATGAGATAGAGGTATATGTGGATGATATGATAGCCAGGTCTCAGAATGAAGAACAACATCTTGATCATCTGCACAAGTTGTTTGAGAGGTTGAAGAAATACAGGTTGAGATTAAATCCAAACAAGTGTACTTTTGGAGTTAGATCTGGAAAGCTCCTGGGTTTCATTGTCAGTGGAAAAGGTATTGAAGTGGATCCTGCAAAAGTGAAAGCTATACGAGAGATGCCAGCTCCCCGTACTGAGAAGGAGGTTAGAGGTTTCTTGGGACGATTGAACTACATTGCAAGATTTATTTCCCAATTAACTACCATCTGTGAGCCAATCTTCAAGTTGTTGAAGAAAGATCAGGTGATGGAATGGAATGATGAGTGCCAGACTGCCTTTGATGAAATCAAGAGATATTTGCTAGAACCTCCAATTTAATGCCACTAGTTGATGGAAGACCCTTGATTATGTATTTAACAGTATTAGACAACTCAATGGGGTGTGTATTGGGGCAACATGACGAGTCTGGTCGAAAAGAGCAGGCAATATACTACCTTAGCAAAAAGTTTACCGACTGTGAAACAAGATACTCACTGCTCGAGAAAACTTGCTGCGCTTTGGCATGGGCTGCTCGCCGACTAAGACAGTATATGTTGACCCATACTACCTTGTTGATTTCGAAGATGGATCCAATCAAGTACATATTTGAGAAACCTGCTCTCTCCGGAAGAATTGCAAGATGGCAAATGATCTTGACGGAATATGATATACAGTATACTACTCAGAAGGCCATTAAGGGGAGTGTTGTTGCTGATCATTTGGCTCATCAAGCAGTAGATGATTACCAGTCAATGAATTTTGAGTTCCCTGATGAAGACATTATGTCTGTTACCAAAGAACCTGGACAATATGACGGACCTGAACAAGGATCCCGATGGACTATGGTTTTTGATGGTGCCTCCAATGCACATGGTAATGGTGTTGGTGTTGTGATTAGTTCCCCTGAAGGTTGTCATACCCCGATTACTGCCAGACTTTGTTTCTATTGTACCAATAACATGGCTGAGTATGAGGCATGTATCATGGGTATGCAAGTTGCTATTGATATGAAGATTCAGTTCCTTGAGGTATATGGAGATTCAGCTCTGGTAGTAAGTCAGATTAAAGGAGATTGGGATACAAAGCATGATAATCTCATTCCTTACAGAGAACATGTGTTGTCTTTGATCCCACATTTCAAAGAGATTACTTTTGGACATATTCCACGAAGAGAGAATCAGTTGGCAGACGCATTGGCCACCATGGCATCTATGTTTGAGATAAGCTGGGATGATGAAGCTCCCAAGATTACCATTGATAGATTTGAGAAGCCTGCATACTGCAATGAGATTGACAATGAAGGGGCAGAGGAGAAGCCTTGGTTCTATGAAGTGAAAAACTATCTTGAAGCTCAGGAGTTCCCTGAAGGGGCATCTGTCAAAGATAGGAAGTTCCTGAGAAGATTTTCTGCTAAGTTCTTTTTGAGTAATGGTGTTCTGTATAAGCGTAATCATGATTCAACTATGCTTCGTTGTGTGGATAAGAAGGAAGCTACAGAAATTATGGAAGAGATGCATGATGGGACCTTTGGCACTCATTCTAGTGGTCATACCATGGCAAAGAAGATTTTGAGAGCAGGTTACTATTGGTCTACCATGGAAGCTGATTGCTATCAACACTCCAGAACATGTCACAAATGTCAAATCTATGCTGATAAAGTACATGTACCTCCATCTCCATTGAATGTGTTGACTGCTCCTTGGCCCTTTGCCATGTGGGGCATTGATATGATTGGTGAGATCAAGCCTACTGCTTCTAATGGGCATCGTTTCATCCTGGTTGCTATTGATTACTTCACGAAGTGGGTAGAGGCAGCTTCATTTGCATCTGTGACTAAGAATGTTGTGGCTCGGTTCATTAAGAATAATCTCATATGTAGGTATGGTATCCCTGAAAGGATTATCACTGACAATGGCTCTAATCTGAACAACACTATGATTACTGATCTCTGTACGCAGTTCAAGATTAAGCATCACAACTCTTCTCCGTATCGTCCAAAGATGAATGGGGCAGTTGAAGCTGCTAATAAGAACATTAAGAAGATTGTACAGAAGATGACTATTACTTACAAGGATTGGCACGAGATGTTACCATTTGCTCTGCATGGCTATCGTACTACAATACGTACTTCAACAGGGGCAACCCCATTCTCCTTAGTCTATGGTATGGAAGCAGTTCTGCCTATTGAAGTTTAGATCCCCTCCTTGAGAATTATGAAGGATGCAGGCTTGGATGAAGATGAGTGGATTCAGACTCGACTTGACCAGATAAATTTGATTGATGAGAAAAGGTTAGCAGCAGTTTGTCATGGCCAGATGTACCAGAAACGGATGATCAAAGCTTTTGACAAGAAGGTTAAGCCAAAGGTATATCAGGCTGGTGACTTGGTAATCAAGCGTATCATATTACCACAGGGCGATCCTAGGGGCAAGTGGACTCCAACATATGAGGGACCATTTGTAGTCAAGACAGTGTTCTCAGGAGGTGCCATGATACTGACTACAATGGATGGTGAAGACTTCCCACAACCTGTAAACGCAGACATAGTTAAAAAATACTACGCATAAAAAGAGACCCGCTAGGTTGACAGGCCTAGGCAAAAATAAGGGCATCCCGGCAAACCAAAAGGGTTTGGGCAAAAATTAGGGATATATATATAAAAAGATGTACACCCGGCAAGTCGAAAACCTGAAAAGGCGGCTTGGGCAAAAAAGGGTATCCCGGTGGATTGAAAACCTGAAAGGGCAATCCAGGCAAAAGTTAGGGATTAAAGCGTATGACTATGTCTCGTTTGGATCACTCATGAAACTGCAACCAGTTGTACTACTTACTCAAGCTCAAACAGATAAAGCTCAATCCAATCGTTTCCGTCTCAACAGCAAGAAGATGAGATACTTGAGTGGCAATAGTAGAATTGAAGCTCAATAGGATTATTTCCCACATAGCTGATTCTTTTTGTAAAACTTCATGACAAAATTCTCTTACTAGGGTTTATGTCTCCTTGTACACACTTACCCGTGTATGGGTCACTTTTGATATAAATAAATTCCATCTTTTGAATCCAGATTTACTTTTACCCTATTTACATAAAGCGAAACGTCCATTGGTTGTGTTTGAATGTATGTATGCCTTTGAATACGATTGATGTTTACCAGAAATGCATGTATGCTTTTAATATGATTGATGTTTACCAGAAATGCATGAAAATGCAGTAATAGTACTTACTAAGGACGAACGAGGGAAGGATTTCAACGAAGCTTCGCCGGTTCATCTTTACAAGGCAGTTACAAACCATCAGTAGGACTAATCCATTTTCACAAAGTCTAATCTCCCCTGGAATTTATATCCATCTCTTTTATCCTCATACGGATACACGGGAAATTACTTTCCAATAAGGGCACGATGAACGAAGACGGGATGTTATACTTATCCTACTATCAAACGAAAATGAAGGTTATCTATACCCTACTATTCCCAACAACGGGAGGTTATCTATACCTTATTATCCCCAACAACGGGAGGTTATCTATACCTTGTTATCCCCAGCAGACGGAGGGTTATATATTCTTCAACAACGAGTCGGGATTTATTTTCCTTGGCCAGCAATTGTTATACAAGGATATCCAGACACTTCCAGCAGTGTCATATCATACATACATCATTTACATCATACCATAACATATATGTCTATAGTACATTACCTAAGTGCATCATGTCATACATGCATACATAAAGCATAAACTAATGTTGTTATACAGAATGCTACCTCGTTTTCAGGTTAATTATCCAACAAAAAAGCTTATGATCTTTGGGACTGCTTTATTGTAACCTCAGGGTTACTTTATCCTCCTGATGAGCTTCTTATTACTTTGGGACTGCTTTATTGTAACTTCAGGGTTACTTTATCCTCCTGAGAACATCTCATGACTTCAAGACTGCTTTAGAGCTACTGATTGCTCTATCCTCCTGAAACCATCATTATTATTTCAAGACTGCTTTAGAGTATTCATTGCTCTATCCTCCTGAAATTACATTATTATCTCAAGACTGCTTTAGAGCTATTGATTGCTCTATCCTCCTGAAGACATATCACGTTATTATTTCAAGACTGCTTTAGAGCTATTCATTGCTCTATCCTCCTGAAATCATTACTTCAAGACTGCTTTAGAGTTGTTGATTGCTCTATCCTCCTGAAGCCATTCTATTACTTCAAGACTGCTTTAGAGCTATTGATTGCTCTATCCTCCTGAAGCCATTATTACTTCAAGACTGCTTTAGAGATATTGATTGCTCTATCCTCCTGAGGTCAGATTTATCACTTCAAGACTGCTTTAGGGTTATCATTATTGATTGCTCTATCCTCATGAAGACATGCTGTTACATCAGTATTACTCCAGACTCCTGACAGTTCTCATTATACTACTGAAGAACTTTCCCCTAGTGGCATCGTTAAGCCCACTCAATCATGTTCAACCAACCATCAATATCACTCCATGCACTGGTGAGTGCAAATTTTTGGGCTTTTGTGTTCAATCCCCTTCAACCTTCCAGATTACGACTGGCAAATATACCAATCTAACCCCTCAGGTTTCAGAAAATTGAACAGGGGCAGCTGTTGCACCCCAAAATTTGCCCTCACAATACAAGACTTTGTGTTCTAAGAAGGTTCACAAGGTTCACAAGTTCTCCAACAACTTGCATAACCTTTCATGAAGTTCATAAAGTCCACAAGCTACTTTATGAAGGTTCACAAGGTTCACAAGGCCCACAGTGCTTTCAATACCTTTCATGAGGTTCATGAAGTCCATAGGTTGCTTCTTGAAGGTTCACAAGGTTCACCAAATTTCTCAAACATCTACAAGACCTTTCATGAGGTTCATGAAGTCCATAGGTTGCTTCTTGAAGGTTCACAAGGTTCACAAGATCCATAATGATTACAAAGCTTCCCTGAGGGTCATGAGGTCTACAAAGTCACTTCATGAGGTTCATAAGGTTCACAAGCTTCACAATACTTCCCATGGGTGTCACAAGACATTTTATGAAGATTCACAAGGTTCACATAGTTCACAATTGGTCAGAAGAGTTGACAATTCCCTCAGACAATATACCTCCTAAGCAGTGCATCCAAAACTAGGGTTTTGACTTTAATCAGGCTAAATGGACTTCCAAGACTTCAAGTGAGCTTCATAACATCTTATATGTGTATAAGAACCCCCATGTCAAGTTTCAAGACTTTTCTCAAAAGTTTGCTCAGTCAGAGGATCAGATAAGTCAAAAGCAGTCAATGCAGTTAAAAAGTCAAACTGAGGTCAACTGTGGTCAAACCAAAGTCAAACTTCATGATTTTTTGCCAAAATCAAGTATATGAAGTAAAATTCATCATTTTATCAAGGGTTGATCATGATTCATCAAGGAGATTCCAGATCATCAATAATCAGGAGTTTCTAAATTAGGGTTTCCTCAGTAAAAGTCAACTGAACTTTGACCAGGCATAACTTTCACATACTTCATCACCAAGTCTCCATCCAAAGCTCATTTTGAAGGAAATTGAATTCTCTACAACTTTGATGTTGAAGGTTAAGCCCAAAAATGCTTTATTTGAAAGATATGATCTAAGACATTATAGGTCATTTCAAAAGTCAACAAAAAGTCAACAACTTCAAAAGGGCATAACTTGAGATTGGTAAATGATATGGACCTGAAACCAATGGGGTTGTTTAGAGGACTCTTCAAGCTTTCCAAAAAGTCCAAGAACACCATCATACCTTTAAAATTGAGAGAAATGTGCCCTTGCAAAGTTGGGCAATTTTGTGATGGTTTATGTTGAAAATGGAGGCTTAGAAGTATTTCTTTCCAAATGGGCTGCCTAATCTATGACCCAATCCATCTCATAACATGGTGCACGACCCAATTGACCAAAATTCATCATTTTTATTATTTTTTATTTATTTATTATTGATTTAATTCATAAAAATCATTTTAAATAAATAAAAAATATAAAAATCTATTTTTGGGTGAAGATTTTGTTTCTAGAAATTCATAATCATTGATTGAATTAGAATGAGAAGGAAATCATGTGATCTCTCCCAAATTATTATTTTTTATTTATTTATTATTGATTTAATTCATAAAAATCATTTTAAATAAATAAAAAATATAAAAATCTATTTTTGGGTGAAGATTTTGTTTCTAGAAATTCATAATCATTGATTGAATTAGAATGAGAAGGAAATCATGTGATCTCTCCCAAATTATTATTTTTTATTTATTTATTATTGATTTAATTCATAAAAATCATTTTAAATAAATAAAAAATATAAAAATCTATTTTTGGGTGAAGATTTTGTTTCTAGAAATTCATAATCATTGATTGAATTAGAATGAGAAGGAAATCATGTGATCTCTCCCAAATTATTATTTTTTATTTATTTAATTCATAAAAATCATTTTAAATAAATAAAAAATATAAAAATCTATTTTTGGGTGAAGATTTTGTTTCTAGAAATTCATAATCATTGATTGAATTAGAATGAGAAGGAAATCATGTGATCTCTCCCAAATTATTATTTTTTATTTATTTATTATTGATTTAATTCATAAAAATCATTTTAAATAAATAAAAAATATAAAAATCTATTTTTGGGTGAAGATTTTGTTTCTAGAAATTCATAATCATCGATTGAATTAGAATGAGAAGGAAATCATGTGATCTCTCCCAAATTATTATTTTTTATTTATTTATTATTGATTTAATTCATAAAAATCATTTTAAATAAATAAAAAATATAAAAATCTATTTTTGGGTGAAGATTTTGTTTCTAGAAATTCATAATCATTGATTGAATTAGAATGAGAAGGAAATCATGTGATCTCTCCCAAATTATTATTTTTTATTTATTTATTATTGATTTAATTCATAAAAATCATTTTAAATAAATAAAAAATATAAAAATCTATTTTTGGGTGAAGATTTTGTTTCTAGAAATTCATAATCATTGATTGAATTAGAATGAGAAGGAAATCATGTGATCTCTCCCAAATTATTATTTTTTATTTATTTATTATTGATTTAATTCATAAAAATCATTTTAAATAAATAAAAAATATAAAAATCTATTTTTGGGTGAAGATTTTGTTTCTAGAAATTCATAATCATTGATTGAATTAGAATGAGAAGGAAATCATGTGATCTCTCCCAAATTATTATTTTTTATTTATTTATTATTGATTTAATTCATAAAAATCATTTTAAATAAATAAAAAATATAAAAATCTATTTTTGGGTGAAGATTTTGTTTCTAGAAATTCATAATCATTGATTGAATTAGAATGAGAAGGAAATCATGTGATCTCTCCCAAAATAGCAAGCACTCATGATCAAATATTTGAAATTTATACAATGATCTTTTGAATATTTTTTGGATCAAATATTCACACAACACATCAATGATTCTGACCTAAATCCATCACACATATATACTAAGCACAAACATAACCCTGGAGACGAATTTGCAGCAGCCTAAAGGTAAGATCAAAAGCACAAAAATCTTTCAAAAAGTCATATTCGGGTTCTCAAATTCAGAGCATTGCAAGGTATTCGGAAGACATAGCAAGCTTCCTTGGACTCTTCTGATCATAAATCATCATCCATATGCATCATATACACACCCAATTGCTCAACCCGAGTTCATCTTGACCTTGAATATTTTGTTTTCGAATCCATTGATTTATCATGTTTAAACTGTTTTTTATTGTTGTAGGATGTTTAGAATGAACTCTAGAACGATTCTGGGTGGTTCAATTGGATTTTCATTGCAGGAACAAGAATTCACCATGATTAGGGTTTTCGGCCCTCTTTAGGGTTTCACGATTTTCAAATGATAAATGGATTTGAAAAACATAGGACGATTGAAAAACTCAGTAGCAATACAATGGTGCAATCAATTTTGTGAAATTTTGCCGTTTGGATGAAGTTTGTGTTTCGCAGGGTGGAAGAACTCGTATCAATATTCGTAGGAGAAAACGTTGCAAAATCCGCAGCCTGATGGTTGTTGTGCTTCCTGGAAATCAAGCTGGCCTGGGTTCAAACCTCAGCCAGGTAAGTTTCCGCTTTTTTTTTCTTTCCTTTTATTTGATTTAAATATTATAATATTAAAAATTAAATATATTATGTATATTTCTCAATAATAAATAAATAATAATAAAATATGTCTGTTTTCTTTAATTTTAAAAAATATGTTTTTTTTTCACAAATTTTGTTTCTATATTTTATGTCTAAATTGTAATATGTATAAATTAGAAAATTTTTGTATATAACTAAATCCTATTTTTTTTATATAAACCCTAAAAATTTATTTCTCATATAAACCCTAATTTCATAAAACTCTAAAAATATTTTTTAATACAAATCTAATCCTATTTTTTTTTTAATGTTATTTTCTAATATAATTATTATATATGTATGCTTACTATAATTCTTACAAATTTTTGTAAATATACTTATAAACATTTTTTTTTACATAACTTTAGTTTATAAATAATTGTGCTTATAATAATTAAATTTTTTGTAGTAACTTCATGATTAAAATATAATTTAATAATTTGTAAATTAAAACAATTGTTTATTCATATTTGTTTTTTAGTTGATTATATTAAAAAATTGTTAATTTCTTATTATTATAATATTTGGATTAATTTTGTTTATTCTTATTTACTAACCCATTTATATTCTAATCATGCTTATTATTTTGTTAAATGTTGCTTACTAACCCCCTTTATTATTTATTATTGCTTATTTATATTTTATTTATCTTTGCTATTTAATTATTTTGCTTATTATTTTGTAATTGTTTCTTGGATGTAAAGTTGTTTAATTATTTAATTATCATTATGGTTAGTAATTAGGGAGTGTAACAACATGTATGTAATATTAAAATAAATTTAGATCGCTTTTAAATAAAGATAATTAAAATAAACACGTCACACACGTAAGTCGATTTTAATCGCCGTCTCACTTCCTAAGGATATCCCTCAAGTTGCCTACAAATAATGGTTAAGTGGGGTGTATAAAGCAAGTCCCTCAAATAGAAAAATCATCAAAGTCCCTTATGGTTGCCTTTACGAATCGAGTCCCTTTCGAAAAATGATGATGGTCCCTTATATGTGCTTATTACATCCCACAATGGCCTTCAAAGTCAAATTGTCCCTCACATGTCCCTTAACATCCAAAGTAAGGACTACCTACTCCATTATAGTAGGGATAGTCTTACTAAAGGAAAGAATGAAGAATAAGAAAGACCTTTAAACATTAGGGTAGGTTACTCCTAGGTGCTTGCTCACTTCAAAACTGTTTCGCACTTAAACAAATTTTCAACAAGTTTTCAAACAAGTTTTTAACACATCCTTACATGGATTATTTACTAACTATTCTGGAAACTTTCTATTCACACACTACAATTTCAAAACAATTTAAAAGTGAGCTTAAGTACCTAAGAGCCCATGGATAACCATGGATGAAAAGGATGCTAATACCTTCCCTTTTCATAACCTACCCCCCGGACCCAAAATATTCTCTAAGGTCTTTCCTGTTCTTTTATAACCTTTCCTTATGGATAAAATAAAAGTCGGTGGCGACTCTTGCTATCCGCAACATTGTTTAAAGTCAGTTCACCGGGTTACACAGATACTCCTCCACCTTCAGAAGAAACTACTGACATTGCATCTGAAGAAAATCCTTTGGCCATGACTCTGGTAGACCTCCCTTCTAGCTCCAATGCTCCAGAATCTACAGATCACATGTAAATTGACTCTGTTCAAGCTCCAGAACCTGATCATACTTCTTCATCTGAGATAAAGAAAGAATATCCAGATTTTGAAGATAAGATTGCTGCTCTAGAAGCTGGTCAATCAGAGATCAAGTCTTGGATGGCAAAACAGGATAAGAAGTCTAAGGACATGACAGAATGGATGTCAAAGCAGGATCAAAAGAATGAAACAATGGCTAAGTGGATGTCCAAGCAAGAGCAGTCCTCCTCTGAGATTACAGATCTATTGAAGATGCTTTTGTCCAACCACTCTTAGATTTTCATTTTTTTCATTCTGATTGTTTTTGCATCTGATGTTTGCTATTGTACTTTCTTGATATATCTTCTGATGCATGTACTCTTGATCTGAACTTATTGAATGAATCAAAGTTTTTCTCCACTGAATTATCTTATTTACTGTTTCCTTTTATTTGTCTTTTTAAAGTTTTTACTTTTTGCTTATGACAAAAAAGGGGGAGAAAATATAAAGATCTGAACTGTTTAATTTAACTTCACCAGAATGAAACTTCAGACATATTTTTTCTATCTAACATTTAATCTGAGTATTTCAGAACATTTGATAAGTACACTCTGTAAAAGAAACTCTGAGTCTCTCAGATCATTTAACCATTATCAAACTCTGAATATTAAATTTGCAAGACATTCTGACTTTCAAATGTTAAAAGAACAAACAAGATCTAACTCTGAAGATTATTCAAGACAAAAGGGAAGTTTCTATTCCTCATCTGTATTTAACTCAGGGGGAGAATCATCATCTCAGGGGGAGTTATAATTTTAATATTTTCAATTAAACAAAATTTCTGATGTTTTTGTCATCATCAAAAAGGGGGAGATTGTTAGAACACAGATTGGTTCTTAATAATATCTCTATGTTTTGATGATAACTATTAGGAAATTTTGTATTTAAGATGTATATACTCTAAAATTTGCTTGAGAGTTTTTACTGCAGATAGTAAAGAAATTAACACTCCTGAAGCAAATCAGAATTGAATACAAGAAATTAGCTAGACTCTGTAGTGCCAGATGCATTCATTAGAAGATTCTGATTGCTGCCAACAAAAGATCCTGAGCGTAGCCTCCAGAAGGATCTGAAGCAAGAAGCTCCAGAAGATTCTGAAGCAGAGGCTCTAGAAATATTCTGAAGCAGAAGCTCCAGAAGGATTTGAAGCAAGTCAGAAGCATCTGAAGCAAAGAAGAATTTTGTATGAAGAGCTTTTCAAAGCATAGTTTCTACAGAAGATTCTGAAAGTACTAAAGCTGCTAGTACTGAAGTTCTGTCTCAAATATGCTCTGATATTTAACACGCTGAAAGCACACCTGCTGCAGAAGACTCTGATCCAGCAAGCTCTGATCATCATCAGAAGACTCTGACCCAATTAGACTCTGATGAACTTGCTGAAAACTGAAGAAGAAATATTCAAAGATTATATCCGTTGGAGTAAATTAAACGTCTCTTTCCTTATTTATGCTAGACACAAGAACACAGACAAAAAGGATTTTTCTGTGCTTTCTTCTTCTAGGAAAGGTCACTTGATGTGAAGACAAAAAGGCTCAGACCTTTTGGACACTCTTCTCAACGTGCAGCTCACCTGGGATCAGCTGCCTATAAAAGCAAGACTCCACCAAATTCTTCAGTTAGACGTTTTGCTGAAAAGAAATTAAAACATTCAAGCTCTCATACTTTCATATTCATTCTTAGAATTAATTTCATTTTACTTAAACTTAAGAGAAATATCACAGTTGTGATAAAAGCTTTTTAGAAGCATTCTTACTCTTGTAATAGTTTTACATTGATTGTAAAAGATTTCCTTAAGAGGATTCAGTTGGAATCAGTAGCTCTTGAGAAGACTAAGAACAGTTGTTCTTAGGTGTTACTATTGTAATCTGTTTGATTAAATAGTGGATTAAGTCCTTGATTGAGAAAGGCAAATCACTCTAGGAAGGGTGGAATGGAGTAGTTGAGTTCAACGAACCAGGATAAAAATACTTGTGTTTTAATTCTAAGTTTTAATCTTTCATACTTATTCAACCCCCCTTCTAAGTATTATCTCACCTTCATACACTACTAAGGAAGACTCAAGCTTTGATCATCTCTTTGTATCATTTCAGGCTCCGTTAAATGGCGTTCAACAAGGTTGCCGACCACTGATTTTCCTTGATAAGCATTCCATTGAAGTCAAAATACCAAGGGACATTACTAGCAGCAGCAACTGCTGATGCAGACGATGGTGTACTCCTTTTTGCCTTTGCTATTGTTTGCGTTGAATCTGATGATAGCCGACATTGGTTTTTGCTTCAACTCAAATCAAAGTTGTCAACATCTGTTCCCTTAACATTTGTAGCAGATAGAGAAAATGGGTTGAAAATTCGATTGCTGAGATATCCGAAGGATTCATATTGCCTGCTCAACCAACAATGAAGATCATCGTATAAGATAAACACGATTTGCCGGGAGTTTAAATTCTACAAAGCATATACAGAATAGTTGTTAGAATTCCATACCATCCTCAACAGCATATTCTTGGAGCATGTTCGATACCCAAGATTGTTTCCAACACCAATGGATACTTTGGACTCATCAAATCCCTTTGCACCACAATTGTAAGAATTCTGGACTGCATATTTCTTCCCTGGCCCAAAACAAATCACTTTCTACACCTGCCAAAATCCAAACCTGAGTTAGCAAATCAAATCAGAGGATATACCCGTGTGAGAGAAAAAGATTCGTAAAGGATCCTATCCAAATCCTCAGGAACATTGAACCTGGACAGATCAAGGCATTAAACAGATTTGATACAAGATATTTCTCATTAACAGACATCAACACAAATCACACGAAAAAGGAAAGATTTCGAATTCTGTCAGAACCAAATTGGAAATCCCAAATCAAGCATTAAAAACGACTTTAAACAAATTCAATCAGAGAATCCCCACTGAAGCCTATATAAAGGGGAATCAAAGGCAGAAGAAAAGACCGGAAAAACTACCAAAAAAACCCTAAGTGCAAAAGCTGAGAATTTCAAGCAAGAGCGACTTATCTTTCATCCGTCGGAACCACCTCCAGCCGTTGCAAGTCCTACCGACGAAACGTCCGCCGCGAACCCACTCCGCCGCCACTACTCTCACTCAAACCTTCGGTAAAACTTATCCTTATCTATGTTGTTGATCCATTGATGCTTCTTATTTCGATTTCAGGTTTGAAACACGGAAGAGATGATGGATGAAGAAAACCGATCGCAAGTTGGGGAGAGAGGACGAAAGCGATTTGGGGGGGTTTAGGGCTTGCTTGATTCATTTGTTTTATTTTTATTTTTCTGTATCTGCTGTAATGTAACATAATCAAACACGCATACACCACACACTCACCGTTAATCACCACTAATAACCTCTAACCACGCTTAATCGCTAATCAAACGAATCAATCTTCTTCCTTTTTTTAATTAACTAATTAATTATTTTGATAAATTAATAACTCTGTAATATAAATTAGTTTTTCGTCATCAACTATTTAGATAATTACTCTTTTTATAAGTAATACTATATAATTATTTGTTTTATCTTTTAATCCCATTAATCAACCTTTTTCTTTATATTAATAACTAACAACTTTTATTAATTATTTAATCCTTTAAAAATAATTTTTAACTTTTAATAATCGGTATTTATTTAATTTAATAGTTTCTTAGGTTTTCATTTTATAATTTATTCTACTATTTTATTTAAGCTACTAAATTAATTTTTTATCTTAAATAATTAGGCCCTTTTCTTAAAAATGACCTCTCTTTTATTCACCAAAATTATTGTGCTAAATTAATTAACTTCTTTTTAAAAATAACATCTTATTGGATATTTTGTTTACTCATAAAACTTTTTGTAATTTATATCTAATCGCCATTTTACCTAATTAATACTAAAACCTTTTTTCTAGGAGTATAACAAAAACAAACTTTCCTTTTTTATTATAATTAGTTCTTTTCACGTTAGATTCAATTTTTATATATATACCTAATAAGTAAATCGTTATAACGTCTTACCCAACTTTGGACCTTAATTATATTTAATCTCATCTAAAATTAACTCACCTTAAAATCAACATCTCGCTTAAAATCGACCAATTAAAATCAACTCACAGCGTAAAATATAATCAACTGCGCACGCTCACATTCACGACACATACACTCTCACACACTTCAGCGCTTTCATGCGTATGCGTATGTTTTACTCTTCCGCAATTTATTTTATTGCATCTACATTATTGCATTTATTTTATCGCATCGCATTCCGTCCAAAGGAAAAACCTACACATAAGTCAACACTTGTGTGTAGTGCATCTCATTTACATCATTATTCCCTCGATCCTTGATCCCATTCAAGTCGATCAATTAAGTTAGATCCTACCCCATAGGAAGGACTTTTCTCCTACAACATAGAAATAAACACAATACAAACAATTCAAATCAAACAATATTCAAACATTCAACAACTCAACATTCAAAATTCAAACACATTAGAGAAAGATGTCAATCATCTTAAGTGAGATAGAATCTCCACCCCACATCAATACAATCAAGCCGTAGGGACTTTTCCTTAAGAGAGATAAAGGTGTACCTTGTTGATCCCTATCCGAGTACGTAAGTCCTTTTCTTAAGATGATGCAAAGACTATTTTCCTACAACCTGTGGCGGTTACATCTCCCTTAAAATGAAGACACATCTCTTCTCCTAAAATCAATCAAACAACTACCCTAAACCCGTAGGAACTTTGACCACAGTCAAAGAACTCCTCAAACCCTTTAGGGGAACTACAGATACTCTGATTCCACTCCTGTAAGGATATGTAGGCATAAGATGCGATATCTTATCGAGTATACTTAGAAATAAACCACTAGGTCTTTCAACCTTTAAGCAGATAAACACTTAGCAATAAACAAACATAAAACAAGAGGTTCCTGTAGAGTACTACAGAAACTTAGGATGCTAGCACCTTCCCTAAGTTTAACCAACCCCCGAACCTAAAACTCTCTAGCTTGCATTTGCATTGCATTATGGGAATTTCGACCTTTATCCCTTCCTTTGGACAAATCAAAGTTCGGTTGCAAAATGAATTAAAGATTCAAACTAATCAATAGTTTGGTATCCAAATTCCACCGCGACAGAAATGACGACTTCACTAGGGACCTCCTAGTGGATTTCCCTATCTTATTTTATTTGGTTACTGCTTTATATATATCTGCCTACTTGATTAATTGTTTATATGCTTTCTCTTGTGTTTCTTTTAGGATTATTGTCCTTAAGTGGTGAGGTAAAGTTCTACACCCGAACTTGAGAGAAATTAAGATAGGATGGTGATATATTCGAGGAGGCTTATAGGGAGTTGAATCCCGACTAAGTTAAATCGAGAATCCCGCTCAATTGAGGCCCTCTCGAGATAGTATTGTTGAACGAGTAATCGTGAAGACACTTGCTATTTTCGACCTTGGAGCCTATGATATTGAGAACCGTAGTTACCTTAACCCAACTTTGGCCTTTATTAGGATGTAGTGCGAGACTATGAGGGAGTACTTCCGAAATAGTGCTACGCGAAGCTACACTCAAAAGAAGTTCTCTTGAGAATATTATTAATCCTCAAGTAATTGGGAAATTGATAATATCCGAAAGATGGGCTGATGATTTCGAGTCCCTTTAGAACCTTGTCCTACAGGTACAATCAAACCTTTAGTTCACGTCCTTTGGGGATGGATATACCCTATGCTCCATGCTCGTTGCAAACCTAGGGTGCATTTTGTTTGTTTATCTTTGTGTCCTTATGTGAATACCTGTGTTTGCTGCATTCATATAACATCATTCTGCATTGGACTTCATGGGATTCACTTTCATTTATGAACATTGTAGGTCACTATGACTTCAAATGAAAGACGTACTGTGAAATGTATTTTTAAAAGTCCCAAATTGGACGACCTAAAGAAGTTGTGGGGCCTTATCAAGGATCAAGAAGAATTCAAGAACAAATATGGGAAGCTGATATCTTTGTTGGGCCGTTCAGTGAATGAAGGACTTCTCGCCACTCTACTACAGTTATGTGATCCTCTTTACCATTGTTTCACCTTTCCGGATTTTCAGTTGTTACCTACGTTGGAAGAGTATTCTTTTTTAGTTGGTCTACCTGTCCTAGAAGAATCTCCTTTTCCCTTCTTGGAAAAGGATCCTAATAAGAAGGATATTGCTAAAGCCCTCCGTTTAAAGGTAGCTGACGTCAAAGCCAACCTAGTTACTAAGGATGGAATTCTTGGTTTAAAGACAGGTTTCCTAGTCGAGAAGGCTTCATTCTATGCTGATTATTCTAATAAGGCTCCGTTTGAGGCAATTTTTGCTTTGCTTGTTTATGGGTTGTTTTTATTTCTGAGTTTTGAAGGTTTCATCGATCTCAAAGCATTCAAGATCTTTATGAAGAAAAACCCAGTGCCAACTCTGTTGGATAATACATATCACTCTATACATCTCCGAAACCTTCGTGGTGGAGGGATGATTATTTGTTGTGTACCCTTACTTTACAAGTGGTTTATTTCGCACTTGCCAAAGACTAACTCTTTTACGAACATTGGCAAAGAGCTTTGGGCTCCGAGGGTTATGGCATTGACCCATTCTGACATTGATTGGTACAACCAAGTGTATGATAGGGTATTAATCATCGATAGTTGTGGTAACTTTGCTAATGTACCATTGCTCAGTTTCGATGGAGGAATCAGCTATAATCCCGTTTTAGCCCGTCGACAGTTGGGGTACCCGTTGAAGGAACCTCCTAAGAGTGCCCATGTAGAGAGTATTTTCTTCAACAATAATGTAGAGCTTCGAGGAAGGATTCTGGATGCATGGCGTAATGTGTACAAGAAGGGGAAGAAAAGTCTAGGAAGGCCTAATTGTGTATCTCTAGAACCGTATCTCCGGTGGGTAAGAGACAAGGCAATCAAGCTAAGGATGCCTTATTCTCGTCAAGACCCTATACCTCCGAGAAGGGAGCCCACTTATGTCTTTATGTTCGAAACTGAGAAGTTAGAGGTTGCTATGAAGAAGTCGTGACAAGAGTTAGAGTCATGGAAGAATAAGTACCAAGTGTCTGTTGCAGAGATTGACAAACTCCAGAAAGAGAAAAAAGAACTCCAGGAGCAGCTACAGTTAAAGGATGAAGAGTTACTCCCCTGCAAGAAGAGGAAGGTCATGGAGGATTTATTTTTCTCTGACCCGCAATGCACTATTTGGAAGCTGATTGGGGACAACCTTATCCGTGAGAAGACGCAATTAGAAGAGCAACTCAAGCAGCAGAATTCGAAACTTCTTTAGTGTCTTTACTAGCTTTTATTTAGCTACTTATTTGGAACTTTTAAAAGCAATTATTTGTATTTCGTTTCAAAATTAAATAAAAGCGTTTTCTTTTGCCATAAAGTTTATAAATAGTTAGGATCCCATGAAGTCCTACTCATCTTGCATTGCATTCTTTCTTTACTCAAGAAACTCAATTTTATTTCTCAGGTATTGTAACCATGGATTTCAAAAAAGAAGTATTGGAGTACACTTTCCAGAGTCCTAACATTGAAAGCCTGAGAGAACTAGGAGACCTCATCGAGAACCATTACGCCTTCGCAGAAGAATATGGAGAAGTCTTCCATTTTCTCGAACTCAAGATGAAAGGAGGGTTGTTGGAGACCCTTGTTCAATTTTATGATCCATTGTACCACTGCTTCACTTTCCTAGATTACCAGTTGATGCCGACACTGGAAGAGTATTCTGATTTCCTGAGGATACCCGTAACGGCCCGACCCATATTCACCGGCCAGGAAGACACACCCAGTCATCAAGAAATTGCCAACGCTACTCATCTCAGTTTGGCAGATGTTCAAGCGCACCTAACCACCAAGGAAGGAGTCCTTGGATTCCCTGCTGACTTTTTGATTGAAAAAGTCCGCTACCATGCTGAAAGAAAGGAAGTCCTTATCGCGGAAGCCACCTTTGCTCTGTTGGTCTATGGGATTTTCTGGTTCCCAAAGATCGATGATTTCGTTGACATGGATGCAATTAAACTGTTCATACTCAAGAATCATGTTCCCACCTTGCTCGCTGACACATACTATTCTATTCACTCGAAGAATGCTGAAGGAGGAAGACATATCGTTTGTTGTACCGCTCTGTTGTATTCATGGTTCATTGCTCGTCTAACTCGGCACCCGTCTATTTGGGAAGAGGAAGAATCGCCCCGTTGGTCCGAGATAGTCATGGCCCTTACTCACTCCGACATTGTGTGGTATGACCCTACCTATGGCGGTATATGTATGATCCATAGCATCGGAGGATTTACTAACATACCGCTCATTGCGAGAGAAGGATGCATAAGTTACAATCCTACTCTGGCCCGTCTCCAATTTGGACATCCCATGATTGAAGTACCTGACCAGACTCTGTTAGAAGGAATCTTTCTCAAGGAAGGAGAAGACCCAGACCTGAAGACCGTCATAATCTATGCATGGAGATACATCAATAAGGAAGGAAAAGCTGCTTTAGGATACCCCAATTGTGTCGCCTCTGAGGAATATCTACATTGGGTGCGAGAAAGAGCTCTCGACCTCAAGATGTCGGTCCCTTTTCATGAACCTATGGTATTGACTTTTCACGATCCAGATTGGTTTGATGTGAGTGAAGTAGATCAGTTGAAGGCTGCTTTGGATGAGGCTCGGAAACTGAAGGCCGCTTGGAGGAACAAGTTTTTCACACTCAAGGTAGAGAAGGAGAAATCCCAGAGGCTGCCAGAAGTAGAACTTGCAAGGAAAAGAAAGGCGCGAGAGGATTTATTTTCCTCTCACACCTCTTCAAAAGCTGTCACCAGTGACGGTCTTCCCCTAGATATTGTGGCTTGGAAGGAATGTGTCGACCGACTCATCAAAGAGAATGCCGAGTTGCAAGAACGCATCAGTCAGCTAGAAGGAGAACTTCGCACACAGAAGGAGCATAAGGAGTAGATCTCCGAGTTTCTCTTTTACTTTTGATTCAATGTAATAAACTCTTAAAAGAGTACTCCGTTTTGTAATGCTTCGATCATCAAAATAAAATAAGTTTTTCTCCAAGGTTACAATACCGAAATAATTTGAGTTTCTTGAAGCTTCATACTCATTTGCATTTTTGCATAAGCCTAGCATCATTTGCATTCCAGGGTCTCACTCTTGCTTCATCTCCACAGAACAAGTTGAATCATCGATACAACACTCGAGTTAGTCAACGCCAGAAGATGGATCAACTAGAACAAGAGAACAGAGTGCTCCGTGATGAAGTTGTAAGTATGAAAGAAAGTTTGGAGAGGTTGAATGGTCTAGTGGAAGCCTTGTCTAGTCAAATCTCGATCAACAACCAAGAAGTTCCAAGGACTGTCGTATCCGAAGTAGTATCGACACCGATCCCAATGGTGTCTTCTGTTGCTGAAATATCCTACAGTATGCCTCAAGGTTTCCCGTGGGGATTGTCTCCTAATTTCTTTTCAACCGGTTACCATCCGTCTGTGTCTGAGATCCCTGTTGTGACCACTGTTCAAGCTGCTCCTGTACTTTCTGCTGTGATGACTACCGCATCTCCACATGTGAACGTTATTCCGTATATTCTGGATGAACCAATTTTACATGGGTCGCCAACCGAAACTGTGGGTTTAGAAGAGAAGATAGACGGATTTCAAGACCAGTTTTCTGAAATACAAAAGGAGTTGAGAGCCCTTCGTGGGAAAGATTTGTTCGGTAAGAGTGCTTCTGAGCTGTGCTTGGTTCCTAATGTTAAGGTCCCACCGAAGTTTAAGGTCCCTGATTTTGAAAAGTACAAGGGGAATACTTGTCCTCAGAGTCACCTTATTATGTACGCCAGGAAGATGTCTGCCCAAACTGATAATGATCAACTACTCATTCATTACTTTCAAGACAGTTTGACAGGCGCCGCACTCAAGTGGTATATGGGGTTGGATAATACGAAGATTCGAACTTTCAATGATATAGGAGGAGCCTTTGTCAAGTAGTATAAGTGCAATGTGGACATGGCGCCCGACCGAGATCAGTTGAAAGCAATGGCACAGAAAGATAAGGAGAATTTCAAAGAATATGCTCAGCGTTGGCGCGAGTTGGCCGCGCAAGTCACACCACCGTTAGAAGAGAAGGAAATGACTAAAAATTTTCGGAAGACCCTTGGTCATTTCTTTTATAAGAAGATGGTAGCCAGTGCACCCAGTGACTTTACTGAAATGGTCAATATGGGAATGCGCTTAGAAGAAGGTGTTCGCGAAGGAAGATTGGCCAAAGAAGAGAGTGCTCCTAAAAGGTATGGGAGCAGTTTTGTGAAGAAAAAGGAGTAAGGTGTAAATGCCATTCAAAAGGGACAATTCAGAAAGAGGTACATGCCACCACACCAAGTTGCAGCGGTATCGCCAGTGTTTAATGCTCCGGCTTATCAGCTACAGTCTCCACAACCCTATCAGCAATCTCAGTCTCCCGTTGCTCAACAACCCCAACTTCAGCAAAGTCCACAGTACCCTCAGCAGAATCGGTCATCCAGCAATCAGGGTCGTGTGTATAGAAAGATAAATTTTGATTCGATCCCAATGACATATGCTGATTTATTCCCCGCTTTGATTAAAAAGGGTCACATTCAGACGAGAGCTCCACCTCTGGCTCCCGCGAATCCTCTTCCTTCTTATAGAGCTGACAAGTTTTGTCCTTACCATCAGGGTGCTCCAGGACATGATATTGAGAGTTGTTTTGGTTTGAAGATGGATGTCCAGAGGCTCATTAAAAATGGAATCTTGTCTTTTAGGGATTCCGACCCTAATGTACAGAAGAATCCATTACCACCGCATGGTTCGCCCTCTGTCAATATGATTGAAGATTGTTTGGGAAGTGATAATCAAGAAGTTTCAAATGAGGGGGCTGAAGAAGTTTGTGTCATAGTACCCCACTTTAAGGAAGTGGAACGTATAGAGATTGTTTACAACAGCAAGAAGCCAACTGTTACTCCTTTGGTAATCAATGTGCCTGGACCTGTCCCTTATACTTCTAATAAGGCTATCCCATACAGGTACAATGCTACTATGTTGGAGGATGGGAAAGAAGTGCCTTTGCCCACTGTACCCTCAATAGTTAATATTGCAGATGTTAGTAGAGTGACAAGAAGCGGTCGAGTCTACCCGACTGTGCCACCGAAAGAAAAAGAAGTTTTGTTCGAACCATCAGGCTCAAAAGACCCAACTGTGGGACAATCTGGTGGATCTAATTTATCCAACTCAGATGAATGTTTGAAAGTAATCAAAAGAAGCGAGTATAAGGTTGCAGATCAGCTTCTGCAAACCCCGTCGAAGATTTCTATGCTACAATTGCTGATGAGTTCTGAGGCTCATAGAGAAGCACTTCAGAAGATTTTGGAACAAGCCTATGTCGAGCAGGATGTGACTATGGAACAATTTGATGACATCATTGGCAGTATTACTTCAAGTGATAATCTGGGTTTTAATGAAGACGATCTCCCAGAAGAAGGAAGGAAACATAACATGGCTCTACATATTTCTGTGAACTATGGAAACGACTCTCTGTCCAGTGTGCTGGTTGATACTGGATCGTCTCTAAAGGTAATGCCTAGAAATACTCTATCTAAGCTGTGATACCAAGGACCGTCGATGAGGCAAAGTCGCGTTATTGTCAAAGCTTTCGATGGGTCAAGGAAAACGGTATTTGGTGAGGTAGATTTGCCCATGACTATCGGATTACAGACTTTCATGATCCCGTTTCAGGTCATGGACATTTGTGCCGCCTATAGCTGTTTGCTAGGGAGGCCATGGATACATGAAGCTGGAGCAGTTACTTCTACCCTGCATCAGAAGTTGAAATATGTTTTTAAAGGGAAAATAGTTACAGTTTGTGGAGAAAGAGCTTTGGTGGTAAGTCACTTGTCATCATTCTCATATGTCGAGGCTGAGGAAGAGGTCGACATGCAATTTCAAGCTTTGTCTATTGTGGGCGAGGGTGTCCAAAGATCCCAGGCATCCATGTCATTATTTAAAGACGCACAGCGAGTAGTGAACAGTGGTCATCAAACAATGTGGGGAAAGGTGTTGTCTTTGCCAGGGAACAAAAATAAGGAAGGTCTTGGTTTCACCAGCAGTTCTGCTCAACAAACTACCAAAAGTCAAGGGTTTCCGCTGATCAATGAAGTGTTCTGTAGTGGAGGGGTCGTTCTTCATCCTCAGATTAATGTTGTGTTAGAAGATGAACTCGAGGGCTACATATCAGACGGTTCTGCCAGGTCCTCCATTCCTTATGAAGACTACGAGCCCTATATGGAAGATCCAGGCTATGTTTCAGATGAATTTGATTATACCTTTGGAGTTTATGCCGTCACCGAGGAAGATCCAGATGAGGACATCCCAGACTTTGTGACCACAGGCGTTGTAGTCAAGAATTGGAGTGCGGTTGAAGCCCCTACTGCCATTCATATATCTAAATTGCTACGTAAATTACATCCTGGGAATGACGATCCACTACCTTCTTCGAATTTTGAGTTTCCTGTGTATGAAGCTGAGGATGAAGAAGATGATATCCCAGAAGAAATTTCCAGACTGCTGGAGAAAGAAGAGAAAGCTATCCAACCTCATCAAGTGCCGGTGGAAGTAATAAACTTGGGATCAGAAGAAATCCGTAGAGAAGTGAAAATTGGAGCTCTGCTTAAACCCGATGTGAAGAAACAGCTGATTGATTTGCTTGGAGAGTTTGTCGATGTGTTTGCTTGGTCATATCAAGACATGCCGGGGTTGGACACAGCTATAGTCGAACATCATTTACCGTTAAAACCAGAGTGCCCGCCAGTAAAACAGAAGCTCAGAAGGACTCGACCTGACATGGCTCTAAAGATTAAGGAAGAGGTACAGAAACAGATTGATGCAGGTTTCCTTGTCACCGCCGAGTATCCGCTATGGTTAGCTAACATTGTACCTGTTCCGAAGAAGGATGGTAAGGTTCGCATGTGTGTAGACTACAGGGATCTGAACAAAGCCAGTTCGAAAGATGATTTTCCGTTACCGCACATTGACATCTTGGTGGACGGTACTACAAGATATGAGGTTTTATCCTTCATGGATGGTTTTTCAGGTTACAACCAGATTAGAATGGCTCCCGAGGACAGAGAGAAGACGTCATTCATAACGCCCTGGGGCACCTTTTGTTACAAAGTTATGCCGTTTGGATTGAAGAATGCAGGGGCAACATATCAGAGAGCTATGACTACTTTGTTCCATGATATGATGCACAAAGAGATCGAGGTGTATGTAGACGATATGATAGCTAAGTCGAAGACCGAAGATGATCATGTTAAACACCTGGCTAAGCTGTTTGGTCGTTTGAGGGAATACAAGCTTCGTTTGAACCCCCAACAAGTACACATTTGGAGTACGATCAGGGAAACTATTGGGTTTTATTGTCAGCCAAAGAGGGATTGAAGTGGACCCTGACAAAGTGAAAGCCATCCGGGAAATGCCAGCTCCTGCCACCGAGAAACAAATCAGAGGATTCTTGGGACGTTTGAACTATATCTCCAGGTTTATATCCAACATGACTGCTACATGCAAACCTATTTTTAAGCTTCTGAGGAAAGAACAAGGGTATGTTTGGACTGAAGATTGTCAAAAGGCTTTTGATAGTATCAAAGAGTATTTGCTTGAACCACCTATCCTGACACCGCCGGTTGAAGGACGACCTTTGATTATGTATTTGACTGTTTTAGAAGATTCAATGGGTTGTGTACTCGGCCAGCGAGATGAAACAGGAAAGCAAGATCATGTCACTTATTACTTGAGCAAGAAATTTACTGATTGTGAAACAAGGTACACTATGTTAGAGAAGACTTGTTGCGCTCTAGCGTGGGCCGCCAAGCGTTTGCGCCAGTATATGTTGAACCACACTACTTGGTTAGTTTCAAAGATGGATCCTATCAAGTATATTTTTGAGAAGCCCGCTTTGACTGGGAGAATTGCTAGATAGCAGATGTTATTGTCTGAATATGATATCGAGTACCATACTCAGAAAGCTGTTAGAGGAAGTGTTTTGGCTGATCATCTGGCTCACCAGCCCATTTTAGATCATCAACCCTCAAACGACGACTTTCCCGATGAAGATGTTATGTTCTTAAAGATGAAAGATTGCGAAGAACCCGTACATGGTGAAGGGCCAGAGCCAGGTTCTCAATGGGGTTTAGTTTTGATGGAGCTGTCAACGCTCATGGAAAAGGGATAGATGTTGTTATTGTGACTCCTCAAGGGACTCACTTCCCGTTTACATCCATATTAACATTCCAGTGTACTAATAATGAGGCAGAGTACGAAGCATGCATCATGGGTCTTGAAGAAGCAATCGATTTGAGAATTAAGAATCTAGATGTGTTTGGTGATTCTGCAGTGGTAATCAACCAAATCACAGGAGAGTGGATAACTCAACATGATAATTTGGTCCCATACAGGGATTATGCTAGAAGACTGTTACCGTTCTTTGATAGGGTTGAGTTTCATCATATCCCTCGTGATGAGAACCGAATGGCAGACGCGTTGGCAACTTTGGCCTCGATGATTGTGGTAAACTTTTGGAACGAGTGTCCTCGGATTGAAGTAAAACGTCTTGATAGACCTGCCTACATCTTTGCTGTCGAAGAAGTTGAAGATGGCAAACCCTGGTACCATGACATCGAAGTGTTTCTTAGAACTCAAGAATATCCTTTGGGAGCTTCCAACAAAGACAAGAAAACTTTGAGAAGGTTGGCTGGAAATTTTCTTCTGAGTAACAATGTTTTATACAAACGGAATTTTGACATGGTCTTGCTGAGATGTGTTGACAAGCAAGAAGCAGATATGTTAATGACGGAAATCCACGAAGGATCTTTTGGCACTCATGCCAACAGACATGCTATGGCTAAGAAGCTTTTAAGGGCTGGTTATTATTGGATCACAATGGAATCAGATTGTTACAAGTTTGCTAGAAAGTGTCACAAGTGTCAGATTTACGCAGATAAGATTCACGTACCTTCGACTTTGTTGAATGTTATCTCATCCCCGTGGCCGTTCTCTATGTGGGGAATTGATATGATCGGAATGATAGATCCGAAAGCGTCTAATGGACACCGATTTATCTTAGTAGCCATTGATTAAGAATCAGCTCGACATGTAACTCGACATGTGGTTGTCAAATTTATTAAGAATCAGCTCATTTGCCGATATGGTGTGCCAAGCAGAATTATTACAGACAACGGATCCAATTTAAACAACATGATGATGAAAGAGTTGTGTGAAGAATTCAAGATTGAGCATCATAATTCTTCCCCTTACAGACCAAAAATGAATGGGGTTGTTGAAGCCGCCAACAAAAACATTAAGAAGATCATTCAGAAAATGGTTGTTACTTACAAAGATTGGCACGAAATGCTCCCATTCGCCTTACATGGATACCGTATGATGGTACGCACATCGACTGGGGCAACCCCATTTTCACTTGTCTACGGTATGGAAGCAGTACTCCCGATAGAAATTGAGATTCCTTCCATGAGGATCTTGGTGGAGGAAAAGCTATCAGAAGCTGAATGGTGTCAGAACAGATATGATCAGTTGAACTTAATTGAAGAAAAGAGGATGGTCGCGCTATGCCATGGGCAGTTGTATCAGCAAAAGTTGAAGAAGGCATTTGACAAGAAAGTTCGACCCCGTGCATTCAAGGAAGGTGACCTCGTGCTTAAGAAGATTCAGTCTTTCCTCACCAACGTCAGAGGAAAATGGGCCCCGAACTATGATGGACCATATGTAGTAAAAAAGGTTTTGACAGGAGGCGCTTTGATGTTAGCAACAATGGACGGAGAAGAGATCACTCGCCCTATTAACACAGATGATGTTAAGAAATATTTTGTTTAAGAGAAGCAAGTCATTATTCCCTTTATGTAATCGCTATTACTTTCCAACACTGTAACATCGGGGTCACGCTTTTTCTGCTGACCACCGTTCAATAAAAAAGGGTTTTTCATTTATCACACATCTGTATTCTTGATTGCAAAATCCCAAATTGATTTAAACTTTTTTCAAAAAACCTTATGTTCTACTTGATATATGAATAACAAGCGGATGACCATGGATGTTTATTTCGTCCGAGGAAAAACAACAATATTATATGCTTCTCCAGGGCAAGAAGATTTATTTTATCCAGACACGAAGGTTGCCTCTGTTCGAAGACTTTCTTCGCAGGCGATAAAGGATCTATGGAGATTTTGCTTGAGTACCCTTTCATTTGAGGCGTTTATTTCGTTTCTCCCAAATCCGTCGGCATACGCATAGCATATAAGTAGACAGCATGGCATGTGCATTTTTCGCATTCTTTGTATTTGTTTTATTCTATCGCTTTGGCTATAATTATCCCTAGGTGTCTGGGAGCGTCTTATCCCTCCACGTAGATTCACCTACCCTAGGCAGAAAGAGCACAATGTTTCATTTTCCCCATGAAGTTCAACCCTCATGGAAGATGGTTATTTTAGTATAATCCCATTTGAGTTCATACCTCAATGGATGAGTCTCACTTGACAGCTTCTCTTCAGTTATTTCCTGAATTGAACTTCGGTGTTTGGCAATCGCATCATGGACATCTCCAACTTTCAAGCATGTGTCATACCCCAAATTTGTCCTACCCGTATAGTTTCCATTTGTTCATCCACTTATTCAAAAATTCCAAAAAAAAAAAACAAAACTATGTTGCTCATGTTAAAGTCAGGGTATGCATGCTTTGGGTGTTGCAGGTTTGAATTATATTTAAGGCAGGAATATCAGGTTAAATATGGTTGCAGTCATATTTGAGATTCAAGCAGCGGTTCCACCTAATATTGGTCAAACAAAATACCTATGTTTGATGCAAAGTTTAGATCATTCTATGTCTCAGGGAGGTTTTGTGCAAAGTTTAGGTTACAAAATACCTATGTTTAATGCAGTTGGCCCTATGGTTCCAGATCTGTGCAAGATACTTGTTCTTCAAAGTCTCATGTTGTTTATAATGGCCGAGTGTTCAAATTCAGAATATTTGTGTTCTTGGTTAGCCATTTTCATTCAAGACAATTGAAATTTAAGGTTAAAGTTGGATACATTGTTTCAATAAATTTCAAGGTCGGATTACCATGTCAATAACGGAAGATTTCGATTTGTTCGAATTCAAAGTCTTTTTTTAATTTTCAAGGAGGGTGTTGATAATAACAAGATTCAAAATTATTTCAGAGCCCATCACCATTTTTTTAAGGGCCCATTTTACTTTATTTATCATCAAAACATCTCAAAAAATAAGAATGTTATAGGTCTAGGATGTATCAAAATCCCTTCTCTTTACAATGAAGAAAAGTTCCAAAAAGAAAGAGTCATGACAAGTTTGAATTATTGAGGGGTGCTTCCATTGAAAGTCCGCTAGCCATCACTGTTTTTTTCATAATTGTACAGCAAGCGGTATGTAGTTTTGCTCTTCTCAATTAATACAAGATGAGATGATCTCACATTTACCATGTGCAAAGTGTGGATCTAAATTGGAAATAGAAAGAGAAATTAAAATGAAGCTGAGAAATACGAATCACAGCAGTCCCACGCGAAAGTTTCGTACGACCCCATCACCTCCACACCACAGGATTCGTTTTAGTAGGTCAAGCTATCCTCACAATCAGTATGGACATAACTTGATTCACCAACATATTGTAGAATGGTATATCATTTAGACCCTGCAATTCTTCTCACAGCATACAGTTCTCATGGTACAACAAGATGCACCCATCAAGCTATATCCTGCGCAAATAAGACAAGAAAAAAGGGGTACAGCAGGTCACAGTGATGTTTTCCTCTACACTAAACTAGCACCAAACAAATTCATGTGTGGACCCATACAACAGACAATAAAAATGAAATGAGTCCACTATTATACCTGCAGCAGTTTGTACAAAGCAAAAATGAAGACCCCACACAATTACACACATCAACTCTACACACCAGCCTGCTACATTCCACCCGTACTGCCTGCTACCACAAACCAGTATACGTACAGCCCCCACCTCAAAAGCATGCTACAAGGCACAACACAAGACCTGCTACACTGCTGCTCTACTCCTGCAAAATTTCTGCTACATCAAAAAACGCGACAATTGCCAATAGTACGACCCACCATCCTGCTTTTCACAATTCCAACCATTATCTGCAAAAGAAGAACAACACAACAAGCCATAAACTTGTTTTTACTTGCATAAAAAAAATGAGAAAAAAACACAATCATCAACAAAACTTCAATAAAACATTAAGCGGATGCGCCACTAATATTCACAAAAATGTAGCAGGAGAATGGTTCCTCATAAAGCGTTGGTTACCGTCTAATGGACTCATCAGCAAAGCCATCATACAGCAAACAGTAGAATTCGAAAATGCATCTGTACCCCCTCGGGACCATTTCTCTACGTACGAGACCAAAACAGTGCCAAGTTGCAAGTCATCACAATACGCTGGTAACGCAACGGGACCACCATTTTCCTTTCAAAACGCATAAGCCAATACTCCCACTTATACAAGTTGTCCACAATCTGAAATTACTATTGTCCATAACCTGAAAAAAAAGAAAAATAGTGCAAAGATGAGGACCCACATAAAGGACAACATACACACCAAGTTTCATACGTTTTTCCTTCAACCTGAGCCATTACGTGCACTACGTCACAGACTTAAACGCAACAGACAAAGAAAAGCATATCAGCTCAAAAACAAGTTTTTGGTTGGCCAACCGACCTACATCCGCAGCAGGTGTTACCACTACCTTTCATCAATATTTGCATTCTATAAACCGTCCGAAATTCTGCAATACGCACCTGTAAACAAAGGACAACAATAACAGCTTGGAAAAGGACAATTTCCGCAGAGATAACGCGGTGCCACCATCCATCCATGATTCAGTACTATCTGTCGCTACTGCGAAAATCGGCGTCGGCTGACAGAAGAGTCGCCACCGTGCGTTATTTATCCCAACGGAGGGAAAGGAAACGCTCGAAGTAAACCTCGCAAAAAACGGGAAAGGTATGGTCATCGCAACCAAAACCTGGGTTCGGGAGTCGGTTACGCAAGGGGAAGGTATTAACACCCCTCACGTCCGTCGTACTCGACGGGATCCACGCTTGTTTTCGGGTATGGATTGTTATTTCTATCTAAACTAAAGGTTAGGGTTAAAAAGAAAAGAAAATGACTCGGCAAAGTATCGCACTTTATGCCTACGTATTCCCGTCTGGAACGAGAAATCAGAGTCAACGTAGTTCGCCTACCTACGGGAAAGGAGGGGAAGGTTGCTCGCTAGGATATCGCATCCTATGCCTACGTACTTTCATACAGCATGAAAGATCAGAGCAAACGTAGTTCGGGCCACGTACGACACAAGTCTGTCTTGATTGATTTTATTCCTTCTGAAAAGGGTTTTTCTGATTACCGGTCCAAGCGGACAAAAATGACGTTTTGATGAGTTCACATTCTTTTACAGAAGAAGTGTCTTTTATTGTGTTTGAAATCTTATTGTGTTTTTCTGTTTGTTTTGAGAAAGAAGAGACAGAACTCTAACCTACGGTTGCGAAGGAAATCAAACTATCCTAATGTTATCATGCATGGGTTAAGACCTAATGTCTATCATGCTCCTCTCTTGCGCAGAGAGAAACAGAGATCCTAAGGGAATAGACGGAAACAGAAACAATAGCACATATATACAGTAAAGCAGTAAAATGCATGGATGCAACAATACAAGCGAGGCAAGGGAGTCCCACTCAACCTCGAACCTAGAAAACAATAGGCAAAAGTGAACAGACTTCACTTTCAACCCAACAGGTTAAACAGCAAACAATACAGTCAGGAAAACCAATCAATACATCAGAAATGAAAAAATAGCAAAAAGAAACAGCTACAGCAGCTCTGCAACAACATCTGTCTTCAAGTCATCTCCAAACAGCTACAAGCTTCAGCAAGCATCAATCTCCATCTCCACAGCCTTCAAGCAAGGTCTTTGTCATCAATCTTCAGTCTACAATGGCTTTTCTTCAAGTCTCAAACCTCCAGAATGAGGGATCAATCACAAGAGTGAATTGGGTGTTAAGCAATTAGTTGACTACCAAGGGTGGCAAACAAACTGCTACTAACACATAAGATATTTTCTCTCAAGAGTTCTATCCCTTAGACAGTAGCATCAAGCCTTCCAAAGGAAGGGGGTGAGTGTCTTAGAGAGACTCTGCATCACAGAGAAGAATGGAGGCAGTCAAGACCTTCCATGTTTGAGAATCAAGCTTTCTACTCTAGGGCTCTGACTAACTCCTAGATCCTACAAACTTCAACAGCTGCCAGCACAGAATCTCCTCATCAACTCTGGAAGTTGGTCTTTAGTCTCTGATCTTCAAATGGGCTTCATCATCACCAGTCTTCAGCTCTCCCAATCCCCAAGCAAACCCAATACCCACACAGACAAGTTATAATCCCCAGAGAGGGCACACCACACCAGTCAAGCAAATATAGACAGTACTAATAGCAGTAGGGGAATCCTAACAGTTTCTAAGGGATCTAATAACTACCCCTAATCCCTATAGTCCCATACCCCAAAGATTCAATTTCTAACTCCTAAGGGAAATGAACTTATTCACATATGTTGTCACCTAAACCCTAATTTTGTTCATGTTATTCACATCTAATCAAATCACCTAAAATTAATTCCTAAAAATTGTGAATTAAATCTTATATACAAATTGAATGTCTAAACTAAAAAACCTAAAAAGAATGAACTCTAAAGCTAAAGGGAACTATTAGAACAAAAATCACCAAATTTGAGTACTAAACTAAACTCCATAAAATGCTATTTACAAGAAAAATGCATGAAAAATATTAAAACAAAATAAAATGCCATTTTTATTTTTTCATATTTTTCTAGACAGAATTATTGACCTACCACAAAAAGAAGGAATTAAAAATATCAAATTTCCTATTTTTTATGATTTTTTAAAGATGAGAAAAATATAAAAGAAAATAAAAAACACAAAATATGAAATAAAAGGGGGAGGGGGTCTGAATAGCATACACGCCTAGTTCAAATCTCAGCTGGGCCATAAAATGGGAGGTGCGCCTAGCAATTGGCGCTAGGCCCAGTTGCACTCAGAAAACGAATTGAAAAATAGAAAGAAAAGAAATAAGCTCGCGGTGCAGAAAGTAACAAAACCATGTGTATTCCATTGGGCCTATATGAAGGGGGTGGGGATATTAATCTGGATCCAAAGCCCATGCGTTCTAATAAGTGAAACGCTGCGTTCCACTTGGTCTTTTCCCTCCGTTTCAACTTCAAATGCCAGTCATTGGATGAGGTGAGAAAGTCAAATAATTGGCATGATCGGACGGCCATTGGATCGTCTTCCTCAATCAACTCTAGGGTTTGCAGAATAAACCCTGCACACGAGCTCGACACAGCCATCTTCCAGCCATCATATCTCCCTCGTCTCTCCATGATAGGCCATGATATAAACACCAAAATTAACCCAAAGTTCACGTAGAAGACAACTGCACCCTTAGTTTTTGCTGAAGCTTAATCAAATGCCAAACCTGATGGTATACAACCTCCATGGACACTCAAAATTCATCCTCACCAAACTTCAAATTCTTGCTAACAGAACCAACTCTATCCTTCTATGATCACTCTAAACTAATCCACACTAAATATCACACTCTATTCATCAAGTTCCGGATCAAAACCTTTTTTGTGCATGCATGAAAATCTTCACCAATCAATGCCAAACTTTCCAGGATTCATCCTCTAACTACCTAGGTCTCTAATATACTAACAATCCTATGCCATGATCACTATGCTAGCCAATTCGAAGGAAAACATACCTGGTGCAAATTCTTGAAAACAGATACAGACTTCTTGAATCAGTAGCCACCAATGCTCTGATCTTGATCAACACTCTTGATTCTTGCTACTGTATGCAATAACCTTTGATCCAATGCTCTGAATATGCTATTTGAACTCCTCTTGCACTTTTGATGGTGAAGGTCACAGCACACGAAAATGAACACAACTCAGCCAGATCTTGATGAATTTTGGTTCTAGGATGACTGTAGAGTAGATTAGGATCAAGAACTTTGTGAATTGATGAGATTTGGTGGGAGATTGAGAACAATTTGCAAAATTGGAAAGATGGAAGGAAACTATGTATTCTTGCCAAATGAATCACCAACCACATTTTGGAGCCACTCTTGTGTTTATATAGATGATGATGGTCTGATCTAGAAGGTTGTAGAATGATCTTAGATGATTCTAGAAAGTGATGGAAAGTTATGGAAGTTTTCATGCCATGATACTTTGATCCATCTCATATCTCATGCATTTCCTTTCATGTTTGTATCAAAATCTCCTCTTATGAGTTATTGTCAGGGTATGTATGAAAAAACCAAGTTCCTTGCCTTGAAAAGTCACTTATGCTAAGTTTTCCATACTTGCCTTATTATGCAAGCAACAAAAATACAAAGCAAGTCCAAAATTTTGCTCCTAACTCAAAAAAGTGGATGAACCAATGTCTCTAAAATGATGTTTGGAATCAATTTGGTATATTGGATGACCCATTTTGGATTTGTAGATCTCTCAAACCAATTTTTCATTTCAACTTTTTCAACTTATATGCCTTTTTTAGGTCATTTTCCACCAACTTTGGTCAAGTCTCATTCCATGCATTTCCAAACTTACATGACTTCTTTTCTAGACTTAAAATGGCATTTTGAGAAACTTTGATGTTGTGAAGTTTTTCATTTGAAGCTTCCTTGTATGAGTTTTAGGCATAGGCTAAGAATGACCTGTAATTCTCAGATGACCAAAATACCCTTTGCTTTCCAAGACCATAAGTAGAGTTCCACAAATCATATGAAGGCATACCATACCATTATAGAAAGCTAAGACAATGAGGAACAACTCTTATGTTGACCAGAAATTCATTTGAAATCTCCTTGAGGGATAAAAGTTGCTTGGAAGACAAGTCACTTTCACAGACAAAATGACCTGTAACTTGCAAGGACCATAACTTGAGTTCTATAAATATCCTTAATGTCTTCCACCACTCAAATTAAAGGTCTTGAGATCCTCTACAAGTTTCATGTTGGCCAAGGATCCATTTGAAGCTTGCATTTTGACTTATCTTGCTTGGAAATTTGACCTAAACTAGGGGATTTTACACAGAAACCCTAATTTAGAAACTCCTCTTCTCCTTGATTTCTCTTGAATTCTTCTTGGCATATCACCATATCCTTATTCTTCATGTCAAATAATGAACCCCACATCTCTCCAATAGCCCTCAATGCCCTTCAATCAGTCAATTGGCATAGAGTTGACCTAGAGTTGACCCTAGATGATACCCTAGTTGACTGTCTTCATCCACAACTCTTGTGATCATACCAATGACTTGTATCCTTCTTCAAATGACTTTCTAAGTCTCCCATGATGTCTAGATACCCTCCATGCTCAGCCCACAGCTCACAATTTCTTTGATGATCCCCAGATATCCTTAGATAGGAGATAGATGCACTGCTTGATCTATTGACCTCTTTAGCTTTCAAATTCTTCCTGATGACTTGAAGGAGCTTGAATTAGGCTAATAACCTCTTGATAGGCTCATAGAGATGAGAATAATGATTGGTCCCTGTTGGATGATTTGCTATGCTATGCTATGCAGATGATTAGACTATGTACATGACTCTATATGCAAATGCTAATGATATTGAAACATAAACCAAGTGAGTAAGGTTGAGCAAATTTTAGGGTGCAACAGCTGCCCCTATTCAAGCGACTTGGACCCGATTGGGTGAAGAGCGAACGGCCTTCAACCATTCGTGGTACGAGACGGTTGAATACTAATAAAACCCGGAAATTTGCCAACTGCGAGAATAAACTGTACAAAAGTAAACGACACCACTGCTTGGGAAAAACACTCCAAAGAACCGAATCTTGGTTATTACAGCAACAACCACCCAATCATCTGATAAAACTACGGACCTTGACTGACCACCTCTGTTGGGGTGACTTGGAAATGTCGAAACCTGAGTGTTCAACGAGCACAAAATTTGAATCTTTCTACGCAATTTGCCGGAGTCTGAGCCCTCAACGCAATAATAGGATCACACCCAAAATGAATATTTATCGGAGTCGGGATGCTCAACGTAAATAACAATCGAAGCCACAAGCTCAACGAACAACCATTATCAGAGTCGGAGAACTCAACTAACAAACATCATTAATAATCGGAGTCGGACCACTCAACGTCGCATCTATCGGAGCCGGCAAACTCAACGAAACAACCGTCAATCATCGGAGTCAGAACACTCAACGAATAAACATCATCGGAGTCGAAGAACTCAACGAACAAACATCATCAATAATCGGAGTCGGACCACTCAACAAACAACCATCATCGGAGTCGGAGAACTCAACGAACAAACATCATCAATTATCGGAGTCGGAACACTCAACGAGCAAACATCGGCAATAATCGGAGTCAGAACACTCAACGAACAAACATCATCGGAGTCGGAGAACTCAACGAACAAACCATCGGAGCCGGAAAACTCAACGAGCAAACGTCATCGGAGTCGGAGAACTCAACGAACAAACATCATCAATTATCGGAGTCGGAACACTCAACGAACAAACATCGGCAATAATCGGAGTCAGAACACTCAACGAACAAACATCATCGGAGTCAGAGAACTCAACGAACAACTATCGGAGCCAGCAAACTCAACGAACAACCGGAGCCAGCACGCTCAACGTCACATCTATCGGAGCCAGCAAACTCAACGAAACAACCGGATATCATCGGAGTCAGAACACTCAACGAACAACATCGGAAATGATCGGAGTCGGAACACTCAACGAACAAACATCGGAGCCAGAAAACTCAACGAACAACCGGAGATCATCGGAGTCAGAACACTCAACGAACAACATCGGAAATGATCGGGGTCGGAATACTCAACGAACAAACATCGGAGCCAGAAAACTCAACGAACAACCGGAGCCAGCACGCTCAACGTCACATCTATCGGAGCCAGCAAACTCAACGAACAACCGGAGCCAGCACGCTCAACGTCACATCTATCGGAGCCAGCAAACTCAACGAACAACCGGAGCCAGCACGCTCAACGTCACATCTATCGGAGCCAGCAAACTCAACGAACAACCGTTAACGTAGCATAGTCTACTGGGGATACTCTGGAAAATAACCGCCCAACACCTGTATCGATACCAAGTGACCACTTCTGAAATTTGATTTTATGAAAGCCACGTGCCAATGCACAACAAACTTGAAGAAAACATCCCGCTGACCGGGTACGACAACGCCTCAATTGGCAACTCTGTGAGGGATATAATAAACTGAACTATATCACACGTCTCCTGGCGAGACCTCGATTGTCTAGTATCATATGAGCTTTGGAACTCCATACTCCTATTGAGAACCACACCTGAGAGCAAAAGGTCAACCAACCTAATCGATGCTTCAAAATGCATATGTTTGGCAATGGCGTAATGCTCCATACAGTATGGAAATGCTACGCGTTTTTTGGTAGATGCAAATATGGCACTATATGCCGATGCAAATATGACACTATATGCCGATGCAAATATGACACTATATGCCGATGCAAATGCAGGCTCGAGCTGCTGGGAAAAGCTCTGACGAGCTTGCTTCATCAATTCTGCCGTTGAGGACAAACACCACCATGCTGGGAAATGGACGGGCATCACAAAGTATTCCGGCAAAATAAATGCCCGGACAAACAACTCCGCTGGGGAAAGCTTTAACCTTTGATTTCCAATGGGGGGAAAGAACCACACTTGCTGGGAAGAGAGAACTCTGCTGGCGGGAACGATTCTCTTGGGGACAATCAACTGACTCTGCTGGGGGAAAGTAAATGACCCTGCGGGGAGAGGTGAGGAACACTGTTATCTTGGAAGCGCGACCTACGTGGGGATCGAGTCTTTCATTACGAACTCCTGGTCCATACTACAATCTTTTGATAGCCCACCTTCTCGGAACTCTGCTTCGGGGATACTGCCATGCCCCAGTCTGTATTCTTTTTTTTGAACACTCCTTCTCGAAAGGAAATCCTAGTCAGAACTCTATCTTGAAATAGCTTGCCCCTGAATCTGCAACAATTTTGGAATGGACCCTGCAGTCTTTGTATCCTGGCGGCCAGACATGGACCGCTTCTACAATTTCGACCCTCGAAGAGGTGCTCTGTCAAAAGTAGTTCTCGTGCTCTTAGGGTGACCTTAGTCTGGCAATGCCTTTGCCCCTGATTGACTGATTCGTGGAACAATGCCCATAGCTATGAGAGATTTGCCAAATCTTGACCTGACTGCCCCAGATTTACTGATTCTAGAATGACTGACTCTACCTGAATTAATCAGTATAGCTTGCCCCAGTTCACGAAACATTTGGGCATTCTGCATTTTATCTCGATCAGACCTTCCACTGTAGGAATCTTTCCTGTCGGCATGCGCTTACTCGCAAGTAACACAAGTTGTTCTGCATAAAAGATATATTAAACGCAATGCATATGACAGTTTCAAAATCCAAGTTTGTTCACTGGAAAAAATTTGTGACATGTAATGAATCAATTATCAAAATGTCAATATGAAAGCTGGTAAGAGGAACCCTTTTAGGAGTCAGAATCGACGCGATCTTTACCGACGTATGCTCTTGACCAAACCTGTTTCAATTAGGACTTTTTTGGGTTGTAACGTGGTCAGGTTCACGGTTAACAAGGAAAGGTAAAGGCTCAAAGCTTATTTTAACCCACCCATTCTCCATGATGTTCTCCAATCCTATGTTCAGCTAATCTGACTTCAGCGTTCACCTATTAGAGGTGGAATGATAGGAGTGATGGTTCAGGATACCACACATCTTTTTTCTTTTTGAGTGACAGTCATTTGCTCTTCGTCTTTGGGTGCCTAGAGTCACACGACTTCGTCCTTTTCAAGGATTTTTCTCTTGTAATCCTTTTCGTTTTTTCGTTTTTTTTCATTCCCTAACTTTTGCCTGGACTGAGTATCTTTTGAGATTCTTTTGATTTTTCAGTCCAGCGGGATGCCCCTATTTTTGCCTAAGTCATTTGTTTTCAAGTTTTGACTTAGCGGGCTCTTGATTCTTTTCGCTTTTCGTTTTTTTTTCGAACAAGTCGTGTGACACTGGTTTGTCTGACTTTTTGTGGGATAATGTGACTGTTTCACTCTTGTCGCTTAACCACTGCGGCTTTTTAGGCACGACCTATGAAGGTGTGATTGATCCTCGAACAGACACCCCTTTGCAATTTGGACGCTCGGTCAAATTAGCCAACACCTACCCTGCCCCAGGTTGAGATTTAAGGTTTTTCATTTTCAAAAAAAGAAACTCCTACTACTGGGCTCAAAAGGGGTTATCAAGGGATTATCTTCCTTATATCTCTGGTGTTTATGGATTGAAACAATGCCTGTATCTCATCAACAAGTTTTTTATCCAAAAGCATACAATCGGAATATTATTCGTCATCTGTTTTCGTCATCCTCCCCGGATTCCTGCTAAAACAAGCATTAAGTATTAAAGAAACACAAAGAGTGAACACGACTGGATTAATTCAAAACATGCATATTCATTTTGTTTATCAATATCAATTGAAAAAACAACGAGTTTTACAAGCGAAATTTGCAATTAAACAGAAAAGAAACTACAAATGCGAGGACATGAACAAAATAACATGAAAAATGCCAGTGTCTCAGGACTGGGCTTCTTGCACTTTGATTTATTGTTGAGTCAACCATCCTCTGAACAATGGTGAGAGGTAGCCTGTTGCGGTCTTGACCTGTCTCTCAATGGCCCGACCAATCTAAGGAACTCTTTTTTGTCAGTTAGACTCCGGCTTGCCCGCGGTTTTGAGCCACATTGGGGACATCATTCAGAGAAGTTGATTACTTTGCTGTCAATCAAGTCTTGCACCTTGTGCTTAAAAGCCTTGCACTGTTCAATCGAGTGACCAGGTGCCCCTGAATGAAACTCACATCGCACGTTCTCGTCATATCCAGGTGGTGGCGCCCCTGTCAAGGGCGTCAAGGTTCTCTTCTGAACCAGCTGTAATCCCAACAAGGTTTGGAGTAGATCAGCGTAGGAAGAGTTTGGCGTGTCAAAATGTCTGTTTGCTGGCCAGACCGGATACTTTCTGTATCCTTGTTGATTCTGCTGTTGCTTTGGAGCCGCGGGAACAGTGACATTGGCGACCTGTTGCTGCTGGTTGCCCCAGCGTTGATTCCTCCTTCTTCCACGGGAACTGGACACGGAGCTCGTTTCCCCTTCTCCTTTCCTGCCACCGAAGGCTTTCTTCGCACTTGCTGCTGAAGTAGGCTCACCTGCTTGGAACCTTCCTACCTTAATGTTATTTTCAATCTTCTCCCCCATCAGAATTAAGTCTGAGAAACTGGCCAAAGATGTGTGAAACAACTTGTCGTAAAACACGCCGGTGAATGTTCCAATGAACATGTCATTCATTTCCTTGTCTTCTAAAGGAGGACGGACCCTGGCAGCCATGTCGCGCCATCTTTGCGCATACTCTTTAAAGCTCTCACCCTTCTTCTGGGATAGCCCTGTCAATTGGACCCGATTGGGCGCCAAGTCGCTGTTATACTTATAGTGAGCTACAAATGCCTCTGCCAGCTGCTTCCATGTCTTGATATTAGTTGGCTCCAATCCCATATACCACTCTAGGGAAGGGCCTGACAGGCTATCTTGAAAGAAATGCATTAGCATTCTCTCATCAGTTGAATATGCAGACATCTTTCGGTAATAAGCCCGTACGTGCACTTTCGAACAGGTGTCTCCTTTATACTTATCAAACGTAGGAGCTTTGAATTTGATTGGCACCCTCAAGCCAGGTACCAGACCCATTGTTGACATGTCTAAACCCACAGCACTTTGGTTCAGGACCCCCCTCATCTGCTCTTCTAGCATTCTGATCTTCTGGGAGTCATCCATCGGTCCCTCGAAATACACAAGAAAGGGGGGGTTTGAATTGGGTATTTGGTTACTTAAAACTTTTGACATCTTCTTCTGTGTTGTTTCTAGATGTAGCAATGCGGAAGCATAAATAATAAACTAAACAAGTAAAGAACACAAGATATATCCTGGTTCACTTGAGCAACTCTCAAGCTAATCCAGTCCACCCTTCCAAGGTGATTTCGCCTTACTCACTGCAAGGACTTAATCCACTATAACCAAACAGATTACAGTTGCACAAGCTAACTGCAAGTGACTAACAACTTGACAATGACACGTTCAGGGATCCCCAAGGATATAACGTTCATTGACACCTTAATAGAATCCGATCACTAAAGATCTCCTATTAGGATTTCCACAAATGACTACTGTCACTTGTCATCTCAAGTATACTGATCTTCACAAGATCACTTGAGGAACCACTAATTCTAAAATAGAATATTTGTGTTGCCGGAGATTACATAAGTGCTTCTCAAATAAGCAGATTACTCCTAATTAAGTTCCTAGCAAGTATTGAGCAACAGCTCCTTGCTTTCTAATATAGAAACTAATCTAATAATAAATCTCTAAGAGATTATTGAGTACAGTTTCCATATTGCTTAAAAGCTTTTCTGTGTGAGCACTAAGGCTTCTTTTCCATTAAGCTTTTCTTTTCATTGCAGCTGTAGCAGTAGCGCAACAGCGCAAGAGCCAACCCAATGCTTCAGCTCCATTTGAATAAACAAATTATTTTTCCTTTTATAGTGCTTCCAATAATGACGTTGTGAGGATAGAAAAGTCCTTTCTATTTCCAACGGTCATATTCCAACGGATAGAATGAGCACGTGTTGGATGACATCACTTTCTTGTCCTTTTCTTGCAACGGTAATATTCCATTTAACAGCTTGGACAAATTTGCTTCTGGCTTGGTTCTTCTGATGTGTTACAGATGAGTAGTTCAGAAACTACTTTGGTATAGATAGCATAGTAAACATCAGATTCTGACTTCAGCACTTTGTTCATCAGAGTTGATAGCAACAACTCATCTGATTGAACACGTCTTGTCTGGTGAAGCTTCATAATCTTTCTTCTTCAGAGTCTGGTCTTCAGAGTCTTTTGCACTTGGTCTTCAGAGCCTTCAGCCTTCAGAACTTCAAGTCATCAGAGTCTTCAGCACAAACTTCTTCAGATGATTATATCTTCAGAGTCTTGACCTTCAGAACATGTCTTCAGAGTCTTCAGAGTCTTGACCTTCAGAACATGTCTTCAGAGTCTTCAGAGTTTTGTCCTTCTGAACATGTCTTCAGAGTCTTCAGAGTTTTGTCCTTCAGAACATGTCTTCAGAGTCTTGACGCACTTGGTCTTCAGAGCCTTCAGCCTTCAGAACTTCAAGTCATCAGATTCTTCAGCACTTCAGTTCTTTAGAGGGCTCACTCTTCAAAGACGCTCGTTAGCTTCCAGATCAGATGCACAACTCAGATCAGAATCCACAGATACATTGCAACTGCAATATCCAGCATCCTTGATTCTTTACTGAACATGATCAGATGCAGAAACAAACTTGCTTCTTTACTGAGCTTCATTTGCTTTTAGATCAGATGCACTTCTTCAGATCATAAACCACAGGAGCATTGCAACTGCAATATACAGCATCCTTGGTTCCTTACTGATGGTGATCAGATACATAAGCAAACTAGCTTCTCCCAAGCGCTTCATGACGTTACACATAGTAATTCCATATATTACTAGCTGCACACGTTGCTTTTATTTGTTTGGTCTAATATATTTAATTTAATATGACCTGCACATAACAAACATTAAACCATAAAATGGTTCTTTCACAAATACTCAATTGTTATCATCAAAACATAGAGATAATCCTGTAGAGACAAATCTTGCTCTTACAATCTCCCCCTTTTTGATGATGACAAAACCATGTATTTTGATAGAACATTTTATACAGGGTAATCACCAAGC
Organism: Lathyrus sativus; assembly: GCA_963859935.3. Lineage (NCBI taxonomy): Eukaryota > Viridiplantae > Streptophyta > Magnoliopsida > Fabales > Fabaceae > Lathyrus > Lathyrus sativus. Next base: position 247,646,075 of record OZ012737.1, on the reverse strand, counting down.
ATTAACCTATTCAGAGTTCTAAGCAACTGCTCCCCCTGAATGTGTTAACCTTAAACACATTTTTATGCTTGTTCAGAGACATACTCTGATCCCAAGACTTACAAAATATAAATTTGATAAAACACAATCAAATAGAATAGAATAGAAGGAATACTTCCCTACAATATAAGAGAGCATGAGTCTTCAGCATCTGGACTAGTTCAATCAGAACTTCCATCTTCAGATCTTTAGAACTTATCTTCTCTAAGCATTGTATCAGGGTCATATAACTTCAGAATCTTCTAAAGCATTTTCTCTTATTCTTCAGAACATCCTTCAGATGAGAAACTCCCCCTGAGTTTCAGACTGGGTGAAAATCAAATATCCTGACTTGTGAACCTTCCTGGGAGAACTCCCCCTGATTACAATATGTCAGATATTTGGATCTTCTGATCTTGATACAGTCTTGATTCTTGCTTTCTCAGACTTGCTTTCTTCTCAGATTTTTGATCTCTTGAAGCAGTCTGATACCAATAGAAACCAATAGAATGTTTACTTCTGAATCTGATTCCAATATTGAATCTGAGTCTGATACCCATGTTGGTTCTTAGCCTGACACCAATACATGATACTCATGATTCTGATTCTGAATCCAAATCTTGCTTCTATGAAGATTTCTGATTCTTGTGCTCTGATTATCATATTCACAGACAATTTACATCTTCTAAACATTCTGATTCCAAATGACTTTAACTTTCAGATCTCTGAACAGTATTGGGTCCATCTGATTCTGAATCTATGTTCACGAAGTGTATAACTTCTATTATATGAACACCAGTTCATTTGAGCTCAGATTTCTTTCAATTCTCCTGTTTAGAATGCCTAGTGAACTTGTTCAGAGTTCCTCGGAAAAACATCAAACATACATTTAGTAATAAACGCAATTTATATGTTTTTGCATTCTCTTTCAGGTTATAGAATATATCAAAGTTATATTCTATTTCTCAAAAACATTTTCCATTTCTCCCCAAGTTATATTCTATTCTTCCAGATAATATCAAAATCATCTTTCATTTCTCCCCCTTTTTGACATCATCAAAAAGTTTGAGTTTTTCATCAAAACAGATTAAAAAAATTTCTCTTTTTAAAGTCAGAAATTAAAAAGATAAGAGTTGAGAGATAGTGTTGCACCCTAAAATTTGCCCAACCTTATTCCTTGGTTTATGCTTCATTATCATTAGCATTTGCATTTAGAGTCATGTACATAGACTAACCATCTGCATAGCATAAGCATAGCAAGTCATTCAACAGGGGACCAATCATTATTTTCATCTCCAGAGGCCTAGCAAGAGGTTATCATCATAATTCAACCTCATTCAAGTCATCAGGAAAGAATTTGAAAGCAAAAAGTTCAGCAGATCAAGCCTTGAGTCCATCTCTTAGCTGAGGGGATCTAAGGGTCCACAAGAAAGTTGTGAGCTGTGAAATGAAAGCATGGAGAGCATCTAGACATCTTGAGAGACTTATAAAGTCATTTGGAGAAGAAAACAAGTCATTGATGAAAGCACAAGAGCTACAGTTGAAGACAGTCAACTAGGGTTTCATCTGGGTCAACCCTAGGTCAACCCTAGGTCAATTGACTGACTTAAGAGGGCATTCAAGTCTATTGAAGAGATGTGGGGATCAACATTGGGCATATAAAGAAGGATATGGAGATATGACAAGGAGAATTCAAGAGAAATCAAGGAGAAGAGGAGTTACTAAATTAGGGTTTCTGTGTAAAATCCCCTAGTTTAGGTCAAATTTCCAAGCAAGATAAGTCAAAATGCTAGCTTCAAATGGCTTCTTGGCCAACATGAAACTTGTAGAGGATCTCAAGACCTTTAATTTGAGTGGTGGAAGACCTCAAGGAGATTTATAGAACTCAAGTTATGGTCCTTACAAGTTACAGGTCATCTGAGGTGTCTGAATTTTTGTCTGTGAAAGTGACTTGACTTCCAAGCTAATTTTGCCCCTCAAGGAGATTTCAAATGAATTCTTGGTCAACATAAGAATTGTTCCTCATTGTCTTAGCTTTCTAGAATGGTATGGCATGCCTTCATATGATGTGGAGAACTCAACTTATGGTCTTGGCAAGCAAAGGGTATTTTGGGCATTTGTGAATTACAGGTCATTTTAACCTATACCCAAAACTCATACAAGGAGGCCTCAAATGGAAAAACTTACAACATCAAACTTGCTCCAAATGGGATTTTAAGTCTAGAAAGAGGGTCACAAGTTATTGGAGAAGCTCATAGCATGGAGTTGCATGATTGGTCAAAATATGAACTAAAAAGGCTTATAAAGTGAATAATTTCAAAGTGAAAAATGGTTTGGGAGATTTACAAGTCCAAATGGAGACTTCCAATATATGATTTTGAATGGAAAAACAATTCTAAGAACAATGGTTCACACACTTTTTTGAGTTTAGAAGGAAAAAATGAAGTTATCCATGGTTGCTTACCTTTTAAGAAACATAATCAAAATGAGCCAAAGTTTGAAAACAAGGGAATGTGCAAGATGGATCTAGAATGTACCATTGGGGTCTATATATTCATGAAAGATGAATTTGGCAAGGGTTGGCTTCATTTGCACCAAAAATTTCACAAATTTCTCATTCTTGTTCATAAAAGTTTCATTCCAAATCTCTCAAATTCTTCATCAATCTTCATCAAAATCAATTCAATTTTACTCCATCATCATCATAGATCATAATTGAAGCAAGGATCAAGTGATTATCATCCATTTTCGAGCAACTTTTTCATCAACATCAAAATCACAAGTTCAAGTGAATAGCATAATTCAAGCAAGGAATCTCCAAAATTGTGCATACAGAATTGAGTACTGAATTGGTGAATCAAGATCCAAGTCTCAAAAGCTTCATATCTTCCATCTCCATAGCTGTTCTCAAGGTTTTACATCAGGTAAGTTTTCATTCGATTTGCTTAATTCAGTTAGTTTAACATGATTTTATTAGTTTAGACTTGATCTAGGTGGTTAGGAGATTAGGTTAGATGAATTTGGAAAGGATTGGTGATGGTTGGTGACAGGTGCAACAAACTGTTAGTGCTTGTATCTCTTGAATTAAGGCATCATAATGTTAGTTGGATAGCGCAGGATAATCTCCATTAGTTGTAGTTTAGTTTAGGTTAAGTTTGGGGAAGAATCGTGTTGGTTCATATCAGTGTAATTCCATGGAGATCTGAGTTTGATACCATCGGGTTGAAGGATTTATTGAGCTTTAGACTGAATTAGGATCATAAGATTGTAGAGTGATGAATTCTGAGCATGATTCATGTTTATGGCGTGGCGTTTCACTGCGTGTAGAAGGAGAACCGAAGGGTGTAAAGAGTGCTCGTGCATGGCTGCCATGGTGGATTGAAACCCTAGTTGCAGGTCGTTTGGAGAAGAAACAATCGTGGCCGTTCCTTGGGCCTTGGACTCTTGACTTTTGGCGCGATCCAATGGTTATTGTTTGATCTGAATTTGGAGGGAAGGACCTTGGCCAAAACGCACCGTTTCATTAATTGAAACGGGCGGGCCTGAGTTGAATCGTGCTAATCCCACCCCCCTAAACCAAGCCCAAACCAGTTTCAGCGTGAATCTGTTGCTTCCTTCACCCCCCAGCGCGTTTTATGATTTCTTTGGATTCTGATTGTTGTTGGGCCCAGTGTGAAAGCGCTACCAGCACCCCCCTATTTCATGGCCCAATGGAATATTAACTGGGCGAACTTCTATTCTGACCCCCCCTCATTCATTTAATTCATTTTATTTTCTTAATTCATTTTAATATTTTACCAACTTCATTAATTCATAACTAATTCATAAAAAATGCATTTTAATCCATTCTTTTTACCATATTTTCATTAAAATGTCTAGAATATTATAGGAAAATAAAATTTCATTTTTATCTCTATTTCATATTTTTTTCATATTTTCTAAATAAATGTCATATTAAATAGTTTCATTTCATGCATTATTTTTATGATTTTTGTTCTCTTACATGCTTTAATATTTTTTAGTCATTCTTTTTATGTTGTTTAGATGAGATATTCAACTTGTAGAAATATTTTAGTTCCCATTTTTAGGAGTTAATTTTGGGTGATTAATAAATGCTTGAACATCATGTACAAAACTAGGGTTTTAAGTGACAACTTAGGAAGTTCAATTTTTTCCCTTAGGACTTAGGGTTTGAATAGATTAGTTATGGGACTATATGGGCTATGGGTAGCTACTAGATCCCTTAGAAAAGAGTTAGGACTCCCCTACTGCTATTATTACTGTCTGTATCTGATTGTCTGGTGTGGTGTGCCCTCTGGGGATTGTTGCTTGTTTGTTTGAGTATTGGGTTTATCTGGGGCCCTGGGGAAGCTGAAGACTTGAGGAGATGAAGCCATTGGAGATTCAAAGATTGAAGATCAACTGTCAGAGTTGAGGAGGAGTTTCTTGCTAGCAGATGCTGAGGAGACTAGGGTTTAGGAGCTAGGCAGAGCTCTAGATTAGAATGATTTTTTCTCAAACATGGATTGCCTTGTCTGCATCCATTCGTCTCTGTGATTCAGAGTCTCTCTAAGACACTCACCCCCTTCCTTTGGAAGGCTTGGTGATAGTGTCTAAGAGATAGAACTCTTGAGAGAAAATGTCTTTTGTGTTAGAAGCAGTCTGTTCACCACCTTTGGTAGTCAACTGGTTGCTTAACACCCCATTCACTCTTGTGACTGATCCCTCATCCTGGAGGTTTGAGTTTGAAGAAAAGCCATTGCAGATAGAAGACTGATGATCAAAGCCCTTGCCTGAAGGCCATGAAGATGGAGATTGATGCTTGTTGAAGCTTGTGAATGATTGGAGATTGCTTGAAGCCAGTTGTTGATTCAGAGCTGCTGATGCTGTTTCTTTTGCTGTATTTCATTTGTTGATGTATTGATTGATTTTCTGAGCTGTATTGTTTGCTGTTTACCCTGCTGGGTTGAAAGTGAAGCCTGTTCACTTTTGCCTATTGTTTTCTAGGTTCGAGGTCGAGTGGGGCTCCCTTGCCTCGCTTGTGCTGTTGCATCCATGCATTTTACTGCTTTACTGTATATATCCGTTATTGTTTCTGTTTCTGCCTATCCCGTAGGATCTCTGTTTTTCTCTGTGCAAGAGAGGAGCATGATAGACACTAGGTCTTAACCCATGCATGATAACAGTAGGTTAGTTTGATTCCCTTCGCAACTATAGGTTAGAGTTCTGTCTCTTCTTTCTCAAAACAAACAGAAAAACATATAAAGATTTCAAACACAATAAAAGACACTTCTTCCGTAAAAGAATGTGAACTCATCAAAGCGTCATTTTTGTCCGCTTGGACTGCTAATCAGAAAAACCTTTTTCAGAAGGAATAAAATCAACCAGGACAGACTTGTGTCGTACGTGGCCTGAACTACGTTTGCTCTGATCTTTCATGCTGTATGAAAGTACGTAGGCATAGGATACGATATCCTAGCGAGCAACCTTCCCCTCCTTTCCCGTAGGTAGGCGAACTACGTTGACTCTGATTTCTCGTTCCAGACGGGAATACGTAGGCATAAAGTGCGATACTTTGCCGAGTCATTTTTATTTTCATTTTATTTTCTTTTTAACCCTTGACCTATAGTTTAGATAGAATAACAACCCATACCCGAAAACAAGCGTGGATCCCGTCGAGTACGACGGACGTGAGGGGTGCTAATACCTTCCCCTTGCGTAACCGACTCCCGAATCCAGGTTTTGGTTGCGATGACCATACCTTTCCCGTGTTGTGCGAGGTTTACTCTGAGCGTTTCCTTTCCCTCCCGTGGGATAAATAACGCACGGTGGCGACTCTTCTGTTCAGCCGGCGCCGATTTTCGCAGTAGCGACAGCTGGCGACTCTGCTGGGGATCCAACGTCCCCTGGCTGCTAAGGACTGCGATGGTTCTTATGCATTTGGGATCCAACGTCCCTTGAGAGAGTCAATCCTAACGCTTGTTTTCCCGTCGAGGATTTTGTATGGAGTTATTGTATATTTCTAACCTTGTATTTTCAGCTTTATATATTGATTATTGTTGCTGTATCTGGGGTGTGACGGGTGTTCTGATATTGAGAGATAAGCCGGACCTGGGCTTGAGTGCACCTAGAATTAGAGTAGAAATTAGTGGGCGCCCGCTTGCTTTGCTTGCTTTGGTGTCCCATGAAATCTACACTCAGACGAGGTTCCTCTGGTTGGCCTCCTGCCCCTTCCTTTGGTTGGCGTGGGTTGCTGGTTAGTTGGATTGTCGACTCTGGGGACCGATCATTTGGAAGTTGGCTGAGTGAGGCCTCTTCAGGATTCGATGATGCCACTCCTTCTGGGAATCGTATCATCAACCCTGAAAGTCTGTGACGCCGACGACCGCATAGGATGCCGTACCTTGTGCCAGTTATAGGGCCACCCACCTGTGAGGGGATTCAGGGTTATGCAGGTAACTAGACCTCCAGACTACCGGTTATTTCTTGATCAGAGATCCTGGTTATTTATGGAGGGTTATGAGGTCTGTCAGAGACCATTTGGAGATGTGTTCCGAGGTCTGTCAGAGACCATTTGGAGAGGTGTTTTGAGGTCTGTCAGAGACCAATTATGGATGTGATTTGAGGTCTATCAGAGACCAGTTGGAGTTATGGGTTGAGGTCTGTCAGAGACCAGTATTGGAGTTTTATTTCAGGTCTATCTGGGACCAGGGTTTGATGACTTCTGGATGGTCTATCTGAGACCTTTCTTGATTGGGTTTAGGCTATTCAGCTGCAGCTTTGGTCCCTGTTGAATGTTACTTGCATTGCATTGCTTGCATATCCATTACCATTTGCATTTCACTAACGTGTGTCTGTGCTGCAGGTGCATTTGCATTTCCCTAGTTCTAGTGCCCAGACTTCTGAGTATTTGATCATGACTAGCTTAAGGAGAACGGTTGCCTACAAATTGCCTACGCCTGATATTGTTCCTTTACTGGGGTTGATCTCTCTTGCTGATGAGGGTGTTCGTAGGAGTTTCCGGATGAGCTATGGTAGATTATTGAGATTGGTGTGCAAACCTACAGAGGTGGAGCTAGATGGGCTGTATGCTTTGATGCAATTCTACGACCCTGCTCTGAGGTGCTTCACGTTCTCTGACTTTATTATGGGACCAACCCTGGAGGAATACGCTGAGTATGTTGAGCTGCCTGTGCAGAACCAGGTTCCATTCATTCATTATGATGCCAAACCCAAGCCGGAGGAATTGGCAAAAGCCTTGCATGTTGATGCTTCTGAACTTGTGACTACTGTGTCCCGTGGAGTTCCAGGATTCTCATTTCAGTTCTTAGTGGGTAAAGCCCAAGAGTACGCCAAGAATGGGTGCTGGGTTGCTTTCAATGCTGTGTTGGCCTTGTGCATTTATGGCATAGTACTATTCCCCAATATACCGGATTTTGTGGACTTCGATGCTTTCTACTTGTTTGCCGCTGGTAATCCTGTACCTACCTTACTCGGAGATCTCTACCACTCACTGCATTACAAGAATGAGAAGGGAAGAGGAAAGAATGTTCATCTGTGTGTGCCCTTATTGAGTATGTGGTTTGAGAGTCATCTTCCTAAGAGAGGATCTGCTGCAGAGACTACAATTCCAGTTGGTTGGCCAGAGCGTCTGATGAGGCTATCGTCGGAAGATATGGAGTGGTTTGATAGAGATCTGCTGGGATCTGAGCTCACCTTCAGTTGTTCGGGGTACCCTAATGTGCCGTTGATAGGAAGAAAAGGGTGTATCAACTACAACCCTTCTCTATTCATTCGCCAGTTCGGATATGCGCTGAAGAATCCACCTCAGGAGGAAGAAGTACAGGAATCTCTGTACTTCACTGGTGACGTAAAGGGGGAGTTATTAGCCAAGTTGCGACATGCCTGGACGCGTATTAACCGCAAAGGGAAGCCGTTGTTAGGAAAGAATGACTGTCAGGCCTATGCACCTTATAGAGCTTGGATTCAAGAGAGGGCTAGTCAGTTGAAGATGCCGTTTCCAGATGCACCAACTCTTGATCCTATTCCGGTAGAAGAGCCGACTACTGTTTCTAGGGAAGTCTATGAACAAGTTGTGAGAGAGAAAGAAGCCTTGATAAAGATTAATGAAGGGTTAGAGCAAGAGCTAGCCCAGGCACGCAGCGAGAAAAACAAAGCTGTATATGCTTTCCAACAACAGATTGAGCTGGTAAACACGTTAGGATCTGAGTTGACCGAGGAAAAGAAGAAGCGCGAACGTCTGGGGCAAGAGTTCAGAAGTTCCCATGACATGCTGGAAGCCAAAAAGAAAGCGCTCGACGCAGCACACCGAGAGATATCTTCTTGCAATAAGACTTGGAATGCTACACTCACTAACAACAAGAAGAGGGAAGATAAGCTGAAGCAGCAAATTTCCGACCTCGAAGAGAAGTTGAAGTCTAGCGTCAAGAAGTGCGAGGAGGAAGTGATGAACCGGTATAGTGTCCAGCATGCACTGAACAAGGCAATCAAATCCAGAGATGAAGCAGTGTCCCAGAAGCGAAAGCTAGAAGATTGCTTCGGGGAAGCAACATGGGAAGAAACTGCTGAAGACGTACGCCGTGTCCTTAAGAGGAGAAACCTGCTTGTTGAAGGGCTGCTTGATCGACCAAGCCATCCGGAGACCAAGAAGTTGATAGAGGAGTACCAGACTTTTGGGAGGATTTGATCATTCCATTATTTGTATGCTTTATTTGCATAGTGCTGACCATCACCAGGATTGTTGGTTGAGGTCATGCCTTCTTTGTACTCTCAGTGACATTGTACCCTGGGATTATTAATTCTCTCTGCAATATACGAGGCTTTCTATGATTCAACTCCGATATTCCTATTGTCAACACTGTCACTGCACCGGCACCTTCGCACTAGAACTGGGGGAATGAACTTCCCTAATGCACAGACACATTGCATTGCATTCATATTCATATTGCATAACAGGTAATCTTCGAATGGTGTCTTATTTCTTGCTCTGCATCAGGTACTTAACAGGATTCCAGATCAACATCCGCACCGCTATTCTACACGATCCAACTGTCGGAAAGTCATGGACCAGATTCAGAATGAGATGCAGGATGTACGCGAGAAGCTCGCCCTCTTCATGCAGACCATGGAGGCTATAGCAAAAGGGCAAGAGAATTTGCAGGCCATGGTCCAGCCTCTGTTGGCTCGCAACGCTGGTCATGGTAACGAAGATCATCAGTCTGTCCGGGTTGATACTGCTCATGGGGACGGCACTCCTACGCCAGTGGCTCCGCCTGTCGTCAATATACCCGCTGCTAACGTCAACAACGCTACCGCTGCTGTGAATGGTAACGTCGGAGTTGGAAATGATACTGCTGTCCATAACGCTGGGCTGGGTGATGTCAATGTGGGAGATAATCTCGGAGGCAATGGCTTTGTCAACGCTGGGTTCGGATTCAACGATCAGGGATTCGACAACACTGGCAAGTATGGCTTTAATGCTCAAGGCTTTGGGCAAGATGGTTATGGTATGGTCAATCAGGGTTACGGAGGCTTTGGGAACGGAAACGGTACTGGATTTATGGCTGGTGGTCCTGCTGGAGGTGTTCAAGGGTACGGCAACAGAGGCCGAGGTCCCGGAATGAATCAGATTAGAGCTGGACGTAATAATGCGTATGATGGGTACGGGGCTGGAAACGGTATGTGGCAAGAGGATCAACAGGAAGACGCCTTCTCTGGAGGGGGTTTTGAAGGGCCGATGGATGATTCTCAAAAGATTAGAATGCTGGAAGAGCAAATGAAGGGAGTCTTAAACCAGAGTGCTGTGGGATTGGATATGGCAACTATGGGCTTGGTACCTGGCTTGAGGGTGCCAATCAAGTTCAAAGCGCCTGCGTTCGATAAGTACAAAGGAGATACATGTCCGAAAGTGCATGTACGAGCTTATTACAGAAAGATGTCTGCATACTCCACTGACGAAAGAATGCTCATGCATTTCTTTCAGGATAGTCTATCGGGTCCTTCCTTAGAGTGGTACATGGGGTTGGAGCCCACTGATATCAAGACTTGGAAGCAATTAGCGGAGGCATTTGTAGCCCATTACAAGTATAATAGCGATCTGGCACCCAATCGGGTCCAGTTGGCCGGGCTTTCGCAGAAGAAGGGGGAGAGTTTTAAAGAATACGCGCAAAGGTGGCGCGATATGGCTGCCAGGGTCCGTCCCCCTGTAGAAGATAAAGAAATGAACGATATGTTTGTTGGCACATTCACCGGGCTGTTTCATGATATGTTGTTTCATACTTCTCTGGCCAGTTTTTCAGACCTGATTTTGATGGGGGAAAAGATTGAGCGGAACATTAAGCAAGGAAAGTTCCAAGTTGACGAGTCAGCTGCATCTGGCAGTAATAGGAAAGCTTATGGTGGGCGCCGTCAGGGCGAAGCTAGCGCGGTATTTGGAGGCCGAGGCCGAGGCCGAGGCAGGGGAAGAAATCAATATCGTCAGCCGCAGCAAGTGTCGAGTGTGACTATTCCTTACCAACAGCAACCAATCCAGCAACAACAACCGGTTCAGCAGCAACCAATGCCACAGCAGCAGCAGCCTCAGCAGGGGGCACAGCAAGCTCAACGAAAATTCCAGGGTGGCAAGCCGAGAAGGGTGTTCGAGAAACCTCCCTCTACCTATGCGGATTTATTGCAGACATTGTTGGGATTGAATCTGGTGGAGAAAAGAACCTTGGCACCGATAACGGGAACTCCCCCGTTCGGCTATGATGCGAATAGACACTGTGAGTTTCATTCTGGAGCCCCGGGCCATGATATAGAAGGTTGTCATGCTTTTAAGCACGTTGTGCAGGATCTCTTGGACAACAAGTCTATCAACTTCGGAACGACCGGTGCGAATATAGTCCAGAAACCCATGCCTAATCATGGGGCGAACGCTGTTCTAACCGAGGAAGGTCTGAATCTGATTATGAATGTTGAGGATTTAAAGACGCCGCTGAGCGAGATAAAAAGCCGACTGTTGCAGGGAGGTGTTTACCCAGGATGTAATGAATACTGTTTAGATTGTTGGGCCCTGTCTGGGGGGTGTAAGGACTTGAAGAAAGGCATTCAGGCCTTGATTGATGAAGGTATATTGCAGTTTGATCAAACAGCAACTGATAAGCCGGTAGGGGCAGTAGTGGATAATCGGAGTGATGTTGCCACAGTGACAATTCCTAGGAAGACGATCACCATTTCAGCACCTGCTCAGCGACCACCGATTACCATAACTAAAGCCGGGCCAATCCCGTATGAGAGCACGAAAGCGGTCCCATGGTCATATGGGCTAGAGGTGTATTGTGATGGGATTAAAATTGACGTCAACAAGCAGTCAGCGGAGGTTGTGGATAATGTTGTGGGCTCAGGAGGCATGACGAGGAGCGGCAGGATCTTTATATCACCTGAAGTAGAGGCCGAAAGGCTAGCGAAAGGAAAGGGGAAAGCGGTGGAGAATGTTCCGGTGCAAGCAAATGAAAAAGAAGCAGCGTCGAAGGACGTCGAAGAATTCATGCGCTTAATTCGGAAAAGTGATTATAAAATTGTGGAGCATCTGCAGCAAACACCGTCCAAAATATCTATCTTGTCATTGCTGTTGTGTTCGGAAGCTCATAGAAACGCTTTGCTGAAAGTCCTGGACACTTCTTTTGTACCCCAGGACGTCTCCGTGAACCAGTTAGAAGGAGTATTGGCACACGTGAATGCAGGCCACAGTCTGGGCTTTACTGATTTTGACTTGACTCCGAAAGGAAGGGATCATAATATGGCATTGCATGTATCTGTTGAGTGCAGAGGGTCGACAATGTCGCACGTATTGGTTGACACCGGGTCATCTTTAAATGTGCTGCCTAAGAAGGCTATGATGAAGCTGGATGTTCGAGGGATTTTGTGTACGCCAAGTGATTTGGTAGTCAGAGCGTTCGACGGCACGCGGAGAACAGTCTTCGGATCGATCACCTTGCCTCTGCAAGTGGGGCCGGAAGTGTTTGCAACGGAGTTTTATATCATGGATATACAGCCTGCGTACAGCTGCTTGCTGGGAAGACCTTGGATTCACGGGGCAGGGGCAGTCACGTCTACCCTGCATCAGAAGTTAAAGTATATGGTCGGAGACAGTGTAGTCACCGTGTGCGGAGAAGAAGACATCCTGGTCAGCCATTTATCTTCGTTTAAATATGTGGAAGTCGACGGAGAGATCCACGAGACGCCGTGCCAGGCATTCGAAGGTTTGCGCATAAAGGACAAGGGTCCCAGGCCAAGCAAAGTGCCAGAGATAGCTGTTTCTTCGTATAAAGAGGCTCAAGCACTAGTGAAAGCAGGAGAAGCCAAGGGCTGGGGCAAAGTATTGGACATTCCTGTGAAAATGGACCGGTTCGGACTGGGGTACAGACCGTCGTCATCAACTCCTTCCGTGGGGACCCCTCATTTCAGAAAGTCAATCACCATCTCTGCCAGTGGAGTATGCCATGAATCTGTCAATGCTGCTTCAGAATCTGATGAAGGGGACAGCGACTGTGATATGGATGCCTGGATTCAGCCAAGCACGCCAGGACAAGGACTGTGCAACTGGTCTATTCAGGAGCTTGTTCCTGTGACTTTTAAACAGTAATGCTTTGCTTTATTAATTGTTGAATAATCTGATGTCTTGCCCGGGGCATCAGGATTTGCTTAGGGCTGTGTTGTTATAAACATTGTTTCGTTAATCATTAAATAAATGGCGTTTTTCATGTGCAAATACTGTAATCCCTGTCTTTCTTGTTTTGTATTTTTCAATAAAATGGCAATGTGGTCAATCGCTTTATACGCATTTTGAAGCACTTAACCCTTCCTTTTGCAGGATAACATTTTCAGATGACATCCTTGAACCACTTAGGACTCGTCCCGACTTCGAGCACCCGGTATTCCAGACCGAAGAAGAGGTTGTCGAAGATAGCGACGTTCCTGAAGAACTGTCTTGGTTGGTGAAGCAAGAGGAAAGAGCCATTCTGCCTCACGACGAGGTTATCGAAATTATCAATTTGGGGTCGGAAGGGGTTGAGAAAAATGTTCGTATCGGAGCCGCGCTGCAGAGTGATATCAAGCAAAAACTGGTTGAAATGCTCCGAGAGTATAATGATGTATTCGCTTGGTCGTATCAAGATATGCCAGGGCTCGATACAGATATGGTTGTGCATCGCCTGCCACTGAAAGAAGATTGCCCGCCGGTTAAACAAAAGCTTCGCAGAACTCGACCAGATATGGCAATGAAGATCAAAGAGGAGGTTCAGAAACAGTGGGACGCTGGTTTCCTGGCTGTGACGAAGTATCCCTCATGGGTTGCTAACATCGTACCAGTGCCAAAGAAAGATGGCAAGGTTCGAATGTGCGTGGATTATAGAGATTTGAATAAAGCAAGCCCAAAAGACGATTTTCCGCTTCCTCATATTGACGTGTTAGTTGATAATACTGCTCAGTACTCTGTATTCTCCTTCATGGATGGCTTTTCAGGCTACAATCAAATTAAAATGGCGCCAGAGGATATGGAGAAGACTACTTTCATAACGCCTTGGGGAACATTTTGCTACAAAGTGATGCCCTTTGGTTTGAAGAATGCTGGGGCAACATATCAGCGTGCGATGACGACTCTTTTCCATGACATGATGCATAAAGAGATCGAAGTTTATGTTGACGATATGATTGCCAAATCCCAGACGGAGGAAGAGCATCTGGTGAATCTGTTGAAGTTGTTTAAAAGGCTTAGGAAGTTCAGGCTGAGGTTGAACCCTAACAAATGCACCTTCGGGGTGAGATCGGGTAAGCTCCTGGGGTTCATAGTAAGCGAAAGAGGAATAGAGGTCGATCCTGCTAAAATAAAAGCGATTCAAGAAATGCCGACGCCTAAAACAGAGAAAGAGGTGCGCGGGTTTTTAGGGAGATTGAACTACATTGCCCGGTTCATATCTCACCTAACGGCCACGTGTGAACCATTATTCAAGCTGCTAAAGAAAGATCAAGCTGTAACGTGGAACGAAAATTGTCAAAAGGCGTTCGACAAAATAAAGAAGTATCTGCAGGAGCCTCCTATTTTGATACCCCCAGTGGCAGGTAGACCCTTGATAATGTATTTGACGGTTCTTGAGGGAAGCATGGGTTGCGTTCTCGGTCAACACGACGAGACGGGGAGAAAAGAGCACGCGATCTATTATTTGAGTAAGAAATTTACAGACTGTGAATCTCGATACTCGATGCTGGAGAAAACTTGTTGCGCGCTAGCCTGGGTCGCCAGGCGTCTGAGGCAGTACATGCTGAATCATACAACCATGCTCATCTCGAAGATGGATCCGATCAAATATATATTCGAAAAGCAGGCGTTGTCAGGTAGAATTGCCCGTTGGCAGATGATCTTGACTGAATATGATATTCAATACGTCTCGCAAAAGGCAATAAAGGGGAGTGTGCTGTCTGAGTATCTGGCGGAGCAGCCTATTGAAGAGTATCAATCGATGAGATTTGATTTTCCTGACGAGGATATCATGTATCTCAAGATGAAGGATTGTGAAGAGCCGTTACCAGACGAGGGACCAGAGTTGGGTTCCAAATGGAAGATGATATTTGACGGAGCTGTGAATGCTTACGGTAGCGGAATAGGGGCAATTATCACGACGCCACATGGGTCGCACATCCCGTTTACTGCCCGATTGACCTTTGCCGTTACCAATAATGAGGCCGAATACGAAGCTTGTATAATGGGGCTTAAAGAAGCCATTGATTTGCGAATCAAACATCTAGACGTATACGGAGACTCAGCTCTGGTGGTGAATCAGATTAAAGGGGAATGGGAGACACGCCAGCCCAATTTGATACATTATATGAATTATGCAAGGAGATTGTTGCCTTTCTTCGACAAGGTTGAATTGCATCACGTGCCGCGGGCAGAAAATCAAATGGCTGACGCCCTTGCCACTTTGTCTTCCATGTACAAGGTCAATTTCTGGAACGAAGCTCCCCAAATCACTATCTCTCGGTTGGACAGGCCAGCTTATGTATTTGCTATTGATGAAGCATCTGATGACAAACCGTGGTATTTTGATATCCTTAATTTCCTGAAGAATAAAGAGTATCCAGCTGGGGCGTCCAGTCAAGATCAGAAGACTCTCAGGAGATTAGCGGGTAATTTCTATTTGAACCCGGATGGCGTCTTATACAGAAGAAACCACGATTTGGTGTTGTTGCGTTGTGTAGACGAAAAAGAGGCAAAGCTTCTCATGGAGGAAATTCACGAAGGTGCCTTTGGTACGCATGCTGGTGGACATGCTATGACGAGAAAGCTGCTGAGGGCAGGTTATTTTTGGCTGACGATGGAAACTGATTGTTTCAAGTTCGCGAGAAAGTGCCACAAGTGCCAAATCTATGCTGACAAGATACACGTGCCTCCGAGTCCTCTGAATGTGATGTCATCTCCATGGCCATTCTCGATGTGGGGAATCGATATGATTGGAAAGATTGAGCCGACGGCTTCTAATGGGCATCGGTTCATCCTAGTAGCAATCGATTATTTCACCAAGTGGGTGGAAGCAGCGTCTTACACAAATGTAACGAAGCAAGTGGTGGCTAGATTCATCAAGAGGGATATCATTTGCCGATATGGGATTCCCGAGCGGATAATCACGGATAATGGTTCTAATCTGAACAACAAAATGATGAAGGAGCTCTGTCAGAATTTCAAGATCGAACATCACAACTCCTCCCCTTACCGACCCAAGATGAATGGCGCTGTCGAAGCGGCCAATAAGAATATCAAGAAGATAGTCCAGAAAATGGTGGTGACTTATAAGGATTGGCACGAGATGCTACCTTTCGCTTTGCACGGTTATCGTACGACGGTACGCACATCAACCGGGGCAACTCCGTTCTCGTTGGTATACGGAATGGAAGCGGTATTACCATTGGAAGTTGAGATCCCTTCTCTGAGGGTATTGCGGGACGTTCAGCTGGACGAGGCAGAATGGGTAACGAATAGATTGAACCAACTGAGTTTGATGGATGAGAAGAGGCTAGCTTCTCTGGCATACGGTCGTTTGTACCAAAGACGAATGAAGAAAGCGTACGACAAGAAGATACTTCCGCGAAGCTTTCAGATGGGCGACCTTGTGCTGAAAAGGATTCTCCCGCCGCAAGCAGATCACAGGGGCAAGTGGACCCCCAACTACGAAGGGCCATACGTTGTCAGTAAGGTCTTTTCAGGAGGAGCTTTATTGTTGTCCACCATGGACGGGGAAGACTTTGCGTCACCTGTGAATTCGGACGCAGTTAAAAAATACTTTGCTTAAAATAGACCCGCTGGACAGAAAAAAGAGAGTCCAGGCAAAAATGGGGCATCCTGGCGAACCAAAAACAGAATGAAAGGTTCGAGCAAAAGTTAGGGATAAAATTGAAAAAAATGTACACCCGCGAAGTTGAAAACCTACACTGGGCGGCTTCGGCAAAAAGGGGTATCCCGGTGAACTGAAAACCCGTAAAGGGCGGTTCACGCAAAAGTTAGGGATGAGAAAAGCAAATGACTGCGGTCCGAATTTGAATTCAATGAGCATCAATGCGGGAGAATATATTTGAGGAATCAGTTATCGGATACGACCTCTTCAGAAGTAGGGATACCGGGAAAGTATAAGAGTCGGACGAGTCATAGGAGGATCAGTTCGTGGTGTTCATCTGCATCCAGTTGCCGACATGTGTACAAAATTTAATTTGTCAATATTTATGCTTCTTGTGAATACTTGCATACTTGTATATTTGCTTTGCGTAGCTTCCTCTTTTCAGGAGTTACATCCCGTGTACAAAAACTCCGCCCATTCAGGGGCCCAATCAATGAAAATGTGTTATTCAGTACTTGATGCCTGTTCTTTACTGTTTTGCGCATGATAAAACGCCTAAGTTTGATGAAACTAGCATGAGCATAACATCACTGGCCCTTGCCAACAATTGTTAAAGCTTTGAATTAACTGAGTGTAACGTCACTAACCTGAATCGATTTGGATTGCATAGGCTTGTCGTGTCTTGTTTGTGTTGTTGCAGGTTTCATAACCGTACGAGGAAGGTGATCAAGATTGCAATAGTGAAAGGCTTGATCCCCACGCAGGTCATGCATGTTCTTCCTGAAGAAGGATAGAATTCCCCAGCTAGCCGTAGCTTATCCAAAGGACGTGCTCCAGAGAAGTTACTCGTCCTCAGCAGAGTTTAGTGATTCCGAGATCGTAAGGCTGTATTCAGACAGGTTCATCTCCCCCCGCAGGGTCATGCATTCTCCCCCAGCAGGGTCAGTTAATTTTCCCCAAGAGAATCCAGCCATCCCCAGCGGAGTTCTCTTTTCAGTAAATGTTCTTTCCTTCCAGTGGAATTCGAAGATCAAGACTTTCCCCAGCAGAGTTGATGGCGGTTCCTGTCATTTATTTTGTCGGAGATACTGGTGATATCAGTTTGCGGTCCAGCAGAAAGTCCGATCGAACTATGCGCATCTGCTATTCCCCGGCAAAGTTATATTCCCCAGCAGGGGGTTACCTCAGCAAGGTGTTTGGTTTGAGTTCCCAATTTCCCAGCAGGGTCGACTTCACTCTTCCAGCATTTATTTTGCCGGAGTAACTTTGTAGCATCAGGCTATCCCCGGCGAGTCGGCGTTATCCTTCCAGCATTTATTTTGCTGAAGCAGTTTCTGTACTCTAGTAGTTCAGGTGGAGAGAGCTCTTGCTCAAATAAATTACCAAACATTCAAGATCTCGGCAGGAGATATTCAATGATAATGTCAGTTTCGGCGGTATTCCCCACAGAGTTATCATGGTAAAACTCTCTTTGTCTCCAGCAGAGTCATTTATGCAAAGGTCTCTTATTTTCCCCAGCCAGAGTGGCCAGGATAAGAATCTCCTTATTCCCAAGCAGAGTTTGTTTGTCATCAACGGGTCGCATGAATCAGAATTTCAGAGGCCACCGCCGGTTATCATAACAGGCGTTCTATGGTGGGTTTCCAGAGGTCCCCAGTAGAGTTCATCTCAAAGTCGCTGTTACGTCAGTGCTGAGAAGTTTGTGGTTGAGAATCGTGGAGAACTAAGTCCTGACGTGGACGATTTATTCCTATATTGACGGGATTTCTTCAAAAGTGGGCGTCCTAGCGTGGACAGGTCTATTTCCCCAGGCTGATGGGAGGTGCTAGTCCTAACGTGGACAGGTTCGATTTCTCAGAGCTGTTGGAAGGTGGAGTCCTGACGTGGACATTTCCTCAGGTTGACGATACGCGCTAGTCCTAACGTGGACAGATTTGATTTCTCGGTATTGATCGAATGTGAAATCCTGACGTGGACAAGATTGGTTACTCTTCGTGTTGGTGTCCTGACGTGGATCATTTGTTTCCAGCAGATATCTTTATTCGTAAGGGTGAAATGTGCGTCCTCACGTGGACAAGTTTGTAGTTCTTTGTGATGACAAGATACAAGAGTCCTGACGTGGACAAATTTATCCTTCCTCGTGTTGTTGGCAAAGTGTAAGTCCTGACGCGGATATTTCCCCAGCAAGTCGAAGACGCGTGAGTCCTTACGTGGGCAAGTCTTATTTCCTCAGCGAGTCGAAGACGCCTGAGTCCTAACGTGGACGAATCAAGACGAGATCAGTGTCCTGACGTGGGCGAATCAGAGAAACTATTATCCCTAATAAGGAGAAATGGGTCCTAACGTGGGCGAGGTAGTCCTTACGCGGACGTATCAAAAGGTAGTTCCTTACGTGGAAATGACAGTATTCCTGACGTGGAAAGAGATGATTCCTTACGTGGAAAAAGATAGTTTCCTTACGTGGAAAAATGAGTCCTGACGCGGACAAATTGGAAAGATGAGCTTATTCCTTACGTGGAAAGATTAAGTCCTGACGCGGACATATCAAGATTGATTCCTGACGTGGAAAGAAATGGATTATTCCTGACGTGGAAAGAGTTTAGTCCTGACGCGGACAGATCGAAGGAGATATTCCTAACGTGGAAGGAGGAAGTTAGTCCTTACGTGGACAGATGCGTGAAGAGTTGAGTCCTGACGTGGCCAGATTCGAGAAGAATGGAGTCCTGACGCGGACATGTCAAGTGGTATTGGAGTCCTTACGTGGACAGATTGATGTAGTTCTCCTTATGTGGAAAGAAGATTGTTTCCTAACGTGGAAAGATGAAAGTTTCAGCCCTGACGTGGGCAGATACAGAAGAAATAATTCCTAACGTGGATAAGCGTCACTCCTAACGTGGACAGATGTGATTCCTAACGTGGAAGAGCGTTATTCATAATGTGGACGATTCAGTTTATGGAAATACAGACGGATTATCCCCAGCGGAGTTGCCGAGATGTTTATGGGTTAACAGTAAGTGGAGTCCTAACGTGGACAAGTTTTAGTTGAGATTTCTTCGTATTAACGACAGACAGAGTCCTAACGTGGACAAGCAAGCAATTTGTTATGACAGAATCCTCTTCAGAACGATGAAGACAATCCCCAGCACGGTCGTGCGAGATCAGTGGGTTGCTGTAACAGTCAGATTCAGCTGAGGAATGTCGTTCCCAAGCAGGAGCGCAGTTTATTTTTGCGGTTGGCAAATTTCTGGTTTCACTAGTATTCAACCGTCTCGTACCGCGAATGTCTGAAGGCTCCGGGCTCTTCATCCAATCGGGTCCAAGTCGCTTGAATAGGGGCAGCTGTTGCACCCTAAAATTTGCCCAACCTTATTCCTTGGTTTATGCTTCATTATCATTAGCATTTGCATTTAGAGTCATGTACATAGACTAACCATCTGCATAGCATAAGCATAGCAAGTCATTCAACAGGGGACCAATCATTATTTTCATCTCCAGAGGCCTAGCAAGAGGTTATCATCATAATTCAACCTCATTCAAGTCATCAGGAAAGAATTTGAAAGCAAAAAGTTCAGCAGATCAAGCCTTGAGTCCATCTCTTAGCTGAGGGGATCTAAGGGTCCACAAGAAAGTTGTGAGCTGTGAAATGAAAGCATGGAGAGCATCTAGACATCTTGAGAGACTTATAAAGTCATTTGGAGAAGAAAACAAGTCATTGATGAAAGCACAAGAGCTACAGTTGAAGACAGTCAACTAGGGTTTCATCTGGGTCAACCCTAGGTCAACCCTAGGTCAATTGACTGACTTAAGAGGGCATTCAAGTCTATTGAAGAGATGTGGGGATCAACATTGGGCATATAAAGAAGGATATGGAGATATGACAAGGAGAATTCAAGAGAAATCAAGGAGAAGAGGAGTTACTAAATTAGGGTTTCTGTGTAAAATCCCCTAGTTTAGGTCAAATTTCCAAGCAAGATAAGTCAAAATGCTAGCTTCAAATGGCTTCTTGGCCAACATGAAACTTGTAGAGGATCTCAAGACCTTTAATTTGAGTGGTGGAAGACCTCAAGGAGATTTATAGAACTCAAGTTATGGTCCTTACAAGTTACAGGTCATCTGAGGTGTCTGAATTTTTGTCTGTGAAAGTGACTTGACTTCCAAGCTAATTTTGCCCCTCAAGGAGATTTCAAATGAATTCTTGGTCAACATAAGAATTGTTCCTCATTGTCTTAGCTTTCTAGAATGGTATGGCATGCCTTCATATGATGTGGAGAACTCAACTTATGGTCTTGGCAAGCAAAGGGTATTTTGGGCATTTGTGAATTACAGGTCATTTTAACCTATACCCAAAACTCATACAAGGAGGCCTCAAATGGAAAAACTTACAACATCAAACTTGCTCCAAATGGGATTTTAAGTCTAGAAAGAGGGTCACAAGTTATTGGAGAAGCTCATAGCATGGAGTTGCATGATTGGTCAAAATATGAACTAAAAAGGCTTATAAAGTGAATAATTTCAAAGTGAAAAATGGTTTGGGAGATTTACAAGTCCAAATGGAGACTTCCAATATATGATTTTGAATGGAAAAACAATTCTAAGAACAATGGTTCACACACTTTTTTGAGTTTAGAAGGAAAAAATGAAGTTATCCATGGTTGCTTACCTTTTAAGAAACATAATCAAAATGAGCCAAAGTTTGAAAACAAGGGAATGTGCAAGATGGATCTAGAATGTACCATTGGGGTCTATATATTCATGAAAGATGAATTTGGCAAGGGTTGGCTTCATTTGCACCAAAAATTTCACAAATTTCTCATTCTTGTTCATAAAAGTTTCATTCCAAATCTCTCAAATTCTTCATCAATCTTCATCAAAATCAATTCAATTTTACTCCATCATCATCATAGATCATAATTGAAGCAAGGATCAAGTGATTATCATCCATTTTCGAGCAACTTTTTCATCAACATCAAAATCACAAGTTCAAGTGAATAGCATAATTCAAGCAAGGAATCTCCAAAATTGTGCATACAGAATTGAGTACTGAATTGGTGAATCAAGATCCAAGTCTCAAAAGCTTCATATCTTCCATCTCCATAGCTGTTCTCAAGGTTTTACATCAGGTAAGTTTTCATTCGATTTGCTTAATTCAGTTAGTTTAACATGATTTTATTAGTTTAGACTTGATCTAGGTGGTTAGGAGATTAGGTTAGATGAATTTGGAAAGGATTGGTGATGGTTGGTGACAGGTGCAACAAACTGTTAGTGCTTGTATCTCTTGAATTAAGGCATCATAATGTTAGTTGGATAGCGCAGGATAATCTCCATTAGTTGTAGTTTAGTTTAGGTTAAGTTTGGGGAAGAATCGTGTTGGTTCATATCAGTGTAATTCCATGGAGATCTGAGTTTGATACCATCGGGTTGAAGGATTTATTGAGCTTTAGACTGAATTAGGATCATAAGATTGTAGAGTGATGAATTCTGAGCATGATTCATGTTTATGGCGTGGCGTTTCACTGCGTGTAGAAGGAGAACCGAAGGGTGTAAAGAGTGCTCGTGCATGGCTGCCATGGTGGATTGAAACCCTAGTTGCAGGTCGTTTGGAGAAGAAACAATCGTGGCCGTTCCTTGGGCCTTGGACTCTTGACTTTTGGCGCGATCCAATGGTTATTGTTTGATCTGAATTTGGAGGGAAGGACCTTGGCCAAAACGCACCGTTTCATTAATTGAAACGGGCGGGCCTGAGTTGAATCGTGCTAATCCCACCCCCCTAAACCAAGCCCAAACCAGTTTCAGCGTGAATCTGTTGCTTCCTTCACCCCCCAGCGCGTTTTATGATTTCTTTGGATTCTGATTGTTGTTGGGCCCAGTGTGAAAGCGCTACCAGCACCCC
This sequence comes from Lathyrus sativus, assembly GCA_963859935.3. Taxonomy (NCBI): domain Eukaryota; kingdom Viridiplantae; phylum Streptophyta; class Magnoliopsida; order Fabales; family Fabaceae; genus Lathyrus; species Lathyrus sativus. The sequence continues at coordinate 247,623,779 of OZ012737.1, read as the reverse complement.
CCTATTTCATGGCCCAATGGAATATTAACTGGGCGAACTTCTATTCTGACCCCCCCTCATTCATTTAATTCATTTTATTTTCTTAATTCATTTTAATATTTTACCAACTTCATTAATTCATAACTAATTCATAAAAAATGCATTTTAATCCATTCTTTTTACCATATTTTCATTAAAATGTCTAGAATATTATAGGAAAATAAAATTTCATTTTTATCTCTATTTCATATTTTTTTCATATTTTCTAAATAAATGTCATATTAAATAGTTTCATTTCATGCATTATTTTTATGATTTTTGTTCTCTTACATGCTTTAATATTTTTTAGTCATTCTTTTTATGTTGTTTAGATGAGATATTCAACTTGTAGAAATATTTTAGTTCCCATTTTTAGGAGTTAATTTTGGGTGATTAATAAATGCTTGAACATCATGTACAAAACTAGGGTTTTAAGTGACAACTTAGGAAGTTCAATTTTTTCCCTTAGGACTTAGGGTTTGAATAGATTAGTTATGGGACTATATGGGCTATGGGTAGCTACTAGATCCCTTAGAAAAGAGTTAGGACTCCCCTACTGCTATTATTACTGTCTGTATCTGATTGTCTGGTGTGGTGTGCCCTCTGGGGATTGTTGCTTGTTTGTTTGAGTATTGGGTTTATCTGGGGCCCTGGGGAAGCTGAAGACTTGAGGAGATGAAGCCATTGGAGATTCAAAGATTGAAGATCAACTGTCAGAGTTGAGGAGGAGTTTCTTGCTAGCAGATGCTGAGGAGACTAGGGTTTAGGAGCTAGGCAGAGCTCTAGATTAGAATGATTTTTTCTCAAACATGGATTGCCTTGTCTGCATCCATTCGTCTCTGTGATTCAGAGTCTCTCTAAGACACTCACCCCCTTCCTTTGGAAGGCTTGGTGATAGTGTCTAAGAGATAGAACTCTTGAGAGAAAATGTCTTTTGTGTTAGAAGCAGTCTGTTCACCACCTTTGGTAGTCAACTGGTTGCTTAACACCCCATTCACTCTTGTGACTGATCCCTCATCCTGGAGGTTTGAGTTTGAAGAAAAGCCATTGCAGATAGAAGACTGATGATCAAAGCCCTTGCCTGAAGGCCATGAAGATGGAGATTGATGCTTGTTGAAGCTTGTGAATGATTGGAGATTGCTTGAAGCCAGTTGTTGATTCAGAGCTGCTGATGCTGTTTCTTTTGCTGTATTTCATTTGTTGATGTATTGATTGATTTTCTGAGCTGTATTGTTTGCTGTTTACCCTGCTGGGTTGAAAGTGAAGCCTGTTCACTTTTGCCTATTGTTTTCTAGGTTCGAGGTCGAGTGGGGCTCCCTTGCCTCGCTTGTGCTGTTGCATCCATGCATTTTACTGCTTTACTGTATATATCCGTTATTGTTTCTGTTTCTGCCTATCCCGTAGGATCTCTGTTTTTCTCTGTGCAAGAGAGGAGCATGATAGACACTAGGTCTTAACCCATGCATGATAACAGTAGGTTAGTTTGATTCCCTTCGCAACTATAGGTTAGAGTTCTGTCTCTTCTTTCTCAAAACAAACAGAAAAACATATAAAGATTTCAAACACAATAAAAGACACTTCTTCCGTAAAAGAATGTGAACTCATCAAAGCGTCATTTTTGTCCGCTTGGACTGCTAATCAGAAAAACCTTTTTCAGAAGGAATAAAATCAACCAGGACAGACTTGTGTCGTACGTGGCCTGAACTACGTTTGCTCTGATCTTTCATGCTGTATGAAAGTACGTAGGCATAGGATACGATATCCTAGCGAGCAACCTTCCCCTCCTTTCCCGTAGGTAGGCGAACTACGTTGACTCTGATTTCTCGTTCCAGACGGGAATACGTAGGCATAAAGTGCGATACTTTGCCGAGTCATTTTTATTTTCATTTTATTTTCTTTTTAACCCTTGACCTATAGTTTAGATAGAATAACAACCCATACCCGAAAACAAGCGTGGATCCCGTCGAGTACGACGGACGTGAGGGGTGCTAATACCTTCCCCTTGCGTAACCGACTCCCGAATCCAGGTTTTGGTTGCGATGACCATACCTTTCCCGTGTTGTGCGAGGTTTACTCTGAGCGTTTCCTTTCCCTCCCGTGGGATAAATAACGCACGGTGGCGACTCTTCTGTTCAGCCGGCGCCGATTTTCGCAGTAGCGACAGATAGCACCTGAGAACTTAATCATCTTTCATTTCTCCCCTTGAGAACTTAATTCTTACAGGTTGATACCAATTAAGGTAGGTTGATATCTTTTCTCAGATTTCATCTTCTATATCTCCCCCTGTTTCTTTGAGAGTGACAATTCTTCAGAATTTGTAGAAGCATGCTCTGACGAGGATTGTTGACAGGTTTCTATTCAACAGAACTTTCTCTAACAACTTGTTGTTCATCCTTCATAGCTTGTTGATCTCCTCTAAACTTACTAATGTCACGTTCTCAACGTACAAAAGTAGTTTCACAAGAGAATCCAACTACAACATTTTGCTTAGTCTTCTTAGCATCTTCAGCTTCTTGTACTAATCTGGAAGTTTCGTTTCTGAAATTTTCCTCTGCTAGATTTAGACAAGAAGGTTGAAAACTATTCTTCCTTCTAGCTTGATCTTGATACCAATAATTCCAGTCCTTAGAACAACTTGAAATGCATCCAATTTCAGAGTCTAATTACTTCTGAAAAATATCTCAAGAAGTCTCAAGTTCCAGAGTTGAAGTGCTTGTTCTGGCCTTTGCTTTGATTCTTGATTCTGCGCCCAGAACCTTCTGTATCTTCACTCAAACATCTTCTGAAGTTTTTTCTCAGAGTTATCTGACACTTTGCTTCTGGTTGGATGTCAGAGACATGATACCAATTTAAGATGTAAGATACCAATTGAAGGTGTGAAATAATGAAATTATTTCAGCTCGTTTCTTCAACATCAAAACACTATACTACAGAAGTATCAATGTTTGATTTAACAAACCATCTTCTAATAGAATCTTTTATCCAGAGTTCCAGATAATCCAAATCTTCTGATAGTCTACGACTTCAGATTTGCTCAGATCTTTAGATATCATCTGATATCAATTGAAGGTGATGTGCCATATGATCCTTCAATCTTCTGTACATGAATGTCCTTCATTTGACACTTCATCCAGAGCATCTGATACTTCAATCAGCATCTGATGTATTTTGCTTCTTTAAGGGATAGTGCTAACCAGAGGTACTTTTGCAACTAACTCTAACTTCAGTAACATCAGCATAACAGAAACCTACTAAAAATAGTTATCTGGTTTTCTGCAACACAGAGTCACGTTAGTAGTACCTTTCAGATACCTCAGAAATCTCTTAACAACTGTTAAATGAGATTCTTTAGGATCTGATTGGAATCAAGCACATACACATATACTGAAAAGAATGTCAGGACTAGAAACAGTAAAATACAGAAGAGTACAACTCATACCTTTGTAGAGCTTCTGATCTACCATTTTACTAACCTCTTTCTTTCTCAGAGTGTACGTTAAAAACATGAGAGTCTTAGATGGCTACTCTCTAACAGATTATCCTTCTATCTGCTACATTCTTTATCTGATTCCTCCTTTGGTCTTCATCTTCTGATCATCCATCTTTGGATGCCGATGATCATGCTTCTTTATCTTCAAGATGACTTGTTTCCAGATGAAAGTTATATCTTCTTGCACCAAGAATTTATCCTTTGGACAAACGTGGTTGATCATCATAAATTATCATCAAACCAAGATGAATTTCTTGAACTGATTTGAATGACAATCTTGTTCTTATCAATCAGTATCTGAGGGTGACTTCTTCTTCTAGAATTCTCGTACCAACTGAAGGTGTGATAACTTCTGAGTACCAATAGAAGGAGTAGGATCTTCTGCTAAATCACCTTAGGTTTCTCCACCTTTGATTTCTGATTCCAAGCTTGTTATCAAAACTTGAATCTTAGCATCAGTGCTTCATTAGATAATACCTTATACCAATTGAGACAACGTTTCCTTTCTGAATTAGCTTCAGAAATCTTCAAAGCTTCTGCTCTAATCTTCTGAAGAGATTCTCTACATCAGACTTTCTAACCATAACTATTTCTGTTATGTTAGTAAGTTCTTCTGATTATCAACAATCAGCCTTTGCCCAGAAGCGCTTCATCAACAGATGTTAGCTCAATTAATAACATCAAACCCAGAAGTGCTTCTTCAGAAGGTTGAAGACTGATAAGAGTCTAATATCAACTTTATGATATCCAAAGTAGACTCTTCTGACAGTGAAGTTGCAACCCAACTTATCTTGATCAGCATCTATTAAGTGAACAACTATGGAAATGATTCCTTGCATTAGATCCTCTGCTTCAGATCTATGCAGCTTAGCTCTAGAGAATGATTCAACCAACCGTTCATCCAGAGGTATGCTTCAGATCAAACCAGATCTTCATTCTTCAGGTGTCCTTATTATCCAGAAGTGAGCTATGTTGCTGACATATCAACCAACTGCTCAGAGTCTTCTGTAGAGTTGCTTCTCAACAAACTTTTAGAATCTCCTGTTAGCGTTGCTTCATCAGATTCTTCTGTAATTTTTCCTCTGTAGCTTTTCTTCTGAGTCTATACTGATACCAACTGAAAGTGTCTTCAGTATCCTGCCTCAGTTGCGTTACTTCTAATGCTTTGAACTATCTTCTATAGCTTTGCTTCAGAATAACCAACAATTGAAGGAGAGATGTCTTGATTGACAGAGCCTCTACAAAATCAGTGTTACAGAACCTTCTGTACAGCTACTGATCTGACTTCACTAGCCTCTTCTAGAGTGCTAGTTTTAGCTACTGCCTGCATACACTCAGCAAACTCCTTTCCAAGTGAAGTATATGGTTCTAAATAGAAGTATCATCAATGTAAATAAATCTGACAGATTTAAAATATCTTTCTTAATAGTCTTTAAGAAGAAGAGTAGTAACAACTTTACTTTTGACAAAATAATTTTCAAAAAGAAACCTGGGAAGTTGATGAACATATACTTCTTCTTCAATAAAACCATTTAAAAGTATTTTTAATATTCATCTGATTTATATTGATGTTATACTGATCAACGAACGAGATGAAAAGAATATGAATTCTAACCTTGTCACAAAAGCATATGTCTTCTGTATAGTCAAGAGTTTCTTGCTGACAATCTTTGAGAAGAAAGAATCTTGTTCTTCTGGAATCATCCTTCTTTCCAATGAACGTCTCTTTTGGAAAAGAAGATTTGATTCTGGGTGGAAACTTCTCAGAGTAGATTCTTCAGAAGCAGCTAATTGAATAGCATCTGGAGTAGCTTCTGATTCTTCAGCTGGAACACATTCTGCTTCTGATTCTCCAACATCTTGTGTGACAAACCAGTAACAGCAACTAAAGTAGAATATTCTGCAACATCTTTATCAACACAACAACATCCATTTGATTCTTGAGAGACATCCTCAGAGCACAGATAATCTGATTTTCATGTGTAGAGAGCATCTAGCTTCCATCAGGCTTCATCTTCTGAATTTTTCTGCTTGAAACAAATACAGATCCAATCTAGATACAGTTATCATCAAACTTAGATGCATCAAAAGACACAGTCTGACTGACAATTTTGCTCTTACAATGCTGAGCTAACATGTAAGGAGTTAGACTATCAGAGTTGACATAACATCTGCTCTTGAAAAAGAATGTTTACTGACTTATTCAAATTGAATAACCCCAGAAACTTAAATCCTTTTTACATTTGACAGAATGACTACTGTCATTGTATCTTTCCTCATATCTTTATTTCTCAAACCATTCATTATGAATTTCTGAAAAATAATGTCTGATAGCATCTGACCAATTTCAGTTTGTTCAACATCTCGAGTTAATAGAACTTAATTGTCCATGCTACTTCTAATGAGATCTTCTGAATTCATCATATCATCATAATCCAGATGAGTTAGAAACACTGCCTTTCTAGAAACCTCTGCAGAATTCTTTGAAGCTCTTCAAGGAGAGCAACTTTCAAATGTTTTGGATCTGAAGAATCATTTCTTCCAGATTTGAATATTTTTCTAAACTTACCCTTTTCTGCAGACTTCATTCTGGCGTTCTGATGAATAGGATTCATTAGCCAACAATATATCTTTTCTTACTTAAGATAAATCCCAATGAGTTGTCATGAGAAAGTCAAGTGTGGACTAATCCGTTTCTTGAAAACATCTCATACTCACCAGAATTAATCTTTAGAGATCAAGAATTATTGCTTGCAGAAGATTTATCTTTGAGCAAATATGTTGTAAATCCAAACGTATTTTCAGATCAGCATTCAACAGATATATCTTCTTATCTGATGAATCTATCCTGTCAGCTGATTCTTCATTCTTCTTTCAGAATCTTCTGGAGAAGATTTGTTGTTGAAGGCTTCAACACTTCAAATTTCAAACTTCATAGAATCAGTGACTTGCTCAAGGTAACTCAATAGATTATAATTTTAGTACTCATTATCCTCAAAAACTGATATGAGACTGAAATTGTAAGAACAGTGAAATATCCCCAAAAGTATTTCTTCACACAGCCTATGGATCTTTATCTGACACTGTTAGGTGTTTGATATCCATCAATAACAGAACCGGAGCTCTGATACCAATTGAAGGTGTGAAAAATACACAAGAAAGGGGGGGTTTGAATTGGGTATTTGGTTACTTAAAACTTTTGACATCTTCTTCTGTGTTGTTTCTAGATGTAGCAATGCGGAAGCATAAATAATAAACTAAACAAGTAAAGAACACAAGATATATCCTGGTTCACTTGAGCAACTCTCAAGCTAATCCAGTCCACCCTTCCAAGGTGATTTCGCCTTACTCACTGCAAGGACTTAATCCACTATAACCAAACAGATTACAGTTGCACAAGCTAACTGCAAGTGACTAACAACTTGACAATGACACGTTCAGGGATCCCCAAGGATATAACGTTCATTGACACCTTAATAGAATCCGATCACTAAAGATCTCCTATTAGGATTTCCACAAATGACTACTGTCACTTGTCATCTCAAGTATACTGATCTTCACAAGATCACTTGAGGAACCACTAATTCTAAAATAGAATATTTGTGTTGCCGGAGATTACATAAGTGCTTCTCAAATAAGCAGATTACTCCTAATTAAGTTCCTAGCAAGTATTGAGCAACAACTCCTTGCTTTCTAATATAGAAACTAATCTAATAATAAATCTCTAAGAGATTATTGAGTACAGTTTCCATATTGCTTAAAAGCTTTTCTGTGTGAGCACTAAGGCTTCTTTTCCATTAAGCTTTTCTTTTCATTGCAGCTGTAGCAGTAGCGCAACAGCGCAAGAGCCAACCCAATGCTTCAGCTCCATTTGAATAAACAAATTATTTTTCCTTTTATAGTGCTTCCAATAATGACGTTGTGAGGATAGAAAAGTCCTTTCTATTTCCAACGGTCATATTCCAACGGATAGAATGAGCACGTGTTGAATGACATCACTTTCTTGTCCTTTTCTTGCAACGGTAATATTCCATTTAACAGCTTGGACAAATTTGCTTCTGGCTTGGTTCTTCTGATGTGTTACAGATGAGTAGTTCAGAAACTACTTTGGTATAGATAGCATAGTAAACATCAGATTCTGACTTCAGCACTTTGTTCATCAGAGTTGATAGCAACAACTCATCTGATTGAACACGTCTTGTCTGGTGAAGCTTCATAATCTTTCTTCTTCAGAGTCTGGTCTTCAGAGTCTTTTGCACTTGGTCTTCAGAGCCTTCAGCCTTCAGAACTTCAAGTCATCAGAGTCTTCAGCACAAACTTCTTCAGATGATTATATCTTCAGAGTCTTGACCTTCAGAACATGTCTTCAGAGTCTTCAGAGTCTTGACCTTCAGAACATGTCTTCAGAGTCTTCAGAGTTTTGTCCTTCTGAACATGTCTTCAGAGTCTTCAGAGTTTTGTCCTTCAGAACATGTCTTCAGAGTCTTGACGCACTTGGTCTTCAGAGCCTTCAGCCTTCAGAACTTCAAGTCATCAGATTCTTCAGCACTTCAGTTCTTTAGAGGGCTCACTCTTCAAAGACGCTCGTTAGCTTCCAGATCAGATGCACAACTCAGATCAGAATCCACAGATACATTGCAACTGCAATATCCAGCATCCTTGATTCTTTACTGAACATGATCAGATGCAGAAACAAACTTGCTTCTTTACTGAGCTTCATTTGCTTTTAGATCAGATGCACTTCTTCAGATCATAAACCACAGGAGCATTGCAACTGCAATATACAGCATCCTTGGTTCCTTACTGATGGTGATCAGATACATAAGCAAACTAGCTTCTCCCAAGCGCTTCATGACGTTACACATAGTAATTCCATATATTACTAGCTGCACACGTTGCTTTTGTTTGTTTGGTCTAATATATTTAATTTAATATGACCTGCACATAACAAACATTAAACCATAAAATGGTTCTTTCACAAATACTCAATTGTTATCATCAAAACATAGAGATAATCCTGTAGAGACAAATCTTGCTCTTACAAGCGTCCTCCTGCTGATCTTCTTGCCAGTTACCATTCCCATCTCCATACCCATCATATCCATTATTACGGCCAGCTCTGATCTGATTCATCACCGGGCCTCGCCCTCTGTTGCCGTACCCCTGAGCAACTCCAGCAGGTCCAGAAGGCATTAACCCAGCGCCGTTTCCATTTCCAAAACCTCCGTAACCCTGATTGGTCATACCATAACCATCTTGCCCAAAGCCTTGAGCATTGAAGCCATATTCCCCAGCATTATCGAAACCCTGGTCATTGAACCCGAATCCAGCATTACCGAAGCCGTTGCCTCCCATATTATCACCCAAGTTGATATCACCAAGCCCAACGTTATGGACAGCAGTCTCGTTCCTAACTCCGACGTTACCGATCCTAACAGCAGCACCGTTGTTGACATTAACAGCAGGTATATTGACTACAGGCGGAGCCACTGGCGTGGGAGTACCATCCCCATGAACAGTATCGACTCGCACAGACTGGTGATCCTCATTTCCATGCCCAGCGTTCCTTGCTAACAGAGGTTGCACCATAGTTTGCAAATTCTCCTGACCCTTTGCAATAGTCTCCATGGTCTTCATGAAGAGCGCTAGCTTCTCGCGCATGTCTTGCATCTCGTTCTGCATTTGATCCATGATTCTTCGACAGTTGGTGCGAGTGGAGTATCGATGGGGATGTTGGTTTGCAATTCTGTAAACACCTGTTGAGATGCAGGAGATGAGATACAATTTCGAACCAGTACCTGCAATGCAAAATGGATATGCAATATGCTACCAACATATGAATGAAAATGCGAATGCGTATGCACACAGTCAACAAGGATCAAGTGCCCCGGCTGAGAAGCCTGAACCATATCAAGAAGTCTCAGATAGACTCTCCAGAATTCCTCAAGCCCTGGTCTCAGATAGACCTACAACAAAGCTCCAACACTGGTCTCTGATAGACCCCACAATATAACTCTGACTGGTCTCTGACAGACCTCATATCATATCTCCAACTGGTCTCTGACAGACCTCCAACAGAACTCTGACTGGTTTCTGATAGACCACACAACCTTCCATAAATACCCAGGATCTCAGATCAAGAAATAACCGGTATCTGAAGGTCTAGTTACCTGCATAACCCCAAACCCTCTCACAGGTGGATGTCCTAGTAACTGACAAAGGTATGGCATCCTATGCGGTCGTCGGCGTCACAGACTTTCAGGGTTGATGATACGATTCCCAGAAGGATTGGCATCATCAAATCCTGAAGAGGCCTCACTTAGCCAACTTCCAAATGATCGGTCCCCAGAGTCGACAATTCAACTAACCAGCAACCCACGCCAACCAAAGGAAGGGGCAGGAGGCCAACCAGAGGAACCTCGTCTGAGTGTAGATTTCGCGGGACACCAAGGCAAGCAAAGCAAGCGGGCGCCCACTAATCTCTACTCTAAGTCTAAGGTGCACTCAAGCCCAGGTCCGGCTTCTCACTCAATATCAGAACACCCATCACAACCCCCAAATACAGCAATAATGACAATAATAATATGCTGAAAGTAAAGGTCAGAAATATAAATCCATACAAAATCCTCGACGGGAAAACAAGCGTTAGGATTGACTCTCTTAAGGGACGTTGGATCCCAAATGCATAAGAACTATCGCAGTCCTTAGCAGCCAGGGGACGTTGGTTCCCCAACAGAGTCGCCAGCTGTCGCTACTGCGAAAATCGGCGCCGGCTGACAGAAGAGTCGCCACCGTGCGTTATTTATCCCAACGGAGGGAAAGGAAACGCTCGAAGTAAACCTCGCAAAAAACGGGAAAGGTATGGTCATCGCAACCAAAACCTGGGTTCGGGAGTCGGTTACGCAAGGGGAAGGTATTAGCACCCCTCACGTTCGTCGTACTTGACGGGATCCACGCTTGTTTTCGGGTATGGATTGTTATTTCTATCTAAACTAAAGGTTAGGGTTAAAAAGAAAAGAAAATGACTCGGAAAAGTATCGCACTTTATGCCTACGTATTCCCGTCTAGAACGAGAAATCAGAGTCAACGTAGTTCGCCTACCTACGGGAAAGGAGGGGAAGGTTGCTCGCTAGGATATCGCATCCTATGCCTACGTACTTTCATACAGCATGAAAGATCAGAGCAAACGTAGTTCGGGCCACGTACGACACAAGTCTGTCTTGATTGATTTTATTCCTTTTGAAAAGGGTTTTTCTGATTACCGGTCCAAGCGGACAAAAATGACGTTTTGATGAGTTCACATTCTTTTACGGAAGAAGTGTCTTTTATTGTGTTTGAAATCTTATTGTGTTTTTCTGTTTGTTTTGAGAAAGAAGAGACAGAACTATAACCTACGGTTGCGAAGGAAATCAAACTATCCTAATGTTATCATGCATGGGTTAAGACCTAATGTCTATCATGCTCCTCTCTTGCGCAGAGAGAAACAGAGATCCTAAGGGAATAGACGGAAACAGAAACAATAGCACATATATACAGTAAAGCAGTAAAATGCATGGATGCAACAATACAAGCGAGGCAAGGGAGTCCCACTCAACCTCGAACCTAGAAAACAATAGGCAAAAGTGAACAGACTTCACTTTCAACCCAACAGGTTAAACAGCAAACAATACAGTCAGGAAAACCAATCAATACATCAGAAATGAAAAAATAGCAAAAAGAAACAGCTACAGCAGCTCTGCAACAACATCTGTCTTCAAGTCATCTCCAAACAGCTACAAGCTTCAGCAAGCATCAATCTCCATCTCCACAACCTTCAAGCAAGGTCTTTGTCATCAATCTTCAGTCTACAATGGCTTTTCTTCAAGTCTCAAACCTCCAGAATGAGGGATCAATCACAAGAGTGAATTGGGTGTTAAGCAATTAGTTGACTACCAAGGGTGGCAAACAAACTGCTACTAACACATAAGATATTTTCTCTCAAGAGTTCTATCCCTTAGACAGTAGCACCAAGCCTTCCAAAGGAAGGGGGTGAGTGTCTTAGAGAGACTCTGCATCACAGAGAAGAATGGAGGCAGTCAAGACCTTCCATGTTTGAGAATCAAGCTTTCTACTCTAGGGCTCTGACTAACTCCTAGATCCTACAAACTTCAACAGCTGCCAGCACAGAATCTCCTCATCAACTCTGGAAGTTGGTCTTCAGTCTCTGATCTTCAAATGGGCTTCATCATCACCAGTCTTCAGCTCTCCCAATCCCCAAGCAAACCCAATACCCACACAGACAAGTTATAATCCCCAAAGAGGGCACACCACACCAGTCAAGCAAATATAGACAGTACTAATAGCAGTAGGGGAATCCTAACAGTTTCTAAGGGATCTAATAACTACCCCTAATCCCTATAGTCCCATACCCCAAAGATTCAATTTCTAACTCCTAAGGGAAATGAACTTATTCACATATGTTGTCACCTAAACCCTAATTTTGTTCATGTTATTCACATCTAATCAAATCACCTAAAATTAATTCCTAAAAATTGTGAATTAAATCTTATATACAAATTGAATGTCTAAACTAAACAACCTAAAAAGAATGAACTCTAAAGCTAAAGGGAACTATTAGAACAAAAATCACCAAATTTGAGTACTAAACTAAACTCCATAAAATGCTATTTACAAGAAAAATGCATGAAAAATATTAAAACAAAATAAAATTCCATTTTTATTTTTTCATATTTTTCTAGACAGAATTATTGACCTACCACAAAAAGAAGGAATTAAAAATATCAAATTTCCTATTTTTTATGATTTTTTAAAGATGAGAAAAATATAAAAGAAAATAAAAAACACAAAATATGAAATAAAAGGGGGAGGGGGTCTGAATAGCATACACGCCTAGTTCAAATCTCAGCTGGGCCATAAAATGGGAGGTGCCTAGCAATTGGCGCTAGGCCCAGTTGCACTCAGAAAACGAATTGAAAAATAGAAAGAAAAGAAATAAGCTCGCGGTGCAGAAAGTAACAAAACCATGTGTATTCCATTGGGCCTATATGAAGGGGGGTGGGGATATTAATCTGGATCCAAAGCCCATGCGTTCTAATAAGTGAAACGCTGCGTTCCACTTGGTATTTTCCCTCCGTTTCAACTTCAAATGCCAGCCATTGGATGAGGTGAGAAAGTCAAATAATTGGCATGATCGGACGGCCATTGGATCGTCTTCCTCAATCAACTCTAGGGTTTGCAGAATAAACCCTGCACACGAGCTCGACACAGCCATCTTCCAGCCATCATATCTCCCTCGTCTCTCCATGATAGGCCATGATATAAACACCAAAATTAACCCAAAGTTCACGTAGAAGACAACTGCACCCTTAGTTTTTGCTGAAGCTTAATCAAATGCCAGACCCGATGGTATACAACCTCCATGGACACTCAAAATTCATCCTCACAAAACTTCAAATTCTTGCTAACAGAACCAACTCTATACTTCTATGATCACTCTAAACTAATCCACACTAAATATCACACTCTATTCATCAAGTTCCGGATCAAAACCTTTTTTGTGCATGCATGAAAATCTTCACCAATCAATGCCAAACTTTCCAGGATTCATCCTCTAACTACCTAGGTCTCTAATATACTAACAATCCTATGCCATGATCACTATGCTAGCCAATTCGAAGGAAAACATACCTGGTGCAAATTCTTGAAAACAGATACAGACTTCTTGAATCAGCAGCCACCAATGCTCTGATCTTGATCAACACTCTTGATTCTTGCTACTGTATGCAATAACCTTTGATCCAATGCTCGGAATATGCTATTTGAACTCCTCTTGCACTTTTGATGGTGAAGGTCACAGCACACGAAAATGAACACAACTCAGCCAGATCTTGATGAATTTTGGTTCTAGGATGACTGTAGAGTAGATTAGGATCAAGAACTTTGTGAATTGATGAGATTTGGTGGGAGATTGAGAACAATTTGCAAAATTGGAAAGATGGAAGGAAACTATGTATTCTTGCCAAATGAATCACCAACCACATTTTGGAGCCACTCTTGTGTTTATATAGATGATGATGGTCTGATCTAGAAGGTTGTAGAATGATCTTAGATGATTCTAGAAAGTGATGGAAAGTTATGGAAGTTCTCATGCCATGATACTTTGATCCATCTCATATCTCATGCATTTCCTTTCATGTTTGTATCAAAATCTCCTCTTATGAGTTATTGTCAGGGTATGTATGAAAAAACCAAGTTCCTTGCCTTGAAAAGTCACTTATGCTAAGTTTTCCATACTTGCCTTATTATGCAAGCAACAAAAATACAAAGCAAGTCCAAAATTTTGCTCCTAACTCAAAAAGGTGGCTGAACCAATGTCTCTAAAATGATGTTTGGAATCAATTTGGTATATTGGATGACCCATTTTGGATTTGTAGATCTCTCAAACCAATTTTTCATTTCAACTTTTTCAACTTATATGCCTTTTTTAGGTCATTTTCCACCAACTTTGGTCAAGTCTCATTCCATGCATTTACAAACTTCCATGACTTCTTTTCTAGACTTAAAATGGCATTTTGAGAAACTTTGATGTTGTGAAGTTTTTCATTTGAAGCTTCCTTGTATGAGTTTTAGGCATAGGCTAAGAATGACCTGTAATTCTCAGATGACCAAAATACCCTTTGCTTGCCAAGACCATAAGTAGAGTTCCACAAATCATATGAAGGCATACCATAACATTATAGAAATCTAAGACAATGAGGAACAACTCTTATGTTGACCAGAAATTCATTTGAAATCTCCTTGAGGGGTAAAGGTTGCTTGGAAGACAAGTCACTTTCACAGACAAAATGACCTGTAACTTGCAAGGACCATAACTTGGGTTCTATAAATCTCCTTAATGTCTTCCACCACTCAAATTAAAGGTCTTGAGATCCTATACAAGTTTCATGTTGGCCAAGGATCCATTTGAAGCTTGCATTTTGACTTATCTTGCTTGGAAATTTGACCTAAACTAGGGGATTTTACACAGAAACCCTAATTTAGAAACTCCTCTTCTCCTTGATTTCTCTTGAATTCTTCTTGGCATATCACCATATCCTTATTCTTCATGTAAAATAATGAACCCCACATCTCTCCAATAGCCCTCAATGCCCTTCAATCAGTCAATTGGCATAGAGTTGACCTAGAGTTGACCCCAGATGATACCCTAGTTGACTGTCTTCATCAACAACTCTTGTGATCATACCAATGACTTGTATCCTTCTTCAAATGACTTTCTAAGTCTCCCATGATGTCTAGATACCCTCCATGCTCAGCCCACAGCTCACAATTTCTTTGATGATCCCCAGATATCCTTAGATAGGAGATAGATGCACTGCTTGATCTATTGACCTCTTTAGCTTTCAAATTCTTCCTGATGACTTGAAGGAGCTTGAATTAGGCTAATAACCTCTTGATAGGCTCATAGAGATGAGAATAATGATTGGTCCCTGTTGGATGATTTGCTATGCTATGCTATGCAGATGATTAGACTATGTACATGACTCTATATGCAAATGCTAATGATATTGAAACATAAACCAAGTGAGTAAGGTTGAGCAAATTTTAGGGTGCAACACTATCAATACAAGAGGAGACACACAATAAGTAAAAAACCTATACAGCCCATCCATACACAGAAATTTCACACGTCCGACTCGTAAAAAGGAATCAAAGCAGCAACAATTCTTTCCACCCTCAAAATCCTCAAATACCCTTAAGACTCTTCGATATCCTCTATAAATATAACCTTCTTCACCCTCATTTCAGAAGCCGGGGAGCCAACAAAATTCTGAAAAAGTTCCTCCTCAAACCCCACTTCAAACTCTCCTTCAACAACCTTCGAACCTCACCTTCTTTCTCACCCAACTCTTCTTCAACCATTAATCAATATACCCCATTATTTTTTATTCACCCTGAACCATTTACAACCTTTCACCATTAATACAAAACTCACCTCACTCTATAAAGGAACTTCATTTTCACCCCAAAGGAAATTCTCGGAACCAAGGAAACCCAGCCACACAGAACTCCATGATAGAACGAAAAACGCAAGAACAAACCCTTACAAAAACGGCGACTTCACCTCCTCCCTCATTTTCTCGAGAAACCACAAGCCCTGTGTCCTCTTCCTCAACCTCCATATCCGTTTCAACCATAAAACCAGTTACACTTTCAGATCTTCAACTGGACCCTTCTAACCGCAATAGCTTCCAAATTTCTTCAAAACTCATAAACCCTAAATCCCATTTCAAAACTCAAACCCACAGCAAGCCCAGAACAGAGAAGATGAAGAGAGAATAGAGAGGAAGTTGCAAAGTAAAAACCTGAGATTGAGCGAGAGCCTGGATCGAGAAGGAGCACACGAAAATCATGTTGAAAGTTGGACCTTGCTCATCGTTTTTGTTCAATTTAAGGCGAGGATGATGTTGAGTCCGCGTTCCTCCATGTTTGTCTTTTGACGGATTTATCGATTTTAGGTATAAGCTTGTTGAGGCTGTCACAGAGCTTGGCTTACCTTGTTCTTTTTTTTGAAAGGTTTTTTTTATTTGTGAGTTGAACATGGGCCTGATGGCCCGCCTGTTTCTTTAGTTTCTTTTTTTGTGCGATGTTGGAGGAGGCGATGGGCTCCGAGCCCATAGAACCCACCTATTTTTCACACCCCTCAATTAATCCAGCACACCTCACCCTTTTTTGTTTTACCATAATATACTCTCCTTTAATCTTGTGTTTTTTTAATAATTATTTACTTTCATTAAGCTTCTTATTAAGTTTCTTTGGAAAGTTTTTATTAAGATTTATTTCATTATCGTTTTTCGGTCGATGACGATACCCCAAGTTATAACTTTGTCAAATTATTGACGAGTAATGACAAACCCGAGACCGTTTTCTTTTTAACTTCTTTCATTTTCGATTTTTATCGATTTCTTGCTTATTTTGGTCAATGACAATTTTTAAATTATTATCGGTCAAAATTATTGATAGATGATAATTTTAGTCGAGACTATTTCACTTGCACTTCAAATTATTTTTTAAACATTTTCTCGAAAAACTCCAAAAGAGGGAGATTCTTGAAATCTAGCATTTCTTGGATCTTCGAATGAGCAACTCTCGAGACTCGCTCTTGAGTTGTTGTTCATTCAATCTTTTGATTTTCTCAAGCATATTCTCAACGTCTTTTTGATCAAAACCCCGAAAGAAAGAGGCACTTGGAGTCTAGCATTCCTTGTGTCTTCGAGTGAATAATTCTCAAAGCACACCCTTTGAATTGTTATTTACTCAACCTTTCGAATTCAATCATTTTTAAACATTCTCCTGAGTCGAATGCTCGTCCGCATTCGCAACCCATTTCATTCACAATTCCTCGTGGTCTCGATATTAGGAGCACCCTCAGGGACTAATATCGTTTCTCACAACCTTAACCCTTGACACGTCGTCAAGCCGGTTCCATCTTCGATCAAATCTTCGACACGTCGTCGAACTACTTCCAAACCAACTTCCTTTGGCCTCGCATGCCATTCTTCGATTCGATCCTTTCACAAACATTTTTAAAAACTTACGAAAGAGATATATTCTTAGAATCTAGCATTCTTTGAATATTTGAATGAGTAACTCTCGAGGCGCGCCCTTGAGTTGTTATCAGTTCATTCTTTCGATTTCAAAACATCCAACTCCTTACCTTCAATTTATTCAGTCAATTCCCGAAAGAACTGAATTCTTGGAGTCTCGCATTCCTTGAATTCTTGAGTGATAAGCTCTTGAGACGTGCTCTTGGGTTGCTTGTCAGTCACTCTTTCGTCTCTTTTCTCAAACTTCCAACCTGTTCAACCTCATATTTTCATGGTTGTAAACTTAAACAACACTCCCCACATTTACCTTAAGAGGTTCCCGTCGAGTACGACAGACGTGAGGGGTGCTAATACCTTCCCCTCACGTAACCGACTCCCGAACCCGGAACATGGTTGCGACAGCCCTGTTCGTATCCTTTCGTTTCAAGAGGTTTTCTCGATATTTTCCTCTCCCGTTTATCCGGGAAAAATAAAGTTCGGTGGCGACTCTGTCGAACCGCATTTCCGCGCCTTTCGCGCGAGGGTCGTATGTTCGAATGAATTTTTCGAGGTACGACAGGTGGCGACTCTGCTGGGGACATTTTGCTCCATGAAAAGAGAGAGTCGAGCCTATCTTTTGGTTTGTTAAGAGTGTTTGTTTTTATCTTCTTCTTGTTTATGTATTTGTTCTCTTGTAGATTTTATTCGTGCTTGTTATCTGGGCTGCCTGTTGGTTCTTGGGATGACATCATGAGTAAGGCTCTACACCCGAGCTTTGGTAAAAGCAGAGAGAACACATAGTTTAGAATTGGTAGTCAAGTAGTGTTAGTCTCCGAGGACTTGCTCCTTGTGGGCCTAGCATGAAAGCACCTCCAGAGGAAACCTATTCGTAGATCTCGTTGTAACACAGCTAGCCTGTTGCACGACTTGATTAATGAAGGGTCCGTGATTCTGGGAACCTTTTGTTAGCACCAGTTCTGATATTGGTGGTCGTGTAATGTTAGTCTCCAAGGATTCGCTCCTTGTGCGCCTAGCATGAGGACCCCGCTCAAGAGAGACCTTATCGTCGTTATCGTCATAATACAGCCAGCCTATTGCGTGATGCTAATACGACTAGTGTCCGTGATCCTGGGAACCAAACGTAGAAACCATCCCGTAAGTGGGTTTATGGGTAGAATGTTTAGACCTTCCCGTATAGGTCGTACCTATCAATTTTCTTTGAGCAGGAATTATGGTTACTTATCTATCACAGTTACTAGCTTCAGGAGCTGTTCGAACTATCATCTTGTGATCCTGTGATCCTGGATCTTGTATCTTGCATTGCATCTTGCATATCATTTGCATTGCATTTCATATGTTGTGCATTTTGCATTTCCAGTCCTTCAACAGAATCTTATGTCTCCGTTCCTTCTTCTCCAGTAAATCAAGCTGATTCCCCGACACCAGTACGCAACTAGAGCCAATACCAGACGAATGATGAAGCAGATTCAACAGGAGCAAGTCACCTTCAGGGAAGAATTGGATTCTATGAAAGGAAAGATCAACCAGATCCTCGAAGCTATCCTCGCAGCCAGGAGAGAGGAAGAACAGCATGAAGCCTCCACTGTCGTCAACAACAATGGACAAGGGTCTACTGCTATCCCTTTGGTTCCAATTCCAAATTCTCATGGAATGCCGTTGAACTTCAACAACGCAGTCGAAGGAAACACTTCTCAGCCAATCCCAGCGCCTGGAGTTACCATTGGAGCCATCCCGCAGGCCCAGCCTACTGCTGTGCAAATCCCGGTTCCTCATGTCGAAGATACTCTGATGGATCAGTATGACGACGTTCAGAACTATCATGCTGATATCCCCATTGCCAGTCCTGTTGCCGCTCAGGACTCTGAAGCCATGAAGATGTTCCGAGATCTAGCCGAGAAACTCCGAGCCATGGAGGGGCATAACTCAAATTCTTTCAGTGCTCTGGAATTGTGCTTGGTGCCTGATGTTGTCATTCCTCCAAAGTTCAAGGTGCCCGAATTTTCAAAGTACAAAGGTCTCAGTTTCCCAAACATTCATCTGAAGATGTACTGTCGCAAGATGGCTGCCTATGCCAGAGACGAGAAGCTCATGATCCATTGCTTCCAGGACAGCTTGTCTGGGGCATCACTCGAATGGTATATGCAGCTGGAACATAATAGTGTGCGCACTTGGGCCGAGCTAGCCGATGCGTTTGTCAAGCAGTACAAGTACAACACCGACCTTGCTCCGAATCGTACTCAGCTTCAGAGTATGACTCAGAAGGACAACGAATCCTTCAAGGAGTACGCGCAACGATGGAGAGAGCTAGCCGCAAGGGTGCATCCACCTCTTGTTGACCGTGAATTGATTGACATCTTCATGGGTACCTTGCAAGGCCAATACTACGAAAAGCTGATCGGTAGTGTCTCCGCTGGATTCTCTGACTTGGTGATTGTCGGTGAGAGAATTGAAGAAGGGCTGAAGAGTGGGAAGATCCCAGGAGGTTCTAACAGTCAGGCTAATGCCAAGAAGCCTTTCAATGGATACAAGAAGAAAGAGGGCGAAACAAATGCTATCTTTTTGTAGAAGGTGCAAGCTTCTCAACAAGCTCCTGCTCATATGCCTTATCAAGTTCCCTACTATCAGTATCCGTATGTTGCTGCTGCGCAATACGCTCCAATGCCTTATCAGCCAGCTGTTCAAGCAGCGCAAGCTCAGATGCCACGGCAACAGGCTCCTCAGCAACAAGCCTACAACCAGCAAGGATATCAGTATCCTCCTCAGCAACAGCAGATGCAAGCTACTCAGCAACGACAAGGTGCTCGCCCACAGCGTCCGCAGAGAACATGGAGACCAGATAGAGTCTTTGATCGCCTGCCAATGAAATATGCTAGTATCTTCGCTCAGTTGGTGGAGAAGAAGGCTGTTGTTCCGAGAAATTTGGCTCATCCAACCGTCATTCCTGCCGATTACGACGCAAATGCTCATTGTGAGTTTCATAAGGGTGCTCCAGGTCATACCATTGAGGACTGCAGGGCCTTCAAGCACATAATTCAAGACATGATCGACAAAGATGCTATCAACTTCAATGGGAAGTCTCCGAATATCATCAATGATCTGTTGCCATCGACCAACTAGTGCCAACAATCAATTCCAGTCAAGTTCATTCCCCGAAGAAGGCAGTCATGTTGCCATTTCATTATTCGCAGTTCTTATGTTTTGTCTTTGTTTGTTTAAGTATTGTATGCTTTGAACAATTGCCATTCGTATTTGGTTTTCATTAATGTATCGTTTGTGCATGTTTTGAATTAGTTATGTCATATTCACTCATCTTTACTTATCACCGACACATTTATTCACTCCACTCTATTCACTGTTGTTTAGCATGATTTGAGGGAGGATGATGAAAACGAGATACCCATAATTGCAAATCGTATGCTTTCAGACAGAATCTCGTCAATGATGTACATGCATTGCTTCAATTCCCCAAACACTGGAGATATAAGGAGTTAATCCCTAGTAAACCACTTCGAGCCTAGAAGTAGCAGTTTCCTTCGGATATTCAAACCTTTACACTCAACCTAGGGCAGGGTAGTGTTCAGTTAATTCAACTTCGCACTTGAATCAACAAGCAATGACCCATGACCTGGCAGTCACAACCCTCCAACAAAATCCAAAAAAATCAAAAGCCTGCTAAGTCAAACACCTCTGAGGGGACTTAGGCAAAATCAAGGAAATCCCGATGGATCTGACAAGCAAAGTCAATCCATGCAAAAGTTAGGGATCAAAAACAAAAGCGAAAGAGGACCCTGAAATCCTCAACAAAAACAAAAAAGGATTCAGTGGCCACCCAGATCAAAGGGGCACTAACATCCGTCAGAAACCAAAATAAGGTGACTGCCACGTCGAGCAAACCTTGAACCATCAAGTTTATACCGTCAAGACAAGTGTAGAATTAACTGAGCGTAGGACTGGAGATCATTAAGAAGAAGGGGTGGGTACAAATCATACCTTGAGCCTAATGACCTTTTGTTTCATAACCGTGAACCAGACCACGTTACAACCCTCGAAAGACCTAATTGAGGCGAGGTTATTTCTGAAAGCATACTATCGCAAGGTTGCGTAACCTGACTCCTCACATGATTGCTAATCACCAGCATTGGTGTCGTTATCCTTACAATATCTTTCACACCAATCAAATTAGCACAACATCTGGGCTAGCAGCCCATTCGTCTCATACTTTCACGACACCTCAATAAATGACGCTTTTTCAAAACTTACATTAACTTTACATTAATGTTACCATTTATGAATGTACGGTTTAATTGCAAAACAGTGCCAGACATTCAAGGACATCTCAACGAGGGGCAACCGAGGAGGAACTTGACTTGCAGTGGCGTATACGAAGCAAGATTATTTCAAAGCCCACAGGTTGGGGCAAATCTTTCAACGGCTCGAGCAGGGGTATATCATTAGCATATTCAGACTGGGGCAAGACCAGATCATCTTGACCATCAAGCAGAGTTGCAACCTTCCCTGAAGAAAATTCACAAGTCACCAAGTACCCAGACTTGGGGCATCCAGAGCATCATCTTCCGCTTCAATCCTGGCGTCTTCAACAAACTACGTGTCGAGGAAGTCAATCCCTCCCTCCACCCGAAGTCCAATCCACGTTGGCAACTACCAAAATCTACCATGCTGGCCTCACACGCATTTTCAATTACCCGTCTGCAATCATATGCATCACGCGCATTACATTCGCTATCATAAGCATCTTGCATCATATGCATACATAACCATATCATGCTTCCCCAATTCTTGCATCTCCACGCGTCAGCATTTGCATTCGCACGTCCACTCATATGGAATATTATTTATCATCCAGCATTCATATATGCAAGTAAAGGTCCAGGATCAATCCCGAGGATTTCCAAGACCATTGGTGGCCCAGTCAGGGGCATCTTCCGCAAGATGGTGGGTTTGTCCCACGATTTTCAAGAGCTTCAAAGCAATCTAGGCAGGGGCAATCTTCCGCAATTGTGTGTTTCTCCCAAAAATTCAAAGACATTCAAAGCAAGATTCATCCCAGTCAGGGGCATACCATTCAAGACCATGGGCATTTCCCACGAAGTTGTTCAACCTTTTGTTGGGCAAATCCAAGGAGTTCAATGCAAGATCCAACCCGAGCAGGGGCATCTTCAGCAAAACCGTGAGTGTTCCTCATGAAGCTATTCGACCTTTTTTGAGCAAAACAAGACATTTCAAGACAAACTCAGCCCAATCGGGGGCATCCTCTTCAAAATTCATGGGCGTAACCATGAAATCATTTCAGCAAAGCTATGATTTCCAAGCAAAGACGGTGGGCGTACCCCGTTGACTCATTTCAATTCAATCTTCTTCTCGGGGGGTTCCCCAATGAGTTGTACCCAGCAAGCGTGACCGTTGTCAATTGCCTTACTATCATCCTTTTGGTGATAGTCGAACTTCGTCAGTTCAACCTAGCCTGCATCCTTTTGGTGTTGGTAAACTTCAAATCTGTGTTGTCCTATCATCCTTTTGGTGATAGCGACCTGTGCGTGTGAGTTTCGCTCTGCCATCCTTTTGGTGGTGGGTCTGGCATTTCGTCGATGTCAGATTGTGCGATATTTTGTTTGTGTTTTCGCTCCGTCATCCTTTTGGTGGGGGGTCTATCATGGTCATTAATGATAGATTGTGCGATATGTGTGGTGTCGTGTTTCGCTCTGCCATCCTTTTGGTGGTAGGTCTAGCATTTCGTCGATGTCAGATTGTGCGATATTTTGGTGTGTGTTTCGCTCCGTCATCCTTTTGGTGGGGGGTCTATCATGGTCATTAATGATAGATTGTGCGATGTGTTTATTTGTGTTTCGCTCCGCCATCCTTTTGGTGGGGGGTCTATCATGGTCATTAATGATAGATTGTGCGATAGTTTATTTGTGTTTCGCTCCGTCATCCTTTTGGTGGGGGGTCTATCATGGTCATTAATGATAGATTGTGCGATGTGTTTATTTATGTTTCGCTCCGTCATCCTTTTGGTGGGGGGTCTATCATGGTCATTAATGATAGATTGTGCGATGTGTTTTGGGTTTCGCTCCGTCATCCTTTTGGTGGGGGGTCTATCATGGTCATTAATGATAGATTGTACGATGTGAGTTCGCTCCGTCATCCTTTTGGTGAGGGGTCTATCATGGTCATTAATGATAGATTGTGCGATATGTGAGTTCGCTCCGTCATCCTTTTGGTGGGGGGTCTATCATGGTTCATGGCCATTAATGATAGATTGTGCGATGTGTTTTAGTGTGAGTTTGCTCCGTCATCTTTTTGGTGAGGGGTCTATCATGGTCATTAATGATAGATTGTGCGATGTGTGAGTTCGCTCCGTCATCCTTTTGGTGGGGGGGTCTATCATGGTCATTAATGATAGATTGTGCGATGTGTTTTAGTGTGAGTTCGCTCCGTCATCCTTTTGGTGGGGGGTCTATCATGGCCATTAATGATAGATTGTGCGATGTGTTTTAGTGTGAGTTCGCTCCGTCATCTTTTTGGTGAGGGGTCTATCATGGCCATTAATGATAGATTGTGCGATGTGTGAGTTCGCTCCGTCATCCTTTTGGTGGGGGGTCTATCATGGTCATTAATGATAGATTGTGTGATGTGTTTTAGTGTGAGTTCGCTCCGTCATCTTTTTGGTGAGGGGTCTATCATGGTCATTAATGATAGATTGTGCGATGTGTGAGTTCGCTCCGTCATCCTTTTGGTGGGGGGGTCTATCATGGTCATTAATGATAGATTGTGCGATGTATTTTATTTGTGTGTTTTGCTCTGTCATCCTTTTGGTGGGGGATCTGTCACTTGGATTGGTGTCAGATTGTGCGATTTTGTTTTGTGTTTCGCTCCGTCATCCTTTTGGTGGGGGGTCTGTCACTTGGATTGGTGCCAGATTGTGCGATTTTGTTTGTTTTGTGTTTTACTCTATCATCCTTTTGGTGATAGTAGCCTTGTGTGTTTCGTCTCATCATCCTTTTGATGATGGTGACCTTTTGCCAGTTATTTACAGTCTACTCAGAGGCACACCGCATCCAGCATTTCCAATTCCCAAACTTTCCTTTCTTTTCGGACAAATTCAGGGTTTTCTTTATATCTAATTGTCTTCCACCTTGAAAGAGTGAGTGCCATAGCCGTTCATCTTACTCGGTCTAAGCCAATTAGATAGGGGCATCTGTCATACCCCAAATTTGTCCTACCCGTATAGTTTCCATTTGTTCATCCACTTATTCAAAAATTCCAAAAAAAAAAAAAAACTATGTTGCTCATGTTAAAGTCAGGGTATGCATGCTTTGGGTGTTGCAGGTTTTAATTATATTTAAGGCAGGAATATCAGGTTAAATATGGTTGCAGTCATATTTGAGATTCAAGCAGCGGTTCCACCTAATATTGGTCGAACAAATTGACATGGCTCCATTTACAAGTTATATGTGTTATAGATCATGTGAAAGACAGCTGCGGATTAGATCATTCTATGTCTCAGGGAGGTTTTGTGCAAAGTTTAGGTTACAAAATACCTATGTTTAATGCAGTTGGCCCTATGGTTCCAGATCTGTGCAAGATATTTGTTCTTCAAAGTCTCATGTTGTTTATAATGGCCGAGTGTTCAAATTCAGAATATTTGTGTTCTTGGTTAGCCATTTTCATTCAAGACAATTGAAATTTAAGGTTAAAGTTGGATACATTGTTTTAATAAATTTCAAGGTCGGATTACCATGTCAATAACCGAAGATTTCGATTTGTTCGAATTCAAAGTCTTTTTTTAATTTTCAAGGAGGGTGTTGATAATAACAAGATTCAAAATTATTTCAGAGCCCATCACCATTTTTTTTAAGGGCCCATTTTACTTTATTTATCTTCAAAACATCTCAAAAAATAAGAATGTTATAGGTCTAGGATGTATCAAAATCCCTTCTCTTTACAATGAAGAAAAGTTCCAAAAAGAAAGAGTCATGACAAGTTTGAATTATTGGGGGGTGCTTCCATTGAAAGTCCGCTAGCCATCACTGTTTTTTTCATAATTGTACAGCAAGCAGTATGTAGTTTTGCTCTTCTCAATTAATACAAGATGAGATGATCTCACATTTACCATGTGCAAAGTGTGGATCTAAATTGGCAAAAGAAAGAGAAATTAAAATGAAGCTGAGAAATACGAATCACAGCAGTCCCACGCGAAAGTTTCGTACGACCCCATCACCTCCACACCACAGGATTCGTTTTAGTAGGTCAAGCTATCCTCACAATTAGTATGGCCATAACTTGATTCACCAACATATTGTAGAATGGTATATCATTTAGACCCTGCAATTCTTCTCACAGCATAAAGTTCTCATGGTACAACAAGATGCACCCATCAAGCTATATCTTGCGCAAATAAGACAAGAAAAAAGGGGTACAGCAGGTCACAGTGATGTTTTCCTCTACACTAAACTAGCACCAAACGAATTCATGTGTGGACCCACACAACAGACAATAAAAATGAAATGAGTCCACTATTGTACCTGCAGCAGTTTGTACAAAGCAAAAATGAAGACCCCACACAATTACACACATCAACTCCACACACCAGCCTGCTACATTCCACCCGTACTGCCTGCTACCACAAACCAGTATACGTACAGCCCCCACCTCAAAAGCATGCTACAAGGCACAACACAAGACCTGCTGTCGCTACTGCAAAAATCGGCGCCGGCTGAACAGAAGAGTCGCCACCGTGCGTTATTTATCCCAAAGGAGGGAAAGGAAACGCTCGAAGTAAACCTACCGCAAAGACGGGAAAGGAATGGTCATCGCAACCAAATCCTGGATTCGGGAGTCGGTTACGCAAGGGGAAGGTATTAGCACCCCTCACGTCCGTCGTACTCGACGGGATCCACGCTTATTTTTTGTCAAAAGGACTGTTATTCTATCTACTCTACAGGTCTGGGGTTAAAAGAAAATAAAATGACTTGGCAAAGCATCGCACTTTATGCCTACGTATTCCCGTCTGGAACGAGAAATCAGAGTCAACGTAGTTCGCCTACCTACAGGAAAGAAGGGGAAGGTTGCTCGCTAGGATATCGCATCCTATGCCTACGTACTTTCATACAACATGAAAGATCAGAGCAAACGTAGTTCGGGCCACGCACGACACAGGTCTGTTTTGATCGCTTTTATCTCCTTCTGAAAAAGGGTTTTTCTGCTTAACAGTCCAAGCGGACAAAAATGACGTTTTGATGAGTTCACATTCTTTTACGGAAGAAGTGTCTTTTATTGTGTTTGAAAGATTTATTGTGTTTTTCTGTTTATTTTGAGAAAGAAGATACAGAACTCTAACCTATGGTTGACAAGGGAATCACACTAACCTAATGTTATCATGCATGGGTTAAGACCTAATGTCTATCATGTTCCTCTCTTGCGCAGAGAGAAACAGAGATCCTAAGGGATAAACGGAAACAGAAACAATAACATATATACAATAAAACAGTAAAATGCATGAATGCAGCAGTACAAGCGAGGCAAGGGAGTCCCACTCAACCTCGAACCTAGAAAACAACAGGCAAAAGCGAACAAAATTCGCCTTCAACCTAACAGATTAATTGGCAAACAATACAGTCCGGGAAACTCAAACAATACATCAAAAGCTTCTAAACAGCAAAAATAAACAGCAAACAGCTACTCAGCACAGCAAGCTCCATCAACATCTATCTTCAAGTCATCTTCAAACATCTCCAGGCTTCAAGCAAGCATCAATCTTCAAGGGAAGAAAACTCTAACAGTAAACACCTTCAACAGCTTCAAACAGCCGGGCTTCAGACAGCAGCAGTCAAATGCACAGCTTCAACAGCACAATCTTCATCTTTTACAGTCTTCAAGCAAAGTCTATATCTTCAATCTTTCATGGCTTTTCTTCAAGTCAAACTCTCCAAGATGAGGAACAATCAATAGAATGAATTTGGATGTTAAACAGTTAGTTGACCACCAAAGGTGGCAAACAGACTGTTAACAACATATAGAATGTTTCTCTCAAGAGTTCTATCTCTTAGATACTGTCACCAAGCCTTCCAAAGGAAGGGGTGAGTATCTTAGAGAGACTCTGCATCATAGAGAGGGATGGAGGCAAACAAGACCTTCCATGTTTATGAAGCAAGTTTCTATGCTAAACTCTACCTAGCTCCTAGTTCCTATAACTCTTCAACAGCTGCAAGCAAGCTACACTCTCAATCAACTCTTGAACTGGGTCTTCATTCCTTGACTCTTTAATGGCTCCATCAACAAAGTCTTCAGCTCAAACCCAAACCCCAAGCAGGCCCAATACCCCACGCAATCAAACAATAACCCTAGAAAGGGCACACCACACAATCAATCAATTACAGAAATATACTAATAGTATTAATGTAATAGGGGGAACTTCTAGCATTTTCTAAGGGATCTATCACTTACCCATAATACCCCTATAGTCCCATCTTCTAATTTGTCCTAAAACCCAAAAAGAAATTTGTTTTGCTACCTCTATGTCATATTCACAACCCTAATTGACTATCCTAATAGTTTCTAACTAAAATACCTAAAATAAATCCTAAAAAATTGGTATAAAAATCAAGGGGGCACCTAATATCCATATCTAGTTGTACTAAAAAGAAAGAGGTGAAAATCCTAAAAGAAGCTCCTAAACTAAATTCAACAATTGGTAGCATCAACTAAAAGAATTAAAGAAAGCAATTAAATGTAAAAATATGCAAACAATAGAAAAATGAAGTAAAATGACAATTTTATGGTTTCATATTTTTCTTGACAGAAAATAGAAAATGGGAAAAAAAGTCTCATTAAAAAATAATGTTTTTTCATTTTTATATGAATTTTTAAAGATTAAGAAATTTGGAGAAAATTTAATAAGAAAAATGATGTAGGGGGTAAGAATAGAAATAAACTTCAGTTATTATTCACATCTGGGCCCAGCATGGGGGGTGCACATAGCATAGCACCTGGGCCCAGCTTGGTTATTCAGAAAACAAAAAAATAAAATGAAAAGAAAAAACGAGGACGCGGTGTGAATAGCAGCTAATTATAGTTCATTTGGGTTGGGCCTCGCTCAGGGGGGTGGGGAAAGCAATTAACACAAAGCCCAGCAGCGGTACATTAAGTGAAACGCCGCATTTCACTTGGGGCTGATTTTCCTCCATTCTTATTTTAAATCTCATCCGTTGGATTCCTTTCCCAGTCAATTGGTCAACACGTATCAACGATGCTGATTTCGTCTTCTTCCTTGGCTCATTTAGGGTTTCAGAATTCATGAATACACGAGCACCATGCGTGAAACTTTCCACCATTCATTCTCCCTCGTCTCTCCACCAAATTCCATGATACAAAAACCAAATTCACTATATTTCTTGCGTAGAACACAACCATGGTGTTGGTTTGCCATAAATCACCCTCTATCATTCAAACAGAAAGGTGGAACATCAAGAACTCAACATTTCCTCAGTTTTCGATCATCACCAATCTTACCAATCTTTGTACAAAAACAAACCTTATGCCACACTGAACAAATCTAGCTAATTATCTAAGATTATAACAACCTAACCATCGTGTTCTAGGTCCAAACCGAATTTACACTCACATGTCAACCTCCATGAAATCTTGCCTAAAGCTCCAGAATCAATCATCTAACCACCTAAACCATGTTTAACCTAACAATTCTCTATCATGCTACCTAATTCGAGCCAAAATGTGAGAAAAACTAACCTGGTAAAAAGTTGAAAACAGATGAGGATTCTCTTCAATTCACAGCTTGCAATGCTCTAAGATCATTCAATGTGCTATAATCTTTCTTCTGTATGCAATAACTCGAGCTCAAACCACCTGGATCTTGGTAACCAATTCCAATTGCACTTGAAGGAGATAAAATTGCATAGCACGATTCTTGCAGTTTCTTCTTCAGATCTTGCTTGCAATGTACTCAGGGATGATTATTGAATGGAATTGGATCATAAAATTGAATGAATGATGAAGAACTAAGAAGATTCGAAGGAATTT
Source organism: Lathyrus sativus (assembly GCA_963859935.3). Lineage (NCBI taxonomy): Eukaryota > Viridiplantae > Streptophyta > Magnoliopsida > Fabales > Fabaceae > Lathyrus > Lathyrus sativus. The sequence goes on along the minus strand of OZ012737.1, from coordinate 247,594,610 downwards.
ACAAAAATACAAAATGAAGTGAAACTATGAGTTCTTGATCCAAATGAAGTTCAACCCCTTTCTGGATCAGCTCTAGGGTTTATATAGATGATGATGGAAAGTTCTTGAAGATGCTAGATTAATCCCATGAGAAGTTTCATATATCATTGCATGAGAAAGTGAAAATGGCCAAGTTGAAAAATTAGCTCTGCATTGCCTTGTTACAGCCCCTCAAAATCTCTTGAATTTCTCTTTTCATGACAATTAGAGAGTGTGGAAACCATCCCTTGCCTTGCACCTTGGTTCTAGCTTGATTTGGCAAGTGTATCTTCTTTTACAAGCAACTTATGATAACTCCAATTTCTTGACTTAAAACCAAAAAACTAATATTGCCAATGATCTTAAAATTCAATTTACCTTCAAAATGGTTGGTCATATGCTTGGTTTTGCTTTTGTATCAAAAAATCACAATTTTGGTCATTTTAAAAGGTATTTTTTCCTTTAATGTTGGTCAATTTTGCAAATCTAAGTTCCATGCATTTCCAAATTGTCAAAAACACTTTTCTAGACTCAAAATGCCATTTGGAGCAAGTTTTATGTTGAACATTTCTTCATTTGAAATTTGTAAATAGGAGTTTTGGGCATATGCTTGAAATGACCTGTAATTCCACTTTCCCAAAATACCCCTGGCTTGCCAAGATCATACGTAGAGTTCTACAAATCATATGAAGGTATACCATACCTTTATAGAAATCTAAGATCATGAGGAACAACTTTCATGTTGGCCAGAAATCCATTTGAAAGCTCCTTGAGGGGTAAACGTTGCTTGGAAGTCAAGTAACTTTCACAGACAAATTTCAGTGTCCTCAGATGACCTGTAACTTGCAAGAACCATAACTTGAGTTCTATAAATCTCCTTGATGCCTTCCACCACTCAAATTAAAGGTCTTGAGATACTCTACAAGTTTCATGTTGGCCAAGGATCCATTTGAGACTTGCATTTTGAATTATCTTGCTTGGAAGTTTGCCCTAAATCAGGGGATTTTACACAGAAACCCTAATTTAGAAACCTCTCTTCTTCTTGATTTCTCTTGATTTCTCCTTGTCACAACACCACATCCATATCCACATATCAAATGATGAACCCCACATCTTTCAAATAGACCTTGATGCCCTTCAATCAAGCATTTGACCTAGGGTTGACCCAGATGAAACCCTAGTTGACTGTCTTCAACTGCAGCTCTTGTAATCACATCAATGACTTGTCTCACTTTCAAAATGACCCTCTAGGTCTTCCATGATGTCTATATACCCTCCATGCTTTCCATTCATAGTCCACAACTTCTCTGATGACCTTCAAACCCCCTCAAGGTAGGAGAAAAACCCACAGATTGGTCCACTAACTTTTCAAATTTCAATCTCTTTCTGATGACTTGGATAGGTTGAATTTGAATAAGAACCTCTTGATATGCTCATAGAGATAAGAATTGCATTTGGTCCCTTGTTGGATGGCTTGCCCATGCTATGCTATGCAGATGAATGAATTATGTACATGCCTTAATATGCAAATGCTAAAGCTATGAGACATAAACCAAGTGAAATAAGTTGAGCAAATTTTAGGGTGCAACAGTTGCCCCTATTCAAACGACTTGGACCCGACTGGGTGAAGAGCGAACGTCCTTCAAACATTCGAGGTACGAGACGGTTGAATACTAAGAACCCGGAAATTTGCCAACTGCAGAAATAAACTGCACAACGGTTTGGGGAACATTATCTACAAATCTGATTTCAACATTATCTTTCAATACTTGAATGAACTTATTGACTTCACTGGGAGAAGTACTTCTGTCAACAAAACATGACCCTGCCACTGATACAGGAAAATAACACCGTCATCACTACGGGTAATCATCTGGGAAAATAACAACACCGCCATCGCTACGGGTAATACTTTGTCATTACTACTGGAAAATGAACACCGCCATCGCTACGGGTAATAACTCCTTCACCGTTACAGAAAAATAACACCGCCATCGCTACGGGTACTGACTCTGTCACCATTACAGAAAAATAACACCGCCATCGCTACGGGTACTGACTCTATTACCATTACAGAAAAAATAACACCGCCATCGCTACGGGAAGATAACACCGCCACCACTGCGGGAAGATAACACCGTCATCGCTACGGGAAGATAACTCCGCCACCACTGCGGGAAAATAACTCCGTCACCACTACGGGAAATAACTCCGCCACCACTACGGGAAAATAACTCTGTCACCACTACGGGAAATAACTCCGCCACCACTGCGGGAAAATAACTCCGTCACCACTACGGGAAATAACTCCGCCACCACTGCGGGAAAATAACTCCGTCACCACTACGGGAAATAACTCCGCCACCACTGCGGGAAAATAACTCCGTCACCACTACGGGAAATAACTCCGCCACCACTGCGGGAAAATAACTCCGTCACCACTACGGGAAATAACTCCGCCACCACTGCGGGAAAATAACTCCGTCACCACTACGGGAAATAACTCTGCCACCACTGCGGGAAAATAACTCCGTCACCACTACGGGAAATAACTCCGCCACCACTGCGGGAAAATAACTCCGTCACCACTACGGGAAATAACTCCGCCACCACTGCGAGAAAATAACTCTGATACAACTTTTCTGCCTATCTTTGCAACAGCTAACTCCATCAATCACATGGGTAACACAATAGGAGTCTAGTCTTCCAACTTTCAGTGCTGACATGGCAGCAAATCTGAGAAGGACTATACTGGGGATTTTCTGAATCCACACTGCCAGACAACTTTGAAAAATCGATTCACGAAATCTTCTGATGTTGTCACAACAACAACCTTGAAGAAATACTCCGCTGGAGGGGTAAGAGAAACTTAAACAAGCAACTCTGTGGGGAATAATGCCAAAACCGACATTATCATTACATGTCTCACGCCGAGATCTTGAATGTTTGGTAATTAATTTGAGCAAGAGCTCTCTCCACCTGCAAGGGAAACAATACTTGAAAACAAACGGTTAACCAACCTGGTTTATGTTTCAAAATGCATATGTTTGACAATGGCGTAATGCTCCATTCGACATGGAAATGCTACGCGTTTCTTATTTGGTAGACACAAATATGACACTATATGCCAATGCAGATGCAAGCTCGAACTGTTGGGATACCGAAAACCGCTTCATCAAAATAAATGCTGAGGACAACGCCAACTCCTCTAGGGATAACCAGGTGTCGCAGAATTATTCCAGCAAAATAAATGCTGGAAGAGTGAAGCCAACTTCGCTGAGGAATAACTGAATGCGCCAATCATGATTGGACTTCTGCTGGAGAGTGAACGGGTATCACAAAGTATTCTGGCAAAATAAATTCCGGGACACATAACCAACTCTGTCGGGAAGAGTTTTAACCTTCGAGTTCCATGGGGAGGAAAGAAAACACTTGCTGAACAAAGAGAGAACTCCGCTGAGGACGAAACGACCCTCTTGGGGAAAATCAACTGACTCCGCTGGGGGAGAGTAAATGACCCTACGGGGAAGGGTAGACTGTCTGAGTACAGCTCACAAGTTGGAAATATTAATCTTCTGAGGCTAAACCACTCTGCTCGGGATGGGGAATCCTTTTGGGGGACACCATACTGTCTGAATACAGCCTTCGATCTTGGAATTATCAATCATGCTGAGGGTAAACGACCCTGCTGGAGAATGTCCTTTGGATAAGCTGAGACTAGCTGGGGAATTTGATCCTTCTTTAGTAAGGAACACTGTTATCTCCGAAGCGCGACCTGCATGGGGATTCACTTCACGTAACGAGCTTCTGGTCAGTACTGCAATATTTTGATCGTCCACTTCGTATGGTCAAGAACCCTGCAACACCACAAACGAGACAAGACAAGTCTATGCAGCCAAATCTATTCAGGTTAGCGTTCGTGACATTATTTTCAGTTAATTCAAAGTTTTAGCAATTATTGGCAAGGGCCAGCGACGTTATACACTTGCTAGTTCTATTAAACCTTGGCGTTTGTCATGTACAAAACAGTAAAGAACCAGCATCAAATACTGAATAACATGTTTTATTGATTGGGCCCCTAAATGGGCAGAGTTTTGTACACGGAATGTAACTCCTGAAAAGAGGAAGCTACGCACAACAAATATACAAGTATGCACAAAATGATAAATACACTGACAGATCAAATTTGTACACATGTCGGCAACGGGATGCAGACGAACATCACGAGCTGATCCTCCTATGACTCGCCCGACTCTAGTGCTTTCCCAGTATTCACACTTCTGAAGAGATTGTATCTGATAATCGACCCCTCAAGTATATTCTCCCGCACCAATGCGCACCGCAGTATCAAATTCGGACCGCAGTCATTTGCTTTTCAAATCCCTAACTTTTGTGTGAACCGCCCTTTACGGGTTTTCAATTCACCGGGATACCCTTTTTTGCCGAAGCCGCCCAGTGTAGGTTTTCAACTTCGCGGGTGTACATTTTTTCAATTTTATCCCTAACTTTTTCCCGAACCTTTCATTCTGTTTTTGGTTCGCCAGGATGCCCCATTTTTGCCTGGACTCTCTTTTTTCTGTCCAGCGGGTCAATTTCAAGCAAAGTATTTTTTAACTGCGTCTGAATTCACAGGCGACGTAAAGTCTTCACCGTCCATGGTGGACAATAACAAAGCTCCTCCTGAAAAGACTTTTCTGACAACGTATGGCCCTTCGTAGTTAGGGGTCCACTTGCCCCTGTGATCTGCCTGTGGCGGGAGAATCCTCTTTAGCACAAGGTCGCCTGTCTGAAAGCTCCGAGGATGTATCTTTTTATCATATGCTTTCTTCATTCGGCTCTGGTACAACCGACCATATGCTAGAGAAGCTAGCCTTTTCTCATCCATTAAACTCAGCTGGTTCAATCTGTCTTTCACCCATTCTGTCTCGTCTAGTTGGACATCTCGTAATACTCTCAGGGAAGGAATCTCAACTTCCAGTGGTAACACTGCTTCCATTCCATATACCAACGAGAACGGGGTTGCCCCGGTTGATGTGCGTACCGTCGTACGATAACCGTGCAAAGCAAAAGGTAGCATCTCATGCCAGTCCTTATAGGTCACCACCATCTTCTGAACAATCTTCTTTATATTCTTATTGGCCGCTTCAACAGCGCCATTCATCTTGGGTCGATAAGGGGAGGAGTTGTGATGCTCGATTTTAAAATTCTGACACAGCTCCTTCATCATTTTGTTATTCAGGTTTGAACCGTTGTCGGTAATTATCCGCTCGGGGATTCTATATCTGCAAATGATATCTCTCTTGATGAACCTGGCTACCACCTGCTTGGTCACATTCGCATAGGATGTCGCTTCCACCCATTTGGTAAAATAATCAATTGCTACCAGAATGAACCGGTGTCCGTTAGATGTCGTCGGTTCGATCTTTCCAATCATATCGATTCCCCACATTGAGAACGGCCACGGTGACGACATCACGTTCAGAGGACTCGGAGGCACATGGATCTTATCTGCATAGATCTGGCACTTATGACACCTCTTCGCAAACTTGAAACAATCGGTTTCCATAGTTAGCCAGTAATAACCTGCCCGCAGCAGCTTCCTCGTCATAGCATGCCCACCAGCATGCGTACCAAATGTACCCTCATGTATTTCCTCCATGAGCAGCTTCGCCTCTTTCTCATCTACACAACGTAGTAGCACCAAGTCGTGATTTCTCTTGTATAGAACACCGTCTAGATTCAGATAGAAATTACCCGCCAATCTCCTGAGAGTCTTCTGATCATGACTAGATGCCCCAACCGGATACTCTTTGTTTTTCAGGAAATTATGGATGTCAAAATACCAGGGTTTATCATCAGATGCTTCATCAATGGCAAATACGAAGGCGGGTCTGTCAAGCCGAGAGATAACAATTCTGGGAGCCTCATTCCAGAAGTTGACCTTATACATGGATGACAATGTGGCCAGGGCGTCAGCCATCTGATTCTCTGCTCGCGGTACATGATGCAACTCAACCTTGTCAGAGAAAGGCAACAATCTCCTCGCGTAATTCATGTATGGTATCAAATTAGGCTGACGTGTCTCCCATTCTCCTTTTATTTGATTCACCACCAGAGCTGAGTCTCCGTATACATCCAGATTTTTGATTCGCAAATCAATGGCTTCTTCAAGCCCCATGATACAAGCTTCGTATTCGGCTTCATTATTGGTAACCGGAAAGGTCAATCGAGCAGTAAACGGGATGTGCGACCCGTGTGGAGTAGTGATGATTGCCCCTATTCCGCTACCGTAGGAGTTTACAGCTCCGTCGAAGATCAACTACCATTTGGAACCCAATTCTGGTCCTTCTTCCAGCAATGGTTCTTCACAATCTTTCATCTTTAGGTACATGATATCCTCGTCAGGAAAATCAAACCTCATCGATTGGTAGTCCTCAATAGGCTGCTCTGCCAAGTACTCAGATAATACACTCCCCTTTATAGCCTTCTGTGAGACATACTGGATGTCGTATTCGGTTAAAACCATCTGCCAATGGGCAATTCTCCCCGATAATGCCTGCTTTTCGAATACGTATTTGATAGGATCCATCTTCGAGATGAGCATGGTGGTATGGTTTAGCATGTATTGCCTCAAGCGCTTGGCGGCCCAGGCTAACGCGCAACAAGTTTTTTCGAGCATTGAATATCGAGATTCACATTCAGTAAATTTCTTACTCAAGTAGTATATTGCATGCTCTTTTCTTCCTGTCTCGTCGTGTTGACCGAGAATGCAACCCATACTTCCCTCAAGAACCGTCAAATACATAATTAAGGGTCTCCCTGCCACTGGAGGCATCAAAATAGGAGGCTCCTGCAAATACTGTTTTATTTTATCGAACGCCTTTTGACAATTTTCATTCCATGTTACAGCCTGGTCTTTTTTCAACAGCTTGAATAACGGCTCACACGTAGCTGTTAGGTGAGATATGAACCGAGCGATGTAGTTCAACCTCCCTAAAAACCCGCGCACCTCTTTTTCTGTTTTAGGCGTCGGCATCTCTTGTATTGCTTTTATTTTTGCAGGATCAACCTCTATTCCTTTTTCGCTCACGATAAACCCCAGCAGTTTACCCGATCTCACCCCGAAGGTGCACTTGTTAGGGTTCAGTCTCAGCCTGAACTTCCTAAGCCTTTTGAATAATTTTAGCAGATTCACCAAATGTTCTTCCTCCGTTTGGGATTTGGCAATCATATCATCAACATAAACCTCGATCTCTCTATGCATCATGTCATGAAAGAGAGTCGTCATTGCACGCTGATACGTTGCCCCAGCATTCTTCAATCCGAAGGGCATCACTTTGTAACAAAATGTTCCCCAAGGCGTTATGAAAGTGGTCTTCTCCATGTCTTCTGGCGCCATTTTAATCTGATTATAGCCTGAGAAGCCGTCCATGAAGGAGAATACAGAGAATTGGGCAGTGTTGTCGACCAGCACGTCGATGTGAGGGAGCGGAAAATCATCTTTCGGGCTCGCTTTGTTCAAATCACGGTAATCTACGCACATTCTCACTTTACCATCTTTCTTCGGCACTGGCACGATATTAGCGACCCATGAGGGATATTTTGTAACAGCTAGGAAACCAGCATCCCACTGCTTTTGAACCTCCTCCTTAATTTTCACTGCCATATCAGGTCTAGTTCTGCGAAGCTTCTGCTTAACCGGCGGGCATTCTTCTTTTAGCGGCAGACGGTGCACAACCATATCCGTATCCAGCCCAGGCATGTCCTCATACGACCAAGCGAACACATCACTGTACTCTCTGAGCATTTCAACCAGTCTTCGCTTGACGTCGCTCTGCAGCGCGGCTCCTATACGGATGTTCTTTTCAACCCCTTCCGACCCCAGGTTAATAATTTCAATGACCTCCTCATGAGGCAGAATGACTCGTTCTTCTTGCTTTACCAACCAAGACAACTCTTCGGGAACGTCGCCATCTTCAACAATCTCTTCTTCGGCCTGAAATACCGGGTGCTCAAAGTCGAAATGAGTCATAGGCGGTTCAATGATGTCATCTGAAAATATTATCCTGCAAAAGGAATGGTTAAATGCTTCAAAATATGCATAAAGCGAATAACCACGTTGCCATTTTATTGTAAAACACAAAAACAGGAAAAACAGAGATCACAATATTTGTACATGAAAAAACGCCTTTTATTTAATGATTAAACAATGCAATGTACATAACAGCACGACCCTAAGCAAAATCACGATGCCCCGGGTAAGACACCGGATTGTTCAACAATTAAGAAAACAAAGTATTACTGTTTGGTAGTCACAGGAACAATCTCCTGAATAGACCAATTGCATAATCTTTGTCCTGGCACGCTCGGCTGAATCCAGGCGTCCATGTCGCAGTCACTGTCTCCTTCTTCGGAATCTGAAATAGCGTTGATGGCCTCGTGATACACTCCACTAGCTGTGATTGTTATTGGTCCTTTGAAACGAGGTGCCCCAGCAGCAGGCGTTGATGACGACGGTTGATATCCCAGCCCAAATCTGTCCATCTTCACGGGAATATCCAGAACCTTGCCCCAGCCTTTTGTCTCACCAGTCTTCACTAGAGCTTGAGCCTCCTTGTATGACGATACGGCCACCTCTGACGCTTTACTCGGCCGTGGAACTTTGTCTTTGATGCGCAACCCTTCAAAGGCTTGACAGGGTGTTTCATGAATCTCGCCGTCGACTTCTACATATTTGAATGATGACAGATGGCTAACCGATATATCTTCTTCTCCACAGACCGTGACCACACTGTCCCCTACCATGTATTTCAGCTTTTGGTGCAAGGTAGATGTGACTGCCCCAACACCATGGATCCATGGTCGTCCGAGAAGACAGCTGTATGTTGGCTGGATGTCCATAATGTAAAATTCAGTTTCGAAAACCTCCGGCCCTACCTATAGAGGTAACGTTATGGATCCAAAGACTGTTCTTCGTGTACCATCAAATGCCCTGACCACCAAGTCACTAGGCGCACAAATGATTCCCCTGACGTCCAGTTTCATCATTGCTTTCTTTGGCAGCACGTTTAAGGAAGATCCGGTATCTACCAGTACATGGGACATGACTGAGCCCCTACACTCAACTGAGACGTGCAACGCCATGTTATGCTCTCTCCCGTTCGGGGTCAAATCAAAGTCCGTAAATCCCAAGCTATGGCCTGCGTTCACATGCGCCAACACCCCCTCCAACTGATTCACAGAAACATCTTGGGGTACGAAGGACGTATCCAGAACTTTCAACAATGCATTCCTATGAGCTTCGGAACACAATAGCAACGACAGTATGGATATCTTCGATGGCGTCTGTTGAAGGTGTTCAACAATCTTATAATCACTCTTACGAATAAGGCGCATAAACTCTTCCACATCCTTCAACGACGTTTCTTTTTCGTTCCTCTGCACAGGGACATTCTCATTCATCTTTCCTTTTCCTTTTGCCAGTCGTTCAGCCTCTACCTCAGGCGATATAAAGATTCTCCCACTTCTCGTTATCCCTCTGGTGCCGACGACATTGTCTACAACTTCAACTGGATGTTTACCAATATCAATTTTCACCCCATCACAGTATGCTTCCAACCCATAGGTCCAGGGTACTGCCTTAGTGCTCTCATAAGGGACTGGTCCTGCCTTGGTGATAGTGATCGGCGGTCGCCTGGCTGGCGCTGTTATAGTTATTGTTTTTCGGGGAATTGTCACGGTAGCTACGTCACTTTGCTCTTCCGCTGATAACTCTGCAGGTTCTTCAACTGCCGTTCTGTCGAATTGTAATGTGCCTCCATCTATCAAGGTCTGAATACCCTTCTTCAACTCAGCACAACCCCCAGCTTGGGTCCAACACTCTAAACAATACTCATCGCAGCCCGGATACACACCTCCTTTCAATAATCTGCTCTTTATCTCGCACAACGGTGTCTTGAGGTCATCAACATTCATAACCAAGTTCAAACCTTCCTCAGTTAAAATAGCATTTGCCCCATGGTTGGGCATGGGCTTTTGTACTATGTTCGGACCTGCTTGCCCGAAATTTATAGCTTTGCTATCCAACAGATCCTGTACCACATGCTTGAACGCGTGGCAACTCTCTATGTCGTGGCCAGGAGCCCCAGAGTGGAATTCACAGTGCTTGTTCGCGTCAAAGCCGTACGGCGGAGTGCCTATTATTGGCGCCATAGTCCTCTTTTCCACCAAGTTCAAACCCAGTAACGTCTGTAGCAATTCTGCATACGTTGAAGGAGGCGTTTCAAACGCCCTCCTTGGTTTGCCCCCCTGGATTCTGCGTTGGGAAGGATGTACCCCCTGTTGTGGTTGCTGCTGCTGTGGTGGTATTGGTTGTTGCTGAAATGGAATGGTGACACTTGCCACTTGCTGCGGATGATTGTACTGACTTCGACCTCTGCCCCGGCCTCGGCCTCGGCCCCCGAATACTGCACTTGCATCACCTTGCCGGCGACCACCAAAAGCCCTTCTGTTACTGCCAGCTGAAGTGGATTCCTCAGCTTGGAATCTCCCCAGTTTAATATTGCTTTCAATTTTCTCACCCATCAAGATTAAGTCCGAGAAACTGCCCAGGGAAGTATGAAATAGCTTGTCATAAAACACACCAGTAAATGTTCCTATGAACATATCATTCATTTCTTTGTCGTCTAAAGGAGGATGAACTCGTGCGGCCAGGTCGCGCCACCTCTGCGCATATTCTTTGAAGCTCTCATCTTTCTTCTGGGACAACCCCTGCAATTGGACCCGGTTGGGGGCCAAGTCACTATTGTACTTATAATGAGCCACAAACGCTTCGGCCAGCTGCTTCCAAGTCTTTATCTGAGTTGGCTCCAACCCCATGTACCATTCAAGGGAAGGACCAGACAAGTTGTCTTGAAAGAAATGCATCAGCATCCTTTCATCGTTTGAATAGGCCGACATCCTTCTGTAGTATGACCGCACATGCACCTTTGGACAGGTATCCCCCTTATATTTGTCGAATGTGGGAGCTTTGAATTTTAGCGATACCCTCAGACCAGGCACCAGACCCATTGTGGTCATATCTAAACCAACAGCACTCTGATTCACAACGCCTTTCATCTGCTCCTCGAGCATCTTGATTCTCTGAGAATCATCCAAAGGACCTTCAAAACCTCCACCAGAGAAAGCATCCTCTTGCTGATCTTCTAGCCAATTACCGTTCCCATTTCCGTATCCATCGTACCCGTTGTTACGGCCAAATCTAGTCTGATTCATCACAGGGCCCCGCCCCCTGTTACCATACCCCGGAACGACTCCGGCAGGTCCAAAAGACATTATCCCAGCGCCATTTCCATTACCGAGTCCGCCATAACCCTGATTAGTCATACCGAATCCGTCCTGTCTGAAGCCCTGAGCGTTGAAGCCGTACTTCCCATCATGATCAAACCCCTGGTCATTAAAGGCAAATCCGTTGTTACCGAAGCCATTGCCTCCCATATTATCACCACCCAGATTGACATCTCCGAACCCAACGTTGTTGATGACAGTCTCGTTACCGATTCCTGCGTTACCGTTCCCGGCGGCAGCGCCGTTGCTCACATTGACAGCAGGTATGTTCACCACAGGTGGAGCTACTGGTGTAGGAGTACCATCCCCGTGAACAGTGTCGACTCGCACAGAATTATGATCTTCGTTTCCGTGCCCAGCATTTCTCATCAGCAAAGGCTGCACCAAAGCTTGCAAGTTCTCCTGGCCTTTCACAATGGTCTCCATTGTCTGCATGAATAGCGCCAGCTTCTCACGCATGTCCTGCATTTCATTCTGCATCTGATCCATAACTCTTCTGCAGTTGGTACGAGTGGAGTATCGGTGCGGGCGTTGACTTTCAATCCTGAAAAGACCTGGACGGTGCAGGGAATAAGATACAGTTCAATAATCACCTGTAATGCAATATGAATGTGAATGCAATGCAATATGTGTCTGTGCATTAGGGAATATCATTCCCCGATCCTAGTGCGAATGTGCCAGTGTGGTGACAGTGACAGCAATACGGAGTTCGGAGCTGAATCATAGAAAATACCTCATATATTGCAGAGAAATCCATTAAGCCAGGAATACAATATCAAGGAGTGTACAATAAGAAGGCATGACCTCAACCAACAATCATGGTGATGGTCAGCACAATGCAAATAAAGCATACAAATTAATACCTGAAATGGTCAAGTGCTCCCATATGCCTGGTACTCTTCTAATAACCTCTTAGTCTCTGGATGACTTGGTCGGGTAAGCAGACCCTCAACAAGTAGATCTCTTCGCTTGAGAACACGTCGTAAATCACCAGCAGATTCCTCCTATGCCCCTTCTCCGAAGCGATCCTCTAGCTTCCGCTTCTGAGATACATCCTCTTTCTTTCCTTCGATGGCCTTGTTCAATGCGTTCTAAAGACTATATCTTGCCATCACCTCCTCTTCATACTTTTTAGTGCTAGCCTTCAACTGTTCTTCGAGTTCAGAAATTTGCTGCTTCAATTTGTCTTCCCTCTTTTTGTTGTTGGTTAGCGTAGCATTCCACGTTTTGTTACAAGAAGAGATTTCCCGGTGAGCGGCATCGAGTGCTTTCTTCTTGGACTCCAACATATCATGAGAGCTTCTGAATTCTTTCCCCAGACGTTCACGCTTCTTTTTCTCTTCGGTCAGTTCAGCTCCTAGCCTGTTTACTAATTCAATCTGCTGTTGAAAAGAATGCACAACCTTGTTCTTCTCACTACGCATCTGAGCCAGTTCCTTTTCTAACTCTTCATTAGCCAACAGCAAGGCTTCCTTCTCTTTTACAACTTGCTCGTAGACCTCCATAGTAACGGTGGTTGGTTCCTCTACTGGAACATGAACATGGACTGGTGCAGCTGGAAACGGCATTAGCAACTGTTTTGCTCTCTCTTGGATCCAAACTTTGTATGGTACATAAGCCTGACAATCATTCTTCCCCAATAGTGGTTTCCCTCTCCTGTTGATACGCATCCAAGCGTGTTGAAGCTTGGCTAGTAATTCTCCATTCAAGTCACCGGTGAAGTACAGAGATTCCTGTACTTCTTTCTCCCTAGGTGGGTTCTTCAATGCGTATCCAAACTGGCGAACAAACAGAGATGGATTATAATTGATGCATCCTTTCCTTCCTATCAAGGGCACATTCGGATATCCAGAGCAACTGAAAATAAGCTCAGACCCCAGCAAGTCTCGGTCAAACCACTCGATGTCTTCAGAAGATAGTCTCATCAGGCTCTCTGGCCAGTCAGCTGTAGTTGCACCATCTACAAAAGGTCCCTTTAGGGGGAGGTGGCTCTTAAACCACATGTACAGCAAAGGCACACAACAAGAGACATTCTTGCCTCTCCTATTCTCATTTATGTAATGCAGCGAATGGTAGAAATCCCCGATCAATGTGGGTACCGGGTTGCCAGCAGCAAACAATTGAAATGCATCAATGTCCACAAAATTTGGGAAATTGGGAAACAACACTATCCCATAGATGCACAGAGCCAAAACAGCGTTAAAGACTATCCAGCATCCGCTCTTGGCATATTCTTGGGCTTTACCAATCAGAAACTGGAGAGAGAAGCCTGGAACCCCATGCCAAGAAGTCATCAATAGCTTAGAAGCGTCCATGTGCAAAGCCACTGCTAAGTCCTCTAACTTGGGCTCAGCGTCAAAGTGAATGAAAGGAACCTTATTCTGTACTGGCAGCTCAGTGAACTCTGCGTACTCTTCCATGGTAGGCCCCAAAATAAAGTCAGCAAATGTGAAACATCCCAAGGCAGGGTCATAGAATTGCATCAATGTATACAGCCCATTCAGTTCATCATCGGTTGGTTTGCGAACCAATCTCAACAGTCTTCCGTAACTCTGCCTGAAGCTTCTCCGGACATCCTCATCAGCAAGGGAAATCAAACCAAGTAGGGGAGTAACATCAGGGGTAGGTAACTTGTAGGCAACTGTCATTCTCAACCCAGCCATGATCAATAATCAGAAGTCCGAACACTAGAATCAGGGAATATGCAAATGCACCTGCAGCACAGACACACGTTAATGGAATGCGATGATAATGGTTATGCAGACAATGCAATGCAAATAAAATGCAACAGGGACCAAATGCCATGGCTGAGAAGCCTGAACCACATCATAAGTCTCAGATAGACCATCCAGAATTCCTCAAACCCTGGCCTTAGGCAGACCCAATACAAAGCTTCAACTCTGGTCTCTGATAGACCCCATACATAAGCTCCAATCAAGCCTCAGACCCAATAATCACTCCAACTTGGTCTCTGACAGACCCCAATAACTGTCCATAGGTAGCCTGAATCTCAAATCAAGAAATAAACCGGTATCTGGAGGTCTAGTTACCTGCATAGCCCCAAACCCTCTCACAGGTAGGTGTCCTAGTAACTGACAATGGTATGGCATCCTATGCGGTCGTCGGCGTCACAAACTTTCAGGGTTGATGATACGATTCCCAGAAGGAGTGGCATCACTAAATCCTGAAGAGGCCTCACTTAGCCAACTTCCAAATGATCGGTTCCCAGAGTCGACAATCCAACTAACCAGCAACCCGAGCCACCCAAAGGGTAGGACAGGAGGCCAACCAGAAGAACCTCGTCTAAGTGTGAATTTTGCGGGACACTAGGACATGCAAAGCACGTGCGCGCCCACTACTTTCCACTCTAATTCTAGGTGCACTCAAGCCCAGGTCCGGCTTATCTCTCAATCATAGAACCCCCGTCACACCCCAATACAACAATAATAACAATAATATAATGCTGAAAGTAAAATACAGAAAAAGTAAATCCATACAAAATCCTCGACGGGAAAACAAGCGCTAGGATTGACTCGCTTAGGGGACGTTGGATCCCCAGCAGAGTCGCAAGCTGTCGCTACTGCGAAAATCGGCGCTGGCTGAACAGAAGAGTCGCCACCGTGCGTTATTTATCCCAAAGGAGGGAAAGGAAACGCTCAAAGTAAACCTACCGCAAAGACGGGAAAGGAATGGTCATCGCAACCAAATCCTGGATTCGGGAGTCGGTTACGCAAGGGGAAGGTATTAGCACCCCTCACGTCCGTCGTACCCGACGGGATCCACGCTTATTTTCTGTCAAAAGGACTGTTATTCTATCTACTCTACAGGTCTGGGGTTAAAAGAAAATAAAATGACTCGGCAAAGCATCGCACTTTATGCCTACGTATTCCCGTCTGGAACGAGAAATCAGAGTCAACGTAGTTCGCCTACCTACGGGAAAGGAGGGGAAGGTTGCTCGCTAGGATATCGCATCCTATGCCTACGTACTTTCATATAACATGAAAGATCAGAGCAAACGTAGTTCGGGCCACGTACGACACAGGTCTGTTTTGATCGCTTTTATCTCCTTCTGAAAAAGGGTTTTTCTGCTTAACAGTCCAAGCGGACAAAAATGACGTTTTTATGAGTTCACATTCTTTTACGGAAGAAGTGTCTTTTATTGTGTTTGAAAGATTTATTGTGTTTTTCTGTTTGTTTTGAGAAAGAAGAGACAGAACTCTAACCTATGGTTGACAAGGGAATCACACTAACCTAATGTTATCATGCATGGGTTAAGACCTAATGTCTATCATGTTCCTCTCTTGCGCAGAGAGAAACAGAGATCCTAAGGGATAAACGGAAACAGAAACAATAGCATATATACAATAAAACAGTAAAATGCATGAATGCAGCAGTACAAGCGAGGCAAGGGAGTCCCACTCAACCTCGAACCTAGAAAACAACAGGCAAAAGCGAACAAAATTCGCCTTCAACCTAACAGATTAATTGGCAAACAATACAGTCCGGGAAACTCAAACAATACATCAAAAGCTTCTAAACAGCAAAAATAAACAGCAAACAGCTACTCAGCACAGCAAGCTCCATCAACATCTATCTTCAAGTCATCTTCAAACATCTCCAGGCTTCAAGCAAGCATCAATCTTCAAGGGAAGAAAACTCTAACAGTAAACACCTTCAACAGCTTCAAACAGCCGGGCTTCAGACAGCAGCAGTCAAATGCACAGCTTCAACAACACAATCTTCATCTTTTATAGTCTTCAAGCAAAGTCTATATCTTCAATCTTTCATGGCTTTTCTTCAAGTCAAACTCTCCAAGATGAGGAACAATCAATAGAATGAATTGGGATGTTAAACAGTTAGTTGACCACCAAAGGTGGCAAACAGACTGTTAACAACATATAGAATGTTTCTCTCAAGATTTCTATCTCTTAGATACTGTCACCAAGCCTTCCAAAGGAAGGGGGTGAGTATCTTAGAGAGACTCTGCATCATAGAGAGGGATGGAGGCAAACAAGACCTTCCATGTTTATGAAGCAAGTTTCTATGCTAAACTCTACCTAGCTCCTAGTTCCTATAACTCTTCAACAACTGCAAGCAAGCTACACTCTCAATCAACTCTTGAACTGGGTCTTCATTCCTTGACTCTTTAATGGCTCCATCAACAAAGTCTTCAGCTCAAACCCAAACCCCAAGCAGGCCCAATACCCTCACACAATCAAACAATAACCCTAGAAAGGGCACACCACACAATCAATCAATTACAGAAATATACTAATAGCATTAATATAATAGGGGGAACTTCTATCATTTTCTAAGGGATCTATCACTTACCCATAATACCCCTATAGTCCCATCTTCTAATTTTTCTTAAAACCCAAAAAGAAATTTGTTTTGCTACCTCTATGTCATATTCACAACCCTAATTGACTATCCTAATAATTTCTAACTAAAATACCTAAAATAAATCCTAAAAAATTGGTATAAAAATCAGGGGGGCACCTAATATCCATATCTAGTTGTACTAAAAAGAAAGAGGTGAAAATCCTAAAAGAAGCTCCTAAACTAAATTCAACAATTGGTAGCATCAACTAAAAGAATTAAAGAAAGCAATTAAATGTAAAAATATGCAAACAATAGAAAAATGAAGTAAAATGACAATTTTATGGTTTCATATTTTTCTTGACAGAAAATAGAAAATGGGAAAAAAAGTCTCATTAAAAAATAATGTTTTTTCATTTTTATATGAATTTTTAAAGATTAAGAAATTTGGAGAAAATTTAATAAGAAAAATGATGCAGGGGGTAAGAATAGAAATAAACTTCAGTTATTATTCACATCTGGGCCCAGCATGGGGGGTGCGCATAGCATAGCGCCTGGGCCCAGCTTGGTTATTCAGAAAACAAAAAAATAAAATGAAAAGAAAAAACGAGGACGCGGTGTGAATAGCAGCTAATTATAGTTCATTTGGATTGGGCCTCGCTCAGGGGGGTGGGGAAAGCAATTAACACAAAGCCCAGCAGCGGTACATTAAGTGAAACGCCGCGTTTCACTTGGGGCTGATTTTCCTCCATTCTTATTTTAAATCTCATCCGTTGGATTCCTTTCCAAGTCAATTGGTCAACACGTATCAACGATGCTGATTTCGTCTTCTTCCTTGGCTCATTTAGGGTTTCAGAATTCATGAATACACGAGCACCATGCGTGAAACTTTCCACCATTCATTCTCCCTCGTCTCTCCACCAAATTCCATGATACAAAAACCAAATTCACTCTATTTCTTGCGTAGAACACAGCCATGGTGTTGGTTTGCCATAAATCACCCTCTATCATTCAAACAAAAATATGGAACATCAAGAACTCAACATTTCCTCAGTTTTCGATCATCACCAATCTTACCAATCTTTGTACAAAAACAAACCTTATGCCACACTGAACAAATCTAGCTAATTATCTAAGATTATAACAACCTAACCATCGTGTTCTAGGTCCAAACCGAATTTACACTCACATGTCAACCTCCATGAAATCTTGCCTAAAGCTCCAGAATCAATCATCTAACCACCTAAACCATGTTTAACCTAACAATTCTCTATCATGCTACCTAATTCGAGCCAAAATGTGAGAAAAACTAACCTGGTAAAAAGTTGAAAACAGATGAGGATTCTCTTCAATTCACAGCTTGCAATGCTCCAAGATCATTCAATGTGCTATAATCTTTCTTCTGTATGCAATAACTCGAGCTTAAACCACCTGGATCTTGGTAACCGATTCCAATTGCACTTGAAGGAGAGAAAATTGCATAGCACGATTCTTGCAGTTTCTTCTTCAGATCTTGCTTGCAATGTACTCAGGGATGATTATTGAATGGAATTGGATCATAAAATTGAATGAATGATGAAGAACTAAGAAGATTCGAAGGAATTTGCAAAAATGCAAAATGAAGTGAAACTATGAGTTCTTGATCCAAATGAAGTTCAACCCCTTTCTGGATCAGCTCTAGGGTTTATATAGATGATGATGGAAAGTTCTGGAAGATGCTAGATTAATCCCATGAGAAGTTTCATATATCATTGCATGAGAAAGTGAAAATGGCCAAGTTGAAAAATTAGCTCTGCATTGCCTTGTTACAGCCCCTCAAAATCTCTTGAATTTCTCTTTTCATGACAATTAGAGAGTGTGGAAACCATCCCTTGCCTTGCACCTTGGTTCTAGCTTGATTTGGCAAGTGTATCTTCTTTTACAAGCAACTTATGATAACTCCAATTTCTTGACTTCAAACCAAAAAACTAATATTGCCAATGATCTTAAAATGCAATTTACCTTCAAAATGGTTGGTCATATGCTTGGTTTTGCTTTTGTATCAAAAAATCACAATTTTGGTCATTTTAAAAGGTATTTTTTCCTTTAATGTTGGTCAATTTTGCAAATCTAAGTTCCATGCATTTCCAACTTGCCACAAACAATTTTCTAGACTCAAAATTCCATTTGGATCAAGTTTGATGTTGAACATTTCTTCATTTGAAATTTGGAAATAGGAGTTTTGGGCATATGCTTGAAATGACCTGTAATTCCACTTTCCCAAAATACCCCTGGCTTGCCAAGATCATAAGTAGAGTTCTACAAATCATATGAAGGAATACCATACCTTTCTAGAAATCTAAGATCATGAGGAACAACTTTCATGTTGGCCAGAAATCCATTTGAAAGCTCCTTGAGGGGTAAAAGTTGCTTGGAAGTAAAGTAACTTTCACAGACAAATTTCAGTGTCCTCAGATGACCTGTAACTTGCAAGAACCATAACTTGAGTTCTATAAATCTCCTTGATGCCTTCCACCACTCAAATTAAAGGTCTTGAGATACTCTACAAGTTTCATGTTGGCCAAGGATCCATTTTAGACTTTAATTTTGAATTAGCTTGCTTGGAAGTTTGCCCTAAATCAGGGGATTTTACACAGAAACCCTAATTTAGAAACCTCTCTTCTTCTTGATTTCTCTTGATTTCTCCTTGGCACAACACCACATACATATCCACATATCAAATGATGAACCCCGCATCTTTCAAATAGACCTTGATGCCCTTCAATCAAGCATTTGACCTAGGGTTGACCTAGGGTTGACCCAGATGAAACCCTATTTGACTGTCTTCAACTGCAGCTCTTGTAATCACATCAATGACTTGTCTCACTTTCAAAATGACCCTCTAGGTCTTCCATGATGTCTATATACCCTCCATGCTTTCCATTCATAGTCCACAACTTATCTAATGACCTTCAAACCCCCTCAAGATAGGAGAAAAACCCACAGATTGGTCCACTAACTTTTCAAATTTCAATCTCTTTCTGATGACTTGGATAGGTTGAATTTGAATAAGAACCTCTTGATATGCTCATAGAGATAAGAATTGCATTTGGTCCCTTGTTGGATGGCTTGCCCATGCTATGCTATGCAGATGAATGAATTATGTACATGCCTTAATATGCAAATGCTAAAGCTATGAGACATAAACCAAGTGAAATAAGTTGAGCAAATTTTAGGGTGAAACACCTGCTACACTGCTGCTCTACTCCTGCAAAATTTCTGCTACATCAAAAAACGCGACAATTGCCAATAGTACGACCCACCATCCTGCTTTTCATAATTCCAACCATTATCTGCAAAAGAAGAACAACACAACAAGCCATAAACTTGTTTTTACCTGCATAAAAAAAATGAGAAAAAAACACAATCAGCAACAAAACTTCAATAAAACATTAAGCGGATGTGCCACTAATATTCACAAAAATGTAGCAGGAGAATGGTTCCTCATAAAGCGTTGGTTACCATCTAATGGACTCATCAGCAAAGCCATCGTACAGCAAACAGTAGAATTCGAAAATGCATCTGTACCCCCTCGGGACCATTTCTCTACGTACGAGACCAAAACAGTGCCAAGTTGCAAGTCATCATAATACGCTGGTAACGCAACAGGACCACCATTTTCCTTTCAATACGCATAAGCCAATACTCCCACTTATACAAGCTGTCCACAATCTGAAATTACTATTGTCCATAACCTGAAAAAAAGAAAAATAGTGCAAAGATGAGGACCCACATAAAGGACAACATACACACCAAGTTTCATACGTTTTTCCTTCAACCTGAGCCATTACGCGCACTACGTCACAGACTTAAACGCAACAGACAAAGAAAAGCATATCATCTCAAAAACAAGTTTTTGGTTGGCCAACCGACCTACATCCGCAGCAGGTGTTACCACTACCTTTCATCAATATTTGCATTCTATAAACCGTCCAAAATTCTGCAATACGCACCTGTAAACAAAGGACAACAATAATAGCTTGGAAAAGGACAATTTCCGCAGAGAAAACGCGGTGCCACCATCCATCCATGATTCAGTACTATCAATACAAGAGGAGACACACAATAAGTAAAAAACCTATACAGCCCATCCATACACAGAAATTTCACACGTCCAACTCGTAAAAAGGAATCAAAGCAGCAACAATTCTTTCCACCCTCAAAATCCTCAAATACCCTTAAGACTCTTCGATATCCTCTATAAATATAACCTTCTTCACCCTCATTTCAGAAGCCGGGGAGCCAACAAAATTCTGAAAAAGTTCCTCCTCAAACCCCACTTCAAACTCTCCTTCAACAACCTTCGAACCTCACCTTCTTTCTCACCCAACTCTTCTTCAACCGTTAATCAATATACCCCATTATTTTTTATTCACCCTGAACCATTTACAACCTTTCACCATTAATACAAAACTCACCTCACTCTATAAAGGAACTTCATTTTCACCCCAAAGGAAATTCTCGGAACCAAGGAAACCCAGCCACACAGAACTCCATGATAGAACGAAAAACGCAAGAACAAACCCTTACAAAAACGGCGACTTCACCTCCTCCCTCATTTCCTCGAGCAACCACAAGCCTTGTGTCCTCTTCCTCAACCTCCATATCCGTTTCAACCATAAAACCAGTTACACTTTCAGATCTTCAACTGGACCCTTCTAACCGCAATAGCTTCCAAATTTCTTCAAAACTCATAAACCCTAAATCCCATTTCAAAACTCAAACCCACAACAAGCCCAGAACAGAGAAGATGAAGAGAGAATAGAGAGGAAGTTGCAAAGTAAAAACCTGAGATTGAGCGAGAGACTGGATCGAGAAGGAGCACACGAAAATCATGTTGAAAGTTGGACCTTGCTCATCGTTTTTGTTCAATTTAAGGCGAGGATGATGTTGAGTCCGCGTTCCTCCATGTTTGTCTTTTGACGGATTTATCTATTTTAGGTATAAGCTTGTTGAGGCTGTCACAGAGCTTGGCTTACCTTGTTCTTTTTTTTGAAAGGTTTTTTTTATTTGTGAGTTGAACATGGGCCTGATGGCCCGCCTGTTTCTTTAGTTTCTTTTTTTGTGCGATGTTGGAGGAGGCGATGGGCTCCGAGCCCATAGAACCCTCACCTATTTTTCACACCCCTCAATTAATCCAGCACACCTCACCCCTTTTTGTTTTACCATAATATACTCTCCTTTAATCTTGTGTTTTTTTAATAATTATTTACTTTCATTAAGCTTCTTATTAAGTTTCTTTGGAAAGTTTTTATTAAGATTTATTTCATTATCGTTTTTCGGTCGATGACGATACCCCAAGTTATAACTTTGTCAAATTATTGACGAGTAATGAAAAACCCGAGACCGTTTTCTTTTTAACTTCTTTCATTTTCGATTTTTATCGATTTCTTGCTTATTTTGGTCAATGACAATTTTTAAATTATTATCGGTCAAAATTATTGATAGATGATAATTTTAGTCGAGACTATTTCACTTGCACTTCAAATTATTTTTTAAACATTTTCTCGAAAAAACTCCAAAAGAGGGAGATTCTTGAAATCTAGCATTTCTTGGATCTTCGAATGAGCAACTCTTGAGACTCGCTCTTGAGTTGTTGTTCATTCAATCTTTTGATTTTCTCAAGCATATTCTCAACGTCTTTTTGATCAAAACCCCGAAAGAAAGAGGCACTTGGAGTCTAGCATTCCTTGTGTCTTCGAGTGAATAATTCTCAAAGCACGCCCTTTGAATTGTTATTTACTCAACCTTTCGAATTCAATCATTTTTAAACATTCTCCTGAGTCGAATGCTCGTCCGCATTCGCAACCCATTTCATTCACAATTCCTCGTGGTCTCGATATTAGGTGCACCCTCAGGGACTAATATCGTTTCTCACAACCTTAACCCTTGACACGTCGTCAAGCCGGTTCCATCTTCGATCAAATCTTCGACACGTCGTCGAACTACTTCCAAACCAACTTCCTTTGGCCTCGCATGCCATTCTTCTATTCGATCCTTTCACAAACATTTTTAAAAACTTACGAAAGAGATATATTCTTAGAATCTAGCATTCTTTGAATATTTGAATGAGTAACTCTCGAGGCGCGCCCTTGAGTTGTTATCAGTTCATTCTTTCGATTTCAAAACATCCAACTCCTTACCTTCAATTTATTCAGTCAATTCTCGAAAGAACTGAATTCTTGGAGTCTCGCATTCCTTGAATTCTTGAGTGATAAGCTCTTGAGACGTGCTCTTGGGTTGCTTGTCAGTCACTCTTTCGTCTCTTTTCTCAAACTTCCAACCTGTTCAACCTCATCTTTTCGTGGTTGTTACCACGAACTACGGACGCTCTGATTCTTTATTCATTCTTGAATACAAGATACGTAGGCACAAGATTGCGATGATCTTGACGAGCACAATTCCCTCTATCTTCTGTTTCTCCCCATCCTTTCCCGTAGTCGAACTTGTTAGACTAAGGCACGGATCTAGAAGGGGGGGTTGAATAGATCCCTTTTAAAAATTTGAGTGGCGCTACCAATAAAATTGGTTTTCAAAATTGTTTTCAAATGCGGAAGCGGCCTTGGAAAATATAGTCTAAAACGAACAACTATTGGAGAGCCGGATATGCGTCAAGCAGATGAATTTAAGACGATAACGGATAGTAAATCACTACACACTTTTATGCAAAACTCAGATGTGATTCACTCGTACTATTTCCTTATTCCAATGATAAAAAATTACACCAAAACTAGCAGCAAAATTAAGGCAATTTTAGTTCAGCACTTTTGTCGAACAGTTGGTGTGCTCAAAACTAGCAGCAAAATTAAGGCAATTTTAGTTCAGCACTTTTGTCGAACAGTTGGTGTGCACAAATACCTTAAATGATATTTGTGTTGAATGAGTGATTGAAAAAGCCTTAGTACAGTATTTCTATTGTACTTAGTAGTTAAAAAACAGTGTTTCACCAACTCACTCAATCAATACTACAATTTGACAAAATCACTTATTCTAGAATCACTTAATTTTTAAGCTGTAATTGAAAATGCAGAAAATAAAGGAACACAAGATTTGATGAGGCAGTTCCCCCAGTCGTCCTCGCGTTGGGGTACGTCTGCCCTCAATTCTACAATGAGAATTGAGATATGTATTGAATAGATATCACCTGTTTGGTAGAACAGTTATACACAAGAATCGATAGACAATTGATACAAACAATCTTAATGTTGCTGATAATTTCTACCACTTCTTGCCCCTTGATTCAAGATGAATCAAGTCCTCCAATTTGATGTGAATGACCTCCGATTGCAGCCACCTTATTGACAACTCTTCCGTTGATCAAACCTTCGGCACGGCTGATCTTAGACACACCCAAATTGAACCCGGAACGTCTTCAACCTTTCAACGCCCTAGCTACTAGATTGATCAACCTTCCGCTAATCAATCACCTTCGCACTCGCTTGATTGTTGAACCGACGATTCCGTAACAAAAGCCTTCAAAACCTGTAGTCTTGATAGGTAAAACCTCAAAGGTTTTCTCCCAAGAAACACCTGCACCAGCTTCCACTCGAACCGGATCTTCAATCACGCGTTCGAACCTTATCACCGTCGAGCAAACCACAAACCGCAGCAAAAAATTGATTATCTGTAATTTGAGGATTTGTGAGTTGATTGAACGATGAAGATGAAGAACACTGATGCACCTCTTTCACGTTTCTTGACCTGAACACTTTCTCACAATGCTTTCAAAAATGTTGTAAAAAAAATGTTCTCAAAAATATTCTGAAAAAATGTTAGTTGTTAAAATTGAAAAGACAGCTATTTATAGTAATATACAAAACAGACAGATGACAGATCAATGAAACATAGCAGAATTTCTGTTTCTGCGCGCGAACGGTCGACCATAGGGTCGGCGTGCGCTGAGCCGTGTGACACTCAAACTGTCATGCGCCGAGTCAGCGGTCGACGCATGATCTTCATGCGCTGAGCCGTCTGATTCTTAAACCTGCATGCGCCAAGTCAGCGGTCGACGCATGGTTCCATGCGCTGACCCGTGTGAACTGAATGAAACTGTGTGCTGACGGTATGGTTGACTCATAGCTACAAAACCTGCAAAAATTGATATGTTTGTTGTTTCGTGCATCTTGTCACGACCAAACATTAGTCACATATATTGCCAATGAAATATGATGATTTAAAAGGATATAGGAAGGATGTAATATGTTAAGTATTGCATGACGATTCTGATTCATCCGAGGTTGTACTTTGTCATCATCGTAAGTATGCATGACGACTCTGATTCATCCGAGGTTGTACTTTGTCATCATCGAAACTTGAGAACGTATGTTGTGAGACAGTTTTCCCTCACATTCTCCCCCTTTTTGATGATGACAAACCTATGCGAAGCTTGGTGAACACAACATGCGATATCTTTAACATAGTAGTAAGCTCCCCCTTTCTTTTACAGTCATAGCTGTTGTGATCTACAATCTACTTGTCTTTTCTCCCCCTTTGACAACATCAAAAAGAGATGGAGAAAGGTAAAGTTTTGGCATATTAACAATTAACAAAATACTCAACAGGCTATAAGTAATCATATACCAATATCCACACAAAATATTGACAATGAGCAAAATATTAAAAATAGATTAAACCAAATTAAGGACACATAAGTCATAACATTTTATAGGAATCAAGACTGTAAAACAAACATTAGTGTGCACTTAGGAGAGATAAAACAGAACATGATAACAAAAACAACATGGAGAATGAGCAAATGCAAAAACAAATGACTAATATCCTTGTCCCTTGCCCATATCAAAGGAAGACGGATAACGATATGGATCAGCCATATCAGTGAGGTAATCCACTGCTTGATTCAGGCGATTGATGCTGCGAGAGACGACTGTTTCTTGGTATCCATGGGCAGTTGTGAAAGCTGCAAATCTTTCATTCATTCTTGTTGAAAAAGAGTTGAACTGTTCAGATTTGGTGTGTAGCTCAGTTCGGATGCACAAATGCAGATTTGCACTTAATGTCACATATCAAGCCATATTTGATGCCTACCTAAAATGCCACAAAAAAATTTGCATCCAAACAATTTATCATACAAAAAAAAGTGTCATACATATGCAACATAGGTCAAACGATACAATTGTTGATCATGAGAGTTATTAGAGAGAGAGAGAGAGAGAAATGGAACAATATCACCTTAATGCCGGAGTAGCTTGATAAACAACATACTTGTACTTACACGAATATCAAATTGTTAGAAGTACAACAGCATGATTATTTGAATGAAATAAGATAACATCAGCAAATATTATTCCCGTTCCGAAATGTCGAGGATGCCAAGTTCTCGGCGGATATGAAAGAAAGGTTCCGTTGCTAGCGGCTTTGTGAAAATGTCCGCTAGTTGGTTTTTAGTGTCAACGTGTTCAAATACAACATCACCTTTCTCAACATGGTCCCTAAGAAAATGGTGTCGAATTTCTATATGTTTAGTGCGAGAGTGTAATACGGGATTTTTGGTAAGGTTAATAGCGCTAGTGTTGTCACATAGGATAGGAATACGTTCAAGTTTAAGATTGAAATCTAGTAGTTGTTGCTTAATCCACAGAATTTGAGCACAACAACTACCAGCGGCAACGTATTCCGCCTCGGCCGTTGATAAAGCAATTGAAACTTGTTTCTTGCTATGCCAACTAACCAAGGAGTTTGAAAACAAATGACATGTACCACTAGTGCTTTTCCTATCCGATTTGCACCCGGCAAAGTCGGAATCGGAGTAACCTACCAACGAGCAATCACTACCCTTAGAATACCACAATCCATACTTCGGGGTACCTGACAGGTATCGAAGAATTCGTTTAACAGCTTTTAGGTGGGATTCTTTGGGACATGATTGGTATCGTGCACACATGCACACACTAAACATAATATCAGGACGTGACGCAGTAAGATAGAGAAGTGAACCAATCATACCTCTATATCGTTTTACCTCTACGTCCTTGCCATTTTCATCTTTATCCAAATTTACGCATGTAGGCATTGGGGTGTCTATGGCCTTGGATTTTGCCATGTCAAATCTCTTGATCAAGTCCAAACAATATTTTGTTTGGCTCACGAATGTCCCTTCTTGGAGTTGTTTAATTTGCAGGCCGAGGAAGTATGTGAGCTCCCCCATCATACTCATCTCGAATTCGCCCTGCATGAGGTCAGAAAACTCTCTCACGAGATTCATGTTAGTGGATCCAAATATAATATCGTCAACATAGATTTGCACCAAAATCAAGTGCTTTCCTTGACGTTTAATGAAGAGTGTAGTGTCAACCTTTCCTCGTGAGTACCCCTGATTAAGTAAAAACTTACTTAGTCGCTCATACCAAGCTCTAGGAGCTTGTTTGAGACCATATAAAGCTCTTTTTAACTTGTAAACATGTTCAGGGTATTCATGAGATTCAAAACCGGGAGGTTGAGACACATATACTTCTTCATTTATGTGACCGTTAAGGAACGCACTTTTAACATCCATTTGAAATAACTTAAAATCCTTTGCACATGCAAAGGCGAGTAAAAGGCGTATAGCCTCGAGTCGGGCAACCGGCGCATAAGTTTCCTCATAGTCGATGCCTTCCTCTTGGTTATACCCTTGAGCGACCAATCTCGCTTTATTACGGGTTATTACCCCGTTTTCGTCCAACTTGTTCCTAAACACCCATCGGGTGCCGATTACTCGATGGCCTCGCGGAGGAGGGACAAGGTCCCATACCTCGTTTCTTTTAAACTGATTTAGTTCCTCTTGCATCGATAAAAACCAGTGCTCATCGAGTAGGGCCTCTTTAGGGTTTTTAGGCTCTATTTGTGAAACGAAAGCGAAGTGATAACAAAAGTTACTTAGCTTAGATCGAGTGGTGACTCCCTTTGTGATGTCTCCGAGAATATTGTCAATTGGATGATCTTTACACGACTTCCAAGCTTGAGGGAGATCATCGTTTGTAGGCGGATGAGCTTCCTCAGTTACCTCATGGTGTGCATCCTTATCCTCCTCAATTTTGACTCTATCGGGTTGATCAATCCCCGTTTCGCCACCTTTGAGTATGTCTTCTGTGGATGTACCTGCACCATGAACAACACTATCCTTTCCGACATTTCTCGGATAGGACTCATCAAACGTAACGTGCACAGACTCTTCAACAGCTAGTAATCTTTTATTATAAATCCTATATGCTTTACTTGATTGCGAGTACCCTAGAAAAATGCCTTCATCGGCTTTTGAATCAAACTTGCCCAAGTTTTCCTTTCCATTGTTTAATACAAAGCACTTGCATCCAAAAACATGAAGGTGAGAAACATTAGGCTTTCGCCCTTTTAAAAGTTCATACGGAGTTTTGTTTAGAATGGGGCGGATGAGTACCCTATTCAAAACATAACATGCCGTACTAATGGCGTCGGCCCAAAAGTATTTTGGTAAACCACTATCATTAATCATTGTTCTTCCCAATTCTTCTAAAATTCTGTTTTTACGCTCCACAACCCCATTTTGTTGAGGAGTTCGTGGAGCCGAGAAGTTATGATCGATGCCATGGTTACCGCAATATTCTTCAAATAAATGATTTTCAAATTCACCTCCGTGGTCACTTCTTATTGACACAATGTTTGTATTTAACTTATTTTGGGAGAGCTTGGCAAATCTCTCAAAAGCGGCAAACGTGTCACTTTTACTCACTAAGAAGATGGTCCAACAGAACCTAGAAAAGTCGTCCACTATTACGAATCCGTAATAGTTTCCTCCTAGACTTTTGATCCTAGACGGCCCAAACAAGTCCATATGAAGTAGTTCAAGAGGTCTCGTTGTTGAAATAATCTTTTTGGATTTAAAGGAGATCCTCGTTTGTTTTCCTTTTTGACAAGCATCACAAAGGTGATCCTTGGTGAACTTAATTTTGGGAAGTCCTAGTACTAGA
Source organism: Lathyrus sativus (assembly GCA_963859935.3). Classification (NCBI taxonomy): domain Eukaryota; kingdom Viridiplantae; phylum Streptophyta; class Magnoliopsida; order Fabales; family Fabaceae; genus Lathyrus; species Lathyrus sativus. The sequence continues at coordinate 247,565,943 of OZ012737.1, read as the reverse complement.
TCTTTTGAGACAATCTTATTGAGTAAGTCAAAGTTGACATGCGCTAAGCGCCTATGCCATAGCCATGAGTCTTCACTCATAGATATGAGACATTGATCGCTTGTTGGGGATACCACATTCAAGTCAAGCATATACACATTGTTTACTCTAAAACCAATAAACACATTCTTCTTATCACTTTCATGCACAATTTTGCAGCAATCTTTTGAAAAGGAAACATTGTAACCTTTGTCGCATAATTGGCTAATGCTAAGGAGATTATGTTTAAGGTTTTCGACAAGCAACACATCGGAAATTGTAGTAGAGGAGGGATTACCTATACTACCTTTACCTAGTATCGCTCCGCGGTTGTTATCACCGTATGTTACATACCCTTTCTTCTTAGCCACGAAGTCTATGAATAAGGATATGTCTCCAGACATGTGCCTTGAGCACCCACTATCAAGAACCCATCTTCTCTCGGTGGACTCGACACATTTCACCTGTCAAAATATAACTTACAAAAGGGAGGTACCCAATGGCATATTGGGTCCTAATAGGTTAGCGACAAGACGGTTGCGTTTGGGCAACCATTGGTAGATGCCTTTAGGAACAAGAAATCTCCTAAATCGACATTTACCAATGGAGTGGCCTTTCTTGCAACAGTAAAAGCATACAAAGTCGACATTAGAATCACTTTCACTTGCTTGATCCCTAATTACATATGCATATTTTTGATATGGATTTATCATACTTTTTCTAAAATCCTTTTTATCGATTGCAAATGTAATTTTAGGTTCAAGTGCCTTGTCTAATTTGGCCTTAAGGTTTCTAACCTCACCTTGCCAAATATGACAAGTATCACAACCAAAGTTGAAAGGATTACTATTGTCCTTACAATCCGATTCATTATCTTTCACAATGGAAGCCTTAAGGTCCTCTAATTTCTTTTCGGACTCTAAGACTTTGTGCTCTAAATATGTAAAAATTCTTCTATTAGAAGCAAGTTTCTTAAAGGCTTCAGTTGCTTCCTTGTGTAAAACATCGAATGCGGTTTGTAATTCGGAATGAGACATATTAGATGACATATTATATCTAGAGTGACGTACCTGTTTCTTTTTCTTTTTCTGATTTGCGGAGAGACATAGATTCACGGACTCTTCTTCATCACTAGAGCTTTCATTAGAGGAGGAAGAATCACTGTCGCTTTCCCACGCGATGTACGCCCTCCTAGGCTTTGATGCTCTCTTATGTGACTTCGATTGTTCCTTTTCTTTTCCCTTGTTGTTCATTGGACAGTCCGGTTTGTAGTGACCGGGCTTTCCACATTTATAGCACGTTCCTCTAGTCTTTTTGCCTTTTTGATTGTCATCTTTGGAGAACCTTGATTGCCTTCGGAAATTTACCAGGTTCTTCTCCGAATGTTGGATGCCGTTCTTTCTCACGTACCGGTTATACCGTTTAACGAACAGCCCCATGTCCTCATTTATGTCTTCTTCTTCGTCGTCGCTTGAAGAATAATCACTTTGCTCTTTTGCTTTAGACTTCGAGGAAGAAGCCTTAAGAGCTATTGACTTCTTTTCACTCATCTTTACTTTGTCCTTCTTTTCTTTCCTTTCATGTTGGTCAAGACTCAAGAGTACCTGTTCATGCTCTTGTAGTTTGCCAAACAATGTAGTCAGGTCTAATACCGTAAGATCATTTGCCTCTTTGATGGCGGTCACTTTCGGCTGCCATTCCCTGCTAAGACATCTCAAAACTTTATTAGTAGCAAGATCATTGGAAATAGGTCTTCCTAGTGAATGTAATCTGTTTATGAGATGAGTAAATCTCTTTTGCATGTCAGCAATGGTTTCCCCTTGCTCCATGAAAAAAAGATCAAACTCTTGTATAAGAGTGTTGATTCGAGCCAACTTAACATCGTTTGTCCCCTCATGGGCAATTTGTAGTGCATCCCACATAGTCTTAGCCGTAGGGCAATGGGATACACGGTAGTATTCATCTACACCTAATGAGGAGATTAGAATGTTCTTAGCTTTCCAATCGTAATTATACTTTCGCTCATCGTCGTCGGTCCATTGTGCTTCGGGCTTTGGCACAACTTCGTTATTCTCATTTGTCATGGTTATTTCAATCGGACCATTGAGAATAACGTTCCATATCTTTCTATCTATGGAATTAATGTGCACCCGCATACAGTCTTTCCAATAGCTATAATTTTCACCGTTAAAAACGGGAGCTCTATTGTACGCCCCTTTTGGTTCGTTAGCCATTATTCTATCAATGTTGTATTTGAAGCACCGGAGAACCGGAGCTCTTGATACCACTTGTTAGACTAAGGCACGGATCTAGAAGGGGGGGTTGAATAGATCCCTTTTAAAAATTTGAGTGGCGCTACCAATAAAATTGGTTTTCAAAATTGTTTTCAAATGCGGAAGCGGCCTTGGAAAATATAGTCTAAAACGAACAACTATTGGAGAGCCGGATATGCGTCAAGCAGATGAATTTAAGACGATAACGGATAGTAAATCACTACACACTTTTATGCAAAAATCAGATGTGATTCACTCGTACTATTTCCTTATTCCAATGATAAAAAATTACACCAAAACTAGCAGCAAAATTAAGGCAATTTTAGTTCAGCACTTTTGTCGAACAGTTGGTGTGCTCAAAACTAGCAGCAAAATTAAGGCAATTTTAGTTCAGCACTTTTGTCGAACAGTTGGTGTGCACAAATACCTTAAATGATATTTGTGTTGAATGAGTGATTGAAAAAGCCTTAGTACAGTATTTCTATTGTACTTAGTAGTTAAAAAACAGTGTTTCACCAACTCACTCAATCAATACTACAATTTGACAAAATCACTTATTCTAGAATCACTTAATTTTTAAGCTGTAATTGAAAATGCAGAAAATAAAGGAACACAAGATTTGATGAGGCAGTTCCCCCAGTCGTCCTCGCGTTGGGGTACGTCTGCCCTCAATTCTACAATGAGAATTGAGATATGTATTGAATAGATATCACCTGTTTGGTAGAACAGTTATACACAAGAATCGATAGACAATTGATACAAACAATCTTAATGTTGCTGATAATTTCTACCACTTCTTGCCCCTTGATTCAAGATGAATCAAGTCCTCCAATTTGATGTGAATGACCTCCGATTGCAGCCACCTTATTGACAACTCTTCCGTTGATCAAACCTTCGGCACGGCTGATCTTAGACACACCCAAATTGAACCCGGAACGTCTTCAACCTTTCAACGCCCTAGCTACTAGATTGATCAACCTTCCGCTAATCAATCACCTTCGCACTCGCTTGATTGTTGAACCGACGATTCCGTAACAAAAGCCTTCAAAACCTGTAGTCTTGATAGGTAAAACCTCAAAGGTTTTCTCCCAAGAAACACCTGCACCAGCTTCCACTCGAACCGGATCTTCAATCACGCGTTCGAACCTTATCACCGTCGAGCAAACCACAAACCGCAGCAAAAAATTGATTATCTGTAATTTGAGGATTTGTGAGTTGATTGAACGATGAAGATGAAGAACACTGATGCACCTCTTTCACGTTTCTTGACCTGAACACTTTCTCACAATGCTTTCAAAAATGTTGTAAAAAAAATGTTCTCAAAAATATTCTGAAAAAATGTTAGTTGTTAAAATTGAAAAGACAGCTATTTATAGTAATATACAAAACAGACAGATGACAGATCAATGAAACATAGCAGAATTTCTGTTTCTGCGCGCGAACGGTCGACCATAGGGTCGGCGTGCGCTGAGCCGTGTGACACTCAAACTGTCATGCGCCGAGTCAGCGGTCGACGCATGATCTTCATGCGCTGAGCCGTCTGATTCTTAAACCTGCATGCGCCAAGTCAGCGGTCGACGCATGGTTCCATGCGCTGACCCGTGTGAACTGAATGAAACTGTGTGCTGACGGTATGGTTGACTCATAGCTACAAAACCTGCAAAAATTGATATGTTTGTTGTTTCGTGCATCTTGTCACGACCAAACATTAGTCACATATATTGCCAATGAAATATGATGATTTAAAAGGATATAGGAAGGATGTAATATGTTAAGTATTGCATGACGATTCTGATTCATCCGAGGTTGTACTTTGTCATCATCGTAAGTATGCATGACGACTCTGATTCATCCGAGGTTGTACTTTGTCATCATCGAAACTTGAGAACGTATGTTGTGAGACAGTTTTCCCTCACAGAACTACGACGCTCTGATTTCTCATTCTCGTCCGAATGAGCATACGTAGGCATAAGGGCCCCAATCCTTGGCGAGCACCCTATCATCCAACCTCTCATCTCTTCTTAGCATCTTTATCTTATTACCCTACCAATTCTACCTTTAACAACGAGAAGAAAGCAAGTAAACTTAAACAACACTCCCCACATTTACCTTAAGAGGTTCCCGTCGAGTACGACGGACGTGAGGGGTGCTAATACCTTCCCCTCACGTAACCGACTCCCGAACCCGGAACATGGTTGCGACAGCCCTGTTCGTATCCTTTCGTTTCAAGAGGTTTTCTCGATATTTTCCTCTCCCGTTTATCCGGGAAAAATAAAGTTCGGTGGCGACTCTGTCGAACCGCATTTTCGCGCCTTTCGCGCGAGGGTCGTATGTTCGAATGAATTTTTCGAGGTGCGACAGCATGGATGCATTTATTTTGCACCCTATTCCTCAGAAAGAATGTTCAGAAAGACAGACATTTCTTCAAATAATAGCATCACAGGATTTTCTCGAACATCTACCTCTTTATTCGAGCAACTCGTTTTGACCAAGATTTCATTCAAAACGACACATAACATTTTCTACAAGACAGTACATTTACCCTCAATGGTTCCTTCCACATTATTGATTCATCAAATAGCATCGCTTCATGAAACCATCGAGGAAGTTTACCGAAGACATTACAAGACATCTCTCTTTATTCGAGAACCTACAGAATATTTTACAATTACAACAAGGATACTCCGCAGGAATGCACTCCCCAGTGAGTTTATTTTGCCAAGTTTATCTCCATCAAGCGACATCTCCCCATAAAAGTTTGATGAAGATTATTACAATAGTCTCTCTTTGTTCGAGAAGGCATACATCACAATTCAACCAACCTACATCTCTTTTGAAGATTCCCGGTGAAGTTTTACAACCTCCAATACGTTATGGCTTACAGCCGAAAGTCTACAATGACATCTGCGACTTACATCTACAAAGTCCAACAATTTACAACACATTATGGCTCACAGCCAAGAAATCCTACAATCTACAGAGTTCTACAATTACATCTACAACAACTACTACTACAAACTACAATGATTCTACAATCTACAAAATTTTTCAACATTTCGAGTAGAGACTGAGACCAGCTCATGGTTCCCATATCATGACGCTTGGGGAGGTTCTACATCAGAGACTGAGACCAGCTCATGGTTCCCATATCATGACGCTTGGGGAGGTTCTACATCAGAGACTGAGACCAGCTCATGGTTCTACATCAGAGACTGAGACCAGCTCATGGTTCCCATACCATGATGCACAGGGAAGTTCTATATCAGAGACTGAGACCAGCTCATGGTTCCCATACTATGACGTTCGGGGAAGTTCTACAACTACAACAACATCTACAACTACAATGACATCAGAAACTGAGACCAGCTCATGGTTCCCATACCATGGCGCTCGGGGAGGTTGTACATTTTACTATTTTTCAGTTGGATTACAAAATAATAAAATAATATACAAAAAATGAAAAAAGAAAAAAGGAAAAAATACGAAATAAAGTTGATTCGTGCCCTAATCAAGAAATTTCATTTGGTTTCGCTACTGACCACCATTCTGGTAGTAAACGTATCTTTCGATCACAAATTGCCTAAATCACCGCATCCTTGATGTATGAGTAATTGTTGCACTTCTGGAGATGTCCCATTAGTGATTGTTTCCTGTCCTTGTGGAGTCCCGCCTCGTTGGGTCTGTCGCTCTTTTGTCCAGCGTGTTGTATCCAGTTCATCCCCGTGACCTCATCTCCTCGTAGAACTCTGTCTAGCATTTTCATATCATTGCATATCATTTTGCATTCGGTGGCATCTTACGCCAAAAATCCGTGCAGTGTTTGTATTTAAGTCCATCCTATCTCATCAAGGCAAAGATTTCAATCTCCACATCTCCGGATAGGAGTAACTTAAATAGGGGCATCTGTTGCACCCTAATTTTTGGCCATAAGATCTCACCTCCCTATGTTTGTTCCCTGCTCGTCTTATTTTACATTTATAGGCATGTTTACCATGACTAACCAACGTGTGCAGATGCAGTGATTTCAAATGAAGATAACATTCATACTCCAAGACGTGGTCGTTTGGCCTTGCTTTAGAGATTTACGTAGTCATCTGAGGGTTGGTCATTGGTTTTGTGGCAAAGGTGATTTTTGAGTTTTTTCAAAACTTAAGATTTAAGTCCAAGCTACAAATTCGAAGACTGTGCGCATCATTGCAAAATCGAAGCCCATTTGTTGTTTTTTTCATAAGATTATTATGAGAATTATTCAAGTTCAAAGGAGTCCGAACAAATCCATCAAGTTAACGTCAGGCTGCCTAAGCCAACCTTCATCAAGTTTCCGTTCAAGCTTCAAATTCAAGAATTATTCACAAAATTCATCTTAAGTCCCGAGTTCTTTTAACGAGTGATATTTTGGATAAAGGTCGCAACATGAGTTTGTTCTTAAGAGACATAGCAGAATGACGTTAAGACTTTTTAGTTCATAAGTAAAGAAAAGCCTGAGGCGTGAGATAAACTTTGTTCCCTTAGGGATGCTACCTATTTGTATAATCCACATACGGCGTGACCCCATTCCCAGCATTTTGGTTATCACAAAAAGATCAAATTATGGTTACCATCAAAGCTACCAGTACCACGAGCTTATCCCAAATATTCATATGATTGATTTGGTCTCACATGTCCATATTGTGCTAATCGGCTTTCAAGCCTCATTGGAAATTCAAAACTCATCAAAAATATCAAGCATTAATCATACTTCAAGGCTCATAACTTAAACTTATAGTTTATTCAAAGTGGAAGTTTATTACAACTTTGAGAGGCTCGAACCGTACAAGAAGAGATCTTTGGTTAAACTTATGCTGCAAGACACTTACAAGATACAATTTGAGTTTTTATTACAGGATCACTAAAGCACATCAACTATCAAGAAGAAATGGAAGAAGGAATTAAACCGGTGTAAGACTAAAATATGCACTCGCAACAGGCCCAAACAAAATCAGGAGTTCTGCCACAAAGAGAAGGCATTCCACCAATTCAGCGACTCTCTTCTTCTCGTGCAGTAAGTAGTGTTTTCCATCGAATATTGATGGACGGTATGTTGAGAAAGCCCAGAGCAAAGCTATGACCACGGCTTGGATAACTTGCCCTTCACCGTGCCTTGTTTGTAATATTACCTAAGCATGACAGAAAAATAGTTAGCATCCGAAATGGAAACGAATGCAAGCCAAGATATAAGTTTAGGAGCTCTAGCGACAACTTTCAAACTTCTTCACCAGTCCGAATCCAGATGCTAAGTATCAAGGACGATGAGATGGTGGTGGCTTGGGTCGCCGCGCGGAGCATACGCCTCAGCATATCTTTAATAAGATGAAATGAAACCCTGTCGTCGTCACAACAACAAAATAAGATCAGAAGTCAGTATGGTGCTCAAGACAGTTCACATCATATCAATACAATACCCGAAACTCCAAAGCTCCAAATAACCACCGTCATTTCTAACACTTCTTTCCAACCTGTCAAAATAAACCATTAAGCAAATGCCATTGAAAAGCAAGGTGAAGATTAAAGAAAATTGATTTTAAGCTCATCCCTCAGTTTAAGCTCATCATCGGGCGAGGCTTCGAGCAGCCGGAAGGGTGACAACAAGAGTTGCCGCCAACATCCTACCAAGCGTCGAAGTTATCGTAAATTCGAACAGGCAACATCGACTTTCTAAATAGTTTCTAACACATCTCAGAACGCCTTAAATAATCCCACTGGGTTCAGACATAAGCCATCATCACCGTTATACTCTTCTCGACACCAAAGCTAGGACCAGCGAATTCTGAACTGACCAGTAACAACCTGAAAAAAGAAGAGAAAATTAGCAGTAACAGCAACAGGTATCAGTTTCACACAAGCCACACCAGCTAAGGTATCAACAATAACAGGTTCGCAACAAGCAACTCCATAGCATCAAATGCCATTTGCAAGCTAGCTACAACCAACAACAGAGCAACACTAAAAACTTCAGTTCATCAACTTCAAGCAAACAAGCAACAAGCATCACAATATCGGTGCGCCACCCGCAAGCATCAACGTTGTAACAACAGCCTCAAACATACGGTTCAGACTCATAGGGCCATCATCACCAGCAAACCTTTCCCGGCAACGGCCCAAGACCGGCAGCCTCTGGACTTAAAATCTGTGCCTGAAAGAAGAGAGAAAATGTCAGCATAACAAGTAACACAACAGCAGCAGAATACTATTACTGGTTCAACAGCGTACATGAGCTTCGAGGGTCGTCGCGTAGATATGCCATTGCTCATCAATCTGTATTCAAATATAAAAAGAATGATAGTCATCATGTGACTGTTAAATGCAAAGCAGAAAGCTGCCCTTGAAGAATTCATACATCAAGGTTGTCGAGTACTTAACTGATATACATAAAAAAGATGAGTCTGGAACTTACTTGTGAAGGAGCTACTGGTACTACAGGGCATAAAGCCCAAGGACATTGTCAATAACATTAAGCAGGAATATGGAATTCAACTTAACTACTTCCAGGCATGGCGCGGGAAAGAGATTGTGAAGAAGCAGCTTCAGGGTTCTTGTAAAGGGGCGTATAGTCAGTTACCTTTCTTTTGTGAAAATTTAATGGAGGCTAATCCTGGCAGTCTAGCTATGCACACTACTAAGGAAGACTCAAGCTTTGATCGTCTCTTTGTATCATTTCAGGCTCCATTAAATGGCGTTCAACAAGGTTGTCGACCACTGATTTTCCTTGATAAGCATTCCATTGAAGTCAAAATACCAAGGGACATTGCTAGCAGCAGCAACAGCCGATGCAGACGATGGTGTAATCCCTTTTGCCTTTGCTATTGTTGGCGCTGAATCTGATGATAGCCGACATTGGTTTTTGCTTCAACTCAAATCAAAGTTGTCAACATCTGTTCCCTTAACATTTGTAGCAGACAGAGAAAATGGGCTGAAAATTCGATTGCTGAGATATCCGAAGGATTCATATTGTCTGCTCAACCAACAATGAAGATCATCGTATAAGATAAACACGATTTGCCGGGAGTTTAAATTCTACAAAGCATATACAGAATAGTTGTCAGAATTTCATACCATCCTCAGCAGCATATTCTTGGAGCATGTTCGATACCCAAGATTGTTTCCAATACCAATTGATACTTTGGACTCATCAAATCCCTTTGCACCACAATTGTAAGAATTCTGGACTGCATATTTCTTCCCTGGCCCAAAACAAATCACTTTCTACACCTGCCAAAATCCAAACCCGAGTTAGCAAATCAAATCAGAGGATATACCCGTGTGAGAGAAAAAGATTCGTAAAGGATCCTATCCAAATCCTCAGGAACATTGAACCTGGACATATCAAGGCATTAAACAGATTTGATACAAGATATTTCTCATGAACAAACATCAACACAAATCACACGAAAAAGGAAAGATTTCGAATTCTGTCAGAACCAAATTGGAAATCCCAAATCAAGCATTAAAAACGACTTTAAACAAATTCAATCAGAGAATCCCCACTGAAGCCTATATAAAGGGGAATCAAAGGCAGAAGAAAAGACCGGAAAAACTATCGAAAAAACCCTAAGTGCAAAAGCTGAGAATTTCAAGCAAGAGCGACTTATCTTTCATCCGTCGGAACCACCTTCAGCCGTTGCAAGTCCTACCGACGAAACGTCTGCCGCGAACCCACTCCGCCGCCGCTACTCTCACTCAAACCTTCGGTAAAACTTATCCTTATCTATGTTGTTGATCCATTGATGCTTCTTATTTCGATTTCAGGTTTGAAACACGGAAGAGATGATGGATGAAGAAAACCGATCGCAAGTTGGGGAGAGAGGACGAAAGCGATTTGGGGGGGTTTAGGGCTTGCTTGATTCATTTGTTTTTTTATTTTTCTGTATCTGCTGTAATGTAACATAATCAAACACGCACACACCACACACTCACCGTTAATCACCATTAATAACCTCTAACCACGCTTAATCGCTAATCAAACGAATCAATCTTCTTCCTTTTTTAATTAACTAATTAATTGTTTTGATAAATTAATAACTCTGTAATATAAATTAGTTTTTCGTCATCAACTATTTAGATAATTACTCTTTTTATAAGTAATACTATATAATTATTTGTTTTATCTTTTAATCCCATTAATCAACCTTTTTCTTTATATTAATAACTAACAACTTTTATTAATTATTTAATCCTTTAAAAATAACTTTTAACTTTTAATAATCGGTATTTATTTAATTTAATAGTTTCTTAGGTTTTCATTTTATAATTTATTCTACTATTTTATTTAAGCTACTAAATTAATTTTTTATCTTAAATAATTAGGCCCTTTTCTTAAAAATGACCTCTCTTTTATTCACCAAAATTATTGTGCTAAATTAATTAACTTCTTTTTAAAAATAACATCTTATTAGATATTTTGTTTACTCATAAAACTTTTTGTAATTTATATCTAATCGCCATTTTACCTAATTAATACTAAAACCTTTTTTCTAGGAGTATAACAAAAACAAACTTTCCTTTTTTATTATAATTAGTTCTTTTCACGTTAGATTCAATTTATATATATATACCTAATAAGTAAATCGTTATAACGTCTTACCCAACTTTGGACCTTAATTATATTTAATCTCATCTAAAATTAACTCACCTTAAAATCAACATCTCGCTTAAAATCGACCAATTAAAATCAACTCATAGCGTAAAATATAATCAACTGTGCACGCTCACATTCACGACACATACACTCTCACACACTTCAGCGCTTTCATGCGTATGCGTATGTTTTACTCTTCCGCAATTTATTTTATTGCATCTACATTATTGCATTTATTTTATCGCATCGCATTCCGTCCAAAGGAAAAACCTACACATAAGTCAACACTTGTGTGTAGTGCATCTCATTTACATCATTATTCCCTCGATCCTTGATCCCATTCAAGTCGATCAATTAAGTTAGATCCTACCCCATAGGAAGGACCTTTCTCCTACAACATAGAAATAAACACAATACAAACAATTCAAATCAAACAATATTCAAACATTCAACAACTCAACATTCAAAATTCAAACACATTAGAGAAAGATGTCAATCATCTTAAGTGAGATAGAATCTCCACCCCACATCAATACAATCAAGCCGTAGGGACTTTGCCTTAAGAGAGATAAAGGTGTAACTCGTTGATCCCTATCCGAGTACGTAAGTCCTTTTCTTAAGATGATGCAAAGACTATTTTCCTACAACCTGTGGCGGTTACATCTCCCTTAAAATGAAGACACATCTCTTCTCCTAAAATCAATCAAACAACTACCCTAAACCCGTAGGAACTTTGACCACAGTCAAAGAACTCCTCAAACCCTTTAGGGGAACTACAGATACTCTGATTCCACTCCCGTAAGGATATGTAGGCATAAGATGCGATATCTTATCGAGTATACTTAGAAATAAACCACTAGGTCTTTCAACCTTTAAGCAGATAAACACTTAGCAATAAACAAACATAAAATAAGAGGTTCCTGTAGAGTACTACAGAAACTTAGGATGCTAGCACCTTCCCTAAGTTTAACCAACCCCCGAACCTAAAACTCTCTAGCTTGCATTTGCATTGCATTGTGGGAATTTCGACCTTTATCCCTTCCTTTGGACAAATCAAAGTTCAGTTGCAAAATGAATTAAAGATTCAAACTAATCAATAGTTTGGTATCCAAATTCCACCGCGACACCTGGGCAAATACCTCTCCTCACCCTGTTTTGACAGCAAAAACAACCTCTCATACCTCCCACATTGATCCTGCTTTAGAGACTCCATTAAACCTTGAGCTTCACTTCCTCACCCTCATGAATGGTACAGCAAAAAATAACTCTCAAATCCATAAAGCCAATACCTGCATAGAAAAATAACGAATTACTACAAACCAAAAACTCCTTATCCTTTCTTCCCTTAACCTGTCACAAACCAACAGACTCACAAACTCCCTTTTCTTTGAACCAACATTATTGTTATCTCATCCTCACCTTGCCTCTCCGCCAAATCCATATACAGAATAACTCTAACCCATCTTAACAAATACATCACAAACCAATACACCATCCACACCATTTTTATCAACATTAACTCTTTCCCACAATATTTCAACAACAAAATATAACCTTTTTTAGCTTCTTCAACAAAAAAACATGACCTGCGAAAACCAAAATTTGTTAACCTTCACAAATCAATAACAACAACTTTGACCCCTACACCACCATACTTCCATCTTCTCTTCAACCTTGAGTGAATCCCTAAAATCACATAGCCAGCAACCTTCATTAGTTCATCACCAGACCAAACACAAACCTTCTATGATTACCTACAACTGAATCCACTCTACCCCTCTTTGTGTTCCAACAAAAAGGTGATCCCTTCTATCACATTAACAACAACCTGCTCCCAATTACCACTACAACAACATCAACAGCTCACGTCCGTCTCAACCATCAATGACCGCAAAACTGAATCAGGAAGGAGAAGAAGGGGAAACGCGATAGCTAAATAATCTCTGCAAATCTCGAAGCGGAACAAACGGAAACTCTTTTTCACCATAAACCACCTTCAAACAACCTTCAATCAATAATTCACCATACCAATCTCCGTCCTCCGCCATCGCTTGTAGCTCTGTCCATGAATTCACATCAAAAATGCTCTCCCACCTTCCGTCGCACCACTGTGATTGAGAGAGGAAGACAGAACTGAGGAGGATCGCGAGAGAGAAGTTGAACAAATTGAAGCCAGGAGGAACGACAAAGAGAGTTTTAGTGAGGAGCAAGCTTCAATTTGAGAGGGAGGTTTCATTGAGAGAATCACCAGAGAGAAAGGAAACGCGTGAAAAGGAAGAGAAGGGTTTGGTTTGTTCTTCCCTACCCTGTTACTTTTTTTATTTTTTTATTACTTTTTTATTTATTTATTAAGTTATTTGTTTTCTTTTTTAATTGTTTACTCAATTTTATTGCTATTTGTTATAAATTTTTTTAGTTGGCATAATATATATAATAAAAAACAAAAAAAAATTATTTATCTAGTATTAAGAAAACACCTAAAATATATTTGTTCTTTTTATAAGAAAATGCTTAAAAGTTGACATGTGTTAGTAACTTTTCATTTTGTTTGATTCTATGATTTTTGGTTAGAGTTTTGTTGATCTTCCTCATTCCAAAGGAAGGGTTTCCTGTTGACTTGTAAGTCATACCCTTAGGGTAGTTTAGCAGCTTTTCCGTTCCCCTCCTGGCCTTGTTAGAGCCATTTTACCTTGTAATTTAGAATTAGGTTTAGAGTTTGTAAACTCTACATGAGCATCATCGTTATGATTACTCACTTTCCCCCTTTTGACTTTCGTTAAAGTCAATCTTTAGTTAGTTTTCAACTTAGACTTAGGGAGTTCGTTAACTCCACGTAGGTACCATGGTTATGGATACTTACTTCCCTTTGGAACCTTGATCGCTATCAAGAGTTCCACAATCCCTAGTTAGGAGAACTACGATGGCTCTGATTCCCCTTTCCTAGTTAGGATACGTAGGCACAAGATGCGATTTCTTGGCGAGCTCACTAACCACTAACTTCCTGTTACTGTGCTCATATTTAGCGTCCCTCCGTGGACATCCTTTACCCTTTATCCTAACCATAGGACCTGAGTCGCTGTGCTCACATTTAGCATCCCGCCGTGGACATCCTTTACCCTTTATTCTAACCTTAGGATCTGAGTCGTCGTACTCATGTTTAGCATCCCGCCGTGGATACTCTCTACCATAACAATCTCAACGTAGATTCAGGAGTCGCCGCACTCCATGTAAGTACTTCCCTATGAATGCTTACATCCCCCTGGAACCTTGACCACAGTCAAGAGTTCCTCACCCCTAGTTAGGAGAACTACGGTTGCTCTGATTCCATTCCCGTCAGGATACGTAGGCACGATATGTGATGTCTTCGTGAGCAAACTTTGTACATACTTTGTATATACTTTAGATCTTTACCTTAGCACGTTTCCCTTAGCAAGCATACTTTAACATGGCACAAATACTAATGAGAGGTTCCTGTAGAGTACTACAGATACTTAGGATGCTAACACCTTCCCTAGGTATAACCAACCCCCGAACCTTAGATCTCTAGCTTCGTTGTTATGTAGCGCAATTAGAGTTTTCTTCCATCTTTACCCTTTCCTTTGGATAAATCAAAGCTCGGTGGTGAACTTCATGTTTTGTGATTCAAGTTAATTAATAGCTTGATATCTGATTCTCACCGCAACAATCCTCACAGAGCGTACCATGCTACAAAGGGCTGGTACAGTTTACCAAAGGCGAGGTTATCTTTGAACGTATCAATGTTGTTTCAGACAAAGACGGGGATAGCAGCTATGATATAGACTCGTGGATTCAACCATGCATTCCTGGACAAAGCCTCAATAACTGGTCTATCGAGAAATTCATTCAAGTGACAACGGAAGAGTAATACTTTGTTTTTCTAATTATTGTACAACCCTATGTTCTACCCGGAGCATAGTGATTTTTGTCTTCAGGGCCTTATTGTTTATGCTTGCGTAATCTTTTTCAATTAATCAAAGGGTGTTTTCTGCATTCAAATATTGTGATCCTTATTTTTCATGTTTTATGTTTAATAATAAATTGGCAATGTGGCTTTGTGCTTGTTTTGCATATCATTTTAAGCCTTTAACCATTATCATTGCAGGATTCACATTGTAGATGACACCGCGCTAGAGCCATCAATGACTCGCTTCGACTTCGACAATCCGATATTTCAAGCCGAAGAAGAGATTGATGAAGATGAAGACTTACCAGAAGAGTTAGCCAGACTCTTGAAACAGGAAGAAAAGGTTATTCTGCCTTATCAGGAGGAAATCGAGGTTATCAACTTGGGTTCTGAGGAAGTTGTGAGGAATGTTCGGATAGGGGCTGCGTTGCAGAATAACATCAAGCAAAGATTGGTTGAAATGCTCCGTGAGTATAGTGATATCTTTGCTTGGTCGTATGAAGACATGCCCGGGCTTGACATAGACATTGTGGTTCATCGCTTGCAGTTGTGTGAAGAGTGTCCGCCAGTCAAGCAGAAGCTCAGGCGTACTAGACCAGATATGGCTATAAAAATCAAGGAAGAAGTCCAGAAGCAGTTGGACGCAGGATTTTTAGCCGTTACAACTTACCCTCCGTGGGTCGCCAACATTGTGCCAGTGCCAAAGAAGGATGGCAAGGTACGAATGTGTGTTGATTACAAAGATTTAAATAAGGCGAGCCCGAAGGATGATTTCCCGCTCCCCCACATTGACGTATTGGTCGATAATACGGCTCAATATTCTGTGTTTTAGATCATGGACGGTTTTTCCGGTTATAACCATATCAAATTGGCACCGGAGGATATGGAGAAAACAACGTTTATCACACCGTGGGGGATTTTCTATTATAAGGTAATGCCTTTTGGGTTGAAAAATGCAGGGGCAACCTATCAGCGGGCTAGGGTCACTTTTTTTCATGATATGATTCATCATGAGATTGAAGTCTATGTTGATGACATGATAGCAAAGTCACAAACAAAGGAGGAGCATTTGGTCAACCTGTTGAAGCTGTTTGAGAGGCTTAGGAAATTCAGATTGAGGTTGAACCCGAACAAGTGTACCTTCGGGGTCAGGTCAGGAAAATTGCTGGGGTTCATTGTCAGGGAAAAAGGAATCGAGGTCGATCCTGCAAAAATAAAAGCTATTCAAGATATGCCAGCACCGAGAACGAAAAAAGAGGTTTGTGGTTTCTTGGGGAGATTGAACTACATTTCTCGGTTCATATCTCATCTCACAGCCACGTGTGAACCAATGTTCAAATTGCTAAAGAAAGATCAGGCGGTTGTCTGGAATGAAAATTGCCAAAGGGCATTTGATAAAATAAAAGAGTATTTGCAGGAACTTCCGATATTGATACCTCCAGTCGCTGGAAGACCTTTGATAATGTATCTAATGGTTCTTGAGAACAGTATGGGTTGTGTTCTCGGTCAGCACGGCGAGACTGGAAGAAAAGAGCATGCAATATACTATCTGAGTAAAAAGTTCACAGACTGTGAGTCTCAGTACTCGATGTTGGAGAAAACGTGTTGCGCACTCGCGTGGGCTGCCAAACGTTTGAGACAGTATATGCTTAATCATACAACCATGCTGATTCTGAAGATGGATTCGATTAAATACGTCTTTGAAAAGCAAGCACTTTCCGGAAGAATTGCCAGGTGGCAGATGGTACTGATAGAGTACGACATCCAATATGTTTCCCAGAAAGTTATCAAGGGGAGTATTCTGTCAGAGTATCTCGCTGAACAGCCGGTCGAAGACTACCAACCTATGAAATTTGAATTTCCTGACGAAGACATCATGTATTTGAAGATGAAAGATTGTGATGAACCTTTTCCTAACGAAGGTCCTGAGCCGGGCTCCCAATGGCAGATGATATTTGATGGTGCTGTTAACTCGTAGGATAGTGGAATTGGGGAAATCATCATGACTCCCCAAGGTTCTCATATACCATTCACTGCCAGGTTGGCATTTCCTTGCACTAACAATAAAGCAGAGTATGAAGCGTGCATAATGGGGTTGGAAGAAGCCATTGATCTGAGGATCAATAACCTAGATGTGTACGGCGATTCAGAGCTAGTTGTAAATCAAATCAAAGGAGAATGGGAGACCAGGCAACCCAATCTGATTCCTTACATGAACTATGCTAGGAGGTTGTTGCCATTCTTTGGTCGTGTAGAGTTCCATCACGTGCCAAGAGCGGAGAACCAGATGACAGACGCTCTAGCAACGTTATCCTCAATGTACAAGGTGAACTATTGGAATGATGCTCCAAGAATAGTCATCTCGAGCCTTGATAGGCTGGCATTTGTGTTCACCATTGAGGAAGCCTCTGATGGCAAGCCATGGTTTTATGACATCCAGAATTTTCTTAAGAAGCAAGAGTATCCGCCAGGGGCGTCGACCCGGGATAAGAAGACTCTGAGAAGGTTGTCTGGCAACTTTTATCTGAACCAAGATGGTGTACTCTACAGGAGGAATTATGATTTGGTGTTATTGAGATGCGTGGACGAGAAAGAAGCAAGCTTGCTTATGGAAGAGGTCCATGAAGGAGCCTCTAGTATGCATGTCGGCGGGCACGCCATGTCTCGAAAGCTGTTGCGAGCAGGGTATTATTGGCTGACGATGGAATCTGATTGTTTCAAATATGCGAAGAAATGCCATAAATGCCAGATTTATGCAGACAAGATTCATGTGCCGCCGTGTCCTCTGAATGTCATGGCATCTCCTTGGCCCTTTTCCATGTGGGGCATTAACATGATTGGCAAGATCGAGCCAATCGCATCCAATGGACATCGCTTCATCTTGGTAGCCATCGACTACTTTACCAAGTGGGTGGAAGTAGCCTCCTATGCGAATGTTACAAAGCAAGTCGTAGCCAAATTTATCAAAAAGGACATCATGTGTATATACAGAGTGCCTGAAAGAATCATTACTGATAATGGTTCAAATCTGAACAACAAGATGATGAAGGAACTGTGCCAGAATTTCAAAATCGAGCATCACAACTCATCACCCTATCGACCGAAGATGAACGACGCTGTTAAAGCGACCAATAAAAATATCAAGAAGATAGTGCAGAAGATGGTTGTCACCTATAAAGATTGGCATGAGATGTTGCCCTTTGCTTTGCATGGATATCGTACTACGGTAAGCACATCTACTGGGGCAACTCCTTTCTCGCTGGTGTATGGTATGGAAGTTGTTCTACCATTAGAAGTGGAGATTCCTTCTTTGAGAGTTCTGGTCAACGTCTAACTCGATGAGGCAGAATGGATAAAGAACATATTAAATCAGCTTAGCCTGATGGATGAGAAAAGGCTAGCGTCTATTGCATATGGGCGGTTGTATCAGAGTCGGATGAAGAAAGCTTTCGACAAGAAGGTGCACCCTCGAAGCTTTCAGATGGGCGATCTTGTGTTGAAAAAGATTCTCCCTCCACAAGCAGATCACAGGGGCAAATGGACTCCCAACTATGAAGGTCCATACATCGTGCGAAAGGTCTTCTCCGGAGGAGCCTTGTTGTTATTCACCATGGACGGTGAGGATTTTACATCCCCTGTGAATGCAGACGTAGTTAAAAAATATTTTTCTTAAAGAGACCCGTTGGAAAGAAAAATAATATCCAGGAAAAAATGGGGCATCCCGGCGAACCATAAAAAGAATGGGTTCGGGCAAAAGTTAGGGATATAAAAGAAAAAGATGTAAACTCGCAAAGTTGAAAACCTGAAAAGGCGACTTTGGCAAAAATGGGTATCCCGATAAATTGAAAACCCGAAAGGGCGATTCATGCAAAAGTTAGGGATTTAAAAAGCAAATGATTGCGGTCTGCGTGTGATCTTCAGAGCTTAGTGGATTGAGGGAGGACCCGAGGGCTGTTTATCTGAATCAGTCTCTTCTGAAGACGAAGTATCGATGAAGCATCGGAGTTATGTGGGTCATAGATGGATCAACCTATGGTGTTCGTCTGTGCCACATTGCCGACATTCTGTATATTCCTGTGTATTTCTGTATACTTTAATGCAACTTTCTCTTTTCAGGGGTTGCATCTGTTGTAAAATCTTGCCTATTTACAGGCCCATCTATCAATAAAACATATACTATTCAGTAATTGTTTGTTTTGCTTTAGCCTTACTGTTTTGTGCAAAAAACGCCCGATGTTTTTGATAAATTGTACATACATAAAATTGCAGGCTTTACCAATAATCATTAAAACTTTGAGTTATTTGAACGACATCACAGATGATGACTGAGATAAGTCCTTTGTATAGGATATCTTGTCTGTTTGTTCATTTTTTGCAGGGTCGTTACCCTCGGGGTAATTTGTAAGAGGAGTATCTTTGGTATAATCACCAGTTCCCCCAGCTATTGAAGTTTGAACATCTCTATCCCCGGTAGAGCTGTACGCAGATGGACCGAGCAATTAAGTGTGTACGCTTATCCCCGACAGTTGGTCAGTACATATTTAGCTCTTCGTAGTTCGAGACCGAAGTCTCCAGTGGAGCAGGGTTATCCCCAGAAGGTGCACCTGTACTCCCCAGCGAGTCGAGGTGGGATTTCTCCCCACAGAGTTTGAACGTATAACTTTGTATCCCATCAGAGTTCGAATGGTTGACTCATCCCTAAGCAGAGGTCGATGTTGTTTCCCTCGTTGGGCGATCCCCAATAGAGTTGGCTTTCCTCCCGTGCAGGATCGTAGAGTTGTCTCTATCCTCAGCAAACTATTTCCCAATAAGTCGTCACTGGCAGGTGAGTATTTGTGAGCCATTCAGGGCTATTTCCTTCAGCAGGGCGTGTTGTGAATCTCGATGGTTGATTCCGAGTCCCCGCAAAGTTGTTGGTTCCCCAGTAGGGCGACTTTGTTTTCATTGTCTGGTTGTCTATCCGACAGAGCCGTCTTTGTTCCCAAAAGAGTTGTATTCTAGAAGGTCATTCAGGGTGTTTTCCTCAGCAGGTTTTTGATGTGAATCCCCAGCTGAGTTTGAACTTCTTGTTCTCGTAAGAACTTTGTTCCCCGTCCGCTCAGGGCTTGTTTTCCCCAGAAAAAGTCCAATTGCGATTGGCATGTGTTAACCGTTCCTCCAGCTGGGTGGATTTTGGTTTTCTCCTCAACATTTATTTTGCTGGTTTGGTTCCATTGCATCTGCATTCTGTGCATAGCATCCTCCAAACGTGTAGCATTTCCATGTTGTATGGAGCATTACGCCATTTTCAAACATACGCATGTAAAACATAAGCCAGGTTGTTACCTTTTTGTTTGTAGGTGTATTCCCAACAGATGGTTGATTTACTTGGCCCGCATGGTGTTCAGACCCGACAAGTTTTGACTGATATCTTTACCCAAATGGTATCCAGACCATGGCAATTTTCGTATTTATTTTGTCCGTTGAGTGTCCAGACTCCGGTCAACCCTGTTGAGTATCCAGACTCCGACAAATTCTGATGTGACTCTTTTGGTTCGTTGAGCATCCAGGCTCCGGTTTATTTCGTTGAGCATCCAGGCTCCAGTTTATTTCATTGAGTATTCAGACTCCGGCTTTTTTGTTGAGTGTTCAGACTCCGGCAATTTAACATACAATATCCAGACCATGACAAGTTTAAATGTGGTTTATCCGGCTCGTATGGTATCCAGACCACAACAAATTATGTGTTTTATCTAGTCCTTGTGGTATCCAGACCACGACTATTGGTGTTATTGTGCTTTGTCTGTCGAGTATCCAGACTCCGGTTAAGTCAGTTGGGTATCCAGACACTGATGAATATAGTTGTGATGTATTTCCTCTTTCATTGAGCGTTCAGGCTCCGGTTATTACGCTGAGCATTCAGGCTCAGGTTTTTACATTGAGCGTTCAGGCTCCAGTTATTTCGTTGAGCGTTCAGGCTCCGGTTATTTCGTTGAGCGTTCAGGCTCCAGTTATTACGTTGAGCGTTCAGGCTCTGGTTATTACGTTGAGCATTTAGGCTCCGGTTATTTCGTTGAGTGTTCAGGCTCCAGTTATTTCGTTAAGCATTCAGGCTTCGGTTATTTCGTTGAGCGTTCAAGCTCCGGTTTATTTCGTTGAGTATCCAGACTCCGGTGATTATGTCGAGTGTTCAGACTCCGGCAAATTTCATTGACTCATTTTATTTGTTGAATATCCAGATTCTGGCAATTTGAAATGTCATGCTTAAGCCCGTATGGTATCCAGATCATGGCGCAATTTTTGATGGATGTGTTCATCTTATCAGGTGTTTCTCAACAGAGTTACTTGGTTAAGTTCCTCTTCTTTCCCTAGTGTGGTCGCCAAAGGAGTTACTTGGTTAAGTTTCTCTTTGTTCCTCATCCAAGTTATTTGGTTAAGTTTCTTCGCGCTCCCAAAACAGAGTTATTTGGTTAAATTTCTCTCTTTCTCCCTGTCAGAGTTGCTTGGTTAAGCTGCTCTCTTCCCCAGCGAAGTATTCTTGGGATTTATTAAGATGTTTATTAGATTCGGTTATCTCCGGAGATTTTGTTCCCCAATTAGAGTTTGCAGTTCATTTCTGCAGTTGGCAAATTTCCAGGTTCGTTGGTATTCAACTGTCTTTTACTTTGATTGTGTGAAAGACGTTCGCTTTTCACTCATTCAGGTCCAAGTCGCTTGAATAGGGGAAGCTGTTGTAGCCCAAAATTTGCCCAACCTTTTCTTTACTTGGCTTTTGTTTTCACTGCATTGTTTTAGTATTTTCATTTGCATATCATTGTTCATTTACAGGGGATCAAGAGGTGTGCATAGCAAGGGAAGGTTACCAAGGGTCCAAGTCTAAGCAAGAGGTTTTATTCAAGTGGTTAAGTGCTTATAGTCATCAAGAAAAGGTCAAAGCTCTTTGAGAGAGGAGATGGATGTGTGTGGGTTAGCTCCTATCTTAGAGGCCAAGTGAAGATCATTAGAGGATCACAAGTTCATGGATATGGATATGAGATGTTGAGAATATCATTGAGTGCTTTGAGAGCCATTTTGGAGCTTATCCAAGTTGGTACATCATGTGCAAAAGGTTGCAGTCAGAGGATTGTACACCTAGGGCTTCATTTGCTTAGTGCAAAATCTACTAAGGAATTAAAGGAGATTAAGACTCAATTCTAAGTCTTTGGAGTCATGGATAGTTGTTTTGAAACATTTAAGATGTTATTTCAATACTAATTCAAGAAGAATCAAAAGTGTGAGAAGTTACTAAATTAGGGTTTCAGAGGTTTGTCAGTGTAAAATTCCCTATTTAGTGTCCAACTTCAAGACCACGTATCTCAAGATACAAGTTTCATCTCACTTTGACATAAACATGAGACTTGTAGAGAATGTTCTTAGCTTTATTTTGAGTACTAGAACTCATCCATTTGGTTTCTAGAACTCAAGTTATGATGCTGACAAGTTATGGGTCCTCAGATGAATGTATTTTCAGTCAACAAAAGTCAACCAACTTCCAAGGCACTTTTGACCTAGAATCATGTTTCTCCTCAACTTTTGATGAACATGAAACTTGTTCCTCATGATCTTAGATTTCCAAAAAGTTCTAGAAGTCCTTAATCTCATTTGTAGAACTCAAGTTATGAAGCTTGTAAGGCAGGGGTATTTTGGGAAAGTGAGATTATAGGTCATTTTGATTATAGGTCTTGTTCATCCTCTTGTACACTTCAAATGAGACTTTCTCCAACATGAAACTTGTTTCAAATGATCTAAATTCCATCATGAAACATCAAATTGTCATGGACTTGGCATGGATATGAAGATTGGTGAAGAAAAATCAAGGAAAATGAACTTAAAAGGCATGAATTTAATTGAAGTGGTTTTAAATCATTTTCATAACATGTTTGTGCATATTTTGAGTCACTTTATCATGACAATCAAGATGCACCAAGAAAATTGGACTCATGATGTGCAAAATATGTGTAATTTCAAGTAACTTCAAGCATAAGTTTCACATTCAAAATCAACCATTGGATCAATTCAAGGAGCAATTCACGTCCACGTGATCAACTCCAAGTCCCAGCAAGTGATTTGAATCAAAAACAAGGGAAATTTGAGCCATTTCACATGTGCATGAAGCTTGAAATTTCAAATTGGGCATTTCTTCAATTCAAGCAAATCAGCCACAATTGGGCCTCCAAACACTCCCTGGCCCATAATATAAAAGCTTCAGATCAATTTTGAAGCTTCATTCAGCCAATTTCGTGCAGAGGGAGCTTGAACACAGTTGGAGTTTTTAAGAGAAAAGTGAAATCGTGAAACTAAAATTCAAGCCAATTCAGAGCAATTCAAAGCCATAGTCATCTTCCTTGAAGTGCATTGAGTGTTTCTGGGTAGTTTTGTGCAAGCTTGACACCATTAGAAGCCCCAACGAAGAGGCTCCGTTAGGTAAACTTCAAATCAGAATTTCTCTTCCAATATGCATCTATTTCACGCCATTTTTGTTGCATACTAAAGCCCTACTTATGTAGGCAAAATCTGGATAGATTAGGGTGATGTTCTTGATGATTTCAGTTTGATGCTTGATTTTTCTTTGCTTCGATTTGGCTTGTATGTGCACAATAAATGGAAACTAAACTTGGATTCATGTTCTACATAACATGAGGATCAGTTTGGTATAAGATTTTGTCCAATTTGGCGAGATTTTGGATCTCCAGTTCTGACCTTCTCACCAGAGAAGATGACCAAAACAGTGAGATCCACCGTCTGGTTCAGTCTTTGATTGGCTGACGTGTATGTGCCATGTGTGCGTTTTGAAACTTTGACCGAGCAAGATCTACGGTCTGGATGCGTTTGACCGGATGAGGTGTTGGATTGACCTGCCAACGCATAAATGGAACGATGCGTTTCATGTTTGCTGAAGTAGGTAGGCTTAAGTTGCTATACACACCCCACTTATGATCCAGCCCAGTTCTTTTGCCTGTGTAAATTGCTATTTGCATCATTCCTCTTTTTTTATTTGTTTTATTTTAATTCTATTTTGATTTTAATTCAATTAAAATACTTCCAAAAGTGATAAAATCATACCAAAATATGTTTAGGACATTTTAGGATGTCATTTATTTTTAGAAAATTTTTGTTTTATTTTTTGGATTATTTTTCAATTAAAAATGGATTTATTCTTTGGAAGTGTTTTAATTGAATTATTTTTTTACCTCTTGTTTGCTTTTGCTTTGTTTTTGATCCATCCTTTTGATCCAATGAATGAAAATCATTCCGCATTTCAATAATGAGTTGAATGATTTTTTAGGACCATTTTGCCCCTGGTTTAAGTCATTTTGGTTTGACTTTGATGATATTTTTGTTGACCCTCGACAACCCTATCTCAAATTGGTGCGTCCTTGTGAATCAAATTCTTTGATGATGATTTGAGATGACTTTGGTTGTGATCTTTTGGCCTCTGGTTTCCATATCTTTGATGTTCATTTGAGATTTTATTTGGTTATTTTTTAGCGTTTTTCCTATTTTTGAGGTGACTTACAAGTTAGGTTACTTCTAAGGGAGGTTCACACAAACACTTGACCTAGTTTGAATGGGAAATGACTTCTATGGATCCCTTGAGCTCCTAACTCTTGTTGATTCATACTTCTAACATGTTGAGGTGTTTGGATGTTCATTTTCAAGTCATAAATTTGTTCATTTATTGTTGAAGTTTGCATTCCTTTTAGGCTTTCCATTTGAGCTTCAAATGTTGAATGTGCTTAAGGCCTGGGTCTTTTGCCTTGCCTATGTTTGCATTCTCTTGTGTCTTTTTCCTTCTTTGCTTTGTGCACATTCTCTTCTGTCCCATGACTTTAGAATCCCATTTGAGATGGCTTAGTCCCTCCTTTGGAGGTACTTGAAGCATGTCTTGAATGATGGTTCTTTGAGGATTTCTTTTGGTGTGTTTTGCATACTTTGGTGATGCTAATGGTTGAGTTGCCCATGTGAGTTCCTTGTTGTCCTCACATTGACTCTCATTCTCCCATTTTATTATGGCTTCATCTCTTTTCATTTGGTATGCCTTAGGGCTTGTGGTTGATGACAAATGGTTGCAGGATTCATTTTCTCCCATTTCATCCTACTTGTGTGCACTTGTTTGATATCTTGTGTGTGCATTCTTTCTTCTCCCTTCTTTTCATCTCTCATATGCATGCTTGAGGTTGAGATGTGCTTATGGAGGCTATTTCCCCACACTTTTTTCCTCCCTCACTTTCATTCTAATTGTGCATTACATGTTTGCATACTTGCATCTTTCTTATTTCATGCTTCCTTCTTCTTCTTCTTTCTTCTTTGCCATGTTCCCTTAGGATCTCTAATCTTCCTTATTCAAGGTTAATTATGATAAACCTTAGGCATAAAACCATGCATGATAACATTAGGTAGCACTCCCTTTTATCCCAATCATAGGTGCACTTTGTATGACAATTTTAGGTTGAGTCTTAGTATCCCTTTAGAGTGTCTTCCTCTTCTCATCTTCAAACATCTTCAAAACACTTAACAAAGGTTAAAGATTGTTGTACGCTACGAGCCTTAAATACTTGGGAAATGGTAATTGGGGTCCTCCTCTCAATCATCTAGAGTGTTTAGCGTATGTCCTTTGGACGATATGCGATGCATTCACTTCTAGGTCAGAGTCTTTAGTGAAACATGAATTACAAACAATAATCAATGCTTTTTTTCTCTAAAAAACACAAAAACAAACTTCAAATATTTTTATCCTTCGGGATCTTAATTTGGAAAACCTTTTTCATAAGGAGAGTTTTGTTAACACTTGGTTCTACTGCAAACAGGTAACGCCTAAGTCTCC
This sequence comes from Lathyrus sativus, assembly GCA_963859935.3. Classification (NCBI taxonomy): domain Eukaryota; kingdom Viridiplantae; phylum Streptophyta; class Magnoliopsida; order Fabales; family Fabaceae; genus Lathyrus; species Lathyrus sativus. Next base: position 247,540,270 of record OZ012737.1, on the reverse strand, counting down.
AATGGTCGAGCTGCATACACCTAACTGCTAGAACTAAGTTTTAACCCTACTCGGGTAAAACATTTTGAACCAACCGGTGTTCTTGTTAGCCCAAACTAAGTTTTCTCTTATTTCTCATACCAGATGAGAATACGTAGGCACGAGACAACAATGTATCAACGAGCAACCTTCCCCCACTTTCACCCGTAGTTAGCCGAACTATGTTGACTCTGACTTTCCCATTGCACGAGGGAATACGTAGGCATAGAGTGGTGATGCTCTATCAAGTCTCTCTTATTTTCTTTTGTCCCTGAGTCGTAGCTTAGATAGTAAACACCCTTTTAGATAGACAACAAAGCGTGGATCCCGTCGAGTACGACGGACGTGAGGGGTACTAATATCTTTCCCTTGCGTAACCGACTCTCGAACCCGAGATATGGTTGCGATGACCTGTCTTTTCCTGTTTTCGTTAGGTTTTCTCTGATCGTTTCCTTTCCCTCTTTTGGGATAAATAATGAACAATGGTAACTCTTCTGTCATTGTCGGACCCTCTTCGCGGCGATGCGACACTATGATCCATATCTTTTCAACAATTCAAAATTAACCACTTTTTTTTTCTTTTTTTGGAGGTTTCACAACCATTAGCCTAAGTGACCGGGTGAGAGTCACCTAACTTAAAAGGCGGATTCCTATTTAGATTTCTTATTAAGCACGGAATCATTTACTTATTTGCATCAGCTTAATTACTTAGTATGTGATTTTTAGATGGTGCTGACTGCTAGATAAACTACTTAAGATATATTAAAGGATGAGAGCTCAAGGCTATGTCATAACAAGTATTTAAATTGGTTCCCATATTCGGGAGACTTAAAGTGTTAAAACGGTACCGATCTTATAAACTTTTCCCAAGTCTTCATAATCTAACCTTAAATTAATCTATAGCCTAAAAATTTTAAAAATATGCATTGTGTTTCTAAGTATAAATTATGTTTTTTTAGGAAAACACACAAAAAGTTAAAGAAAAGAAAAGAAAACAAAGCAAAAAAACAAAGAAATGGTTCCCTCCCCCACACTTAAAACATGCATTATCCTTAACGAAAGGACATAACGATTAATTAAGAGTGAGAGAAAGGAAAAAGTGCTCCCTGGTCAAGTTGTAGAGTAAGTGGGCTTTTCCAAGGAAAACTCTTATATGGGTGCATTTGCAGGCACAATTCTCATGGAATAGCTTTAGGCGTTGCCCATTGACTTTGAAAACCTTGTCAGTACCTGCACTCTTAATCTCTACTGCACCTTGAGGAAAAACATTAGTAACAACAAAAGGGTCAATCCACTTGGATCGAAGTTTCCCAGCCATAAGCTTAAGGCGGGAGTTAAACAGTAAAACCTGTTGACCCGCAGAGAGTTCCTTCCTATAAATTATTTTGTCATGGAAGTACTTAGTTTTCTCTTTATAAATCCTAGAGTTTTCATAAGCCTCTAGCCTAAGTTCTTCAAGTTGTTGTAATTGGAGTTTTCTTTTAATACCTTCTTGTTGCATCTCCAAATTACAACTTTTTACCACCCAATAAGCACGATGTTCTATCTCTACAGTGAGATGACATGCCTTACCAAAAACTATCTGATAAGGAGACATCCCTATAGGTGTCTTGAAAGCTGTTCTTTGAGCCCAAAGTGTGTCTTCTAGACGGCGGCTCCAATCCTTCCTATTTTGCTGCACCATTTTCTCTAAAATTTGTTTGATCTCCCTATTTGAGATCTCATCTTGCCCATTAGTTTGGGGGTGGTATGCAATAGAGACTATATGCACTACTCCATACTTTCGGAGCAAGGCTTCCATGGTGTGGTTGCAGAAGTGAGTGCCTTGGTCATTTATGATAGCTCGGAGTATTCCAAACCTACAAAAAATATTAAACCTGACAAAATCTGCAGCAACTCTAGAATCATTAGTCCTAGTGGGGATATCTTCCACCCACTTTGAAACATAATCAACAGCAAGTAAAATATAGAGAAAGCCAAAAGATACAGGAAAGAGACCCATAAAATCAATTCCCCATACATCAAATACCTCATACGCATCTTAAAGATGGTAGGCCAATAAAAACCCGAGTCTACGACCTTTCTTGCTGTTCTTTGAGGTCTGAAGTGTCCCCAAACTTGAGAGGCATGAGAAAAATGCAATATCGATTCAATTTCATAGTCAGGGACACACCTCTTAATAACCTGATCACCACCAAACTTCCAAAGATATGGGTCGTCCCACACATAGTATTTGGCATCACTCTTGAGTTTGTGAATTTGCGCCTTAGAAGCATTTGTAGGAAAAACACCAACAACAAGATAATTAACATTATCAGCAAACCAATGAGTAACTCCATGTAAAAGTAGCAACTGCTCATCAGGAAAGTCATCCTGAATGGGAGAAGGATCTTCATCCCTCTCTATTATGCTCAAGTGGTCAGCTAGTAGATTCTCAGCTCCACTTTTGTCTTTAATCTCTACATTAAACTCTTGGAGCAACAACATCCACCGAATTAATCTCGGTTTTGCTTCTGGTTTCTTTAGGAGATACTTCAGCGCTGCATGGTCAGTAAAAACAACAACCTTAGAACCTAGAAAATATGATATAAACTTGTCAAGAGCAAACACAATAGCTAAGATTTCCTTTTCATTGGTAGTGTAATTAGTTTGTGCTGAATCTAAAGTTCTAGAAGCATAGTAAATAACATGGACAGTCTTGTCCACCCTTTGTGCAAGGACCTCTCCAACTGCATAGTTGGATGCATCACACATAATCTCAAAAGAATGGTTCCAGTCAGGAGGCTGTATGATGGGGGCGGATTTCAATGCTTTCTTCAAGAAATCAAACGCCTACTTGCATTTCTCATCAAAGTTAAAGGTCACATCATTCTTCAACAAGTTTGAAAGTGGAAGAACAATCTTGTTGAAGTCCTTTATGAAGCGTCTGTAAAAGCATGCATGACCAAGGAAAGAACGAATCTCGCGAATGAAAGATGAGTAAGGCAATGTAGAAATCACATCAATCTTAGAAGGGTATACTGAAATTCCTTTTTCAGAAATTATGTGACCCAAAACAATGCCCTGCTCAACCATAAAATGACATTCTTCTGTAAGCAAATGTACCGAATGGGCATGTGAAGGTTGCCTTTTCTTGATCCTCTAGTGCAATATGGATATGGAAATAACCTGAAAAACCATCAAGGAAACAATAATGTGATTTACCTGCTAGCTATTCGAGCATTTGATCAATGAACGACAAAGGAAAATGATCCTTTCTAGTAGCCTGGTTCAACCTCCTATAATCAATACAAACTCTCCAGCTATTCTGAACTCTAGTGGGAACAAGTTCATTCCTTTCATTTTTATCACCGTGAGTCCAGGTTTCTTAGGTATAACCTACGCTAGACTTACCCAATTACTGTCAGAGATAAGATATATAATACCTGCTTGCAACAACTTGGTTACCTCTTTCTTCACCACATCAAAAATTAAATGATTAAGCCTCCTTTGGGGTTGTTTTACTACCTTAGCTCATTCTTCAAGCAAAATCCGGTGCATGCACATGGAAGGGCTAATACCGGGAATGTTTGCCAAGGTCCAACCAATCGCCTTTTTATTCCTCTTTAAGACCTGCAAAAGCTTACTTTCTTGATCTAAATCAAGGTTTGAAGAAATAATGACAGGTAGATTTTCATTTGTCTCTAAGTAAGCGTATTTGAGATTTTCTGGGAGTGGTTTAAGATCTAAAGAGGGGGTTGTTCAATGGACGGAATGGTCGGGGCAGCAGGAATGTCAAGAGCCTCATCGACACAACCGACTTCATTTATAACCTTATCTACATGAAAAACCTCAGCCTGCAAGGCAACATTTATTTCAGCACAAACAAAGCAAACATTAGTGTTAGTACATAATTCACAAGAGTAGGTATCATCATAGTCTAATAAGGATAGAAAATCAGATAAAAACTCGGGATATGTATCACCGACTAAGTCAGAAAGTAACTCAATGTGAAAAACAAAATGCTCTTCCATGGGATGTTTCGTTGAATCAAATATGTTAAATTTAGCGATGATATCACCAAACTCCATGGACACTGTGCCATCATCAACATCAACTTTCGTCTTTTCCGTTTTCATGAACAGTCTACCTAGAATGATGGGTGCCTTGTTCAACTTTGTTTCTCCCTCCATGTCGAGAATATAAAAATCTGCAACAAAAATCAAGTCATTAAAAATAGAAAAATGATGAATTTGGGGTTTTGAGGGCGAAATCCCGTAACTCTTCCAGAGTATGGGACTAATGATCGCACGATTTTTCTGCTTCAAATGCATGAAACAGAATTTAAAAAGGAGAGATTTTCACCAAAATCTTTTTTTTTTTGCCTAGGTCGGACGCAAGACGCGAAAACGAACGTCTGGACGGGAAAACGGTAAAACAGCAAAATACAAATTCAAAAGACACAAATCGACACCTATGACTCAACTAACGGTTAAAAATGACAAGAATCCCCAGCAACGACGCCAATTTGATCCACTGTCGTGCACGGATCAAAGCGAGTATTTTGAAAAAGTATAGTTACGGTAACGACAACTCGAGTATCATATTGCAAGGATTCTTGGTTTTATTTACCAACCCAGTAACGATTATGGGGGGTTGTTTTGGTGAAGGATTCAATTAAGAAAAACAAAGTAAATAAGTGATTATTGAAATAAGTGATCATAACAGGTTAATCTACCGGTTCGACTACCAACTTATCATTGGTCATTATAATTCCAATTCCCTAAGCGGTTCCAATCCCTATTCGATTGCAATATTGAATAAACAAGCATCGATAATACTACACGAATTATGTTCCTAATCCCCGGATTAAGCAAACGGTTCGCCGAATTAAGTAGACAATTAACGATAGCGCGAATTAACGAAAAAGCTAAGTTAAACGCAATTAAAGTAAGAAACATATATCAACCAAATTAAATCCAATCTATTCTATAAGAAAAAAATTAAGCAAATTATAATTATAGAACAAATTGGAAAGGAACTGAATTAAATTGAAATTGATAATAACCTCAAAGTTTTATGGTATTCGAATTCGGCAGATTGCCCCTTAGGATTAGTTCGCCATGATATTCGTACAAAGCACAATGAAATTCATAAAAAGAAGGTGAAAGTGACAGTAGCACGAATGCTAAGTATATGAAAGCATCAACACTTCTAGTTTTAACCCAACTGGGTCGAAAAACATTAAAAAAAAACCCGACCCAAAACAAAATATTTCAAACGACAGATTTTGGGTCCTGACTTAAACGAATTATTTGGACCTGCTACACTCCGAATTAGGTTTTGCCTCAAACATCAAAGTTATAGCTCTCTGTCTTAGCTTTCCAACGTCTGTTAGAACACATAAATCTGATTCTCGCAGCTCCAATTATGATCTAAACAGTGGACAAATATCAAATAACCGATAAAGCTGAAAATAAGCTACAAAAATAGATTAAAGGCAAAAAAAAGACTAAATTCTAAAAACACAATAAAATAGTAAAATAAACAAAACAAATTAGAGAAATGCCTAAGTACAAACATAAGAGAGTGTGCATTGAAATGCACTGATCACTAGTGTCAGATGGAATTTTGGATTTCATTGACTTCACAAACTTTGATGTTTGTGTTGAATGCGTTAAAGGAAAATAGACCAAAACAAAGAAACTTGGTGCATATAGAGCTACAAATGTCTTAGAATTGATACATACAGACTTTTGTGGACCATTTCCGACACCTTCTTGGAATGGTCAACAATATTTTATATCATTCATAAACGATTATTTTAGATATGCATACATATTTCTTATACATGAAAAGTCTTAGCCATTGGATGTGTTGAAACCGTTTAAGGCTAAAGTTGAGAATCAACTTGACAAAAGAATTAAGAAAGTCAAATCCGACCGCGGCGGTGAATAATACGGTAGATATGATGGTTCAGGTGAACAACGTCAAGGGCATTTTTCCAAATACCTAGAGGAATATGGAATTGTCCTACAGTACACCATGCCAGGATATCCTAGCATGAACAGTGTTGCTGAAAGATGAAATCAGACTCTTAAAGATATAGTAAAGAGTATGATTTGTCATTCTACCTTGCTAGAGTCACTATGGGGACAAACACTAAAGACTGCAGCTTATATTCTAAATAAAGTACCAACAAAAGTAGCTGCCGAAACACCTTATGAGATTTGGACCGGGCGAAAGCCTAGTGTTAAACATTTTCATGTGTGGGGATGTCCAGTTGAGGCAAGGCCTTATAGGCCAAATGAAAAGAAATTGGACTCCTGAACAATGAGTAACTACTTTATTGGTTATTCTGAAAGATTTAGGGGCTATAAATTTTATGATCCCAAATTCAATTCAATTTTTGAGATGAGAACAACCACATTCTTTGAGGATATTGAGTTTGAGGGGGAAAATAAGGTTAGAGAATTTGTCTTAGAGGAAGAATGAACAACAATTCCAAAATCGATTCATATAGTTGCTTTTGATCAAGCAAGTATACAACCTGCACAAGAGATTGTTGCAATTCCTCAAACTCAAGATGATTTGGTAATTCATGAAGAACAAACTCAAAATCCTCAAGAATAAGTGTTACAAGAACCAGTACCTTTACGGAGATCCACTAGAGAAAGGAGAAATGCTATTCAGTCTTTCTCCAAGAACATGAGGAAAATAATGGTATGTTGGAAGATGATCCAATCAACTTTCGTCAAGCCATGCAGGATTCCAACTTGGAAAAGTGGATTGAAGCAATGAAGGAGGAGTATAAGCCAATGCAAGACAATAAAGTTTGGGAACTTGTCCCATTACCAGAAGGTGTGAAACCCATTGGTTGCAAATAGATTTTTAAGACCAAACGAGATTCTAACGGTAATGTGGACAGGTATAAGGCTCGTCTTGTGGATAAAGACTATACTAAAAAAGGGAAGGGATTGACTTTAAAAAGAATTTCTCTCCAGTTTCATCGAAAGACTCTTTTATGACAATCATGTTGCACATTATGATTTGGAACTCCATCAAATGGATGTTAAGACAACTTTCCTCAATGGCAACATTGATGAAACAATCTATATGATGCAACCAGAAAACTTTGTGTCAGGAGACTCAAAGAATATGGTTTGAAAATTAACAAAATCCATTTATGGACTAAAGCAGGTGTCTCGTCAGTGGTATCACAAGTTTCACAAAGTAATTCTCTCATTTGGTTTTGAGGTGAATGTTATTGAAGATTGTGTGTATCACAAATTCAGTGAGAGTAAGTACATTTTCTTAGTCTTATATGTAGATGACATACTGCTTGCCACAAATGATATAAGAATGATGTACAAAACTAAGACACTTCTATCAAGAAATTTTGAAATGAAAGATCTTGGTGATGCCTCCTTTGTATTAGGAATTCCGATACATTGAGACCGACCTCGTAGTATTCTAGGATTCTCACAAAGGAGATATATCAAAAAGGTAATTAAAAGGTTTGGCATGCAGGAATGTAAATTAGGAGATACTCCAATTGCTAAGGGAGACAAATTCAATCTCAGTCAGTGCCCAAAAGAAAACTTAGAAATTCAAGAAATGAAAAAGATTCCTTATGTGTCAGTAGTAGGGAGTCTGATGTATGCCCAAGTGCGTACGCGTCCGAATATTGCGTTCATAGTTGGGATGTTAGGAAGATATTTGAGCAATCCAGGAATGAATCATTGGAAAGCAGCCAAAAAGGTTATGAGGTATTTAAAGAGAACAAAAGACTATATGCTCACATATAGGAGGTCAGACCAGTTAGAGATTACTGGATACTCTGACTCAGATTTTGCTGGATGCTAAGACAGTAAAAGATCCACTTCAGACTATATTTACATGTTGGCTAGTGGTGCAATTTCTTAGCGCAGTGCTAAGCAAACTCTTACGACTTCATCTACCATGCAAGAAGAGTTTATAGCATGTTATGAGGCATCCAACCATGGGATTTGGAAGAGGAATCTTGTCACTGGGATGCAGATTGTGGAAGGAATTGAAAGGCCACTTAAGTTATGATGTCACAAAAAAATAAGTCGTTATGTATTCCAACAATAATAGGAGCTCGACTAAGTCAAAACATATTGACATCAAGTTCCTAGTTGTTAAAGAAAGGGTATAAAGTGGACAGATTTCCATAGAATACTTGGGGACAAACTCCGTGATAATAGATCCTCTTACAAAAGGTTTTCCATCTAAGGTCTTTCAAGAGCACACTGCTCGCATGTGTGTTTTTATCATTAGAGAAGTCTTTGGTTTAGTGAGAGTTAGTCGATTATATATTTTATGTTCTGTGTTTGGTATTATGTATGCATACTACGATTTTGGATATTTTTCAATTAATAAAGTTTGATATTCAGTAGTTTACATTTTGTACAATAAAGTTATTGAATGATCTCACTATAGTAAAGTAGAACCAGTTGAAAATCGACATATAAAGACTAACTTCATGTGATTTTTATGTTACACATTTCATGATAGATCTATGTTATTTAGTTGTGTCACTATCGGTGATCATTGATGGGTTTGGTTATGATTGATATAATGAAAATAATGTTGATTATGTATATTGACATGACTAATGGACGTGATAGTTTGGATATGCTTAAAGAATATAATGACAAATTTTGAGCTCATAAAGTCTAACGCATGTGTAAAGTTACATATGTGACCAGTGGTAGATTGTTAGAATTTTGGGTCACAAATGTAACATTTAAGGTGTTTGTGTCATTATTTTAATTAGTCAAGGCTTAAAGGGGTCTAATTAATATAATATTAAGTTTGTGGCTAAAAGCATAAATGTTATGAAATGTCAGATTATTGTATAGATACCATAAGTCAATATCTAATTTGATGAGGGGACAAATTAGAATATTGAAAACTAAGAAATAACCCTAGAGTTATTTAAATGGGTTATGATCCTCATTTGTAGAGTACGAACAAAATAATGTTTATGAGGTTTTATCTCTTCATCACTATCAGAGGAGATTCAAGGAACCCTAACACTACAAGAAAAATGATGGATTGCGACGGTTATTTTGGCAGGTTACGACGGTAAAAACCACCATCAATGACATTCTACGACGGTCATAGTACCATCGCAGAAATGTGTGTCCCCAGGCTGTTTAGCGACGGTTGCCAAAACCGTCACACCAACCGTCGTTATATTTCATGACGGGCTGGAACTGACCTAAATTGGAGATGGTGACGGTTAAAGACCGTCGTTACTAACCTTTTGATTTTTGTTTTCATTGTTGATTGCGACGGTTTAAAACTGTCGTAAATTCTATTTCACGACTGGTTGGAACTGACATAAACACTACAAGAAAATTGGCAAATTGCGACTGTTCATTTTGGCAGGTTACGACGGTTTGAACCGCCGCAATTTGCGTGACGATTTTCCGTGGAATTTCATTTTTATTTTCATTATTATTATTGATTGTGGTGGCAGTTTGAACCGTGTCAATATTTATTATAAAAAAATTTATCCTCAATTTTTTAGCATTATTATAAAAAGATAATAAAAAAATAAAATAAAAAATAAAAAAATAAATTATGTAATCTTGTGTGTATTTGTATTCTGTCTCTGTTTGAGATATTTTCTCTAGAGAATGCTCAATAAATCTCTATTCTTATTTAGTAAATATATTCTTGGTACAAGTTTCTATCAGTGTCATCAAACATTACACATTAAATCAGATAAGATGTTTTCACATATACAATCAGTGATCACTAGTTCACATATATATTTGTTGAAGGAAAAGCTGCAGACAGTTGCTAGAAAAAACAAATTTCAGGTGTAATACAATTTCTATAAACTTCAAAATCATACAAATCTAAGTTGCAATATTTGTCCTATAATCTAAGGTATACTCAAACATATGTAGTTATCATGATAACCAATCTAATGTATGCCACTTTCATGAGCAAAAGCATTAGCTCCCGCAAGAGCCTTGTGTGGTTGTCACTGCAAACCAGAGTACTCTTCAACCTATAGGAAACGATAAATACGAAACAAACAATCAACAGGTGTCTTTAAAGGGGGGAAAAGAAACAAAAAAATGTCAACTGTAGATACAAAACCATTTTGCTTGTCATATAAATGTGCCTTGTATTGATTCCAATGTGGAGATTGTTGAAGATATGTCCTCCGCATTTCAGGGCCATCACAACCTTGAAAGAAGACTTACCGATTCAATAGCAGAAACTTGAGTATAAATGTTCTCTAGGTTTTCAACAGTAACATATTCTCCTTGTGAAAGCTTAAATATATTCTTCTTTCGATCAATAATTTTCATGCTTCCATTAGGTTTCCACTCTCCAATATCTCCTGTTTAATAAATCATACATGAATAAAACAGTACCATATACTGCAACAACATATAAACATCATCAAAACTTCAACTGAAAGAACCTGTATGGAACCATCCATCGATAGTAACTTCTTTCGAAAGGTCTTCGCGTTTGTAGTACCCTGAAAATACACTACTTCCCCTCATACAGATTTCTCCTCTTGGTGTGGTTGCAAGTGCATCATATCCCATTTCTGTTAAGATTAATATTTTGATATTTATTTTTAATTAAATTAAGTATTGCAGCACATTAGAATGTGTCAGCTTATTGTTAGCTATTTTATTGTTTCAGTCAATGTCAGTACCTAGATTTTAGGAAGGAATAAACTGCTCCACATATAATGGGGCAGTTAGGGAGATCGTGTGATATTATGTAAGCCTATTTATTGGCCTTTTCTTATTCAATTAAGTAAGTTTTCCAGCATTTGATTCTAACATCTGGTATCAGAGCAGAAAATTTCACAAGAAATCAAGAGAGAAAGAGCAGATGGCGTCCGAAGGCGGCGATCGTTTTAATCTACCATCAATTCCTAAATTTGATGGTGATTATGATCACTGGAGCATGCTCATGGAGAACCTTCTCCGTTCGAAAGAGTATTGGATTGTTGTGACCACAGGCCTCGTTCAACCCGCTGCAGGAGAAGTGCCGACGGCTGCACAGAGAAAGACGGCGGAAGAGATGCAGTTGAAGGACCTGAAAGCCAAGAATTACTTGTTTCAATCTCTTGACAAGTCAATTCTGAAGACAATCCCAAAGAAGGAAACATCGAAACAAATCTGGGATTCAATGAAGATGAAATACCAGGGCAATGTTCGAGTTCAGCGATCCCAACTCAATCGATTGCGCAGAGAGTTTGAGATCCTTGCCATGAAGCAAGGAGAATCAATCAATGATTACTTCGGTAGGGTAATGATGATTGCAAACGATATGAGGAATTACGGTGAAGATATGACTGATGTCAAGGTCGTCGAGAAGATTTTGAGAACCCTCACTGAAAAGTGGAACTATATTGTGTGTTCCATTGAGGAAGCCAATGATATGGACAAGCTTACTGTCGATGAGCTGCAAAGCTCCCTTCTTGTGCACGAGCAAAAATTCAAGAAGGAAGTAGATGAAGAGCAAGCACTCACGGTGGCATACGGTGAGAACAATGGTGGAAGAGGACGAGGCAGCCGCAGAGCTTTCAGAGGAGGAAGGGGCAGAGGAGGCAGAGGCCGGCAACCCTATAGCAAGGCAACCATTGAATGTTATAAGTGCCATCAGTTGGGTCACTTTCAGTATGAGTGTCCAAATATGGCTAAGCAAGCAAATTACACTGAAATTGAAGAAATTGAGGAGATGTTGCTCATGGCTTATCATGAATCATTTGGGCAAAGCAAAACTGATGTGTGGTTTCTAGATTCAGGATGCAGTAATCACATGTGTGGAGACCCGTCATTATTTAATCGGTTGGAAGATGGATTTCAAAGAACAGTGCGGCTAGGGAATCATATGCAGTTAAATGTGGTTGGTAAAGGTACTGTCAGGCTATACTTTGGAGGCAATAGCTATCTTGTTCAGGATGTCTTCTATGTTCCAGAACTAAGGAATAATCTTCTTAGCCTTGGACAACTGCAAGAAAAAGGATTAACAGTGGTGATGAAGGATAATAAATGCTGCATTTATCACTCAACAAAGGGCCTCATCCTTCAGAGTAACATGACCTCCAACCGTATGTTCGTTGTGCTCTCTGATAAGTATTCTGACAAGGACACAAAAGAAGTTTGTCTGCAGTCCACAACCCAAGATTCGGTACAGCTTTGGCATCGAAGGTTTGGCCATCTCGGTTACACAGGATTGCGCATGTTGAAGGACAAAGAGATGGTGAAAGGGATGCCGTGTCTTCTCGGACCTGATTCCATTTGCACAGATTGTCTGAAAGGAAAACAACATAGAGAAAATATTCCAAAAAAAAGCATATGGCGTGCTTCAACTAAGTTGGAATTAATCCATGCTGACATCTGCGGACCCGTCTCACCAGCTTCAAATGGCCAAAAGAGGTATTTGCTTTGTTTCATTGATGACTTTAGTAGGAAAGCATGGGTCTATTTCCTTGCTTATAAAGCTGATGCATTTGCTGCCTTTAAGCAATTTAAGAGTAGTGTTGAAAAAGAGTCTAGTCTGTCTATTAAGTGCTTAAGAACAGATCGTGGAGGAGAATTTACATCAAGTGCTTTCAATGATTATTGTAAAGATAATGGAATCAAGAGACAACTAACCACAGCTTACACGCCGCAACAAAACGGAGTAGCCGAGAGGAAGAACAGAACAGTGATGAACATGGTAAGAAGTATGATGGTTGATATTCCTAAGAGTTTTTGGCCTGAAGCTGCGAGTTGGGCGTTCTACGTGCTTAACAGAAGTCCAACTTCTTCTGTGAAGGACATGACACCAATAGAAGCTTGGAGTGGGATAAAGCCATCTGTAGAACATTTTAGGGTGTTTGGTTGTATAGGACATGTACATGTGCCTGACGCCAAACGCACTAAACTAGAGAATAAGAGCAGAAGTTGTGTACTGTTTGGGGTTAGTTCAGAATCAAAAGGCTACAGACTATTCGATCCCATAAGCAAGAAAGTCATTGTTAGTCGGGATGTTGTGTTTGAAGAAGAGAAAAAGTGGAGCTGGGATAAGAGTTATGACAGCTTGATAAGCCTTGATCTAGACTGGGGAGATGACATAAATGAAGGAGAAATTGAGACTCAAGATGTTACCAATGAAGATTCTGATGTTATTATAGAAACTGTCACTGAAGAAGATAAAGCAAGCATAGATGAAGAGGGAAGTGATAGAGAAAACACTATGGCAGCGGCTGCGTCATCTCCTGAAGCCACAAATACAAGGGAAGGAGATTGTGTCAGAAGGACAGGTCGTATCAGAAGGAGACCAGTGTGGATGACAGACTATAATGTCAATGATGAAGCTGAAACTGCTGAAGCAAGTCAAGATCACACCTCACATTTAGCCTTATTCATAGAATGTGATCCTATTAGCTATGAAGAAGCTGCTAAGATCCAAGAATGGAGAAATGCTATGAATTCAGAAATTCAATCCATTGAGAAGAATGAAACATGGTTTCTCACTAATCTACCGGAGGGAGCCAAAAGTATAGGAGTAAAATGGGTTTATAAGACTAAATTGAATCAATATGGAGAAGTTGAAAAGTACAAAGCTCGGTTAGTTGCAAAAGGATATGCACAAGAACACGGAGTTGATTATGAGGAAGTATATGCACCAGTCGCTCGGATGGATACCGTGAGGATGATTTTAGCATTGGCAGCTCAGAAAAGTTGGATAATCTATCAGCTAGATGTAAAGTCAGCTTTCTTGCAAGGAGAACTCTCCGAAGAAGTGTATGTAGACCAGCCAAGAGGGTATGAAATCAAGGGTGCTGAAAGAAAAGTGTACAAGCTTCGTAAGGCCCTATATGGATTGAAGCAGGCACCACGTGCATGGTTCAGCAGGATAGATACTTACTTTCAGAAGATGGGATTTGTAAAGGATGTCAGCGAGCAAACACTCTTCACGAAATTCAACAAACAAGGTAAATGCCTAATTATTAGCTTGTATGTTGATGATTTGATCTACACTGGTAATGATCAAACTATGATGAATGAGTTTAAAGAATCCATGATGAAAGAATTTGAAATGACTGATTTGGGAAGAATGAAATACTTCCTGGGAATTGAGGTGTTGCAGCTTGATAATGGAATTTTCATGTGTCAAAGAAAGTATGTGAAAGAGTTACTAACAAAATTCAGAATGGAGGAAAGCAACTCTGTCTTAAATCCTATCGTCCCGGGGTTTAAGATTCACAAAGATGAAGAAGGTGTGAAGGTAAATATCACACTCTATAAGCAGCTTGTGGGAAGTATGATGTATGTGACAGCCACTCGGCCAGATGTAATGTATGCTGTTAGTCTGATTAGCAGATACATGTCTATGCCAACTGAACTTCACTTTGCAGCAGCCAAAAGAATTTTAAGGTATTTGCAAGGGACTATTGAATATGGGCTCTTTTACAGGAAAGAAGGAAACAGAGAGCTAGTAGGATTCACCGACAGTGATTACGCTGGATGTGTGGAGGACAGAAAAAGTACATCCGGGTATACCTTCATTCTCAGTGATGCAGCAGTGGCATGGTCCTCCAAGAAACAACCAATTGTTACTCTAAGTACAACCGAAGCAGAATTTGTGGCAGCAGCAGCTTGCTCTTGTCAGTTAATATGGATGAAAAGAGTGTTGGGCAAAATTGGCTATGAAGGAAGCAGCAACCCTGTTATTTTCTGTGATAACAACTCAACAATCAAGCTATCAAAAAATCCGGTGATGCACGGCAAAAGCAAACACATCGATGTAAGGTTCCACTTCCTACGTGAGCTGGTGAATGAAGGAGTTGTTCAGTTAAAATTTTGTAGCACGCATCAGCAGGTTGCAGATATATTTACTAAGCCACTCGACACAAGAACCTTCCAGGGACTTAGAAAGAAGCTAGGAGTATGTGATGCACCAAAGTTAAACTGAATTGGATTGATCAGTTTAGGAGGAGATGTTAAGATTAATATTTTGATATTTATTTTTAATTAAATTAAGTATTGCAGCACATTAGAATGTGTCAGCTTATTGTTAGCTATTTTATTGTTTCAGTCAATGTCAGTACCTAGATTTTAGGAAGGAATAAACTGCTCCACATATAATGGGGCAGTTAGGGAGATCGTGTGATATTATGTAAGCCTATTTATTGGCCTTTTCTTATTCAATTAAGTAAGTTTTCCAGCATTTGATTCTAACAATTTCAGGCACAGATTTCAGACACACTTCCAGATATGGTAAAGTAGGGTCAACTGTACCAAGCATATCTATTTCGTTTGGTATTGCCAAAAAGGATCCGGCACATGTTTCAGTAAGACCTACAACAGCCAAAATTAAGTCCATATTCTAAAACCAATTTATGTTGACTTAATACATCAGTAATCTCACACATAAAGGTAACAAAAGTTTATGATAATTCAAATGTAGAGAAAGAACATACCATATCCTTGTAGGATATGAGCACAAGTCACCACACGCAGGAAACCTTCAACATGTTTAGACAGAGGTGCAGCTCCGGAAAAAATAATACGTACTTTACCCTCTAAAGCATCTTTTACTTGACTATGTTTCAAAAACATGATTATTAGTAGTACAGGAAAATTTTGTTACAGTCGTTGTTTGTTTGGACCAAGACAACATTGAGTTAAAATATATGAAACTACAATCACCTTATTAAATAAAACTTTGTCAAATAATGGAGACGCTGAATCATGTTTTTGCCCTCTTTTCAAGTTAAGCAACTTGCTGCAACATATTTCATAGTTTGTATTGTCAGAACATTGCAATGCGTCATCATCTTCTAAATGAGATTTTGTGCGCTTTGATTTACATATGAACACTCATACAATAATCAATCATAATTCCATCATATAACTCTATTAATGCAAAAACACAGTACTTACAATGAGTAGGCAAAATTGAACATAGTCTGCTTCACAAAGCCCCCAGTCTTAAGCTTTTGTTGCAAACCTGTGTAACGTTCATTTCACTATTATTATCATCATTATTACTATTATTGGTGAGAGGAAAAATGTTCAAATAAATGTAGACGAGAAATAAGGAATTCAAGAAAAAGACCACTTTAATGACTAAAAACTAACTTAAATAGTATAGTATTGCTCTTCATGAAATCATAGTTTTATCATAAACATCCCATGATGTAGGAAAGATCACTAAACTTTCAACAATGACAAACACATACCTGTGTACACTCTATCAAGCACACGAGGAACATCAATAAAAATAGTTGGTTTTAACTCAGCAATGTCTTCCATCAACAATTTGACATCCTGCAGCCACATTGAATAAATAATGCTCATATAATCATCAAATACAAAATTGACTTTACTTGAAATTTTTTTTTTATAAATTCAATATACTATAATCACTTTCTGCCTTCATTCAATAATGAAATATATATATGTGTGTGTGTGTGTGTGTGTGTGTGTGTATGTGTGTGTGTGTGTATGTGTGTAAACTCACCCCACGCCAGAAACCTATTGAAGCACCAACTTATATCATTGCCTCTTCAACAACTCTGTCAAAAATGTGTGCAAGTGGAAGGTATGATAGGAAACTATCTTTATCACTCAACTGCAAGCAGGAACAAGACAAGAGGGATATGAGGAATTCAAACTATAGGATAGCAAAATATTCATTATCCAAAAACCGAAAATAGCATTTTAGGAGCAATTTAGTTTTGTAACATAGAAGCTATACGACTCTAGTGTAGAGAAATTTGGACAAAATTATTATTGTTTTGCGATAAGTTACGTAGTACAAAATGTTGTCAAACAAGGACTATAGCAGTGTTGTGTAGTATAATTTGATCTACATGCTATTTTTACAAGCCCAAAAATATCCACATCCACTCTTGAGTAGCCGAGTGCATATGCCACTATGCTCAATTAGCCTATGCTCAAACTTGAAGTCACTCAAATGTAAAGCATCAATATGTATATGTAATGCATAAAAAAATATTGGCTCATAAACATCAAAATAAACAATATTTTAGTGAATCAGTGTACATATAAAAAAAAGCTACATTATTGTGTGTTCTTGATAACCATTCCCCATTCCTTAATGATAAGGAGCATTTATCATCATGTGGTTATAAAACTATACTAAACTTTAACTTTTATAATGAGGCAGTAAAGAGAAGAAATTCTTAGTATAGCAATAGATAAACAATGGCAGGAAAAAAACTAGAGAACAAAATGTGGAGTTAAAGTTAGGTTATGGTATATCATTTATTGGTCGAGACAACCCCTCATATCCTGTGGTTAGAGAGTAGCCAGGTTATATATATCTTGATGCAGAAGCACTAGTGCCAGTAATACCAATGCTACTAGTACTAACTAATTACTAACTCTGTGAATCATTTATCAAATTTATGAAGTTTACATTTTTTGTTTCATAGATTAAAAAAACAAAGAAATAAGTTATCCCCAAAATATGATTATGGAAATTTAATTTCTATGTGTTTTTTTATTTCAAGAAAGTGTTTAGTTCCTATGTTTTTCTCACCCATGAGACTTATAAAAGTTATTTTAGAAATAATTTGTGTTTTGTTTTACTATTACTGTTTGTACTTTGATGACTTTATTCCTACATAATTTTTGTTAGAATATAGTTTTTTTTGATAAAATTTAATGATTAAAAAATCATAAATATTATATTTCCAACCTTGTAACAAACATGCATATTAGACGAGATTTGATAACAAACTAAATGCAAATGTATCCCTCTCCATTCATAAGTCCAATTTTTTGTGCTAATACTAATACTTTAGAAGAAAGATGAGAGCTAAATGCATCCCTCTCCATTCATATGTCTAACTTTTTGTGTTAATACTAATTCTTCAACAAACAAACCTTCTAGGATTTCACGTGCCAACCTTGACAAAGTATCGGTGAACTGATTCATGAACTTAGATCTAAGGCTATCCACTTCTCGAATATAAAGGTTGATTGTCAACCATATTGATAAAAGTGAAACATCTTTGTGACCTGAGGAATAGAAAGAAAAAAATTTATCCAATCCAAAGTTATACAAATAATTCAATTGATTTGATGATATTTTTTAATTCCAAATAACATATTGCATTATGCAAACACAGAAAATAACATGCCACCACCACAAGAAAATTATGAATAAATAGCTCATACCTTAAAGAACAATTGACCTTTTCTATCTTAACATTTCTCAAAGTAACATAATAAGCATTAAATTTAATTTTACAAAATATACATGATATGTTCAAATTGTCAAATGATATCACTACAGTAGAAGAATATAGTTTTACTCTTGGAAAAGTTCTCAACCATTACAATTAATCTCATTTATTATTACTCATAAAAAGAAAAACCACAGGTAGTTTGCACTTGAACGGATGTGAAAGAAGCTCACCTTTGTCGTCACGTTTAGGTTCCCATCTCTATCACCTCCCATCCAAGTTCCAAACTTTATGAGTGCAAGTCAGGGGAAGTGACTTTCATGTATGCTGCAACATAAGGGATTATAGATTGTATTTGAAAATCTTTTAAAAAAATGTGTTTGTACAGAAGAACAATTAATTTGTATAAGGTGAGCTGTAAGAACAATTTCAACCTCCTGAAGCAACACAAATTACAAAATGATATTTAAAATGTATAAGTAACAAGAAGTTTAGAACTGCATTACCGATTGAAACACCATTAACAATAAAATCATCATTTAAAGACTCATTATAATGACAATGTGAGATCATTCTCTATAATAATTCTCAATGTATGCATATAGACATGAAAAAACAATGAACCTGCTTGTAGACTGTGTTATAAAAGTCATCAGTGGAAACTCCACCCTGCACAAGCTGGTTAAATACGTCATCACACGATTTTGAAATTTGTGCCATATTCCATTCTTTATGAACCCTACAAAGGCAACTTATGAATAAGATATTATCATTACCATGCATAGTAGCAACATGTAATATATGCACCTATACTTCCGATGGCGGCACAATAAATCAACAAATGAATGTAAAGGATAATATGTGGCGCGGTGGTTTTTGAGGTATTCGGCGATGGATTGCGGGGAACTAATCCTAACCCAGGAAAACTCTTCAATCTCGACAACAAAATAGGTGAATACATGATAACATCATAGCATAGACAAATAAGTTTTAGGTCAAAATAAGAATGAAGAATTTGAACAAACCTCATTAAAATTGAACCTTGTTGGAGTTCGAAAATGAAGAATTTGAATAACCTAGTTGAAATTGAACTCCGAAAATTAAGAAATTGAAAGAACCTCGCTGCAATTAAGGAGAGCTTGAAAATTTCACTGTTTCCAACTGCCTCTGTGTATGTGGTCGAAGATGAGGTTGTTTGAAACAAAAATATTAAAAATATTATGTTAGACTGTCATGAAAATTATAATAATTATAATGATTATTTATTAAATTAATTAATAAAATTAAAAAGATTAGAAAATAAAAATGAAAGAAAAAAGTGGAATTAAAGGAATAAAAAAAATAATGATTATAATTGGCTAAAATAATTGCGACAGTTCGTCTTAATTGTCGCGAGTGTGAAAACAGGGCGGTTCTTTGGTAACTGTTGCAATTATTTTATACAACATGCCTAAAAAATCTGCGACGGTTGGCTCAAACCGTCGTGAGAACTGTCGTAATTTAAAAATAAGGACGGTTTTTTGATAACTGTCGCAAAAAATCTACGACAGTTGACCCTAACTGCCGTGACAACCGTCGCAATCCATGAATAAGGACGGTTTTGTGATAACTGTCGCAACTCAAGTGTCGTAAATCTCCTTTTTTCTTGTAGTGTAAGTAACTCTACAAATCGGAAGATCACATATCCGGAACCTTCAACGATTTCAATGACAAATATAAGTACGTTTCCGCCTTCATTCTCATAATTGTATTCAGATATGGGTTTAAGTGATACAAGTTGATGCCATATCGACTTATATGAATTATTTTAGAGTTATATTCTTGATTTTTATATCGGTAGAAATCATAAAGTTTTGAACGGATCTAATATCTCCTGCTCTTGCTCTTGTCTGATGACATGGATACCTACAAATACTTTAATGCTAAAGAGAGTGATGGCTGGAAAGGAGAGATATCTTTAAGATAAAAATAGTATGTACTTGATTAGGGACCTTCGTTAGGATATTCAACTAAGTTTATATGATTTGAATATCTAAAAACTTCTCTTTAGGACACCTTATCTCTAAGAATATATGTACGAAGATCATGTACCCTTTAAATCTGACGACCAGACTTATCTCGTTGAAGGTTTATTTATTGATCATTTACATATACAAGAAACAATAATGATCTATATGATTAGAAGATAAGAAGAATACATTAAACAAGTGAGCAAGTGAGCAAAGAAAACAATAGAAAAAGTAAATAACAAAGTGGAGGATTAAAGGTTCAAATGAGACTATTTTTAGAAAGAGGTAGCATGATGAGGCTATTTAAAATACTATAATTAGTTGAAAAGAAAATTAATGTTTGTCTCTCTTTTGCAATCTATGGAAGGTCTACAATAACTAATTTCTTTATGTTGCAAATAAAGCCATATAACTCAAATAAAGCGAGGGATTAAAATCCCAAAAAAATAATTAAAATAGAGGAATCAATAAATCAGATTTTAATAAATCTGATTTTAAAATGGAAAAATTAAAACTAAAAAATAATGTAAATGAAAGATCAAAATTGCAATTAAATCGTTAAAAAGTAAATATACCCTAGTCTACACGGAGCAAAAGCTGTACACAAATTCGGCGTAAATGACAAAAAAAAGTCACGATTTTGAATTCGTTGCATGTACCGCAGGCCAGTACCTGTTTAATCTTGTCTTGAAGGGTGGGGATAGCATTTACCAACAGAAATTGCCTTGCCTCTCGGATTCAATCTCTACCTAGAACGGTTCTATTTCCATCAATATTGATTCCTATCCCCTTTTGATCCAACTTCATTCATTATCCTACAGGTACACCGTAATTTCTCAGATTCTCATTTTCTCCTTCAGATCCAATTTATGATTTTTTTTCCAGCTTCTAGAGGATGATTTTCTAGAATAGCGACTGGGTTTCACTATTTATTATATGGAATTTTGACAAGGGTTTTTGGTGATACATAGCTATGGGTTCCAAAAATGTGGAGAGTAAAGCATGGAAATGGGGTTTAGGTTTGATATATATAATAGCTGTTGCACTAATATGGATAGCTGCTAGCTTTGTAGTGCAATCTGTTGTAGATGATGGTGTATCACCATTTCTTGTTACTTACATATGTAATTCTTTGTTTGTGGTCTTGCTTCCAATCGTTGAGATCGGGAGATACTTCGAGGATTCTTACAGTGGTTTATCGTTTTGGAAGAGTGATAAGAGTAAAACACATTTGGAAGGGAGGTTAGAGGAGTCTGAGCAGGCTATACTTCTTAGAGATAATGAAGCAAGCGGTGAAGTTGTTGAGTCGTTGGATGTGATTGAAGATAGGAGCGATGGTTCTGAATTGATTCCTTCTGGTAATGTAGTTGGAGGGTTGGTTGGTCGAGTTTCTTTGATTGAAAATGTTGATCAAAGAGGGTTGGATGAGAAAGGGCGTTGGACACGTTGCAGAGTCGCCAAAGTTAGTTTGTTTATATGCCCCTTTTGGTTTTTAGCTCAGCTCACTTTTAATCTGTCGTTGAAATATACTACAGTTACAGTAAGTGAATTTTGATTTTTTGTTCTTGTTTCATTATTTGGCACAAATTTGACATTGAAAATCGATAACAATTTGAATGATTGACATCGTTTAAATGTATTAGTTGCATTCCATGAATGATTAATGAATACAATCATATAATAAGATATTACAACCTATTAACCATTCTTATAATCATCCAAATTATGTTCAAATATACATGAGTTTCATGTTTTCTACGTGATTCTATTGACCACCATTTGTGCTCAAATATACATATGAGGATCGTGGTTAATGATGTTCCAAATTGTGGTTAATTGTGTTTTGTGGATGGTTAATGAGTTGCAACACCTTGTTATATTCATTAATCATATACTAAACATGATTAAGCGTGTATTTGAACTGAATTCACTATCCAAATTATTGTTGAATTTTGTATCAGAATAAAACACCTCTAAATTAGTTACTTTTTCATGTCATATGCAGTCAAATACAATCTTAAGCAGTGCATCCAGTCTTTTTACCTTCTTGGTTTCCCTAGCTTTTTTGGGTGAGAGGTTTACATGGTTAAAGCTCTTTAGTGTTCTTCTTTGCATGGGAGGGACAATAATTGTAAGTCTTGGTGATTCACAATCTGGTTTAAGAACAGTTGCATCAAATCCTCTTCTTGGAGACATTTTTGCGCTTTCTTCAGCAGGATTATATGCAGTGTATATCACCCTTATTCGCAAGAAATTAAATGATGACGATGGAAAGAACGGTGAAGCCAGTATGGCTCAGTTTCTTGGATTTCTCGGGCTTTTCAATGTTTTACTCTTTCTTCCAGTTGCCCTTATACTCAATTTCACTAAGACTGAACCATTTTATATGCTTACTTGGAAGCAGCTTGGTCTGATTATTGGCAAAGGTTTGTATACATTATCTTTTACATTTTCTTTGGTATTTTATGAAGTGGATAAGTTCTTTATGCATTTTTTATAGAAATGAAATTATTATTTGCTAAGAGTAAATCGAACAAATGGTAGTAATGGTCATAGGTTAAACTATTCAGATGGATTTACATTAAATGGTTTAACATTAACATGAGTTGGGCCCTTTTTGGATAAGCTATTTCTGTAAAAGAAGATTAAACAAAATCAAACTATTTTCAAATAAGGTATATGCTGTTTTCATATCTCAGAGAGCTTGTAGAAATAAGCTAAAAACAGCTTAAGGACATGTCATAAGTTGTTTTCATAAGCTCACCCAAACTGTCTCACAGGTGCTTCTGATAAAAACCAGAAAATTTAAGTAACTGTGTATAATTTACTGTAAATGGATGAGCTTAAAGCTCTTCCAATGGGGAAAAATGCAGAAAAACAGAATGTTTGCATCCAACCCACTCTTGCAAACAGCTTTGGTTATTGTTGTTGTATGTATGAGACGCATTCTTATTACCCTTTACTCTTGGTATATGCCCCTTTACATATACTCTATAAATAGCTATGCGTATGAGTCTTTTTTATTGATGGATTTGGCTCCTTTAAGAAGTGCCTTTTAGTAAGAAAACTGAAGAGTTATAACTTTTGATGAAAAAAATCAGTAGGGGATTTAAACAAATGTGTAGTTGTTTGCATTGTATTACAACCTCAAGTATTAATTTTCCAGTCAATATAGGTATAAGTTATAACACATCACTTTTGTTTTCTAAAGTGAATTTCACTTTAGAAAAAACCGAATATCTTTTAGATCTTGGAATGTATAATTGCATGTGTCTTTGGAATGTATAATTGCATGTGTCTTGTTAATGTATAATTGCATGTGTCTTGTTAATAGCATGTTTATTTATAAATAATAAGCTGCTATAAGGTTGACATTGGTTCTTATAAACATAATGAAAATTAATCTGAGACCGAATTGATATATAGCACTTAGTACAATCTTTTTGACTTCAAAGCATTAAGCTTCTGTAGATTGAAACAAAAGGGGAAGGAGCTTATGAATGGCTCATTATCAAATTCTTCATTAAATAATAAAAACTTTCTGATAGTAAAATATGAGTTAGCCTTGAAAATGATGCCAGTATTCTAGCTTTCTATAAATTGTATATAGGATGCATGAGATCAGGAATTCTTCTGCAGAGATAAATTGCAGCTTCCCACCACGTGCTTTGTCTCAGCTTCGCTTTGCTAGCCTTCTGTTACATTACAATAAAGAATTATCACTTTGCCACTCTGACTTGACTGGCTAGTGCTAGAATATAAGAAACGGTTTAGGGCGGAACTAGTCCGCGATTGTCAATCCATTGTGGTATCTGGGAAGGGTGAATATATATGCACAACCATATCCATTTCTAGGGGTAGCAAACGGGCATGACTGCCCTGAAAAAGCCCGCAAAAAATGGGGCGGGGTGGCAGAGTTGAGGATATCCATTTCTAGGGGTGGCAAACGGGCATGACCGCCCTGAAAAAGCCCGCAAAAAATGGGGCGGGGTGGCATGATAGGGAAGAGAAGGAGACTATAGAGAGAGAAAGAATAGAAAGTAGAGATAATGAAGGAGTATTTTCTTTATTCAACAAAAGCATACATTGAATGGTTATTTTCTAACTATATATAACTGTCTAAGCGTTATAACAACTAATAATAGCTGTATACACTAATACATGCATCATATCCCGCCCCTTGAAATCTTCCTTGTCCTCAAGGAAAAGCTGTAACATCAAAATAAGGAAACTGGAGCTTGAGTTTGTATAGCAACTCCCAAGTAGCCTCTTCCATAGCCTCCCCTTTCCACTGAACCAAAACCTCAGTAACTGCCCTATTATGTCTCTGAATCGAGCGCCTCTTCAAAATCTTAAATGGCTCCTTAGGATCATCCAAACTTCCCCATTCTTCAGGAAGTGCGACCATGGGAATGTTTGCATCAGGACACGGTTTCAAGAGAGATACATGGAACGTAGGATGAATCCGCGAAATAGCTGGGAGAATCAACGTGTATGCAACTTTTCCCACCCTATGTAGCACTTGATAAGGACCATAAAACCGAGGAGAAAGCTTTTTGGAAGCACGATATTGAGCAGAAGATTGTCTATAGGGCTGTAACTTTAGGAAAACCCGATCTCCTTCCTTGAATTCCCGATCACTGCGATGTTTATCAGCCTGCCGCTTCATACGTGCTTGATCCCGAACCAAGTTACCTTGTAATTTCTGGATCATCTCCTCCCTTACAATGAAGCTTCGATCTACCGCCTCAACCTTGGTACTTTGAGGGCAATAAGGAAGATGCAGAGGGGGTGCTTGACCATACACAATCTCATAAGGGGTAGCTTGAATAGCAGAATGATAAGTGGTATTGTACCACCACTCAGCCAAAGGTAACCAATTGACCCATTCCTTAGGCCGATGCCATGTCATAGCCCAATTGACCCATTCCTTAGGCCGATGCCATGTCATAGCCCTCAAGTAATGTTCTAAGCAACGATTCAAGACTTCACTTTGACCATCCGATTGAGGGTGGTAGGCTGTTGTTAAGCTCTGAGAAATGCCCAATTGACCAAGGAAAGAACCCCAAAATTTACTTGTAAACAAGGGATCTCGGTCACTCACAATGTTGGCAGGTGCACCATGTAATTTGTAAATTTCAAAAATGAAAATTTCAGCCAATTTTGATGCACTAAAAGGGTGAGCAAGAGGGATAAAATGGACATATTTGCTCAGTCTATCAATAACTACCTAAATCGTGTCTTTACCATGAGATTTAGGAAGCTTTTCAGTGAAGTCCATGGCTATACTTTGCCACACTCCCTCTGGAACTGGCAGGGGCTGAAGTAAACCAGCAACAACTCTAGGTTCATACTTGCATCTAAGGCAAGTCTTACACTGCTGAATGAACTTTGTGACATCTTTGGCAAGGCCCTTCCAATAAAACATGCTCTTGATCCTTGCTATAGAAGCCCTAATGCCCGAATGGCCTCCTTGATGTGAAGAATGAAGCCATTGTAGAATCATCAATCGCACTTGTTCATCATTAGGAATGACCAGCTTCTATTTCCTATACAGCAAATTGTCCACAACAGAAAAATGGGGATGCAAGGTTGGATTAGCGAGAACCTGCTGCTTGAGGCCATGTAAAGCTGAATCTTGTTCATAGCTTTTAAGGAGAGAGTCCCATAACTCAGAAGAAATAGAAGAGACGGTCAATTGTAAAACTTCACCATGCGAGGCTCTCGACAAGGCATCTGCAGCCACGTCATCCTTACCCTTCTTATACAAAATTTCATAAGAAAGACCCATGAGCTTAGTGACCCATCTATATTGGGTTGGAGTAGATAGACGTTGCTCCAATAGGTACTTCAAACTATGTTGGTCAGTAAGAATTGTAAACGTGTTCAGGGAAAAATATTGGTGCCACTTAGAGATTGCATGAACCAATGCCAAGAATTCTCTGTCATAAACTGACAAAAGCCTGTTTTTAGGAGACAAAACCTTGCTAATAAAAGCCACAGGGTGCTTGTCCTGCATTAGCATAGCACCAATTCCAGTGCCTGAAGCATCTGTTTCAACCACAAATGGCTTTTGCATATTAGGTATGGCCAATACCGGAGAATTACTCAAAGCATCTTTCAAGGTAGTGAAGGCGGTGTGTGCCACTTGAGGCCAATGGAAAGAATCCCGCTTGAGTAAATCTGTAAGAGGAGAAGCAATGATGCTGTAACCTTTAATGAACCGCCTGAAGTAACCCGTCAAACCTAAAAATCCCCTCAATTGCTTAACTGTTTGAGGTGCCGGCCAAGCTCTCACAGCTTGAACTTTAATTGGATCAGTAGTAACTCCTGTAGGTGTAATGAAATGACCCAAGTATTCGATCCGTGTAGTGAAGAATGCACACTTACTTCTCTTAACATAGAAGGTGTGAGCTTTGAGGATCTGAAACACTTGTCGAAGATGATCCACATGTGCCTCCAAAGATGAGTTATACACTAGTATGTCATCAAAGAAAATAAGAACACATTTCCTCAATAAACCAGAAAAAATAGTGTTCATTGTTCCTTGAAAAGTAGCTGGTGCGTTGGATAATCCGAAAGGCATCACCACATATTCATACTGCCCCCATGAGTTTGAAACGCTGTCTTTGGTACGTCCTCCGTGTTCATCCTTATTTGATGATATCCAGCCCTAAGATCCAGTTTAGAAAACACCACTGCCCCACCTAATTCATCCAATAAATCCTCCACCAAAGGAATTGGAAATTTAGCCTTTACCGTCATTTCGTTCAACCTCCTATAATCCACACACATTCGCCAACTCCCATCTTTCTTTTTGACTAACACAACTGGAGAAGCAAAAGGGGAAGAGCTTGATTGAATTACTCCCGAATCCAAGAGCTCTCTAACCATGCCATCAATGACATCCTTTTGAGCTGGTGGATATCGATAAGGTCTTAAACTAATTGGGTTAGAACCCTCCTTTAGCACAATTTGATGATCATGAATACCCCTAAAGGGTGGCAGCTGAGTTATCACCAAGAGTGATACTCGCAACCGAAACCTTGTCCCCTTCTTGCGTTCCATCCAACACAAAAAAACGTTCGCATTTCGCGATCCAAGATTCCACATCATCTCGAGTGAATTTTGGAAAATCCAGACGCGTTAATCGCGTTGCTGGTCGAGTTGCTCCGTCGCCGGCGCCACCATGGCGACGCGCCGCCGTTAACTCTGACATTTGCAATCCAATTCCGCGCATGGCTTCTTGCACATTGGTGAATTGAGTTTCGAAACGATTCTCCAATTCACGAATTTGCCTCGTGATACATGGCTCCACCGCCGCCATGATGCGTTCCTCCGCCTCACGAATGGCGTTCTGCATTCGCGTCGCTTCTACCATGAATGGTGTGGCCGAGGTCGACAGGCTCTAGATACCAATGATAGGGAAGAGAGGGAGACTGTAGAGAGAGAAAGAATAGAAAGTAGAGATAAGGAAGGAGTATTTTCTTTATTCAACAAAAGCATACATTGAATGGTTATTTTCTAACTATATATAACTGTCTAAGTAGTTATAACAACCCAATAACAACTAATAATAGTTGTATACACTAATACATGCATCATGGCATAGTTAAGGGTGTGGGTCTAAAACTTTAGTCAGTTCCGCGAAAAAATGGGAGTGGGGCGGGCATGTAGGCCTTTCACCTCTAAAGGGTATATTAGAGGGTGGACATATTAGAGGGTGTGAGTCTAAAACCTTACCTCATCCTGCGAAAAATACCTGCAAAACAGGCATGTCCGACGGGCTGGACCCGTTTTCCCACCATTACCCGTTTTGCACTTGGAACGTCAAAGAGTTATAAATTATTCCTAAATCATTCCTGTTTTTGCTTTTCATTACAAAATTATCACATTATTTTCATCTTGGTTTTTGTTTTCAAATATTTATACATGGAACAATGAAAAAAAACGGAAATTTGTGTCAGTTTTCTCAAACAAACACACCCTAACCTTTTAATCCATGGATCTTTTCCTCATTCTACATTAATTGACTTGTACATTATTTATTTCCTATCAAAACTAGGATTACTGGACAATGTGCTTAGTGATTACTTATGGGCCAAGGCTGTTCTTCTTACATCAACCACAGTAGCTACCGCTGGACTCACAATTCAAGTCCCATTGGCTGCCATTATTGATACCTTCACTGGAAATTCTCCTCCCTTCATGGATTACCTTGGAGCAGTAGCCGTTATGATCGGCTTTGCAGGAATCAATATTCCGGCCGATACTTTTAGCAAATCAACAGAATCTAGTGCTGTGGAATTGAAAAATGAGGATGTGAGTATAAGGGATGAAGAGCATGCTTTGCCAGGAACACAAGATTCAGCCGCTGTACTGTAACATGTATGTACATTGCATTCATTTTAGTTATTAGTTCAAATGTAACATTTTTTGTTAGTACCAAATTTTGTTGCAATAATAGGAATGTACTATACAAAAATTGAAGAATCAGAACAAGGGGGTGTATACACATTTTACTGCTGGAAAGCCATGTGAATTGCCTTGAAGATTTGCAAATTAGATTAACAGAGCTATATTCTCAAAAAGCACTTGAATCGAATAGAACCGGAAGCAGTGCAAATGGGTGATTTGACCGCAATGGAAAAAAAAAATGTTGATAATATGGTACAACATCCTTCAATGTTGATAATGTGACAATGTGACGGTAGATGTTTTCAATGTATATTTTCACACGGATACTGTCTGATACGTCCATTTATTTTTAAAATATGATAAAAATAAAATAAATAAAAGATAAAATTGTTCAACCAAAATAATTTATTATTTTAAAAGAAATAAATTGGTGTTTATAATTTACTTTTATATATAAAAAATATTTGAATCAATAATATTTTTCGTTTGTATTTAAATATTATTTAAGTTTGATATTATTTTTGTTTTTTAAAATTTATTTTCATTTATTAAAATAAGACTATTTAAAAATATTTGGATCAACAAATTTTGAATTGATAATTTTCTATTATTCAATATTTTGATTAGTAGTTTTAATTTTTCATTCATATAATTATTATAAACCCGTGGATTTTGATTGGTAGTTTTATTTTTTCATTCATATAATTTCTATAAACTCGTGGCTACACCTGAGTATTAGTATGGTAGTTTTATTTTAAATCCGTGAACACGGATATTGATATTACTAGTATGGTAGTTTTATTTTAAATCTGTGAACACGGATATTGATATTACCGTACATTTGTTTTTAAAATATAATAAAAATGAAAAAAAAAAACAAAATTGCTTAACAAAAGAATTTATTAATTTTAAAAGAAAAATATATTTTTATTTATAATTGAATCGTAAATGTAATTTTTGTTTATATATAAATATTTGGATCAACAATATATTTTTTCGTATGTAAATATTATTTGTTTTATTGGTTTATTATGAGTTTAATATATCTTATTTTTTCATACAAATATTTAGATCAACCGTATATTTTCTCGTATCTCTTATTTTTTCATTATGAGTTTAATATGTCTTATTAGTAAAATATATTAGTTTTACTTCTTTTAATCATAAAATAATTAAGAATATTTAATATTATCATACAATTTTTTATATTATTTAATTCATATATTACTTATGTATTTATTCTAGATTGCGATATTATAATTTATTATCTTTCATAATTTTTAATTTTTAATGCATTTCACCCGTCTTATTTTATGTCCCTTCTGTTAGTATTTATATTAAATTTTATTTAATTCATTTATATTGCAGGATTAATTTGTAAAAAAAAAAGATTGTATGATTATTGATTTATTTATATGAAATCACGTGTATGAAAATATCATGTTTTGAATATCATTCATTCCTAAATATCATTTAAAATAATTAATTTTTGTATTCTTTCACAAATATAGTAACTACCATTTAAAATATGTTTATTTTGTAAAAAATATGCTCATTTTTTTTAATTAAAAATGATTGCATATTTAACTCTTATGATAATTAAAAATTTGTTTATTAATTATTTAATAATTTTCTTATTTTTTAAATATAAATATTATTTATAAATAATTTCAAAATTAAAATATTAATATCATAAATAATTAAAAACAACACTTTTATCTGTATTTGGATTCATATATTATTTTAAATATATATATATATATATATATATATATATATATATATATATATATATATATATATATATATATATATATATATATATATATATATATATATATATATATATATATATATATATATATATATATATATATATATATATATATATATATATATATATATATATATATATATATATATATATATATATATATATATATATATATATATATATATATATATATATATATATATATATATATATATATATATATATATATATATATATATATATATATATATATATATATATATATATATATATATATATATATATATATATATATATATATATATATATATATATATATATATATATATATATATATATATATATATATATATATATATATATATATATATATATATATATTTTTTTTTTTTTTTAATTATATAAAAAAATATGATAATCTGTGAGTTTGCATCTGATCTAGATACTCGTGCGAACCGTGTGCGATTCGTATTTGATTTTAAAATATAAAAAGAATAAAAAACAAAAAGACAATATTATTTTTAAATTTTTTTATTATATTTATAAAAAAGACATATATTTTATTTAGCTACCATAAAATAATAGAATGAAAAGTTATATAAAGGTAGAATGAAAAGTAATGAAAAGATTTGATATTATTATAATTTATTAACTATTAAAATGAATTTTATCATTATTACCTATATAATT
This sequence comes from Lathyrus sativus, assembly GCA_963859935.3. Lineage (NCBI taxonomy): Eukaryota > Viridiplantae > Streptophyta > Magnoliopsida > Fabales > Fabaceae > Lathyrus > Lathyrus sativus. The sequence continues at coordinate 247,509,165 of OZ012737.1, read as the reverse complement.
TAATATTATCATCAATTCAATAACAATAGTATAAAAATGGAAAGATTAAAATTTAAGTAATTAAAATATTCAAAATTGATAACATACAATCAAATTATTAATATAAAAATATTTTGATTTTGATTAGTAAATAAAACTTAAATAAAAATAAAAATAATTATATTTCTTTGTCAAAAAATACTTTAAACGAATAATAAAAAGCTTATACGGGATTGAGGTGAGACTGGAGTAGGTATCATAATAAACCAATAATAAAAAGTTGCTAAGCTGATAATTAAAGTAATATTCTGATAGTTAAAAAGAAATATTTACACCAAGTGTAAAAGCACAACCATGAGAAAAAAAAGGAAGTACAGTGTCAAATAACATTTATAATGAACGTTTTATAACAATATTTTAGAGCCACAAATATAAATATTTATTAAGGAAGGTAAAATGCACAACTAAATGAATTCTCATTTTAAAATGAAAATAAAATAAATGAGGAATTCTAAATTCTATTTCATCATAATTTCAGCTTCATTTTCTACAACAACGTGCATGAACGTAAGACATCTCTCCTTTCAGGCTTTTACTTCCAACTCTCATAAAATAATAAAATAACACGTATGCAGCAGAGACATAATTGTCATCAAAATGGTATCACTTATTATCATTAATCATGAAAAACAATACCTTAGGATTAGGGTTAATGAAAAAACAAGAAGAAAATTGATTATAACTATTATTTTTTACTTTCTCTGAATCAGATTACAAGTACTCAAGAATAATAAATAACTTTCACCCTAATTAGAATTTGCTACTACCCTTACAAAGATGAGAGACTAGCATGTTATTTATAAAAAAACTAACATAATAACCTAATGAACTTTTACACACAGATCCATTACACAAGCTAACTTAGGAAACAAATTAACTTAAACAATTGGATCCTTAACACAAGGCCTAACTCGACAACTACATACTATAACAGAATTCGACTACAGCATGCGAGCAGACTTCAACAACATGTTAAACCTTTGTCGACAATACTAGAGTTCGATCCAATATCTCACGGATCTCCACCTTGTAACAAACTATATAACATCAAGAAACAAACTAGCTTTCTTTATGCAGCTTTATCAATTGCATACACTGAAAAAACTTGCAACTGTGCAATGTCTTGGTGATCATATCAGCAACATTATGATCTGTCGAAACCCTCTGACAAAATGCAACCTCACATCGATGTGCTTGGTTCGCTCATGATAGGCTGAATTCTTTGACAGGTATATTGTACTTTGACTATCACATGTAATAGTGATAACTCGACCTTGAAGTTTCAGCTCATTTGCAAAACTTTCAAGCCACAATGCTTCCTTCACAACATCAGTTAGGGCGATATATTCTGCTTCAGTGGTTGATAAGGCAACAACCTTCTAAAGTGTTGCTTTCCAACTATTTGATGTGCCAAACATAGTGAAACACATATTCAGAAATAGATTTTCTGGAATTCATACAACCTGCATAATCAGAGTCGACATATCCTTTGATTGATGCTTTACTATCTTCACCCAAGGCTCCACCATAAATTAGGACTCTGTTCATAGATGCATTTTTGTACCTTAGAATTCACTTCAATGCTTGTCAGTGAGCCTTTCTAGGATTCGCCATATACCTGCTTACAAGACTTACTACATATGCTATGTCGGGTCTAGTACAGACCATAACATACATTAAAGAACCCAATATATTAACATATGTAATTCTATTCATATAGGCTCTTTCGAAATCAGTGTTGTGACATTGATCTATACTCAGCTTGAATTGAGGGTTTGTCGGAGTCACAACAGACTTTAAATTCGACATACCAAACTTTTCGAGAATCTTCCGTAGGTATGCCTCTTGAGATAAGCATAATTTCGACTGCTTTCTATCTCTTTGGATGTCAATCCCAAGAATCCTGGACGCACCTCCCAGGTCCTTTATGTCGAACTCCTTATTGAGTTCAACCTTCACCCTCATTACATCTTCAACATTGTTGCTTTGTATTAGAATATCATCCACATAAAGCAACAACATAAAAAATGAATTACTAGGTCGAAATCTGAAGTAAACACAGTGGTCAAACTAACTTCTAATGAAACTTATGCGTGTCACGAACTTGTCAAATCTCTTATTCCTCTGTTGAGGAGATTGTTTCACTCCATATAAAGATCTCTTCAGTTTACACACAAAATCTTCCTTCCCCCTTTCGACATACCCTTCATCAAGATTGTTTCATCTAGATTACCATATAAGAACGCATTCTTCACATCCATCTGTTCTAGTTCAAGGTCAATATGTGCCACCGTGACAAGAAACATTCGAATGGACCTGTGCTTCATAACAGGAGAGAACACATCACTGAAGTCGATACCTTCTCTATGAATGAAACCCCTTGCGACCAATCTTGCCTTGTATCTCTTCGACGTTACTCATTCGATCCTTCTTTAACTTTGAAAATCCACTTACAAATGACTAACCTGGCTCCAACAGGTTTCTTGACCAATTTCCATGTGTTGTTATCATGAAGAGATTTCATCTCATCATCCATGGCCTTTAGCCATTCAGCCTTATTTTGACTCCTCATAACCTCCTTATAGTCTCTAGGTTCTTTGTCGAGAACCTCACTTGCAGAGATTAAGGCATAAGCTATAAGATCTGCATACACAAGTCTCTAAGGTGGCTTGATGACTCTCCTCGACCTGTCTCTTGCTAGCAGGTAGTCATTATCAGTTTCCTCATCTTCGACAGCAGCTTCTGCTTCTTCTTCGACTTCATCTGGGATACGTAATTTAGCATCAACATGCTCCACCTGAACAGGAATCTCTCCCTGTTCCAACTCTTCATCAGCATCATCAGTTTTTTTGAAGGCCATTTGTTGCGGTGAGAATCAGATATCAAGCTATGAGATTAGCTTGAATCACAAATTATGATGTCATCACCGAACTTTTATTTTATCCAAGTGAAGGGAGAAAAGATCGAACAAAAATCTTAAGTAAAAATACAAAGCAAAAAGTAAGGCCTAAAGTTAAGCAAAAGAGAGATCAAAGGTACGGGGATTGGTTATACTAAGGAAAGGTACTAGCACCTTAAACATCTGTAGTACTCTACAGGAACCTCTTGAAATATTTGTGTTGGCTAAATTGTTTACTAAAAGTAAGGATGAGCGAAGAAAAGAGGAAATGCGAAAAAATAAAAAAGGTAGCTCGCTAGGATCTCGCAATCCTATGCCTACGTATCCTTAATAGGAAATCAGAGCAATCGTAGTTCAGAACTACGATGTGGAAAAAAAAGAAAAGTGTGCTTGCCAAGGATTGGAGTCTTGTGCCTACGTATTCTCAAAAGGATCTTGAGAAATCAGAGCGTTCGTAGTTCGTGGAACCACGGGTTGTCAGGTTCTAAGAACCAAGAACAACAAAGATAAGTAAAGAATAAACAAGGGACACACACAATGACAATAAGTCAACATACAATCCCTCCCCTTGGATTAGGTCAACAAGGACCAAAGAAAGCCACAGATACACGGAAAAACATCATGTAAATGACAGATAAGACACAAACATAAAATACGCATGGAAAGACGTCATGGTAATCGGATAACAAATAAAATCAATAGCAGACACGACAAAGCATCGTGTAAAGCAACAAACAATCAAAGATACGCGGCAAAGTATCGTGAATACAAATAACATGTACGCGGAAGAGCATCACGTAGTAAATAAGCAGAGATACGCGGCAAAACATCGTGAATAAGGGGAAAATATCAGAATTAAACCAAAGAGAATACACCCAAAACATAAAAGCAAATCAATCATAAATGAAATTGGGCGACGAAGAATTATTAATTAACTTAAATATAACTATTTAATAAAATTAATTAATAATTTAATTAATCAATATTAAATAAAAATATTTAAATTAAGTAATGATTAACAACATATTTTTTTTTTATAGATTTTTAGATATTTACAAAATGACTAAATAAAAGTATATATAAAAAAACAAAATATTTTAGTATCTTCAATAAAAATCATTAAAACAATTTATTTACATGTGAGGATGGGAACATGAATCATCTGGATAATTGATTAAACACATGAGATTGATTAAATGATTAATTAAATAAATCGCTCAACAATTAAAAAAAGCAATTAATTAATAAAAAAAATCAACTAACTAAAAATAATAAATTATAATCATAACTAATGACAAGATCACCTAATGTCATATAGTCCAAGACACATTAATCCAAAATGGAATGTTAATCAACACTTAAAATTATCTATTTTTTTATAAAATAAAAAGTATATAAAACAAACTTTAAACAATAGTAAAGAAAAAAATTATTATAGAAGTAGTGTTTTAAATTAAAAAAAAAGAAATTGAAAGAAAATGATTTGTGTGAACTCAAACACCACGACGGTTTCGCATCTATGTATATCAGGTATGTATTGAGGAGTATGCTGCAAATAAAATTGCAATATTATACTTGAATGTTAAAAGCTTAAATTGTTATTACAAAAGAGTCTGATAGCTTATAGTATAAAATTAAGAATGTCATTCTACTTTTGCTACTAAAATAAAATGACTCATGTAAAAGTAAAACCGAATCATGATAAATTTAAATAACCTGAAAATTGGCAGAATAACCAAAGATAAAAATAAAACTTCTAGTCTAAACACAGTCTCATTTAATAATAATAAACAACCAAAAATCAGGAAACATATCAATAAATCATGTTTGATCTTTCAAAATAAAAAGAAACAATTAAGAATTTAAGAGAAACAAATAAAAGGAAAACTGACACAAAAGAGAAAAGAGAAAATCATACCTGTTAAATGTAATTCATTGTTTTGATTTGATTTGATATGATTAGATTTGATTTGAATATTTTGGGCCTTTTATGGTTTGGGCTAGTGTAAACCTAAAACTATAAATAGGGTGTATTGCTTTGTATTATAAATTACAACATAGAACAAATTTCACAGTTGCAGTTAGCAAGTGAAAGTTCAATAAGAAATCCCACAGTTGTGGGTAACACATTCTTCCAAAATACTTCTTCTCTCATTCTTCTCTTTCTTGTTTTGTTATTCTTCTTTTCTTTTCTGTTCTTGATAATTACTTGTTATTACCATTACTATCATATTGTGGGTTTATTCATCAATCTTGAGATCAAGATTGAAGGGAATTCTTCATAGGGAGTGAGGGAATTTCCAACATCTGGTATCTAGAGCTCTGGTTAAAAGATTCAAGGAAGGAAGATAGTGATGGCGATGAACTATCCGAACGGAAACTTTCCGGCGACCCTGTCAATTCTCAAGAAAGACAATTATGAGAATTGGTGCAAGCAGATTAAGGTGATCTTCTGTTATCAAGATCTTTGGGATCTTGTGAAAGATGGAGTAACATCGCTTGGGGAGAACGCAACGGAGGCGAAAAAGGCTGCGCAAAAAGAATTGAAGAAGAAGGATTATAAAGCACTCTTTATAATTCATCAGTGTGTTGATCCTGATAACTTTGAAAAGGTTAGTGATGTTGATTCAGCAAAAGAAGCATGAGAGATTCTTGAAAAGTCGTTTGGAGGCGCAGAGAAGGTGAAAGAGGTGAGGTTACAAACTCACAAGAGAACCTATGAGTTGCTTCAGATGGAAGACAACGAAAGCATTACAGATTTCTTCACCAGAGTTACAAAGTTGGTGAATCAAATCAAAGTATGTGGAGAAGCGCTGACAACAAAAGCAGTTGTCTCAAAGATTTTGAGATCGTTGGCTCCAAAATTCGACCACGTGGTAGTTGCCATAGAAGAGTCGAAAGATCTGTCAGTGTTGACGAAGGAAGAGCTTCAAGGGACTCTTGAGTCTCATGAACAGAGGATGGATGAGAGAGTTGCAGGAAATTCGAAAGATATGGCTTTGCAGGCGCAGTCAGAAAAGGAAAGAAAAGGCAAAGGTAGCTGGAATGACAACAAAGGAGGAAACCAGTCGAATCAGAAGAAACCTTGGAACCAAGGCAACCAAAGAGGTGGTGCTGCAGGTAAAGGAAGAGGTGGTGGTCGAAAGATAGACAAAAGCCACATTCAATGTTTCAATTGCCAGAAGTATGGTCATTATGTTAGTGATTGTCCAGAAAGAAAGAGAAATCAAGAGACTGATGCAAAGCTGGCGAAACATGAAGAAGAAGAAACATTGCTAATGGTCACAACAAAAGATGAAGAAAGATTCCAAGATCAGTGGTACTTGGACTCAGGATGCTCATCACACATGACTGGAAGGAAAGATTGGTTTGTCAACATGAAGCCCTCGTCGAAGAACACCGTGAAGTTTGCAAATGACAACACTCTAGCAGCCGAAGGTGTTGGTGATGTTCTGATTATGAGGAAAGATGGCAAAAGGTCAACAATTTCCAATGTGTTGTACATACCAGGCATGAAGAGTAATTTGCTCAGCATATGGCAGCTTGTCGAAAAGAACTACAAGGTAGTTGTCGAAGACAAGATGATGAGAGTTCTCGACGCAGGTGGTAGATTAATCTTGAAGGCTCCAATGTCTCAGAATAGGACCTTCAAGATTGGACTCAATGTGATGGAGCACAAATGTCTAGCAACTGCAGCCAGCAGAGATGAATGGTTATGGCATTTTCGACTAGGTCATCTCAACTTTAAAGACACCAGAGAACTGAAGAGAAGAAATATGGTTTCAGGATTACCAGAAATCGACATTCCAAGTGAAGTCTGTGAAGAGTGTGTTTAGTCGAAACAACACAAGAATAGCTTCAGCAAGGATGCAAGAAGGAAGTCGAAGGCAATACTTGAAGTCATATACTCTGATGTATGTGGTCCAATCCAAGTAGATTCGATTGGTGGCAATAGATACTTTGTCACGTTTATAGATGATTACAGTCGAAAGCTGTGGACTTACCTCATCAAGAAGAAAAGTGATGTGATTGAGGTATTTTCCAGATTCAAGTCCATGGTCGAAAGACAGAGTGGTCGAAAGCTGAAAATTCTGAGGACTGATGGTGGTGGAGAGTATGCGTCGAAAGAGTTCGATACACTATGTGTAAAAGAAGGGATTGTGTATGAGGTGGTGCCACCTTACACTCCACAGCAAAATGGGATTGCAGAACGCAAGAACAGAACCATCATGAATATGGTGAGAAGTATGTTGAATGGAAAGCATCTACCTAAATAATTATGGGGAGAAGCAGTTTCGACAGCAACATATATATTGAACAGATGTCCGACAAAGAAGCTTGAAGGAATCACACCAGAAGAATGTTGGTCTGGTGTCAAGCCTAGTCTCATTCACTTGAAGGTGTTTGGATCTATAACACATAGACATGTGCCAGATCAGTTGAGAAGGAAGCTTGATGATAAGTCGAATCAGATGATCTTGATAGGATATCATTCGACAGGAGGTTACAAGCTGTTCGACCTAGTGAATAAGCAGGTAGTGATCAACAGGGATGTGATCATAGATGAGCTTAAAGAATGGGATTGGACTGAGAATGCCAAGAAGGATTCAGTGAGAATCTCTTGTGAAGAACCAGCCACTAAAGTCGAAATAGAAGTTCGACAGGAACCAGTTGCAGATGAAGCAGGTTCAAGCAGGCCTCGACGAACAAGACACATGCCTGCAAGGTTGCAAGAATGTGTAATTACATCAGATGATGTAGTCGATGAAGAGGGTGAGTTGGTACATTATGCTTTTTACGCAATTGTCGAACCAGTTGTCGCTTCCGCGAAAATAAGGTGCCGACAAAGTAGAAGAGTCGCCACCTTTCGTTATTTATCCCTCGGAACGGGAAAGGAAACGATCGGAAAAAACCTGACGAAGAGGGTAAGACAAGGTCGTCGCAACCATTGTCTGGGTTCGGGAGTCGGTTACGCAAGGGGAAGGTATTAGCACCCCTCACGTTCGTCGTACTCGACGGGATCCACGCTTGTTGTGTTTACTGGACGAGTTGGTTTATCTATCTACCTATCAAGGCTGGCTTAAACAGAAAAGAAAAATGACTCGGTAAAGCGTCGCACTTTATGCCTACGTATTCTCATCAGAGAATGAGAAATCAGAGTCAACGTAGTTCGACCTACGGGTTACGGGGAAGGTGGCTCGCCAATACATCAGCATTGTGCCTACGTACCCTCAACAGGTATGAGAGATCAGAGCTTACGTAGTTCGGGATAATACGGATTACGGGGATTCAGATTCATCTGTTTTATCGAGTAGGGTTAAACAGCAGTTCCAGCAGTTAGGGACAAAGCCTGTTTGCGGTGGCGCTGAAGTTTAACGACACTCTTTTCTTCAGAAAAGCTTCCTTTGAATTATGGGTCCACGGGGCAAAAAGGTTTGAAGTTTGTTTTCTGTCTTTTACGGAAGAAGTGTTTTTTATTGTGTTTGCAATTTCAATCGCACTAAAGACTATGACCTGAGAGTGAATGCGTCGCATGTCACCCAAAGGGTGCCATACTAAACATCCAGACTGTTGAAAAGAAGCTCTCCTACAATCCTTTCTCGGATAGCTTAAGGCTCGTAACGTACGAAAGAAATCATTCATGATTACTGTATCTTAAGCTATTTTGAGATGAGAAGAGAACAGACTCAACTAAGAGGGAGACTATCAAGTCCTACTGTTGTCATGCCAAGGATTCATCCTATGGTTGAGGTTTGAAACAGGGAACTCCTAGAAGTTATCATGCATAGGTTTCAACCTAAAGTTCTATCATCACTTCCTTATCCAAGGAAGTGAGATTCCTAGGGGATCATGTCAATGATACACAGAAACAGATAAAGCACCAGCTAAACAGTAAACAGTAAACAGATATACAGTAAACGACTATAAAATGCATGCAATGCAAGTGAGGGAGGAAATGTGTGTGGGGCAGCAGCCTCCACAAGCTCATCTCAACCTCAAGCCAGATATGAATAACAGTAATCATACTGAAGAAATAAAACATGCTATCAAGCAGAAATACAGTAAACTGCAATCATACAGATGAAAATAAAATCATGCTATCAAGCAAAATAAACCACATGGGCAAGGGAGCAGGGCTCTACCGAATACCCGCAAGCAAAGCCATACAGTAACAATACAAGCAGAGGGAGCAACTCAACCTCTAGTGCAATCATGCTCTTAGATTAAAGTTAGTCTAGTCATGGACTTATTCTAATGCATCAAGCAAGTCAAACAAGTCACATCAGCAATACAGAAAAGAAAACAGACAAGAAAGCAAATCAACTCCTCCCTCAATTCCAAGCTTCAGCTCTTCTAACATCAATCCAGTCTTCAGACTTCAATCACCCTTCAAGGCTATCATCTCTCATGACAAATATCAATTTGCTCTTCCAGGTTTCAACCCTTCAACATAAGTTTCAACTTAATCTTCTTCTTCCAGCTTCAGCTTTCCAGTCAATTCCACCTTCAGGCTTTACTCTTAACTACAAGTATCAACTTGATTCCTTCAGGTCCTCAATGTATCAATGCACAAGTATCAACTTGTCTTTTATTCCTCAGCTTCAGCTTTACACTCAATCTCAATTGAATCCTCTTCATAAGTATCTGCTCAATTCTTAAGCTTCCGCTCTCTTTGTTTTACCAGTCTCAACTTGGTCTTCTCCTCTTACAAGCCTCAGCTGCTCAGAGTAGTCTTCAATCACATGGGAGTGTCAACTTCATCCTTCAATCTTCTAAGCCTCAACTCTTCATTCAATCTCCATTGGATCTTCAAGTATCAACCTGCTCTTCTTGCTTTCCAAGTTTCAGTTGCAATGGCAATGCTCAAGGAATCATCCTCTTCCACACTCTTCAATGAAGTCTTCATATTCAAACTCAAGCTCAACATCTTTCAAGAAACTCAAATCAGAGGATAATTGGTTGACCATGATGAGTGGAAATGATAAACAGCTTACTGACAACCAAAGGAAGCCTGTAAGGGTTCATCATTATGAGAGATTGGTTCCCTCAAAGTTCTACTTCCCAGATAAAGCCACTCATCCCTCCAAAGGAGGGATGTGAATATCTGAGGAGGACTTTTAGTCATTGGGAGGAATGGAAGCACAAGATGCTTTCCATGTTTGTGAAAGAAATCATTCTAACTACAAGGCTCTCCCTATGTCCTATCTCCTAATCTTCATCAGACACCTTCAGGCACCAACAAAACCAAAGCTCCAAGCAACTTCAAGCAACCTCAAGCATCCTCATCTTGTCTTCAACTTGTCTTCAACCTCAATCAAAGGCAACCCAAGCACAAACCCTAATCTAAGGGGACTAAGTGAGTTAAACTAGTTGAATTAGTAAATTAGGATCACCTAAAACCTAGCACTAAATTTAGTCCTAACTAAAATACTAAAATCAATTGTAAAATCCTACAAAAATTACTATGGGAACCTATGTCAATCATGGCTCTACCACATTAGTTTCAAAGATCAAACCATCAAATTGGACCTAGAACTAAATTCTACATTCTAAGGCATCAACCTAAAACCCTAAAAAGGAAGCATCTAAACATCAATCTAGAAATCATACCTATTTTCATCACAAAAATGTGATAAAACTTCTATGGGGTCATACATGTCTAACCTAATCACACACAAAAAATTAGGCCAAGAATCATCACTATGAGATCACACAAAATTCCACAAAAATATGCATCAAACATGAACATTTTAATATCAATTAAAATACAAAATTGCAATTAAATCAGAAATTATATGAAATGAAAATATTTTTTCTCTAAAAAATAATAGACTCAATCATGAGTAATATGCAAAAAGAATGGGTTGAATTGGATTAATATTCAATTAGTTATGAATTTTACAAAAGTCATGAATTAAATGGAAATTAAATGAAAATCAAATGAAAATAATGAAGCGCGCGGTGTAAAAAGCAATCAGATTCAGTTCAAAACATGGGTTGGGCTTGCTGGGGGTGTGGATAACACTTATTTCACTAAGCCCAAACGTCTGAATTAATGAAACGCAGCGTTTCCTTCAGAAACCCTTCACAACTCAGAATTAAAACGTGGCCCTTGGATCCTCTCCCAGTCAATGGTCAAAACAACATCCAATGGTGAGAACTTCATCTTCTCCATTTCAAAGCTCTGAGCTTCGCGCCCAGCTCCGGCCACCGCCGATGGAGCTCCGATCATCCCCTTCAACCCTAGTTCTTCCTAGAGGCCTCCAATCCAAGAGGTCAAAACATGAAACACACTCCAAATCTTGCCACGAACTCAATCATACCATTAGTTTCTTCTGAAACCCCAAGAATCATCATCTCCCAATCTCAACCGAAAATGGTGATCTTCCTATTTTGTCTCTAATTCAACAATTAACCATCTGAAATCCATCCTAGGCCATTCTACAACTAATCTAGCACCTTAATTCAACCTAATTCTACCTAAATCAAGCTATAGGAAGAAGATTACCAACCTGGAAATTCTTGAATAACAGATGCACGAATCCTTCACTTCAAGCTCTCAAACCTTCTGTACACGATCACTGAACCTCCTCCTTGCTTCTGTATGCAAAAGATTCAATGGAAAGTGCTTCAATCTTGAAACACGATGCTGAGTTGCAGGTGCTGAAAACCACTTGCTCCTACACGATCTAGCCACCAATTCTTCTTGGAAATGATCTGGAATCAATCCTTGATACTCATGGAAGAAGAATCAATCAAGAAAATGGAAGGAAATGGAGGAATTTGGTGAAACCGATTGCACTTGCAAGCTATGAAAACTCAATCTCAAACTATGCTCAAACCTTCAATGATCACCAACCTCTGCCATGGATCCATTCTACTCAATATATAGATGAAGTTTGGATGATCTAGAACCCTCTAGATCCTTCCAATGAGATTTTACACATCTCATGTCATGAGATTTTGAATCACTTATCATGCCATGCTCAATTCTGTTTCCCTTGGTACAACCACTTGTTCTCACCCCAAAATCTCCCCAAGTGAGATATTAGAGGTGTTTAGCTTGCAAAAACCCTTGCTCATGCCTTGATTTTGAGTTATGCGTATGTTGCTTAATATGCAAGCAAGTGTTTTTCAAAGCAAGTCCATGATTTAGACCTCAAATCAAAAATGTGGCTAAACCATTGTCTTTAAAATGTTTTCTAGAATCAAAATGATATATTACATGCCATGGTTTGGATGTGTAGGTTGAAAATATCAATTTCCAACTTTGACTTATTTAACTTATGCCCTTATTTTAGGTCATTTTTGTGACTTTGAGCTACAAGCCTTTTCAACATCTCATGACCTCCTTACTAGCCTTAAAACATCATTTTAAGCAAGTTTTATGTTGAAGATTTTTCCATTTGGAGCTTGGGAATAGGAGTTATGGCCTTACTTGAAATGACCTGTAATCTCCAAATGACCAAAATGCCCTTGACTTGTCAAAGCCATAACTTGAGTTCTACAAATTCTATCGAGGACTTCTAGTACTCTCTAGAAAGCTAAGAAGATAAGGAACAACAACCATGTTGATCAAAAGTCCATGGGAATCATCCTTCTTGGGCAAAAGTTTGATGCAAGTTGGGTAATTTTCAAGGCCCCAGATTCACATACCTCAGATGACCTGTAACTTGTCAAAGCCATAATTTGAGCTCTACAAATCCTATCAAGGACTTCTTGTACTCAAATTAAAGCTAAGTACAAGCTCTACAACATTCATGTTGGGGTAAAGATGAGATGACAATCACATCTTGGGCTAAACTGCCTTGAAGATAGGGGTCAAACTAGGGGGTTTTACACTGTCAAGCCTTAGCAACCCTAGCTTCAAACTTCTCAAACTCTTCAATCATGATGAGTTGACCTTGGAATCATCCATATAGCATCTCAATGCATCCATCCATGATCACATGGCTCTTGGTTTAAGTCTCAACCCTTTCCAAATCATCAGTTGACCTAGGGTTGACCTAGTCAAACCCTAATTACACCACTCATGGCTAGGTCTTCTTAATCTTGCACAATGACTTGTCTAGGCCTCATGATGGCTTTAAAGACATCTCATAGGATCTCTCAAGGCTTCAAGTCTACATTCTTGGCTTCAGAATCATCTGAGGAGCTCCCACAACTCTCAAGTTAGGAGGCACACAACCTTGGTTTCAACCACTCTCTCTGAGGATCTTTTAACTTCTCTGACAAGGATATCAACACTTGAATAACCTTCTTAGCTAGCTTCATAGTCTTTTGTAGCTCTTGATTAGTAGTCATACCTCTTGATCTCCTGCATACATATCAATGAAATGCAAATGATAATGCTAATGTGAATGAAATGAAACATAAGCTAGTCAAAGAAACGTTGGTCAAATTTTGGGGTGCAACACCAGTCAATGCAGCTGAGGCATTGAAAGATTCAAAGTGGATGAAAGCAATGACTGAAGAGTTGGAGTCCATCGAAGTCAATGATACTTGTTCACTTGTCGAATTGCCACAAGGCAAGAAGGCAATTGATGTGAAGTGGGTTTACAAGGTGAAGGTAAATCCTAAAGGAGAAGTAACTCGACACAAGGCGAGACTTGTGGCGAAAGGATTTCTTCAGAAGGAAGGAATCGAATTCGATGAAGTATTCGCACCTGTTGCTAGAATCGAAACAATCAGGTTGGTTGTTGGTCTAGCAAATATGAACAACTGGCACATATGTCAGATGGACGTGAAGTGTGCATTTCTTAATGGCCCCTTAGACGAGGAAGTTTATGTTGCACAACCAGTTGGGTTTGTGAAACAAGGCGAAGAAAGAAAGGTGTACAGGCTTCATAAAGCCCTGTATGGACTTAAGCAAGCTCCAAGAGCTTGGAATAAGAAAATCGACAGCTTCTTAAGGGAGAAGGAATTTGTGAAGTGTACAACTGAGCATGGAGTATATGTAAGAAGAAGCAATGGAGAATTGCTTATACTATGTCTCTATGTTGATGATTTGTTGATAACAGGGAGTTGCAAGAAGGAGATCGAAGATTTCAAACATGACCTAAGTGAGGAGTTTGAAATGTCAGACTTGGGAAATCTCTCATATTTCCTTGGCATCGAATTCTACAAGACAAGTAGAGGTTTGATGATGCACCAAAGAAGATATGCAGGCGAAATACTCAGGAGATTTGAGATGCAAGATTGCAACCAAACTTCGACTCCAGCTGAGCCCAGATTGCAACTGTCGAAGGATTCAGATGAAGATGATGTCGACCCAACCCAATACAGAAGACTTATTGGGTCACTTGGATACCTTTGTCACACAAGGCCTGACTTAACATACAATGTTGGTATGGTAAGTAGATTCATGCAGAAGCCAAAGGTATCACACCTAGCAGCGGCGAAGAGGATACTGAGGTATCTGAAAGGAACTCTCAACTATGATATTTTGTTTTCAGCAGCTGATGAAGGAAAATAATGCAAGTTAGTGGGATACACAGACTCTAGTTGGTGTAGTGATGCTGAGGATCGAAAATCCACAGCTGGTTATGTGTTTATGTTAGGTGGTGCACCAGTTGCTTGGAATTCGAGAAAGGAACCAGTAGTGGCATTGTCATCATGCGAAGCAGAATATATAACTGCTTCTCTTTGTGCATGTCAAGCAACTTGGATGGTGAACTTGGTCGAAGAAATCACAGGGAAGAATCATGGAGCAATTACCAGGAAGATAGACAGCATGTCAGCTATCAACTTGGCGAAGAATCCAATAGCTCATGGTCGAAGCAAGCACATTGAAATGAGGTTCCATTATCTTCGAGAGCAGGTAGCAGAAGGGAAGATGAAGTTGGAACACTGCAGAACTGAGAATCAGATTGCAGATATCATGACAAAGGGAGTGCAGGTCGAAGCCTTCAGAAGACTAAGAGCCATGATGAATGTAGACAGTTTAGACACAATGAATTAGGTGGTGTGTTAAATGTAATTCATTGTTTTGATTTGATTTGATATGATTAGATTTGATTTGAATATTTTGGGCCTTTTATGGTTTGGGCTAGTGTAAACCTAAAACTATAAATAGGGTGCCTTGCTTTGTATTCTAAATTACAACATAGAACAGATTTCACAGTTGCAGTTAGCAAGTGAAAGTTCAATAAGAAATCCCACAGTTGTGGGTAACACATTCTTCCAAAATACTTCTTCTCTCATTCTTCTCTTTCTTGTTTTGTTATTCTTCTTTTCTTTTCTGTTCTTGATAATTACTTGTTATTACCATTACTATTATATTGTGGGTTTATTCATCAATCTTGAGATCAAGATTGAAGGGAATTCTTCATAGGGAGTGAGGGAATTTCCAACAATACCAAGTGGCTCTATAGTTACAATCAACACAACATCAACAATAGTCACGAATATACGACACACAAACACTAAAAGAATAGAGCTGAAGATGCCGACCAGTTACGCGAAAGCAGCAAATCAAAACGAAATTTTATGTATTGAACTCGACGTGTTGAGAGCTACTGCTCACGGTAATGATGACAAAGCTAAGCAACTTGCCGTTGAAGAGAGGTTGATGGTAATTTCTAGCTGTGTTCATAAACAGGAAAAAGAAAAGAAGATGGACGAGCCTTTTTTATGCAAGTGCAGGTGAGGGAGTTGTATGTTTCGCTGCAAGTGTGTATGTGAATCCTTATTCTTTTCTTTTCACCTTCAGGGAGAGATATATGTGATGCCTCCATCTTTAGTAAGTGGTTGGTGTTTAAAAAAAGGAAGGTTAATTCATGTTGATGAGGAGATAAAGGTTATGTGTGTATGAAGATGTGACTGGAAAGTTTTGAAGCTTGGATGGTGTTAAGGCTTTGTAAGAAAATGAGGGTGCTATGGTGAAGTTATATGTTGAAGTTTTGGATGGTTTTCAAAACACATATGAGTAGTGGTGGTGCTCAGTATGCGAAGGAAATGGTATGGATAATTGATGTAGTTACATGCAAGTTTGTGATGTGAATGCGAAAGTTGAGGTCCGTAAGAAGATGATGGGTGGTGTTTTAATGTACCGTTTGAGTGAATACTTCAAAAAGTATGAGAAAAAACAAATAACATAGGAGTAGCAGGTCTGTATATGCAGTGCATTGGTCTATTTCATAAATAAGGAAGAAAAAAAACTTATTTTTAAATTTAATTTACAAGTTTTGTTAAAAATAATTAAAGACAAAAAAATTAGACATTAAAAATAATCAAATAAGTTAAAAATAAAATAAACCAAATTAAAAAATTGAAAATATAAAAAAACTGATAAAATAAAAGATAACTAGTTAAAATTAAAATAAAAATGATTAAAAATGAGAAATTGGACCGATATCAAAGTGTTAAAAATAAACTAAAAATGAATACACCAAAATGATCAGCAAAAGATATACGATTCCAAAAAATATAGCATTTGGTCAAATTGAAATAAATGTTACCCGCTAAAATGACTTAAACTATCCAAAAATACGTTCCAAAAGTGGCCGAAAATTTTAAAATGAGCACACCAGGTTAAACTACGCAAAACGTAGATTAATATCACTGACATTTGCAGGCTCAATTTTAAAATTCTTCGTCCAGTGACTTTACGCACAGTTGACTTTTAGTTTGGCCAAATCGGCTGTAAATCCAACAAGTTTATTTCAGCTGATAAATTGGGTATTATGCAAGATGAAATGCGTGATAAAATATGTATATGATACAAAAAGACGTGGTATCTTAGAGTAAAAAATTAGGGTATGACACCATCTCAGCTTCACTGAAAACTACATCTTGAGTGGTGATACACCTCCTATTCAAACGGCTTGAACCTGACTGGGTGAGAAGCGAACGGCTCTCGACCAATTAGGGTGCGAGACGGTTGAATACCGACAAACCCGGAAATTTGCCAACTGCACAAGTACACGGTACTCTGACGGGAACAAATCTTCGAAAACTGAAATATTAGTCGCACGACAACTAGCTGGGGGATTAGTCACGCGGTAACCGGTAGTATATGGTCGATCATGCCGTCAGGCATCAAGATTCCTCGGGACTCATCAGGTCAACAATAAAGTTAATCATGCCGTCGGGCATTCAAAGAAAACTTTCGGGCATCAGCCGGACTTCATCAGTAAGTCGGGAATATAATTCTCGGTCAATCATGAACCAGTTGGGGATATCCAAACTTCTGTCGTCGGGCACTCTGCATCAGCTAAGAGAACTGCTTCGTCAATACGGTTGGACTTCAACCATCAAGTCTTCAAGGGAAATTTCAACTTCGCTGTTCAGAAACCTACTGGGGATGACGCATCTCCGCTGGGGACTCTGGAGAACTATCAAGTAACTCTGCTCCGGGATCCAGAAATCATTCTGGGTGAATCATCTCTGCTGAGGAAATCAAGAATCATCTCGGACAAACAACTCCGCGGGGACTTCAAGAATCATCCTGAACCCATAACTCTGCTGGAGATGTCGGGAATCATCCTGAGCAAACACTCTGCCGGGGACTCTAAGCGTCGACTTGAGCAACCAACTCTTGCGACTTCACTGGGGATTTTAAGAATCATCTTAAACGAACGCCTTCGCTGGAGGATTCAAGAATCATCTTGGGCCGAAAACTTTGCTGGGGATTTCAAGAATCATCTTGAGCAAACGACTCCGTTGGGGAGAATTCAAGAATCATCTTGGGCAAACGAATTTGCTGGGGAACACCTGCAAAACAAGAATGGTAACGACCTAGCTCATGTTTCATATGTATATGCTTTGACAATGGCGCAATGCTCCACACGGTGGAAATGCTACGCGTTTATGATAGATGCTATGCAATCATGCAAAATGCTGCGACCTCGTCAGCAAAATAAATGCTGAAGGGAGGATCCTCCTGTCAAGGAAAAAGAACCACTCTGGTGGAGGAAGGAATCATCCTGCCATGGAGAAAAAGCCACACCAATCTCAATTGGACTCCGCATGGGGAAGCAAACTTCAGTTGACTGCTGCAGAGGAACGAAGCTCTACGAGAACCTGGACCTGCTGAGGAAAGCGATGTCAATCGCAGAAATAAACTACACGGCCTTCACGGCCAACCTTCCTGGAGATAACGACGCCGGTGGGGAAATACGACATCAGCTATTCAACACTCTACTGAGGAAAACCAATCATGGCCCAAACTGCTCCCAAGGACTCGGCTCTCTCGGGGATCTGCAAACTCGGCTGGAGAAGAAGAAATCATCCTGCTTCGGGGGGGGGGGGGGAGTACGACTCTGTGGGGAATCTCAATTATGCTGGGGACTTCAGTCTGGAACTATCAATTGCTGCATACTTCAGCGTATGACTCAGCTGAGGAGACGACATTTCTTCAGGATGTGCCTGACTGGGGAGAGAATCTTTTCTGCCTGGGGAGACATATCAATGCTTACGATCTCACGTTCAGACTCTGCGGGGAGAGACTGCTGAACTTTGTTGGAGAAGGAGGAATCATCCTGCTTGGGGAACGCATACGGCGTACTACCTGGTACATGCTACACCTGCACCAACACAAACAACCATACAAGATACCCTTCTCAAAGGGACCTATCAAGGTTATCATCTTGTGACAATGTTCAAGTAATTCATTGTTTCAACAATCAGTGGCCTAGGCCAGTAAGTTTATGTACGCACATTTTATCAAAAACATCGGCGTTCTTTTTCGCAAACAAAACAGATAAATGCTAAACAGACAAACATAATTGCTGAATAGTATACATTTTATTGATAACGAACCCCTGAATGGGTAAAAATGTTTTACAACAGATGCAAGCTCCTGGAATGAGGAAGCTGCGCAAATATAAAACATAAATATACATCAGTATATACAAATGTCGGCAATGAGGCGTAGACGAACACCATGAGTTGATCCCTCTATGACCCACTCGACTTCGATACTTCTCCGACGCTTCAGCTTCAGAAGAGATTGATTCGGATAAATGACCCTCAGGTCTTCCAAACCACTAAACCATGAAAGTCCATACGCGGAACGCAGTCATTTTCTTTTTCAAATCCCTAACTTTTGCCTGAATCGCCCTTTCGGGTTTTCGATTCACCAGGATACCCTTTTTTGCCAAAGTCGCCCATCCGAGTTTTCAACTTTGCGGGTGTACATTTTTTCAATTTATATCCCTAACTTTTGCCCGAACCTTTTTCCTTTTTTATGGTTCGCCGGGATGCCCCTTTTTTGCCTGGATACTCTTTTTCTTTCCAGCGGGTCTCTTTTAAGCAAAGTATTTTTTAACTGCGTCCGCGTTCACCGGGGATGCAAAATCTTCACCATCCATCGTGGATAACAACAAAGCCCCTCCCGAGAAAACCTTGCTAATGACGTATGTACCTTCGTAATTAGGAGTCCACTTGCCCCGGTGATCGGAGTGTGGAGGAAGAATCTTCTTCAGGACGAGATCACCCGTCTGAAAGCTTCTAGGACGCACCTTCTTATCATAAGCTTTCTTCATTCGGCTCTGGTACAGACGACTATATGCAATCGATACCAACCTCTTCTCGTCCATCAGGCTGAGTTGGTTTAGTCGGTTCTTAATCCATTCTGCCTCTTCGAGTTTCACGTCAACCAAAACTCGCAAAGAAGGGATCTCCACTTCTAACGGTAGGACAACTTCCATACCGTACACTAAGGAGAAAGGAGTTGCCCCGGTTGATGTACGTGCCGTCGTACGATAACCGTGCAGTGCAAATGGCAGCATCTCGTGCCAATCTTTATAGGTCACAACCATCTTCTGAACAATCTTCTTTATGTTCTTATTGGCCGCTTCAACGATGCCATTCATCTTCGGCCGGTAAGGAGATGAGTTGTGGTGTTCAATCTTGAAACTCTGGCACAGCTCCTTCATCATCTTGTTATTCAGATTTGAACCATTATCAGTAATGATCCGCTCGGGAATTCCGTAACGACAGATGATATCCCTTTTTATGAACTTAGCCACCACCTGCTTGGTCACATTAGCATATGAGGCTGCCTCCACCCACTTGGTGAAGTAGTCGATAGCTACCAGAATGAAGCGATGACCGTTAGATGCAGTGGGCTCGATCTTTCCTATCATGTCGATGCCCCACATGGAGAACGACCACGGGGAGGACATGACATTTAACGGGCACGGCGGCACGTGAACTTTATCAGCATAAATCTGGCATTTATGACATCTCTTCGCGAATTTAAAGCAATCCGATTCCATCGTCAGCCAGTAATATCCTGCTCTCAGGATCTTTCTTGTCATAGCATGCCCGCCGGCGTGCGTACCAAATATGCCTTCATGGACTTCTTCCATGAGCATACTCGCCTCTTTCTCATCTACACATCTGAGTAGCACGAGATCGTGGTTTCTTTTATACAACACTCCATCAGGATTGAGATAAAAATTCCAGACAGCCTCCTCAGAGTCTTCTTATCCTGGGTGGACGCACCCGCAGGATACTCCTTAGTCATAAGGAAAGTCTGGATGTCATGGAACCATGGCTTGCCATCGGCGACTTCCTCGATCGCAAAGACGATGCAGGTCTATCAAGACGAGAAAGGACAATTCTTGGAGCTTCATTCCAAAAATTGACTTTATACATCGAAGCCAACGTGGCTAAGGCATCAGCCATCTGGTTTTCTGCTCCGGGCACATGATGGAGTTCCACTCGATCAAAGAACGGAAGCAGCCTTCTGGCATAGTTCATGTACGGCACCAAATTCGATTGACGAGTCTCCCACTCCCCTTTAATCTGGTTGATCACAAGCGCCGAGTCACCATATACGTCTAGGTTCTTGATTCTCAAATCAATTGCTTCTTCTAGACCCATGATGCATGCTTCGTACTCCGCTTCATTATTGGTGACCGGAAACGTCAGTCTCGCAGTGAACGGGATGTGGGATCCGTGGGGAGTCGTGATGATCTCCCCAATGCCACTTCCATAGGAATTAACCGCCCCGTCAAATATCAATTTCCATCGGGATTTCCTATCTGGACCCTCGTCGGGCAACGACTCATCGCAATCCTTCGCTTTGAGAAACATGATATCCTCATCAGGGAATTCAAATTTCATCGGCCGGTAATCCTCGATCGGTTGTTCGGCCAGGTAATCAGACAATACGCTTCCCTTGATGGCCTTCTGGGGAACGTACTGAATGTCATATTCCGTCAACACCATTTGCCATCTGGCAATCCTGCCCGAAAGCGCTTGCTTCTCGAAGACGTACTTGATCGGATCCATCTTCGAAATTAGCATGGTGGTGTGATTGAGCATGTACTGTCGTAAACGTTTGGCAGCCCAGGCTAGTGCACAACACGTTTTCTCCAGCATCGAGTAATGAGATTCACAGTCAGTGAACTTCTTACTCAAATAGTAAATGACATGTTCCTTTCTGCCCGTCTCGTCGTGCTGACCGAGAACACACCCCATACTATTCTCAAGAACTGTCAAGTACATGATTAGAGGCCGTCCAGCCACTGGGGGTATCAAGATTGGAGGTTCCTGAAGATACTGCTTTATCTTGTCGAATGCCTTCTGGCAATCCTCATTCTAGATAATCGCCTGATCTTTCTTTAAAAGTTTGAACATCGGTTCACACGTGGCCATGAGCTGAGAGATAAACCTTGCAATGTAGTTTATTCTGCCCAAGAAACCACGAACTTTTGTTTTCTGTTTTTGGCACTGGCATTTCTTGTATCGCTTTTATTTTCGCAGGATCGACCTCGATGCCTCTTTCGCTCACGATAAACCCCATAAACTTTCCGGACCGTACTCCGAAAGTACACTTGTTAGGATTCAGCCTCAACCTGAACTTCCTAAGCCTCTCAAAAAGCTTCAGCAAATTGACCAGATGTCCCTCCTCCGTTTGGGACTTCGCAATCATGTCATCAACATAGACTTCAATCTCATAATGAATCATGTCATGAAACAAAGTTACCATAGCTCGTTGGTAAGTGGCCCCTGCGTTCTTCAGACCGAAAGGCATTACCTTATAGCAAAATGTTCCCCAAGGAGTGATAAACGTCGTTTTCTCCATGTCCTCCGGCGCCATCTTGATCTGATTGTAGCCGGAGAAGCCATCCATGAACAAAAACACAGAGAACTGGGCTGTATTGTCGACCAACACATCAATATGAGGCAGCGGGAAATCATCTTTAGGGCTCGCCCTATTCAAATCCCGATAATCGACGCACATTCGCACCTTACCGTCCTTCTTCGGCACAGGCACTATGTTGGCGACCCACGGAGGGTAAGTAGTGACCGCTAAGAAGCCAGCATCAAGCTGTTTTTGCACTTCTTCTTTGATCTTAACAGCCATATCTGGTTGCGTCCTCCTAAGCTTCTGCTTAACGGGAGGACAATCTTCTCGCAGCGGCAAGTGGTGGACCACGATGTCAGTATCAAGTCCGGGCATATCTTCGTATGACCAAGCAAAGACGTCACTATACTCTCTTAGCATCTCGACCAATCTCTTCTTGACATCACTCTGCAATGCAGCCCCTATCCTGACGTTTCTGACGAGTTCTTCAGAACCCAGATTCACAATCTCGATCTCCTCTTCATGAGGCAGAATAACTTTCTCTTCTTGTTTCAACAAGCGGGCCAACTCTTCAGGAAGGTCTTCGTCTTCATCAATCTCTTCTTTGGCTTGATAGATCGGGCAATCAAAGTTGAAGTGAGCCGTAGAAGGTCCAGAGTCGATGCCATCTGTTATGTGGATCCTGCAATAACAAGGGTTAAGCTTAAAACAAGGATATGCAGGTTAGCACAAACCCCATTGCCATTTTATTGTTTTTCAAAACAAATATAAAACAGGAATAACAGAGATCACAATATTTGAATACGAAGAAAACGCCTTTGATTTATTAACAAAATGCATGTACATAATCCAACAAGGCCCTGACAATAAAACCACTATGCCCCGGGTAGGACATAGGGTTGTACAATGATTGGAAAAAGTAAATCATTACTCTTCGCTTGTCATCTGGATGATATCCTTGACGGACCAGTTGGTAAGGCCCTCGCCTGGCTTGCTTGGCTGAATCCAAGAGTCGAGGTCACAGTCGCTATCTCCGCTGTCTTCAGACATCGCGTTGACGCTTTCAAAAATCACTCCGCCACTGGTAAACTGGATCGACCCTTTACCTCGCGACGCACTGCTAGAAGAAGAAGCTTCAGCTCCAGGAGAGTATCCCAACCCAAACTTATCTTGCTTGTTAGGTATCTCCAAAATTCGCCCCCAGCCTGGGGTAGATCCGGCTTGGACAACGGCTCGAGCTTCCTTAAATGAGGAGAGAGTCATCTCTGGCTTTTCGGTGACTACAGGAGCTACGTCCTTCACTTTGACAGCTTCGAACGCTTAGCATAGAGTTTCATAGATTTCCCCATCCATCTCAACATACTTGAAGGACGACAAATGGCTCACCATTATGTCTTCCTCGCCACAAACAGTCACGATGCTACCTCCGACGACATACTTGAGCTTCTGGTGCAACGTGGAGGTCACGGCACCTGCGGAATAGATCCATGGCCGGCCCAAGAGACAACTGTAGGTAGGCATGATGTCCATAATATAGAAGATCGCGTCGAACGTTTCCGGTCCGACTTGGATTGGCAGGGTCACCTCCCCGAAAACATGGCGTTTGGTTCCATCGAACGCCTTCACAACCAGATCACTGGGTGTGCAAATCACTCCACGAGTATCCAACTTCATTAATGCCTTCTTCGGAAGAACATTAAGCGACGACCACGTGTCTACCAACACGTGTAACATAATCGTTCCCCTACACTCTATCGAGATGTGCAGGGCGCTATTGTGGTTTCTCCCCTTCGGCGTCAGCTCTAGGTCAGTGAACCCTAGCCCATTTCCAGCATTCACATGGGCTACGACCTCTTCTAGCTGGTTTACCGATATTTCCTGCGGTACATATGCGGCGTTCAACACCTTCAGCAGCGCGTTGCGGTGTGCTTCAGAACACAGCAACAAGTTCAAGATGGAAATTTTCGAGGGTGTCTGATGGAGATGATCCACAATCTTGTAGTCGCTCTTTTTGATCAACCTCATAAATTCCTCGGCGTCTTTGACAAGTAAGTCTTTTTCTGCCCCACGCGGGATCTCTTCAACGACTTTACTTTTACCTTTATCAGTTGCATCAACTCTGTCCGCTTTGTCCGCCACGACCTCGGGTGGTGCAAACACTCTTCCGCTGCGAGTAATACCACTGATTCCCGCAAGGTTCTCCACAGACGACCCAAACGGTTCTAGCTCCAACTTCTGTCCGTTGCAGTAGACTTCAGCCCCATAATGCCATGGGACAACATTTGTGCTTTCGAAGGGTATCGGCCCAGCTTTGGTGATAGTAATCGTGGGCGGTCTGGGCGCCGAGATAGTAATCGTCTGGCGAGGGATGGTGATGGTGGCGACCTCATCATCTTGCTTCAGCACTACCTCTCCCGATCCGCTTTTGGCCCTCCGGCTGAACTGTAAAATCCCTTTAGTCATCAGACTTTGAATCCCCTCTATCAGCTGTTCACATCCATCAGGACTAGTAGCACAACCCATACACAGCTCTCCGCAACCTGGAAAGAAACCTCTTTTCATCAGCTTAGCCTTAACGAAGCTAAGCGGTGTCTTCAGATCTCTGACGTCAGTCAACAAATCCAAACTCTCATCTTCAATAATGGCGTTCACTCCACCTCCCCTATGATTCGGCATCAGGTTCTTCGTGACGTTTGGCACATTATCTGAGAAGTTGATGATCTTGGCATCCACCATGTCCTGCACCTTGTGCTTGAAGGCTTTGCAGTTCTCTATTGTGTGGCCTGGTGCCCCTGAGTGAAACTCACAAGTTGCATTAGCGTCATAACCTGGCGGCGGTGCCCCTGTCAAGGGAGCCAAGGTTCTCTTCTGGATCAACTGTAGCTGAAGCAAAGTCTGCAATAGTTGCGCGTATGACATGGGCGGTGTCTCGAGGTGACGACTCGACAGAGGTGCCCGATTCTGATACTTTCTGTACCCTTGTTGATTCAGTTGCTGCTGCTGCTGCTGCTGTGGCTGTTGAACTGCCGGGATAGTTATGCTGGCCACCTGTTGGTGAGGGCCTTTACCCTTCCTTCGAGCGTTGGTCACAACGCTCGTTTCTCCTTCTCGTCTTTTGCCACTATAAGGTTTCTTTCCGCCTCCTCCAGCCGAGGACGAATCACCTTGAATTTTCCCGAGCTTGATCCCATTTTCGATGTGCTCACCCGTGATAATGAGATCTGAGAATGTTCCAGACATACCGCTGACCAACTTCTCATAGTAAACCCCTGGGAGGGTAGCTACGAACATCTGCACAAGCTCACGTTCAACCATCGGCGGCTGAACCCTGGCTGCCAACTCACGCCACCGCTGGGCGTATTCCTTAAACCCTTCGTTGTTCCTTTGCGACAGATTCTGCAATTGGACTCGGTTCGGGGCCAAGTCGCTATTGTATTGGTAATGGTGCACAACTGCTTCAGCAAGGTCCTTCCACGTGTGCACACTGGTAGGCTCCAGACTCATGTACCATTCGAGGGATGGCCCGGACAGACTGTCTTGAAAGAAGTGCATCAGCAACTTCTCGTCATCAGAATGAGCTGACATTTTCCTGTAATACGATCTCAGGTGGACGCGAGGGCAAGTGGTGCCCTTATACTTTTCAAAGTCAGGTACCTTGAACTTAGGAGGTACCTTAAAATCAGCAATCAGTCCCAACTTGGACATATCAATGCCCAGGGTGTTCTGATTCTCGATATTTCTCATCTTATCCTCGAGTGCTTTGAACCTAAGTCGTGCTTCAGCATTCAGCTCTCCTTCAGCACCTCTCTGAGAGAACACATCGTCTTGACGATCTTCTAACCACGGCTGAGACCCAAACAGATTCCCAACACCTGCATTGCCGTTGCCCAGCCCAACATTGACATTAGCTTCCAGACTCCCATTACCGACGCCCGTCGTATTGCCATTGAGTCCCATGTTAGCTATCACGTTGCCGTTGGCACTGCCATTCCCCCCGGTCACGGGGACGCCATTCTGTGGAGTTTCAACTGGTGGAGGGGTAGGCACAATCCCACCATGGAGTACGCCATTGCTATCGACCCTTGAAATCAGAGGCTGGACCAAGGTTCTGAGCTGATCCTGGCCATTGGCGACCGCTTGCATGAGCTCCATGAAGCGATCCATTCTTTCGTGGAGTTCCTGAACATCAGTTTGCACTTGCTCCATGATTCTGGTTTGATTTGCTCTGGTCGGATAGCGGTGGATGGGTCTCTGATCAATCCTGGAATAACCTGAAACAACCTGAAAACACAAAAGGGTTAGGAAAAACGACAAAGTGCTCGTTATGCAAATGCTTCATGCAAATGCAAACGTGTGTCTGTGCGTTAGGGAGATCTCCCCCGATCCTAGTGCCTGAGTGCCAGTGCTGACAATAAGAAGTCCGAATCCAGTCGTGGAAATAACAATCTCATATATAAAGAAAGCCCATCAAGGCAGTACACAACATCAGTAAGCAGAATCAATAGCATGACCTCGACCAACAAGCCTGGTGATGGTCAGTATACAACAATGATCAAAACAAAAGGAATACAAACAGTCAAGCACGCCCACGAGCGCGATACTCTTCTAACAACTCCTTCGTTTCTGGATGATCAGGCAGAGTGAGTAACCCCTCGACGAGTAACTCCCTCTGCACAATGGTGTACTGAAGACCTTCGACCGAATCTTCCCATGCTCCTTCGCCGAAGCAATCTTCTAACTTCCGCTTCTTGGACTCAAACGTCAGTTTGCGCTCCTTCAGGTTGGCAAGAGCCCTGTTAAGCTGGCCTTCAGCGGCATATCTGCGAGCGGTTTCTTTATCAAACCTCTTCTCATTAGCCTTCACCTGGGCCTTCAGCTTGGAGATCTGTTGCATCAGCTTATCCTCCCGCTCTTTCCTGTTGGCTAGGGTGGCCTTCTAGTGCTGGTTAAACTTGGATATCCTCCGATATGCGTCGTCCAAGTGCTGCTTCTTTGTGGCCAGTACATCGTTGACAACTTTGAAGTCTTGACCCATGCGCTCACGCTCAGCTATCTGCTTAGTCAAATCTGTCCCTAGCTGGTTCACCAGTTCTGTTTGCCTCTTGAAGGAATGAACGACTTCGTTCCTCTCGCTTCGAAGCTGATCCAATTCTTTCTCCAATTCTTCATTTGCCCTCTTCAATTCATCTCTCTCAGCTAACACCTGATTATGTTGCTGAATGGGCACGTCAGTAGGCTCTTCAATCATTGGAGGGCCTTCTGGCTTGGCAGGAAGAAACGGCATCCCTATAGCATCTGCTCTGGCTCTGATCCATGCCACATACGGAGGGTAGGCTTGATTATTACTTCTTCCCAGCAATGGCTTTCCCTTCTTACTGATGCCATTCCAGGCGCGCTGAAGCTTGGATAACAGATTCCCCTTTAGAAGACCGGTGAGGTACAGAGATTCATGCACCTCTTCATCCTTCGGCGGAGCTCTCAAAGCGTACGCGAACTGTCAGACCAGTAAAGACGGATTATAGTTTATACAACCCTTCCTGCCTATCAAAGGCACGTTCGGAAACCCGCTGCAGCTGAAGATAATCTCGGTACCCAACCTATCTCTGTCAAACCAGTCAATATCCTCGGCAGATAGACTCATCAAACGCTCGGACCACTTAGTTGTGGCTGCAGACGAAACAAAGGGACCCCTCTTGGGCAGATGACTATCAAGCCATTTATAAAGCAAGGGCACACAACACGAGACATTCTTGCCCCTTCTGTTCTCGTTTTTGTAGTGGATAGAATGGTAGACATCTCCTATCAAGGTAGGGACTGGATTCCCTGAAGCAAAGATGCGAAAGGCGTCGAAGTCTACAAAATCGGGCATATTGGGGAACAGAATGATGCCATATATGCACAGAGCGAGAATGGCGTTGAACACGACCCAACATCCGTCTTTGGCGCACTGCTGAGCTTTACCCACTAAGAACGATAAGGAGAAACCGGGAACCTTGTTCCAACTAGACAACACCAACTCGGAGGCATCCAGATGGAGTGAAGGAGCTAGACTAGCCAGATCAGGCTCAGCATCCATGTGAACAAAAGGCATCTACCTTTTGATAGGCACACCTAACAAATCAGCATATTCCTCTAGTGTGGGTGCGAGAACAAAATCCTGGAAAGTGAAGCATCTCAATGGAGGTTCGTAGAACTGCAGCAGAGCATGCAACCCATTCAACTCGAACGCAGAAGGTTTACGAACCAAACTGAGCAATTTGCCGTAAGATTTTCTGAACTCATCTCTCACAGGATCATCTGCTAAAGCAATCAAACCAGTCAGCTGAACCACATCAGGGGCAGGGAACTTGTAAGCCACGGTTTTCCTCAGAGAACCCATAACAATACAATAGAAGGCCGAAAATCCTGAATCGGGGGAAACGGTACCTGCAGCACAGTGTTGCACCCCAAAATTTGCCCTCACAATACAAGACTTTGTGTTCCAAGAAGGTTCACAAGGTTCACAAAATTCATAATTGGTCAGAAGAGTTGACAATTCCCTCAGACAATGCACCTCCTAAGCAGTGCATCCAAAACTAGGGTTTTGACTTTAATCAGGCTAAATGGACTTCCAAGACTTCAAGTGAGCTTCATAACATCTTATATGTGTATAAGAACCCCCATGTCAAGTTTCAAGACTTTTCTCAAAAGTTTGCTCAGTCAGATGATCAGATAAGTCAAAAGCAGTCAATGCAGTTAAAAGGTCAAACTGAGGTCAACTGTGGTCAAACCAAAGTCAAACTTCATGATTTTTTTTGCCAACATCAAAGAGAGGTTGGGTGAGAAATATTATCATAATAACTGTAATACCCCAAATTTTGCCCTAAGATTTGTCGTCGCATTTCATTGCATTTAATCAATTACTAACAAATTTGTGTAGTCGTTTGACTTTTTGCAGGTAAATATCATATGGCATGCACTTTTTTTTCTAAAAAGTAAAAATGGCACAATTGGCAGGAGGACATGTGTAAGGAGTTATGAGTGTGAGAGGTTGAGAGTTCGAATCTCACCTTTGGCACTTTTTGTTGTTTTTATTATTTTTACTCTAAATTTTTCTATCTTTCATTAAAAAAAATAACAAAAATAGTTTTTTATTATTATTTAATTATTATTTTCGTATTTTAATTAAATCATTTTTTAAAATATTATTTTTTTCACTTTTTTCTAAATTATTCATAAAAATATCCAAAAAATCATAAAATAAAAAAATATTGAAAAAAATTTTGTTCTTTTTATAATATTTTTTATTTTAGGAATCAATAGGATTATTAGTTTTTATTTTAAGTTTATTTTAATTATTTTAAATTATTTAAATTTTATTTTTTCTTAACTAATTATTTAGTTTGGGCTTTAAAATGGGCTTTAGGGACATTATTGACAATTTGGTGTTAACCCTAATTTGTTCCCTATATATACATGTGTTGCCTTGTTGGAAAAGGGGAGAGAATGAAAAAAAACCTAAGAGGAGTGAGTGCCGTTGGCCGTTATTTAGTTTTCTTCTTCATCCATTACTATTGTTTCTTTTTCTTCATCATTTACCGTTATTTCTTTTCCTTCATCCATTACTATTGTTTCTTTTTCTTCATCGTTTACCGTTATTTCTTTTCCTTCATCTATTACTGTTGTTTCTTTTTCTTCATCTTTTACCGTTATTTCTTTTTCTTCATCTATTACCGTTATTTCTTTTGCTTTATCTATTACTGTTGCGTTTATATATATATAATTTTTAAATTGTTAGAGTTTATATATATAAGATTTTTGATCGAATTATGTCGATACGATGTTTGCACATTTGTGTGCATGACGCGTGACATTTGTGTTAGTTCGATCTGGTTGCGATGATCGCATTTTTGTGTGAGCAATAATACTATTTTTTGCTTAATTTCTTTTTCTTTGCGATAAATTTTGTTTCGTCCGATTTAGATCTGGTTGCGATGATCGCATTTTTGTGTGAGCAATAATACTATTTTTTGCTTAATTTCTTTTTCTTTGCGATAAATTTTGTTTCGTCCGATTTAGATCTGGTTGCGATGAGCGCATTTCTGCGTTAGCAACATTGTTGGGTTATTTGGCACATTTAAAATTCATTATTGCTTTATTATTATTATTATTATTATTATTATTATTATTATTATTATTATTATTATTATTATTATTATTATTATTATTATTATCATTATTTATTATTATTATCATTATTATCATTATTATTATTATTGTTATCATTAATTTATTAAAATTTGTTGTAATATAAAAATCTGTTTTTTTAAAATAAATGACATTAACATCTTTCTTCCAAATTAATATGAAAACCTAATTTTAATTTTCTATATGATTCTATGTATATATTTATTATAATTCTTGTAAATTTTTGTAAATAAAATTAAACCTTATAAACACTTAATGTAAAATTTTGGTGAATGTGATTATTGATTAGTTAAAATTTGTTTTCATCATAATGTGTAAATATTTTTCTTAATAATTGTTAATATATAATTAGAGATAATTAAATTTTTGTAAATGATTAAGAAATTTATAATTATGTTATATTTAGAACTTTATATTATAGTAATTATTTAATCATTTATGTTTCTAAATAAAAATCAAATCTTATGATATTTAGAACTTTATATTATAGTAATTATTTAATCATTTATGTTTCTAAATAAAAATCAAATCTTATGTTTAATCACGTTATTAATTAATTATTATTGCTAATCATATTTTGTTGCTTATTATTATTTTGAAATTTCTATCTTATTATTTTTTCTAACTTTGTCTATTTTTCTCATTATTATTGTTTCAACTAATTATTTTCACTAACTTTATATTTATACTAACCTTATTTAATTTTTCTTATTATTTACTAACCCTAATATTTTATTTGCTTATTTGTTATTTTTTTTTATTTATTATAATTTTGTAATTGCCTCTTGGATGTAAATTGTAATTACTTAATTATTATTATCATTATGGTTAGTAATTAGGGAGTGCTAATATGTATGATATTTAAAAAAATAAATTAGATCATTTTAATATAAGATAATTAAATTAAACATTTCACACACGTAAGTCGATTTTAATCGCCGTCTCACTTCTTAAGGATATCCCTCAAGTTGCCTATGAATATTGGTTAAGTGGGGTGTATAAAGCAAGTCCCTCAAAAAGAAAATCATCAAAGTCCCTTATGGTTGCCTTTACGAATCGAGTCCCTTTCGAAAAATGATGATGGTCCCTTATATGTGCTTATTACATCCCACAATGGCCTTCAAAGTCAAATTGTCCCTCACATGTCCCTTAACATCCAAAGTAAGGACTACCTACTCCATTATAGTAGGGATAGTCTTACTAAAGGAAAGAATAAAGAATAAGAAAGACCTTTAAACATTAGGGTAGGTTACTCCTAGGTGCTTGCTCACTTCAAAACTGTTTCACACTTAAACAAATTTTCAACAAGTTTTCAAACAAGTTCTTAACACATCCTTACATGGATTATTTATTAACTATTCTGAAAATTTTCTATTCACACACTACACTTTCAAAACAATTCAAAAGTGAGCTTAAGTACCTAAGAGCCCATGGATAACCATGGATGAAAAGGGTGCTAACACCTTCCCTTTTCATAACCTACCCCCCGGACCCAAAATATTCTCTAAGGTCTTTCCTGTTCTTTTATAACCTTTCCTTATGGATAAAATAAAAGTCGGTGGCGACTCTTGCTATCCGCAACATTGTTTAAAGTCAGTTCTCCCACCGTGTTACAGAACTGGCGACTCTGCTGGGGATCTATTTAAGAGGGGTACCCTTAGGAATTAAGATCACTTTAAATTGTTTGCCTTGTTTGCTTTATTATTATATTGTGGGGGTGCTCTCATGTGTGAAAGGTCCTAACCCGGACCTAGTGTACCTTAGGTAAATGGCAATAGACCAAGGAAACTGTACGACGTATATCGATACGGTTGATCTGGTGGCCATAGTTAGTGCGACTTCGTGGTTGGTGCTTATATTCCTTAAGTCAAGTTGAGGATAATATTGAGGCTGCCATATGTTGTCAATGCACTAACTGACTTTTAGAACCCTAGTTAACTCATCTTGGCCTTTAGAAAGTAGTGAGGTAACCGGCTTTGGTGCAAACTGAAGTTGGTTGACACTCGATGCTACGCTCATTGAGATCTTAAACTTGGAGGGTTTTGGTTGGCAAATAAGTTGCCTTCTGATCAACCACCCTTGTGAATGATCAATGATATTGAGATCCCTTAGAACCCGGTTACTTTTGTAGGACAGGATGAACCATCTAACTTCAGGGGAGGGTACTTACCTTTAAACCTCATGCAAGCCTTTAAACCTAGGGCAATTGTGTGACTTGTTTGTGTGTGCCACATGTTTGTGATTGAACATAACATCATGACATCATCATGCATCATGAGCATATCATTTTCCCTAACCATTTCAAGGACCAAGGGATTTATTTTTGTTCTTTGTTGCAGGTCATGGCTTCTGCTCGTAGAAACACCATCAGGATCAACTTTGTAGGGATACCTCCCAAGCTCAAAGAGTTGGTTTCCCAAGTGTCTGATCATTCCCAGTTCGTCCAGAGACATGGTCACCTATTGGATCTAGTCACTTCAGGGTTCAGTGAAGACATGATGAGTGTGTTGTTTCAGTTCTTTGACCCTAAGCACCATTGCTTTACATTTCCTGATTATCAGCTGGTTCCAACCATGGAGGAGTTCTCTAAACTTCTGGGCATACCTGTTCTTGATCAGAAGCCATTCACAGGCTTAGAGAAGGAGCTTAAACCAGAAGTTATTGCTGCAGCTCTACATCTGAAGAAGTCTGACATTGTTCTAGAGACGAGAAGTGGAGTTAAAGGTATTCTTGCCAAGGTATTAGTGGATAAAGCTCAAATGTTCTTGAAGGCTATGAGCTACGATGCTGTTGAGGAGATCTTAGCCTTATTGATTTATGGCTTAGTGTTGTTCCCCAATCCTGATCAGTTCATAGACGTTCATGCCATCAACATATTCCTGAGTCACAATCCAGTGCCTACCTTACTTGGAGACATCCTACATTCTCTTCACACCCGTACTACAAGGGCAAGAGGAACTTTGATGTGCTGCATACCTTTACTTTCTAGGTGGTTTATTTCTCACCTTCCTCGCTCAGTAATGAAGAATGAGCAAGGGTTCAGATGGTCCAAGAGGATCATGTCACTTTCTCACTCAGACATCCATTGGTGCTCCAGATCTATGGAGAATGTCACCATCATTGACCGTTGTGGGGAGTTTCCTAATGTGCCACTTCTAGGCATAAGAGGAGGCATCACCTACAACCCATCTCTAGCTTTACGACAGTTTGGTTACGCCCGGAGCGATGGTCCACATGACATGTTGATTCAGGGCATTGTGTTTGACTACGACAACGATCTTCAGGGTTACCGTCAGAGATTCATACGAGCTTGGGGAAAGGTAAACAGGATTGACAGCAAGACACTGGAGCCTAAGTACACTATTCCTATGGAGGCTTATCTCAGATGGGTACGATCTCGTGCTCAGACACTCATGATGCCATATCCTGCCGTCCTACCAGTTACCATGGAACCTGTTGCTGAAGGAGACACAGCTTATACCATCCTTCACCCAGACATGCCTACTGATATGGAAGACTTGCAGAGATCATGGATCCAACTGAAAGGGCAAAGGGATACTTTCGAGGCTCATTACAAAGCAAGCCAAGCAAGGATCCTAGAGCTAACAAAGCTACTTCATGAGGAACGAAACCTCAACTCATACCTCAACACAAAGAGGAAACGTCCATGGGAGACTTAAAACCCCATCTTTTGTACTTATTTCGTTTTCATTTTTTGTAAGCCTAAAAGGCAAAACAAGTTATTACTAATAAAAAGTTACTTTCTTGTTTGTTTAAGCAAATTTAAATCCTGCGGTCCTTGAAAACATTGCATATGCATTCCCATATCATTGCATCACAGGTTTATAATTGTGCACAGGTTTCTCATCTTCTCGCTGTTTATTTCAGCAATGGCTCTTGAACAATCAGTTAAGGATCTCCAGGCACAGAATGCACAGTTCCAAGAGCTGATCCTGAACCTATCCAAGGGGCAGGAACTTTTACCTGATATGCCTGTTGACATTGATAATATTGCTGGATCTAGCAAGATCACTCGTAGTGGAAGAGTCTTCTCTCCTCCAGTTGCTTCTAAGAGTGCAGTTACTCCTGCTGTTACTTCCACCACTGATGCTCGGGGCAAGGGTCCTGTTATTGAGCCTGTATCTACTGATGTGCCAGCTGCTGATGACCTCTCTAAGCAGATGGAAGAGGTATTGAAAATCATCCGCAAGAGTGATTATGATATTGTTGATCAGCTGGGGCATACTCCCTCAAAGATTTCTATGCTCTCCCTGTTATTATGTTCTGAGGCTCATGCCAAGTCATTGATCAAGTTTCTAAAGATGGCTCATGTACCCAGTGCAATTTCTGTGGACCAGTTTGAGAATTGTGTTGCTCACCTGACCTATGACAACGGGTTAGGATTTTCTGATGCTGACCCCTGCCAAGAGGGATCATAACAGGGCCTTGCATATTTCAATTGAATGCAGGGGCACTACCCTGCCTCATGTGCTGATAGACAATGGTTCCTCTCTGAATGTGTTGCCTAAGGAAGTCCTGAACAAGCTGAGTCCTAAAGATACGGTATTGAAGCCCAGTAATATTGTGGTAAAGGCTTTTGATGGTTCTAGAAGAGTAGTGCATGGGGAAATTGATCTTCCAATCAAGGTTGGCTCTCAGGTGTTTACCGCTACATTCTATGTGATGGATATTCGTCCTTCGTACTCATGTCTGCTTGGTCGTCCCTGGATCCATGGGGCAGGTGCTGTGACCTCCACATTACATCAAAAGTTGAGATATCCGGTGAATGGAAAAGTTGTTACTGTCTTTGGAGAGGAAGAATACTTTGTCAGCCATATAAACACTTTCAAGTATCTGGAAGTAGAAGGTGAATACATTGAAACTCCGTGTCAGTCATTTGAAGTGGTTCCCTGGGCTGTTAAGGATTGTGTGACTCCTCCTGCTGTGAAGAAGGTTCCTGTGGTCATCAGAAACCCTCCAACAATGGCAATGGCCTCCCTCAATGATGCAAAAGCTATGGTGGAAGAAGAGTCCCAGAAGGCTGTCCGTCGTGCCCGTGCTGTTCGTATCACCAATCAAGGGGCTATCAATGCCGTGGGAGATCAAGATGAAGACTACAACTTGGAGGCATGGATTCTTCCTACTGTGGGTGCTGGACTCAATAATTGGACAGCTGAAGATGTCATCCCTATCTCCTTTAGTCAGGAGTAAATACTATTACTGTGTTATGTTTTTAAATTTATAATTTCTGGAACAATTAAAACTTTCAAGCCATGTGCCTTACCCGGGGCACAATGGTGTGCTTGTTACGGGTTGTCATCTCATTTGCATACTTCATTCGATAAAATCAGTGGACGTTTCGTTTTCGTAAATATTGTGTTCCTTGTCTTTCTTTTTCTTTTATTTTTGCTTTATCAGCTATGTGTTCTTACACACACCCACGTCACTAAAATGCCGATCCTCATCCACTCTGGATCCAATTGATAACAGTTCTACTATTGCCAATTACAATTTCGAGGATCCGATCTATCAAACTGAAGACGGAAACGAGGACGATTGTGAAATATCTGTAGGGCTTGCTAGGTTGTTACAACAAGAAGAGAAAGCTATACAGCCACCTGAAGAGCCAGTCGAAGTTGTGAATCTGGGAACTGAAGAAAACAGAAAAGAGGTCCAGATAGGGGCTGATTTAGACAACACTGCTCAGCATAAGAATGCAGGGGCAACATATCAGCGTGCTATGGTGGCTTTGTTTCATGATATGATTCATCATGAGATAGAGGTATATGTGGATGATATGATAGCCAGGTCTCAGAATGAAGAACAACATCTTGATCATCTGCACAGGTTGTTTGAGAGGTTGAAGAAATACAGGTTGAGATTAAATCCAAACAAGTGTACTTTTGGAGTTAGATCTGGAAAGCTCCTGGGTTTCATTGTCAGTGGAAAAGGTATTGAAGTGGATCCTGCAAAAGTGAAAGCTATACGAGAGATGCCAGCTCCCCGTACTGAGAAGGAGGTTAGAGGTTTCTTGGGACGATTGAACTACATTGCAAGATTTATTTCCCAATTAACTACCATCTGTGAGCCAATCTTCAAGTTGTTGAAGAAAGATCAGGTGATGGAATGGAATGATGAGTGCCAGACTGCCTTTGATGAAATCAAGAGATATTTGCTAGAACCTCCAATTTTAATGCCACCAGTTGATGGAAGACCCTTGATTATGTATTTAACAGTATTAGACAACTCAATGGGGTGTGTATTGGGGCAACATGACGAGTCTGGTCGAAAAGAGCAGGCAATATACTACCTTAGCAAAAAGTTTACCGACTGTGAAACAAAATACTCACTGCTCGAGAAAACTTGCTGCGCTTTGGCATGGGCTGCTCGCCGACTAAGACAGTATATGTTGACCCATACTACCTTGTTGATTTCAAAGATGAATGGGGCAGTTGAAGCTGCTAATAAGAACATTAAGAAGATTGTACAGAAGATGACTGTTACTTACAAGGATTGGCACGAGATGTTACCATTTGCTCTGCATGGTTATCGTACTACAATACGTACTTCAACCGGGGCAACCCCATTCTCCTTGGTCTATGGTATGGAAGCAGTTCTGCCTATTGAAGTTCAGATCCCCTCCTTGAGAATTATGAAGGATGCAGGCTTGGATGAAGATGAGTGGATTCAGACTCGACTTGACCAGATAAATTTGATTGATGAGAAAAGGTTAGCAGCAGTTTGTCATGGCCAGATGTACCAGAAACGGATGATCAAAGCTTTTAACAAGAAGGTTAAGCCAAAGGTATATCAGGCTGGTGACTTGGTAATCAAGCGTATCATATTACCACAGGGTGATCCTAGGGGCAAGTGGACTCCAACATATGAGGGACCATTTGTAGTCAAGACAGTGTTCTCAGGAGGTGCCATGATATTGACTACAATGGATGGTGAAGACTTCCCACAACCTGTAAACGCAGACATAGTTAAAAAATACTACGCATAAAAAGAG
Organism: Lathyrus sativus; assembly: GCA_963859935.3. Taxonomy (NCBI): domain Eukaryota; kingdom Viridiplantae; phylum Streptophyta; class Magnoliopsida; order Fabales; family Fabaceae; genus Lathyrus; species Lathyrus sativus. Next base: position 247,471,986 of record OZ012737.1, on the reverse strand, counting down.
ACCCGCTAGGTTGACAGGCCTAGGCAAAAATAAGGGCATCCCGGCAAACCAAAAGGGTTTGGGCAAAAATTAGGGATATATATATATAAAAAGATGTACACCCGGCAAGTCGAAAACCTGAAAAGGCGGCTTGGGCAAAAAAGGGTATCCCGGTGGATTGAAAACCTGAAAGGGCAATCCAGGCAAAAGTTAGGGATTAAAGCGTATGACTATGTCTCGTTTGAATCACTCATGAAACTGCAACCAGTTGTACTACTTACCCAAGCTCAAACAGATAAAGCTCAATCCAATCGTTTCCGTCTCAACAGCAAGAAGATGAGATACTTGAGTGGCAATAGTAGAATTGAAACTCAATAGGATTATTTCCCACATAGCTGATTCTTTTTGTAAAACTTCATGACAAAATTCTCTTACTAGGGTTTATGTCTCCTCGTACAAACTTACCCGTGTATGGGTCACTTTTGATATAAATAAACCCCATCTTTTGAATCCAGATTTACTTTTACCCTATTTACATAAGCGAAACGTCCATTGGTTGTGTTTGAATGTATGTATGCCTTTGAATATGATTGATGTTTACCAGAAATGCATGTATGCTTTTAATATGATTGATGTTTACCAGAAATGCATGAAAATGCAGTAATAGTATTTACTAAGGACGAACGAGGGAAGGATTTCAACGAAGCTTCGCCGGTTCATCTTTACAAGACAGTTACAAACCATCAGTAGGACTAATCCATTTTCACAAAGTCTAATCTCCCCTGGAATTTATATCCATCTCTTTTATCCTCATACGGATATACGGGAAATTACTTTCCAATAAGGGCACGATGAACGAAGACGGGATGTTATACTTATCCTACTATCAAACGAAAACGAAGGTTATCTATACCTTGTTATCCCCAACAACGGGAGGTTATCTATACCTTGTTATCCCCAACAACGGGAGGTTATCTATACCTTGTTATCCCCAACAACGGGAGGTTATCTATACCTTGTTATCCCCAGCAGACGGAGGGTTATATATTCTTCAACAACGAATCGGGATTTATTTTTCTTGGCCAGCAGTTGTTATACAAGGATATCCAGACACTTCCAGCAGTGTCATATCGTACATACATCATTTACATCATACCATAACGTTAATTATCCAACAAACAATCTTATGATCTTTGGGACTGCTTTATTGTAACCTCAGGGTTACTTTATCCTCCTGATGAGCTTCTTATTACTTTGGGACTGCTTTATTGTAACCTCAGGGTTATTTTATCCTCCTGATAGCCTCTCATGACTTCAAGACTGCTTTAGAGCTACTGATTGCTCTATCCTCCTGAAATCATCCTATTACTTCAAGACTGCTGTAGAGCTATTCATTGCTCTATCCTCCTGAAGCCATCTAATTATTTCAAGACTGCTTTAGAGCTATTCATTGCTCTATCCTCCTGAAGCCATCTAATTATTTCAAGACTGCTTTAGAGCTATTGATTGCTCTATCCTCTTGAAATCATTACTTCAAGACTGCTTTAGAGCTATTGATTGCTCTATCCTCCTGAAGACATATCACATTATTATTTCAAGACTGCTTTAGAGCTATTGATTGCTCTATCCTCCTGAAATCATTACTTCAAGACTGCTTTAGAGCTATTGATTGCTCTATCCTCCTGAAGACATATCACATTATTATTTCAAGACTGCTTTAGAGTTATCCATTGCTCTATCCTCCTGAAATTACATTATTATTTCAAGACTGCTTTAGAGCTATCCATTGCTCTATCCTCCTGAAATTACATTATTATTTCAAGACTGCTTTAGAGCTATTCATTGCTCTATCCTCCTGAAGCCATCTAATTATTTCAAGACTGCTTTAGAGTTATCCATTGCTCTATCCTCCTGAAATTACATTATTATTTCAAGACTGCTTTAGAGCTATCCATTGCTCTATCCTCCTGAAATCATTACTTCAAGACTGCTTTAGAGCTATCCATTGCTCTATCCTCCTGAAATCATTACTTCAAGACTGCTTTAGAGCTATTGATTGCTCTATCCTCCTGAAGACATATCACATTATTATTTCAAGACTGCTTTAGAGTTATCCATTGCTCTATCCTCCTGAAATTACATTATTATTTCAAGACTGCTTTAGAGCTATCCATTGCTCTATCCTCCTGAAATTACATTATTATTTCAAGACTGCTTTAGAGCTATTCATTGCTCTATCCTCCTGAAGCCATCTAATTATTTCAAGACTGCTTTAGAGTTATCCATTGCTCTATCCTCCTGAAATTACATTATTATTTCAAGACTGCTTTAGAGCTATCCATTGCTCTATCCTCCTGAAATCATTACTTCAAGACTGCTTTAGAGCTATCCATTGCTCTATCCTCCTGAAATCATTACTTCAAGACTGCTTTAGAGCTATCCATTGCTCTATCCTCCTGAAATCATTACTTCAAGACTGCTTTAGAGCTATTGATTGCTCTATCCTCCTGAAGACATATCACATTATTACTTCAAGACTGCTTTAGAGCTATTGATTGCTCTATCCTCCTGAAGACATATCACGTTATTATTTCAAGACTGCTTTAGAGCTATTCATTGCTCTATCCTCCTGAAATCATTACTTCAAGACTGCTTTAGAGCTATTCATTGCTCTATCCTCCTGAAATCATTACTTCAAGACTGCTTTAGAGCTATTGATTGCTCTATCCTCCTGAAGACATATCACGTTATTATTTCAAGACTGCTTTAGAGCTATTCATTGCTCTATCCTCCTGAAATCATTACTTCAAGACTGCTTTAGAGCTATTCATTGCTCTATCCTCCTGAAATTACATTATTATTTCAAGACTGCTTTAGAGTATTCATTGCTCTATCCTCCTGAAATTACATTATTATTTCAAGACTGCTTTAGAGCTATTCATTGCTCTATCCTCCTGAAATCATTACTTCAAGACTGCTTTAGAGCTATTGATTGCTCTATCCTCCTGAAGACATATCACGTTATTATTTCAAGATTGCTTTAGAGCTATTCATTGCTCTATCCTCCTGAAATCATTACTTCAAGACTGCTTTAGAGTATTCATTGCTCTATCCTCCTGAAATTACATTATTATTTCAAGACTGCTTTAGAGCTATTCATTGCTCTATCCTCCTGAAATCATTACTTCAAGACTGCTTTAGAGCTATTGATTGCTCTATCCTCCTGAAGACATATCACGTTATTATTTCAAGACTGCTTTAGAGCTATTCATCGCTCTATCCTCCTGAAATCATTACTTCAAGACTACTTTAGAGCTGTTGATTGCTCTATCCTCCTGAAGCCATTCTATTACTTCAAGACTGCTTTAGAGCTATTGATTGCTCTATCCTCCTGAAGCCATTATTACTTCAAGACTGCTTTAGAGCTATTGATTGCTCTATCCTCCTGAGGTCCGATTTATCACTTCAAGACTGCTTTAGGGTTATCATTATTGATCGCTCTATCCTCATGAAGACATGCTGTTACATCAGTATTACTCCAGACTCCTGACAGCTCTCATTATACTACTGAAGAACTTTCCCCTAGTGGCATCTTTAAGCCCACTCAATCATGTTCAACCAACCATCAATATCACTCCATGCACTGGTGAGTGCAAATTTTTGGGCTTTTGTGTTCAATCCCCTTCAACCTTCCAGGTTACGACTGGCAAATATACCAATCTAACCCCTCAGGTTTCAGAAAATTGAACAGGGGCAGCTGTTGCACCCCAAAATTTGCCCTCACAATACAAGACTTTGTGTTCCAAGAAGGTTCACAAGGTTCACAAAATTCATAATTGGTCAGAAGAGTTGACAATTCCCTCAGACAATGCACCTCCTAAGCAGTGCATCCAAAACTAGGGTTTTGACTTTAATCAGGCTAAATGGACTTCCAAGACTTCAAGTGAGCTTCATAACATCTTATATGTGTATAAGAACCCCCATGTCAAGTTTCAAGACTTTTCTCAAAAGTTTGCTCAGTCAGATGATCAGATAAGTCAAAAGCAGTCAATGCAGTTAAAAGGTCAAACTGAGGTCAACTGTGGTCAAACCAAAGTCAAACTTCATGATTTTTTTTGCCAACATCAAAGAGAGGTTGGGTGAGAAATATTATCATAATAACTGTAATACCCCAAATTTTGCCCTAAGATTTGTCGTCGCATTTCATTGCATTTAATCAATTACTAACAAATTTGTGTAGTCGTTTGACTTTTTGCAGGTAAATATCATATGGCATGCACTTTTTTTTCTAAAAAGTAAAAATGGCACAATTGGCAGGAGGACATGTGTAAGGAGTTATGAGTGTGAGAGGTTGAGAGTTCGAATCTCACCTTTGGCACTTTTTGTTGTTTTTATTATTTTTACTCTAAATTTTTCTATCTTTCATTAAAAAAAATAACAAAAATAGTTTTTTATTATTATTTAATTATTATTTTCGTATTTTAATTAAATCATTTTTTAAAATATTATTTTTTTCACTTTTTTCTAAATTATTCATAAAAATATCCAAAAAATCATAAAATAAAAAAATATTGAAAAAAATTTTGTTCTTTTTATAATATTTTTTATTTTAGGAATCAATAGGATTATTAGTTTTTATTTTAAGTTTATTTTAATTATTTTAAATTATTTAAATTTTATTTTTTCTTAACTAATTATTTAGTTTGGGCTTTAAAATGGGCTTTAGGGACATTATTGACAATTTGGTGTTAACCCTAATTTGTTCCCTATATATACATGTGTTGCCTTGTTGGAAAAGGGGAGAGAATGAAAAAAAACCTAAGAGGAGTGAGTGCCGTTGGCCGTTATTTAGTTTTCTTCTTCATCCATTACTATTGTTTCTTTTTCTTCATCATTTACCGTTATTTCTTTTCCTTCATCCATTACTATTGTTTCTTTTTCTTCATCGTTTACCGTTATTTCTTTTCCTTCATCTATTACTGTTGTTTCTTTTTCTTCATCTTTTACCGTTATTTCTTTTTCTTCATCTATTACCGTTATTTCTTTTGCTTTATCTATTACTGTTGCGTTTATATATATATAATTTTTAAATTGTTAGAGTTTATATATATAAGATTTTTGATCGAATTATGTCGATACGATGTTTGCACATTTGTGTGCATGACGCGTGACATTTGTGTTAGTTCGATCTGGTTGCGATGATCGCATTTTTGTGTGAGCAATAATACTATTTTTTGCTTAATTTCTTTTTCTTTGCGATAAATTTTGTTTCGTCCGATTTAGATCTGGTTGCGATGATCGCATTTTTGTGTGAGCAATAATACTATTTTTTGCTTAATTTCTTTTTCTTTGCGATAAATTTTGTTTCGTCCGATTTAGATCTGGTTGCGATGAGCGCATTTCTGCGTTAGCAACATTGTTGGGTTATTTGGCACATTTAAAATTCATTATTGCTTTATTATTATTATTATTATTATTATTATTATTATTATTATTATTATTATTATTATTATTATCATTATTTATTATTATTATCATTATTATCATTATTATTATTATTGTTATCATTAATTTATTAAAATTTGTTGTAATATAAAAATCTGTTTTTTTAAAATAAATGACATTAACATCTTTCTTCCAAATTAATATGAAAACCTAATTTTAATTTTCTATATGATTCTATGTATATATTTATTATAATTCTTGTAAATTTTTGTAAATAAAATTAAACCTTATAAACACTTAATGTAAAATTTTGGTGAATGTGATTATTGATTAGTTAAAATTTGTTTTCATCATAATGTGTAAATATTTTTCTTAATAATTGTTAATATATAATTAGAGATAATTAAATTTTTGTAAATGATTAAGAAATTTATAATTATGTTATATTTAGAACTTTATATTATAGTAATTATTTAATCATTTATGTTTCTAAATAAAAATCAAATCTTATGATATTTAGAACTTTATATTATAGTAATTATTTAATCATTTATGTTTCTAAATAAAAATCAAATCTTATGTTTAATCACGTTATTAATTAATTATTATTGCTAATCATATTTTGTTGCTTATTATTATTTTGAAATTTCTATCTTATTATTTTTTCTAACTTTGTCTATTTTTCTCATTATTATTGTTTCAACTAATTATTTTCACTAACTTTATATTTATACTAACCTTATTTAATTTTTCTTATTATTTACTAACCCTAATATTTTATTTGCTTATTTGTTATTTTTTTTTATTTATTATAATTTTGTAATTGCCTCTTGGATGTAAATTGTAATTACTTAATTATTATTATCATTATGGTTAGTAATTAGGGAGTGCTAATATGTATGATATTTAAAAAAATAAATTAGATCATTTTAATATAAGATAATTAAATTAAACATTTCACACACGTAAGTCGATTTTAATCGCCGTCTCACTTCTTAAGGATATCCCTCAAGTTGCCTATGAATATTGGTTAAGTGGGGTGTATAAAGCAAGTCCCTCAAAAAGAAAATCATCAAAGTCCCTTATGGTTGCCTTTACGAATCGAGTCCCTTTCGAAAAATGATGATGGTCCCTTATATGTGCTTATTACATCCCACAATGGCCTTCAAAGTCAAATTGTCCCTCACATGTCCCTTAACATCCAAAGTAAGGACTACCTACTCCATTATAGTAGGGATAGTCTTACTAAAGGAAAGAATAAAGAATAAGAAAGACCTTTAAACATTAGGGTAGGTTACTCCTAGGTGCTTGCTCACTTCAAAACTGTTTCACACTTAAACAAATTTTCAACAAGTTTTCAAACAAGTTCTTAACACATCCTTACATGGATTATTTATTAACTATTCTGAAAATTTTCTATTCACACACTACACTTTCAAAACAATTCAAAAGTGAGCTTAAGTACCTAAGAGCCCATGGATAACCATGGATGAAAAGGGTGCTAACACCTTCCCTTTTCATAACCTACCCCCCGGACCCAAAATATTCTCTAAGGTCTTTCCTGTTCTTTTATAACCTTTCCTTATGGATAAAATAAAAGTCGGTGGCGACTCTTGCTATCCGCAACATTGTTTAAAGTCAGTTCTCCCACCGTGTTACACACAGACACACGTTAACGAAATGCAAATGAATATGCAAAGCAATGTAAAATGCAATCATGCAGCAGGAGATCAAGGCAACTGTGCTGTGGAGATTCTGTATCAACAAAACCATGACGCTGCTCTGTCAAGAACAACCACTATATCTGATAATAAGAAAACCCCGGTATCGGACCACAAATCTGCTCACACATCTGATAATAAGGACCTCTGATACAGGACCAAAAACTCTGCTCTGTCAAGAACAAACATACGATAATAAGGACCTCTGATACAGGACCAAAACTCTGCTCTGTCAAGAACAAACATCTGATAATAAGGACCTCTGATCCCACAAATCTGTTCTGTCAAGAACCAATGCACATCTGCTAATGAGATCCTCAGACCCCAATCATAAACCTGTTCTATCAAGAACAAACACACATCTGATGATAAGATCCTCTGATCCCAATCAAAACCCTGCTCTGTCAAGAACAAATACACATCTGATGATAAGATCCTCTGATCCCAAGAACAAATACCCATCTCTGAATACAAGGTCCTCTGGTACAGGACCAAAGCTCTGCTCTGTTGAGAACAATCATATAGCTGATGATGAGAACCTCCGGTACCAACAAAACTGATTCACTGTCAAGAAAACCAGGTAGTCTGAAGGTCAGAGTTTCCTGCAATAAACCCAACCCTGCTCACAGGATGGGACCTAAACTAACTCAAGTTCGGCGTCCTATGCGTTCATTAGCGTCACAGACATTCAAGAGGGGTGATACGATACCCAGAAGGTGTGGCATCACCAGCTCATGAAGCGACCTCACTCGGCTGAATCACAAATGATCGGTCCCCGGAGTCGACAATCCTCCAAACCAACGACCCCCTCAACCCAAAGGGTTGAAAAAGAAGCCAACCGGGAGAACCTCGTCTGAGCGTGGATTTCATGAGACACTAGTGCCTGCCAAGCAAGCACGCGCCCACTAATTTCCACAACTAATGCTATGTTCACTCAAGCCTGGGTCTGGCTTCTAACTCATCAGAATGCCCCTCCCACAACAGCACAGATGATCATATCATACTGAAAATAAAATGCGGGAAATAAAGTGCGATAAATAAACACAACCCAACAAGTAATCATACAAGCGCTAGGATTGATTCTCGCAGGGGACGTCGGATCCCCAAACTGACTCGCATACGGGACGTTGGATCCCAGGAAACCATCAAGTCCCCAGCAGAGTCGTCAGCTGTCGCTTCCGCGAAAATAAGGTGCCGGCAAAACAGAAGAGTCGCCACCTTTCGTTATTTATCCCTCGGAACGGGAAAGGAAACGATCGGAAAAAACCTGACGAAGAGGGTAAGACAAGGTCGTCGCAACCATTGTCTGGGTTCGGGAGTCGGTTACGCAAGGGGAAGGTATTAGCACCCCTCACGTCCGTCGTACTCGACGGGATCCACGCTTGTTGTGTTCACTGGACGAGTTGGTTTATCTATCTACCTATCAAGGCTGGCTTAAACAGAAAAGAAAAATGACTCAGCAAAGCGTCGCACTTTATGCCTACGTATTCTCATCAGAGAATGAGAAATCAGAGTCAACGTAGTTCGACCTACGGGTTACGGGGAAGGTGGCTCGCCAATACATCAATATTGTGCCTACGTACCCTCAACAGGTATGAGAGATCAGAGCTTACGTAGTTCGGGATAATACGGATTACGGGGATTCAGATTCATCTGTTTTATCGAGTAGGGTTAAACAGCAGTTCCAGCAGTTAGGGACAAAGCCTGTTTGCGGTGGCGCTGAAGTTTAACGACACTCTTTTCTTCAGAAAAGCTTCCTTTGAATTATGGGCCCACGGGGCAAAAAGGTTTGAAGTTTGTTTTTTTGTCTTTTACGGAAGACGTGTTTTTTATTGTGTTTGCAATTTCAATCGCACTAAAGACTATGACCTGAGAGTGAATGCGTCGCATGTCACCCAAAGGGTGCCATACTAAACATCCAGACTGTTGAAAAGAAGCTCTCCAACAATCCTTTCTCGGATAGCTTAAGGCTCGTAACGTACGAAAGAAATCATTCATGATTATTGTATCTTAAGCTGTTTTGAGATGAGAAGATAACAGGCTCAACTAAGAGGGAGACTATCAAGTCCTACTGTTGTCATGCCAAGGATTCATCCTATGGTTGAGGTTTGAAACAGGGAACTCCTAGAAGTTATCATGCATAGGTTTCAACCTAAAGTTCTATCATCACTTCCTTATCCAAGGAAGTGAGATTCCTAGGGGATCATGTCAATGATACACAGAAACAGATAAAGAACCAACTAAACAATAAACAGTAAACAGATATACAGTAAACGACTATAAAATGCATGCAATGCAAGTGAGGGAGGAAATATGTGTGGGGCAGCAGCCTCCACAAGCTCATCTCAACCTCAAGCCAGATATGAATAACAGTAATCATACTGAAGAAATAAAACATGCTATCAAGCAGAAATACAGTAAACTGCAATCATACAGATGAAAATAAAATCATGCTATCAAGCAAAATAAACCACATGGGCAAGGGAGCAGGGCTCTACCGAATACCCGCAAGCAAAGCCATACAGTAACAATACAAGCAGAGGGAGCAACTCAACCTCTAGTGCAATCATGCTCTTAGATTAAAGTTATTCTAGTCATGGACTTATTCTAATGCATCAAGCAAGTCAAACAAGTCACATCAGCAATACAGAAAAGAAAACAGACAAGAAAGCAAATCAACTCCTCCCTCAATTCCAAGCTTCAGCTCTTCTAACATCAATCCAGTCTTCAGACTTCAATCACCCTTCAAGGCTATCATCTCTCATGATAAATATCAATTTGCTCTTCCAGGTTTCAACCCTTCAACATAAGTTTCAACTTAATCTTCTTCTTCCAGCTTCATCTTTCCAGTCAATTCCACCTTCAGGCTTTACTCTTAACTACAAGTATCAACTTGATTCCTTCAGGTCCTCAATGTATCAATGCACAAGTATCAACTTGTCTTTTATTCCTCAGCTTCAGCTTTACACTCAATCTCAATTGAATCCTCTTCATAAGTATCTGCTCAATTCTCAAGCTTCAGCTCTCTTTGTTTTACCAGTCTCAACTTGGTCTTCTCCTCTTACAAGCCTCAGCTGCTCAGAGTAGTCTTCAATCACATGGGAGTGTTAACTTCATCCTTCAATCTTCTAAGCCTCAGCTCTTCATTCAATCTCCATTGGATCTTCAAGTATCAACCTGCTCTTCTTGCTTTCCAAGCTTCAGCTGCAATGGCAATGCTCAAGGAATCATCCTCTTCCACACTCTTCAATGAAGTCTTCATCTTCAAACTCAAGCTCAACATCTTTCAAGAAACTCAAATCAGAGGATAATTGGTTGACCATGATGAGTGGAAATGATAAACAGCTTACTGACAACCAAAGGAAGCCTGTAAGGGTTCATCATTATGAGAGACTGGTTCCCTCAAAGTTCTACTTCCCAGATAAAGCCACTCATCCCTCCAAAGGAGGGATGTGAATATCTGAGGAGGACTTTTAGTCATTGGGAGGAATGGAAGCACAAGATGCTTTCCATGTTTGTGAAAGAAATCATTCTAACTACAAGGCTCTCCCTATGTCCTATCTCCTAATCTTCATCAGACACCTTCAGGCACCAACAAAACCAAAGCTCCAAGCAACTTCAAGCAACCTCAAGCATCCTCATCTTGTCTTCAACTTGTCTTCAACCTCAATCAAAGGCAACCCAAGCACAAACCCTAATCTAAGGGGACTAAGTGAGTTAAACTAGTTGAATTAGTAAATTAGGATCACCTAAAACCTAGCACTAAAGTTAGTCCTAACTAAAATACTAAAATCAATTGTAAAATCCTACAAAACTTACTATGGGAACCTATGTCAATCATGACTCTACCACATTAGTTTCAAAGATCAAACCATCAAATTGGACCTAGAACTAAATTCTACATTCTAAGGCATCAACCTAAAACCCTAAAAAGGAAGCATCTAAACATCAATCTAGAAAGCATACCTATTTTCATCACAAAAATGTGATAAAAATTATATGGGATCATACATGTCTAACCTAATCACACACAAAAAATTAGGCCAAGAATCATCACTATGAGATCACACAAAATTCCACAAAAATATGCATCAAACATGAACATTTTAATTTCAATTAAAATACAAAATTCCAATTAAATCAGAAATTATATGAAATGAAAATATTTTTTCTCTAAAAAATAATAGACTCAATCATGAGTAATATGCAAAAAGAATGGGTTGAATTGGATTAATATTCAATTAGTTATGAATTTTACAAAAGTCATGAATTAAATGGAAATTAAATGAAAATCAAATGAAAATAATGAAGCGCGCGGTGTAAAAAGCAATCAGATTCAATTCAAAACATGGGTTGGGCTTGCTGGAGGGTGTAGATAACACTTATTTCATTAAGCCCAAATGTCTGAATTAATGAAACGCATCGTTTCCTTCAGAAACCCTTCACAACTCAGAATTAAAACGTGGCCCTTGGATCCTCTCCCTGTCAATGGTCAAAACAACATCCAATGGTGAGAAATTCATCTTCTCCATTTCAAAGCTCTGAGCTTCGCGCCCAGCTCCGGCCACCGCCGATGGAGCTCCGATCATCCCCTTCAACCCTAGTTCTTCCTAGAGGCCTCCAATCCAAGAGGTCAAAACATGAAACACACTCCAAATCTTGCCACGAACTCAATCATACCATTAGTTTCTTCTGAAACCCCAAGAATCATCATCTCCCAATCTCAACCGAAAATGGTGATCTTCCTATTTTGTCTCTAATTCAACAATTAACCATCTGAAATCCATCCTAGGCCATTCTACAACTAATCTAGCACCTTAATTCAACCTAATTCTACCTAAATCAAGCTATAGGAAGAAGATTACCAACCTGGAAATTCTTGAATAACAGATGCACGAATCCTTCACTTCAAGCTCTCAAACCTTCTGTACACGATCACTGAACCTCCTCCTTGCTTCTGTATGCAAAAGATTCAATGGAAAGTGCTTCAATCTTGAAACACGATGCTGAGTTGCAGGTGCTGAAAACCACTTGCTCCTACACGATCTAGCCACCAATTCTTCTTGGAAATGATCTGGAATCAATCCTTGATACTCATGGAAGAAGAATCAATCAAGAAAATGGAGGAATTTGGTGAAACCGATTGCACTTGCAAGCTATGAAAACTCAATCTCAAACTATGCTCAAACCTTCAATGATCACCAACCTCTGCCATGGATCCATTCTACTCAATATATAGATGAAGTTTGGATGATCTAGAACCCTCTAGATCCTTCCAATGAGATTTTACACATCTCATGTCATGAGATTTTGAATCACTTATCATGCCATGCTCAATTCTGTTTCCCTTGGTACAGCCACTTGTTCTCATCCCAAAATCTCCCCAAGTGAGATATTAGAGGTGTTTAGCTTGCAAAAACCCTTGCTCATGCCTTGATTTTGAGTTATGCATATGTTGCTTAATATGCAAGCAAGTGTTTTTCAAAGCAAGTCCATGATTTAGACCTCAAATCAAAAATGTGGCTAAACCATTGTCTTTAAAATGTTTTCTAGAGTCAAAATGATATATTACATGCCATGGTTTGGATGTGTAGGTTGAAAATATCAATTTCCAACTTTGACTTATTTAACTTATGCCCTTATTTTAGGTCATTTTTGTGACTTTGAACTACAAGCCTTTTCAACATCTCATAACCTCCTTAATAGCCTTAAAACATCATTTTAAGCAAGTTTGATGTTGAAGATTTTTCCATTTGGAGCTTGGAAATAGGAGTTATGGCATTACTTGAAATGACCTGTCAAAGCCATAACTTGAGTTATACAAATCCTATCAAGGACTTCTAGTACTCTCTATAAATCTAATAAGATAAGGAACAACAATCATGTTGACCAAAAGTCCATGGGAATCATCCTTCTTGGGCAAAAGTTTGATGCAAGTTGGGTAATTTTCAAGGCCCCAGATTCACATACCTCAGATGACCTGTAACTTGTCAAAGCCATAATTTGAGCTCTACAAATCCTATCAAGGACTTATTGTACTCAAATTAAAGCTAAGAACAAGCTCTACAACATTCATGTTGGGGGAAAGATGAGATGACAATCACATCTTGGGCTAAACTGCCTTGAAGATAGGGGTCAAACTAGGGGATTTTACACTGTCAAGCCTTAGCAACCCTAGCTTCAAACTTCTCAAACTCTTCAATCATGATGAGTTGACCTTGTAATCATCCATATAGCATCTCAATGCATCCATCCATGATCATATGGCTCTTGGTTTAAGTCTCAACCCTTTCCAAATCATCAGTTGACCTAGGGTTGACCCAGTCAAACCCTAATTACACCACTCATGGCTAGGTCTTCTTAATCTTGCACAATGACTTGTCTAGGACTCATGATGGCTTTCAAGACATCTCATAGGATCTCTCAAGGCTTCAAGTCTACATTCTTGGCTTCAGAATCATCTGAGGAGCTCCCACAACTCTCAAGTTAGGAGGCACACAACCTTGGTTTCAACCACTCTCTCTGAGGATCTTTTAACTTCTCTGACAAGGATATCAACACTTGAATAACCTTCTTAGCTAGCTTCATAGTCTTGTGTAGCTCTTGATTGGTAGTCATACCTCTTGATCTCCTGCATACATATCAATGAAATGCAAATGATAATGCTAATGTGAATGAAATGAAACATAAGCTAGGCAAAGAAAAGTTGGTCAAATTTTAGGGTGCAACACCAGTCAATGCAGCTGAGGCATTGAAAGATTCGAAGTGGATGAAAGCAATGACTGAAGAGTTGGAGTCCATCGAAGTCAATGATACTTGGTCACTTGTCGAATTGCCACAAGGCAAGAAGGCAATTGATGTGAAGTGGGTTTACAAGGTGAAGGTAAATCCTAAAGGAGAAGTAACTCGACACAAGGCGAGACTTGTGGCGAAAGGATTTCTTCAGAAGGAAGGAATCGACATCGATGAAGTATTCGCACCTGTTGCTAGAATCGAAACAATCAGGTTGGTTGTTGGTCTAACAAATATGAACAACTGGCACATATGTCAGATGGACGTGAAGTGTGCATTCCTTAATGGCCCCTTAGATGAGGAAGTTTATGTTGCACAACCAGTTGGGTTTGTGAAACAAGGCGAAGAAAGAAAGGTGTACAGGCTTCATAAAGCCCTGTATGGACTTAAGCAAGCTCCAAGAGCTTGGAATAAGAAAATCGACAGCTTCTTAAGGGAGAAGGAATTTGTGAAGTGTACAACTGAGCATGGAGTATATGTAAGAAGAAGCAATGGAGAATTGCTTATACTATGTCTCTATGTTGATGATTTGTTGATAACAGGGAGTTGCAAGAAGGAGATCGAAGATTTCAAACATGACCTAAGTGAGGAGTTTGAAATGTCAGACTTGGGAAATCTCTCATATTTCCTTGGCATCGAATTCTACAAGACAAGTAGAGGTTTGATGATGCACCAAAGAAGATATGCAGGCGAAATACTTAGGAGATTTGAGATGCAAGATTGCAACCAAACTTCGACTCCAGCTGAGCCCAGATTGCAACTGTCGAAGGATTCAGATGAAGATGATGTTGACCCAACCCAATACAGAAGACTTATTGGGTCACTTAGATACCTTTGTCACACAAGGCCTGACTTAGCATACAGTGTTGGTATGGTAAGTAGATTCATGCAGAAGCCAAAGGTATCACACCTAGCAGCGGCGAAGAGGATACTGAGGTATCTGAAAGGAACTCTCAACTATGGTATTTTGTTTCCAGCAGCTGATGAAGGAAAAGAATGCAAGTTAGTGGGATACACAGACTCTAGTTGGTGTAGTGATGCTGAGGATCAAAAATCCACAGCTGGTTATGTGTTTATGTTAGGTGGTGCACCAGTTGCTTGGAATTCGAGAAAGGAACCAGTAGTGGCATTGTCATCATGCGAAGCAGAATATATAGCTGCTTCTCTTTGTGCATGTCAAGCAACTTGGATGGTGAACTTGGTCGAAGAAATCACAGGGAAGAATCATGGAGCAATTACCATGAAGATAGACAGCATGTCAGCTATCAACTAGGCGAAGAATCCAATAGCTCATGGTCGAAGCAAGCACATTGAAATGAGGTTCCATTATCTTCGAGAGCAGGTAGCAGAAGGGAAGATGAAGTTGGAACACTGCAGAACTGAGCATCAGATTGCAGATATCATGACGAAGGGAGTGGAGGTCGAAGCCTTCAGAAGACTAAGAGCCATGATGAATGTAGACAGTTTAGACACAATGAATTAGGTGGTGTGTTAAATGTAATTCATTGTTTTGATTTGATTTGATATGATTAGATTTGATTTGAATATTTTGGGCCTTTTATGGTTTGGGCTAGTGTAAACCTAACACTATAAATAGGGTGCCTTGCTTTGTATTCTAAATTACAACATAGAACAGATTTCACAGTTGCAGTTAGCAAGTGAAAGTTCAATAAGAAATCCCACAGTTGTGGGTAACACATTCTTCCAAAATACTTCTTCTCTCATTCTTCTCTTTCTTGTTTTGTTATTCTTCTTTTCTTTTCTGTTCTTGATAATTACTTGTTATTACCATTACTATTATATTGTGGGTTTATTCATCAATCTTGAGATCAAGATTGAAGGAAATTCTTCATAGGGAGTGAGGGAATTTCCAACAATACCAAGTGGCTCTATAGTCACAATCAACACAACATCAACAATAGTCACGAATATACGACACACAAACACTAAAAGAATTGAGCTGAAGATGCTGACCAGTTACGCGAAAGCAGCAAATCGAAACGAAATTTTATGTATTGAACTCGACGTGTTGAGAGCTACTGCTCACGGTAATGATGACAAAGCTAAGCAACTTGCCGTTGAAGAGAGGTTGATGGTAATTTCTAGTTGTGTTCATAAACAGGAAAAAGAAAAGAAGATGGACGAGCCTTTTTTATGCAAGTGCAGGTGAGGGAGTTGTATGTTTCGCTGCAAGTGTGTATGTGAATCCTTATTCTTTTCTTTTCACCTTCAGGGAGAGATATATGTGATGCCTCCGTCTTTAGTAAGTGGTTGGTGTTTAAAAAAAGGAAGGTTAATTTATGTTGATGAGGAGATAAAGGTTATGTGTGTATGAAGATGTGAGTGGAAAGTTTTGAAGCTTGGATGGTGTTAAGGCTTTGTAAGAAAATGAGGGTGCTATGGTGAAGTTATATGTTGAAGTTTTGGATGGTTTTCAAAACACATATGAGTAGTGGTGGTGCTCAGTATGCGAAGGAAATGGTATGGATAATTGATGTAGTTACATGCAAGTTTGTGATGTGAATGCGAAAGTTGAGGTCCGTAAGAAGATGATGGGTGGTGTTTTAATGTACCGTTTGAGTGAATACTTCAAAAAGTATGAGAAAAAACAAATAACATAGGAGTAGCAGGTCTGTATATGCAGTGCATTGGTCTATTTCATAAATAAGGAAGAAAAAAAACTTATTTTTAAATTTAATTTACAAGTTTTGTTAAAAATAATTAAAGACAAAAAAATTAGACATTAAAAATAATCAAATAAGTTAAAAATAAAATAAACCAAATTAAAAAATTGAAAATATAAAAAAACTGATTAAATAAAAGATAACTAGTTAAAATTAAAATAAAAATGATTAAAAATGAGAAATTGGACCGGTATCAAAGTGTTAAAAATAAACTAAAAATGAATACACCAAAATAATCAGCAAAAGATATACGATTCAAAAAAATATAGCATTTGGTCAAATTGAAATAAACGTTACCCGCTAAAATGACTTAAACTATCCAAAAATACGTTCCAAAAGTGGCCGAAAATTTTAAAATGAACACACCAGGTTAAACTATGCAAAACGTAGATTAATATCACTGACATTTGCAGGCTCAATTTTAAGATTCTTCGTCCACTGACTTTACGCATAGTTGACTTTTAGTTTGGCCAAATCGGCTGTAAATCCAACAAGTTTATTTCAGCTGATAAATTGGGTATTATGCAAGATGAAATGCGTGATAAAATATGTAAATGATGCAAAAAGACGTGGTATCTTAGAGTAAAAAATTAGGGTATGACACCATCTCAGCTTCACTGAAAACTACATCTTGAGTGGTGATACACCTCCTAAGACGTGGCCCTAGGCACCATAGTGTATATAAGCTTTGACTCCTTTAGGGTATCCCATGAACATTCATTTCAGAGCTCTAGGTTCGACATTATCTTGCCTAATGTGAGCATTGGCCACCCAACCAAATACTCTCAGTCTGTCGAGACTAGGTCGACATCTGTTTATCAGATATGTTGTTGTCGAAATAGCCACAGCCTAAAACACCTTCTTTAATCCAACACTAGTCAACATGCATCTAACTCTTTCCAAAATAGTTCGATTAAACCTCTCTCCCAAACCATTTTGTAAGTTCATAGTATGCCTAAGAAGGGGGGGGGGGTGAATTAGGCTTTAGAAACTTTTTCCGGTTTTTCGATATTCTTGAATTTTACTTGGTTATGGTCTTGATGATGAAAGCAGTAAAGGCAGAATGAAAAATGGACACCGAGATTTATAGTGGTTCCCTTCACAATTCGAAGGTACTCCACTCCCCTTTCCAAATGAAAGAGAGTTTTCACTATAGTTTTAGAATGTACAACCTATCACACCATCAACCGGTGAGGCCTACTATCTAATAACTATTTCAACAACTTAGTGAGCAAGAACAATTCTCTTGCAAGCACTAACCCTTGTGTTCAACAATCCTGAATCACAAGTCACAAAGAAAAATAATTCTTGTAGTTTGTAATTTGAGAGTGATACAATAGTAATATCAATACACAGATTGATCTTCTCCTTTTGATCAAAATTCACTTTTCAATATCAAGACAAGTGTTCAAATATTCTGAATATGAAATGTATGAACAATATGAACACTTTTTGAAAATATTTGAAAAATAGTGAATTTGATTCAATGAATATTTTGAAATTTATTGGAGGTGTTTTTCAATTTGAAAATTTCAGAATTTATATGAGCAAAACACCATTTCAAAAAGGTACCAATGTGTATGAATCAAATAATGAAAAGGTATAACATTCAAACAAAATTTGAATTTAAAAAGAAACAATTTTTCATAATTCGTTCAGTGTTAATCGGTTAACCATATAGGTTAATCGGTTAACACTTGAACGTTGGCCCAGAGAATTCAAAAAAGAGGCCGTTAACCAATTAACCCATATGGTTAATCGGTTAACACTATTAAAACTCAGAAAAATACTTGAGTTTAGAGTGTTATACCAATTCAAAGGATTTTTAAAACATGCAGATGCAAAATGTTATCATGATAAAATATTTGAACACTGGTATATCAATTAAAGGAGTGAATATTGATATACCGAAGCTTGAGTCCAAATCTTGAAAGTTGTAGGATCATTTGCACATGATGCTTGATTTGCTTGACAACATTCCATAGTCTTGATCTTGATCAATTTTGAAAGCTTTGACTTTTTGCAATCATGGAATGAGCTTGAGTCTTTGTTGACATCATCAAAACCTTGAGATTGAAGTGTGCTTCTACATTCTCCCCCTTTTTGATGATGACAAACAACTGTGTCTGTGCAATATCCTTGACGATGTTTGGTTCTGATCTTGGCTTGCTTCTCCCCCTATGTTCAGTAACTCCCCCTATCTAAACAGAGGCAAAAAATTCTACACAAAGAGATATTAGACAACAAGCTCTTCTCCCCCTTTGTCATCAGCAAAAAGGAAGGAGCTTTCAAACCAAACAAAATCAATATCGGCATACAAGACAGCATATAATTAAGCATAGCATAATAGATCGAAATAAAATGCAGCACATAAACAATGCATCAAATATTGTACGGTTACACAAGAAATTAACAACTTAAACATTATCCGGAAAGAAAAGCAGTAAAAGCAACAAAAACAAATATTTTCTAATCATCTTCATCGGACATATCCACGTCTTCTGCTTCTTCCTCTTCACTACCTTCATCATCTGCATCTTCTTCTTCAACAATCCCGGGGTTGGAAGGATGAGCGGTAAGGATAAGGTTGCGAAGTGAAGCAATGGCCCTGGAGGTTTCTCGGTGACAATTCATAGTTTCTCAATGTTGGGTCATCATGGTAGTATAGAGAAACTCATTTGTGATACCCCCTTCAGGAACGGGATAGGCTTGGTTGGAGGCTGATCCTTCGCCCACATACTTATAAGTGCCGTCAACGTCTTTAATAATACCAGTGTTCTTAACAATGGTGATTTCATTTATCTCATTGGTTGTTGGTTTCATCTTGGTGAATGGTTCCCTGTTAAGGTCCAAATCTGTCAACTCAAGGATTCTTGAAACCAGCCTTGCATACGGAAGACGTGTCGACAGAGAAAGTTGTTGTTGAAAATGATACATGATTGTCAAAATCCAGTTTACCCTTATCTTGTTTTTTATTGCGAAAATAAGTTTCATTTCCAAATCATTGATCTGAGCAATGATTTGAATCCTTCGGAATCAGCACATAGCAAATTACGTAATGTAGCATCCGATCCGAAACCGTCAGATTTTTCGCATAACACAGCATGCGAGCCGTCCGTTGGTTTGCTACAACATTCTCCTTTGGAAACCTGCAGATTTGGTAGTAGTACTCCATCTTGTCATAGTTAGACCACGGTCCTTCCACGTGGTTAACTCCTTTCCGGAGAAAGTAGCCAGAGGATGGAATTTTCAACTTCGCAGCAATATCGGTCAGATTCTCTTTCAAGAGGCAATCTCGAACAGAGGTTTCCATAATGTGCTCATCGTCAGCATTCAAATACACAGATAACTTATTCAAAAATGCTTTGACTAAATCATGGTAACAATTTCCAGAATCATAAACAAACTTATCTATCTTCTAATATTTGAGCAGAGCAGGAAAATCAAAGGATGAAGCAGGAAAAGCCTTAAGGTTTACGTACTTTACCGGTAGAATATGACAGACACGAACCTTGAAATCCATACGGCGTTTCTTGGTTGTCTCCATAGAAATGTTGTCTTCTGATGCAGAGTCATATTCTGGTAACTTTCCCTTGCCTTTGTGAGATGAAGCCATGGATGAAGTTTGAGAGATGCTGGGTTCTGGGTTCTTGAAAGAGTTAGGGTTTTGAGAGATGGAGGAGAGAGTAAAGTGAGGGCAATATATATGGAGAGTTATTTGAGTGGGTTTTAAAATTGGGTTGGAAGTCAAAAAGTGTAGTCAAAGAAGAAGAAGAAGAATTCTTTGGATAGTGATTTGGATGTTCAAGAAAATATTAACCACACATAACTAACACATATATCGCACTTAATTTTCCAAAATTTTAATTAATTTTTCGTTTCTGATTTTTGAAAATTTTAACAGTGTTAATCGGTTAACACATTAAAAATATAATTTCCAAAATAAAAAGTATCAGTGTTAATCGGTTAACCTTATAGGTTAATCGGTTAACACATTAAAAAATTAAGTCAGAATTGAAAAACTAACAGTGTTAATCGGTTAACCCTATAGGTTAATCGATTAACACACGCGAATTTTGGAAAGATGCTTAAAACATAATGCACAAACATTGGAAAACACACATTATGCATACATAAACCAGAGAAAGGATCAGATATCACCTTCATCGAGAATCCCAAGTTCTCGTCGAATTTTGAAGAATGGTTCTTTCGCCAATGGTTTGGTAAAGATGTCGGCGAGTTGATTGTGTGTATCGATGAAAGTAACATCTACATCTCCATTTAGTACGTGATCTCGAAGGAAGTGATGCTGGATATCTATATGCTTTGTCCTTGAATGCATGACCGGGTTCTTTGTAATATTGATGGCACTTGTATTATCACATCGAAGAGGAATGCAACCGAGATCTACACCGTAATCGAGGAGTTGTTGCTTGAGCCACAAAATTTGTGCACAACAACTTCCTGCTGCAATATATTCCGCTTCGGCTGTACTGAGTGCCACACACACTTGCTTCTTGCAGGCCCATGACACTAGTGCATTCCCGAGAATGTGACACGTACCACTCGTGCTTTTTCTATCAGTCTTACATCCTGCATAATCAGCGTCAGAATAACCAATTAAAGAACAAGTACTACCTTTTGGATACCATAATCCGACGTTCGTTGTCCCTTTGTGATACTTTATGATTCTCTTCACGGCAGTGAGATGTGATTCCTTTGGACTTGCTTGAAAGTGTGCACACAAACAAACGCTAAACATAATGTCAGGACGGCTTGCCGTCAAATATAATAATGAACCAATCATACCTCGATATTTTGTAATTCAATTGGAGTACCGAATTCATTTTGATCAACGTACGTTCCGGATCCCATAGGAGTGGACATCACCTTGCAACTATCCATATCGAATTTCTTCAACAATTCCTTGCAATACATGG
Organism: Lathyrus sativus; assembly: GCA_963859935.3. Lineage (NCBI taxonomy): Eukaryota > Viridiplantae > Streptophyta > Magnoliopsida > Fabales > Fabaceae > Lathyrus > Lathyrus sativus. The sequence goes on along the minus strand of OZ012737.1, from coordinate 247,450,425 downwards.
ATTGGTTGAGAAAGATGCCATCCTTTGTTTGCTTGATTTGTAGTCCAAGAAAATAATTCAATTTTCCCATCATGGACATCTCGAATTCTCCTTGCATCATAAGTGAAAATTTTTCGCAAAGCTCTTTGTTTGTTGATCCGAAGATGATGTCGTCGACATAGACTTGAACCAATAAGGTGTTACCCTTAATATTCTTTATGAACAACGTCTTGTCAACCTTTCCTTTTGTAAATCCCTTTTCACATAAGAAATTGCTAAGGCGGTCATACCATGCTCTTGGTGCTTGTTTCAGTCCGTAGAGTGCCTTTTTCAGTTTGTAAACATGCGAGGGATTTTTGAAGTCTTCAAAACCCGGAGGTTGTTTGACGTAGACTTCTTCATTGATATACCCATTCAGGAAAGTGCTTTTGACATCCATCTGGAACAACTGAAAATTCATAGAACAAGTGTAAGCAAGTAATAATCTAATGGCTTCTAACCGTGCTACCAGAGCGAACGTTTCATCAAAATCAATTCCTTCCTCCTGGTTGTAGCCTTGTGCGACCAATCTTGCTTTGTTACGAACTATGATCCCATTCTCGTCAAGTTTGTTTTTAAACACCCATCTCGTTCGTATGATGTGCTTGTTATCCGGTCTTGGTACGAGACTCCAAACTTGATTCCTTTCGAATTGGTTGAGTTCTTCTTACATCACTACAATCCATTGGTCGTCGCCTAAGGCTTCATCAATCTTGGTTGGTTCAATTTGAGACACAAAAGCCATGTTGATACAAGCATCCTTAAGATTTAGTCGAGTTGCAACGCCTTGGCTAATATCACCAATAACTTTATCTATCGGGTGATCTCTATGCACTCATCATTCCTTCGGAAGATCTTGATGTTCTTCAATGACTTGAGTGACATCTTCTTGTGGTATTGCTTGATTCTTTGAAGTCTCTTCTTGTTGTTGTGAAGTATCTACTATATCATCATCATCATTCACAATAATATTATCCTCTTTTGAGGGGTTAGTCTCATCAAACGAAACATGAATTGATTCTTCAATAGTAAGAGTTCTTTTATTAAAAATTCTAAAGGCTCTACTAGAAAGAGAGTAACCAAGAAATATACCTTCGTCGGACTTCTCATCAAACTTACTGAGATTGTCCTTATTGTTGTTGAGAATAAAACATTTACATCTGAATATATGGAAAAATGCTATGTTTGGTTTCCTACCCTTGAACAACTCATATGGAGTCTTCTTGAGAGTTGGTCGAATATTGACACGATTGCTTACGAAACACTCTGTGCTAACCGCCTCTGCCCAGAAATATTTAGGAAGATTCGAGTTGCTAAGAATTATTCTAGCAAGCTCCAACAGTGACCTATTCTTCCGTTCTACGACACCGTTCTATTGAGGAGTCCTTGGTGCGGAAAACTTATGAGAAATTCCATGCTCTTCGCAAAAATCTTCAAAGTCTGAATTTTGGAATTCTCCACCATGGTCGCTTCTTATGGAGGCTATGGTGAGTGACTTCTCGTTTTGAATTTGCTTCGCACACTTCTTGAATGCTTTGAAGGCATCATTTTTCTACACTAAAAACAATGTCCATGTGTATCGAGAGAAATCATCAACGATAACTAAAGCACAAATACTACCTCCAAATCTTTTCGTTCTCGATGGACCAAAAAGATCCATATGCAACAATTGAAGTGGTCTTGATGTAGAAACCACTTGCTTGGATTTGAAAGTTGTCTTGGTCTGTTTCCCCTTTTGACATGCATCGCATAACTTATTCTTGATGAATTTTATCTTCGGAAGACTAACAACTAGATCATGCTTTATCAACTTGTTTAAATGCTCCATGTGAATGTGAGCAAATCTTTTATGCCAAAGCCACACCTCGTTGTTGTTCGCAATTAGACATTTTACCTTCAAGGAAGAGTTATCGAAAGAGATCATAAAAATATTATTAAATCTTTTACCTTTTAGCAAGATGTCATGGGTGACTTCATGTTCTATCAAACATTCATCCTTTGTGAAGTTGATTCGGAATTCTTTGTCACACAATTGACTTATGCTAAGTAGGTTGTGTTTAAGGCCTTCCACATAAAGAATGTCTTCGATGATTGTACATGGAGGTGCACCAACGGTTCCAACTCCAAGAATTTTTCCTTTATTATCATCACCGTAAGTAACGTATCCTTTGGCCTTTATTGATAGACTTGAAAATTTGTTTATGTCTCCCGTCATATGCTTAGAACAACCGCTATCAAGATACCATTGATTAGAAGTTGTCTTCAAGCATACTGTTGCGGTTAGAATATGATATCAAATTATTAATTAATTTGAATCACAATTCTTAATTCACAACCGCTCTTTGATTTATCCGGAGGAAAAGGTCAAAAGAGGAAAAACCTATTTTTGCATCATAAACACAATGCGGGAAGAGACCTAGGTAAGGGGTTGGTTAAGCTTAGGGAAGGTACTAGCACCCTAGACTTCTGTAGTACTCTACAGGAACCTTTTGTTTATTGTATGCTTTTCTTATTTTATTTATTATTATCTGTATATACTGAACTAAGGGAAAAAGTGACCTAAAGACCTAAGGGTTAGTCCTAAGTTTACTCGGCAAGACGTCGCATCTTGTGCCTACATATTCTGACGGGAATGGAATCAGAGTAATTGTAGTTCCCCTCGAAAGGGAGGTTAGAAACTTCTTGACTGTGGTCAAGGTTTCAATGGGGAGTAAGCGTTCATAGGGAAGCGCCTACGTGGAGTCTTGAAACTCCTATTTCTACGTTGAAATTGTTAATTGAAATTAGGGTTAAATTAAATATTCCACGGCGGGAAACCCTAAAACAGAGTACGGCGACTCTTTGACCTAATGCTAGGGTAAAGGGTATTTTCGTCCACGGCGGGACACCTAGGCGATTAGGGTTTTGAAATGGTCAAACGTTAGGGTTATTGACTCGGCGGTCAAACGGCTAGACCTAATCCTTCGGAAGGGATTTTAACGGCAAATCATGCAAGATATAGCAAATTATTATATGGCAGAAATTAAAATGCGGAAAATAAAGAAAGCGTCGCGACGATCACTCGTGTAAATTACAAATCCCAAAAAAAGAAAGATAAAAATAAAACCGCGACCATGGCCTCACGTAAATTACATCCATGGAACAAAATAAATTGAACAAATAATTTAAATATAATCTGAGGATAGAAACAGAGAACATTAGTGCAAAGGGTTAGACAGAAATTCATGGCAAATAATAAAATAGTGAAAAAGAAAAATTAAGAATTTGGACGTTTATTTAACATTATTATTATTATTATATTTTAAAAAAATTTTAATTTAAAAAGAAAATTAATTTGATTTTGAAAATGTTTTGGGTTGATTTTGAAAAAGATCTAGCTTTAATTTTGAAAATGTTTTTTAGTTTTAATTTTTTTTTAAAAAAAATAGTTTTTTAATTTAAAATTTAAAGAAACATTTTAGTGTTTATTTAAGAAATGTTTTAATCTTATTTTAAAAAAACTGTTTTGGTTTAACTTTAAAAAAACTGTTTTAAATTTTAAAAGAGTGTTTTTAGTTTAATTAGAGAAACAAATGTTTTTTTTTTTTGGATTTTTATTGAAAAGAAATTGTTTTTATTGAAAAGTAATTGTTTTTATTAAAAAGAAATTATTTTTATATTACCAAATGCTCTTATTCTAGAAATACAAAAAAAAATATTTGCAAAAACATTACGTTAGTTACTTAATTAACAAAACATTACGTTAGTTATTTAATTAGCAAAACATTACGTTAGTTACTTAATTAACAAAACCTTACGTTAGTATCTATAAAAACTCAAACCAATTAACGATAATAAAAATGGAAAAAGAAAAAAAGAAATAACAGAAAAAAACAAAAGATATAAAAAATAGAAAAGGACAAGAAAATAAAACTGAGGCATAAACGAAAAGAGGTAGGTTTGGCGTTTCATTTCAGACTTTGTCTTTCCAAAGACCCAACTTCTTCTTCTTCTTCATTGCGCCGCCATAATCTTCTCTTTTTCCTGTAAAAAAAAAAAGAATAACATAAACCAAATGTGATATTGATGAAATCTTACGAGTTACGATTTGTTGGTGATTCTGCCGGTGATGAAGCTTTGAAGGTTTTGTCAAAAATATCCCCTCTTTTGATAAGTCGTGAGAACGGCCGCCGTTTTTCTCTTTTGTCTCCTCCCCTTTTTATCAAATGCAACTCATGCTTATATAGGTAACAAATTAGGGTTAACTCTAACCTAATGCCTATTTTAAAGCCCAACTTAAATAATTAGTCAAAACTAAAAAAACAAACTAAAACAAACTAAAACAAACTTAAAAGAATAAAATCTTTTCTAATATTTTTAATTTTATGATTTTTTGATGTTTTTATGAATAATATGAAAAAAAGTGAAAAAATAATATTTTTTAAAAAATAATTTAAATAAAATACGAAAATAATAATTAAATAATAAAAAAAAAACTATTTTGTTATTTTTTTTTATAAAAATAGAAAAGTTAGAATAAAAATAAAACAAAAACAAAAAGTGAAGAAGGTGGGATTCGAACTCTCAACCTCTCACACACGGTCTCTTGCCAATTGTGCCATTTTATTCATTCAAAATAAAGTGGCACTAGAAGCCATGTAAAGGTAGGACAAATTTGGGGTGCAACACATACCTACAACACAAAATCAAGTAGTGTTAGGTACCCAAATTGCTTTGGGTCCTTGGTAGTTAGTACCCTTTTCAACCCACACATAATGCCCTTTAGCAACACCAATGTTGCGCACATAGCAAGCATTAGGTGTATGGCCTTTGATTCCACAATAAAAACAAGTAGGTTGAAAATGACTTCTATATCTAGGAACATAATTCTTTTTCTTCACAATTCTTTTCTTTTTATGACTTTGATGCATAGTTTTAGAATTGTTTGCCTTTTCTTTAACACCTTGTTCACTTGCTTTCACAAAAATGGTTTCATTTGTGCTTGGTTTGGAAAACTTAGAATATCCTAATCCACTTTTATCATTAGAATATCTTTGGTGCCTAAGAATTTCCTCCAAGCCAATTTGACCTTTTTCGTATCTTTCTAAAACTCTTTTAAGTTGAACAATTTGAAAAGATAAGGATTCACAATTTTTGCATATAAGACTTTGTTTTTCATCCACCAATTTTTGTTTTTCATTTTCAATATTTTTTATAAAAGCAGTATTTTGTTCTTCTAAAAATGAAATTATTTTCCTTTGGGATGAGATGCTTTTATACAAAGTCTTGCATTCTTTTAGAAGTTCATCCATGACTTCTTGTGCATCATTGCCATAAATAGAAAAATCGTTACTAACCTCATCAATTTCTTCATCGGAATGATGTGATGCCATAAGAGCCATATTTGCACATTCATCGCTTTCCGATTCTGATGATGAGCTTATCTCGTTATCGTCCAAGGCAACATAAGCCTTTTTATTTTTGAGATCATTCTTGCCTTTGAATCCTCCTTTCTTTGCAAGTTTCGGGCAATTCGGTTTTATGTGACCTTGCTTCCCACATTCGTAACATGTGACTTCTTGATTCGATGTGGATGCATCCTTTTTCCTGAAATGTCTATTCTTTTTAGGAAAAGAAGAATTTTTATTATTATTAAAGAACTTACCAAGCTTCTTTACAAGAAGCATGAAATTTTCATCTTCGGAAGTCTCGTCGTCTTTGTCATCCTTTGTGTCAATCTTCAAGGCAATTCCTTTGGACTTCTTTTCTTGACTTTCGTGCTTCTCGAGTCTTCCAAGTTCCAATTCATGCTCTTGAAGTTTGCCAAATAAGGATGCAGATGTCATTGTTGAGAGACTCTTCTTTTCCGAAATAGCGGTCACTTTTGGTTGCCACTCTCTTGTTAAGGATCTCAGGACTTTCAGGTTGAGATCATCATTGGTGAAGGTCTTCCTGAGAGCAATTAAGTGATTAGTTAGATGAACGAATCTTTTTTGTAAGGCAAAAATAGATTCACCGGGCTGCATACAGATCATCTCATATTCTTGGCTTAACGTGTTTGTCGCTACCGCGAAAATAAGGTGTCGGCAAAACAGAAGAGTCGCCACCTTTCGTTATTTATCCCTCAGAACGGGAAAGGAAACGATCAAAAAAACATGACGAAAAAGGTATAAGACAAGGTCATCGCAACCATTGTCTGGATTCAGAAGTCGGTTACGCAAGGGGAATGTATTAGCACCCCTCACGTCCATCGTACTCGATGGAATCCACGCTTGTTGTGTTTATCTGACGGGTTTATTTAACTATCTACCTATCAAGGCTGGTCTAAAAAGAAAAGAAAGTGACTCGACAAAGCGTCGCACTTTATGCCTACGTATTCTCATCAGAGAATGAGAAATCAGAGTCAACGTAGTTCGCCTAACTACGGGTTACGGGGAAGGTGGCTCGCCAATAAGTCAGTATTGTGCCTACGTACTCTCAACAGGTATGAGAGATCAAAGCTTACGTAGTTCGGGATAATACGGATTATGGGTGTTTAGATTCATCTGTTTTTTCGAGTAGGGTTAACAAACAGTTCCGGCAGTTTGGTGTACGCAGCTCGACCCTCAGAGACTTAAGCGTTACCATTTGCGGTAGAACTGGGAGTTAACGACACTCTTTTCTTCAGAAAAGCTTCCTTTGAATTATGGTCCCACGGGGAAAAAAGGTTTGAAGTTTGTTTTCTGTCTTTTACGGAAGAACTGTTTTTTATGGTTGTCTGCAACTAATATCGCACTAGAGACTATGACCTGAGAGTGAATGCGTCGCATGTCACCCAAAGGGTACCATACTAAACATCCAAGCTGTTGAAAATAAACTCTCCAAAACCCTTTCTCAGGTAGCTTAAGGCTCGTAACGTACGACGTCAGTTAACCCTTATTACTGTATTTTAATTTATTTGAAGATGAGAAGAGAACGAACAGGTTCAACTAAGGGGGGACTATCAAGTCCTAATGCTGTCATGCCAAGGATTCATCCTATGGTTGAGGTTTGAAACAGGGAACTCCTATAAGTTATCATGCATAGGTTTCAACCTAAAGTTCTAATCATCACTTCCTTATCAAAGGAAGTGAGATTCCTAGGGGGATCATGTCAATGATATACAGAAACAGATAAAGCATCAACTTAACAGTAAACAGTAAACAACTGTAAATAAAATGCATGCATGCAACAACCAAGCAGAAGGAGCCAAGCTCAACTTCTAAGCAAACAAGGCACAAAGGCCACAAACCACATAGGCAAGGGAGCTGAGCTCTACCAAATAACAGAAAGAAAAGCCACACAGTAAAAATACAAGCAGAGGGAGAAACTCAACCTCTAATGCAATACAAGCAAGGGGAGAAGCTCAACCCTTAGGATGCTCTTAGGCTTATTAAACTACATGACCTAATATAAATGCATCACACAAATCAAGTCACATCAATACAATTGTACAAGAAGAAAACAGACAAACAGGGAAAACAAGCCAGCAAACTCCACAGCAGAACAACCTTCTGACATCAATCCAATCCAAAGTTTGTAACGGTTCTTCAAGTCCATCATCTTCAAGAGAGGGAAAGGGGTACTCCATCTTCAAGCTTTAACAATGCACTCCACCAAGAATGAAGAGAATCAACAAGATGATTATTTGATAATGGGAAGCAGACGGGAAACCAAAGGAATCCCATCTGACACTCAACCAGTCATCAGAGAAAGGCATCCTCAAAAGTTCTACTCATTGTAAATGTCACACATCCCTCCCAAGGAGAGATGAGACTTTAACATGAGGACTTTGAATCATAGGATGGGAATGGAAGGTGAATGAAACCAACCATTATTTGAAGAAGAAACTATTTCTAAAGCTCTCTCCTAAAACCCTAATCTCATAGGCTACAAAAAGCTAACAAAAAGAAAAGAAAAGCTCCAATCCAAGCTCTACCAGCCACTCCACACAAGCTTCATCATGTCCATGATATCCTCCAATAAGAACCAGACGCCCACTATGCAAGAAAAGCCCACTTTGAGTCCATTCCATACAATCACCAAAGTTGAAACACCAAATGAACAATCAACTTGAATATTCTATCTAAAATATCAAAACACATTCTAAAAATCTAATTATTTTTCTATGGGAACATGCATTTGTTAATGATCTACAGATCAAAAATCAGGACCTAATTCAATCTCTAAGTCCTCTAATAAAATCCTAAGTTGAAAGGTATCACTAAAGCGATCCACTAAAGATCACTCCTAAATAACTACACTAATATCATATTTACAAGGATTTAAAAATCATGATAAAAATCACATAGAAACATCAATATGTACACAAACAGCACACAAAAATCCAAGATTAAACTCCAAAATATGAGAGAGAAAGAAAATGGTCAAAATCATCACATCATTATTTCATCATTAAACACACATTAAACTAGAAAATATGCAATAAAATGAAAATGCATGAAAAATGAAAAATAAAAGCATGACAAAATTCTAAACATCTTAATTTGTATCCACAATTTTCTCAGAATTTAATATCAACTTTTGCTATTTTTTTGTGAATTAATTTCAACAAGCATGGAAACAAAAATTAAGAAGAAAAGAAATTAAGAGAAATGAATGGGAGGGGTGTCATCAGCAGTGAAAACTAGTTTAATTCGCTTGGGCCCAGGAAATGGGGGGTGCTGGAAGCAATAAGGGCGCTAGGCCCATCTGAGTTTCAACTCAGTTCACAAAAATATGCCAGGGGGGGGTGGACTAAGCAAGCGTTCCATGTTGTAAATCCTATTGGGCCTAAGGGAGAGGTGCTGATAGCATAAAAGAATTGAAGCCCAACGCACATAATTGAACTCAGTTCACTTCAGTTAAAAGAAAAATGCACACGCGAGGATCCAACTCACTTCCCCTTGGTCTCTACAACGAAGAAACAAGCCTGGGATTCTCATTAAGCCAAAACGGTGCGCACAAGGGAGGGGGTAGGTGGCACATTCTGAGTGCTTGGATCGATGGACTAAGTCTCGTCTTCTTCGCGAACGGACGGAGGAGATTATGTCTCCTACCTTTTGAATTCCTCTACAAACACTCAAAGCGCGCGCAGCCATGGCCATCGCCGGTGGCTTCTCCGGCCGGCCTTGCTCAACCCTAATTCTCTCCACACTCAACCAAACGCTATGATCTTTGAATGAAAATCGTGCAAAATTTCACAAGGAATCCAACTACACTACTCAATCATGCTAAAAACGCAAGGATCGAAAAATATCACTCTCAACCGAAAATGGAATCATCCCTAAATTGTCACTAATGTTCAAATTAATCATCCATAATCCATCTATATCCTAAGGGGAACCTAACCACATGCTTCTAATCCAACAAAAATGCATAAACAAAGATAAATTTCAAGAAGTAGAAACTTGGTTTTGAACTTCGATTGCAGTGGTTTCATGCCTCAATTCTCTTCCAACTCGTGCAGAAATCTTCAGTGGTTAATGGTGAATGATTCTTGATGATCAATTCCTGCTGAAAACATCTGATTCTCAAAACGAAATCTACTTTCAAGCTCTTTTCTTCACTTTGCTCCAATGGCTTCTCCACAAATTTTGGCACTAGAACCTTCCTAAACTGATCCAAATCTTATTTATATTCTGTTTCAACAAGTTGGAGGCCCAAACCAAGCCCAATTGTGGATTTTGGATTTTCACTCTCTTCCAAAAATTCAATGTTGGTATGCACATTCTAGCCTTGTTCATTCTTCAAACTCAGTCCAAATGATTCACTTAACACTTGTGGAATGTAAAGAAATGGTTCTCCTCCCTTGATTTCAATCCATGGAGTGTGTTTGATATGTTTCTTACTTATGAAGCAATCTTCCAAATGGCTATGTTATTAACTTCAAATCAAAAATGTGATAATGCCAATCTCTTTAGAATATCAATTCCATTCAAAATGACCACAAATTTGACTTGAAAACATGCTATTTCCAATTATTTTGAATTTTCACCTTTTAATTCATTAAAATGGCCTTTATGTGAATTTTCTTCAACCAATGTTTGATATAATCCATATCAATGGACTCCTGATACTTGGCTAAGCTAAAAAAATCATTTTGAGAAACTTTTATGTTGAACAAAAATCCATTTGAGGCTTGCAAGATGATGAAATTGACCTATGATTCAAAATGACCTGTAATGTCCAAATACCCAAAATACCCTTGACTTGTCAAAGCCATAACTTGAGTTCTACAAACCCAATCATGGACTTCTAGTACTCTATGGAAAGCTAAGAGGATAAGGAACAACATTCATATTGACCAAAAGTTCATAGGAATTATCCTTCTAGGGAAAGAGTATCATGCAAGTTGGGTAACTTTCAAGCTCCAAATTCACATGCCTCAGATGACTTGTAATTTGTCTGGCTCATAACTAGAGTTCTATAAACCCTACCAAGGACTTATAGTACTCAAATTAAAGTTAATATCATGCCTTATAACAATCATGTTAGGGTCAAGATGAGATGAAGATCATATCTTGAGTTAAATGGCCTGGAAGTCAGGGGTCAAGTTAGGGGATTTTACACTGTCAAGTCTTAGAAACCCTAGCCGGAAACTTCTCAAACTCTTCAATCATGATGAGTTAACCTTGGAATCATCCTTAGAACATCTTAATGTATCAATCCATGATCACATGGATCTTGAATTAGGTCTCAACCTTCTTCAAACCCTCAGTTGACTTAGGGTTGACCTAGTCAAACCTTATCTGCACCAATCATGGCTGAGGCTTCTTAATCTTGCCCAATGACTTGTCTAGGCCTCAAAGTGATCTTCAAATCTTCTCATGAGATCTCTCAAGACCTCAAGTCCAACTTCATGGCTTCAAAATCATCTGATGGCTTTCCACAACTCTCAAGTTAGGAGACACACCCTCTTGGTTTCAATCACTCTCTCTGAGGATCTTTTAACTTCTCTGACCAGGATATCAACCCTTGAACATCTGAACAACCTTCTTAGCTAGCCTTGCAGTCTTGTATAGCTCTTGATTGGTAATCATACCTCTTGATCTCCTGCACCCATGTCAATGAAATGCAAATGATAATGCTAATGTGAATGAAATGAAACATAAGCTAGGTAAAGAAATGTTGGGCAAATTTTGGGGTGCAACAGCTGCCCCTATTCAAACGGCTTGGACCTGACTGGGTGAGAAGCGAACGACTCTCAAACGATCAAGGTAAAAGACGGTTGAATACCAATAAACCCAGAAATTTGCCAACTGCACAAGTACACGGTACTCTAATGGGACAAACTTTCGGAAACTGAAATAATAGCTGCACGACGACTGGCTGGAGAAATACTGATCTGCATCTCTGTCAGGATGATTCTCTGATTTATCTGATATCATTGTGTCCTGAAATCATCGAGGAATCACCGGTTGCACGGTAACTGGTGATTTGCCAACCGTACGGGTAAACGGTACTCCGATTGGTAGAAACATCTTCAACACTGAGCATGACAGTTGCACGACAATTCTGCTGGGGAATTGGTCACACGGTAATTGGTGAATGGTCTAATCTCAAATCTCCGTCAGGATGATCATCTAATTTTGCTGTAGATCTTCGTCCTCAAGTCATCAAAGGATCACCGGTTACACGGTAACAGGCAATGGATGGTCAATTATGCCGTCCGGCATTCTGCGTCATAGCAGAAGAATTCCTTATCGTCGCCTATGGACTCATCATGTCGCTAGGAACGTCGACAACATCTTCGTCGGACTTCATCAGTAAGTCAATAAGGGATCACCGGTTATTCGGTAAATGGTGAATGATGGTTGATTCTGCCGTCAGGCATTCTGCGCCACTGCAGCAGAATTCCTTATCGTCACCTATGGACTCATCGTGTCGCTAGGCACGTCGACAACATATTTGTCGGACTTCATCAGTAAGTCAATAAGGGATCACCGGTTACTCGGCAACTGGTGAATGATGGCTGATTTTGCGGTCGGGCATTCTGCGCCACTACAGAAGAATTCCTTATCGTCACCTATGGACTCATCGTGTCGCTAGGCACGTCGACAACATCTTTGTCGGACTTCATCAGTAAGTCAATAAGGGATCACCAGTTACTCGGCAACTGGTGAATGATGGCTGATTTTGCCGTCGAGCATTCTGCGCCACTGTAGAAGAATTCCTTATCGTCACCTATGAACTCATCGTGTCGCTAGGCACGTCGACAACATCTTTGTCGGACTTCATCAGTAAGTCAATAAGGGATCACCGATTACTCGGTAACTGGTGAATAATGGTTGATTCTGCCGTCGGGCATTCTGCGCCACTGCAGAAGAATTCCTTATCGTCACCTATGGACTCATCGTGTCGCTAGGCACGTCGACAACATCTTTGTCGGACTTCATCAGTAAGTCAATAAGGGATCACCGGTTACTCGGTAACTGGTGAATGGCTACTCTCAAATCTCCGTCGGGATGATTATCAGATTTTGTTGCAACTTCTTCCTCAAATCATCAAGGGATCACTGGTCACTCGGTAACCGGCGATACATAGCTGATATTGCCGTCAGGCATTCTGCGACACTGCGGCAGAAGAATTCCTCGGGACTCATCAGGTCATTTAGGAACTTTTGACAATCTCTATAATTATGCCATCGGGCATTCAAAGAAATTTTCGGGCGTCAGCCGGACTTCATCATTAAGTCGGGAACAGAATTCTCGGTCAATCATGAACCAAATAGGGATATCCAAACTTCTGCCGTCAGGCACTCCGCGTCAGCTGGGAGAACTGCTTCGACATCACTGCTGGACATCGTCAGTAAGTCTTCAAATGGAATCCTTAATCAATCAAGAACCACTAAGGATATATAATCTTTTGCCATCAGGCACCCTGCGTCAGCTAGGCCAACTGCTTCAACATCGCTCCTGGACTTCATCAGTAAGTCAAGGTTTTGGCACCGCTGCCGGACTTCAATTATTAAGTCTTCAAGGAAATCTCAACTTCTCTGTTTAAAACCTGCTAGGGATGACACATCTCCGCTGGGGATTCTGGAGAACTATCAAGTAACTCTGCTTCAGGGATCCAGAAATCATTCCGGGTGAATCAACTCCGCTGAGGAATTCAAGAATCATCTTGGACAAATAACTCCGCCGGGGATTTCAAGACTCATCCTGAACCAATAACTCTGCTGGAGATTTCAGGAATCATCCTGAGCAAACACTCTGCCGGGGACTCTAAGCATCAACTGGAGCAACCAACTCTGGCGATTTCACTGGGGATTTTAAGAATCTTCTTAAGCACACAACTTCGTTGGGGAATTCAAGAATCATCTTGAGCAAACCAGTCTGCGGAGGAACACCTGCAAAGCAAGAACCGTAACGACCTAGCTCATGTCTCATATGTATATGTTTGACAATGGCGTAATGCTCCACACGGTGGAAATGCTACGCATTTTTAGGGTAAATGTTATGCAATCATGCAAAATGCTATGACCCCATCAACAAAATAAAGGCTGAAGGGAAGAGACTCCTGTCAAGGAGAAAGAACCACTTTGGTGGAAGAAGGAATCATCCTGCCGAGGAGAAGAAGTCACACCAATCTCAATTGGATTCCGCCTGGGGAAACGAGCTCCAGACGACTGCTGCAGGGGAACAAAGTTCTTCGAGAACCTGAATCCGCTCAACCAGGTATTCAAACCACAAACTATCGAGGAAACGATATCAATCGCAGAAATAAACTGCACGACCTTTGCAGCTAAAACTTTTGGGAGAAATGGGCTCCGATGGGGAAATACAGCATCAACTATTCAACACTCTACTGGGGAAAACCAATCATGGCCCGCACGACTTCCAAGAACTCGGCTTTCTTGGGGAACTGCAAACTCGGCTGGGGAGAGCAACCAGATGCTGGAATAACTCCTACCTGCTGGGGAGAATACATTCTGCGAGGAATTTCACTTCCGCTGGAGACTTTAGTCTGAACTATCGAAAGCTGCACATTTGCGAATAGTCTTTCATGAAAAAACTGCACATTGACTCAATGCTGGAGATGAACATACGCTTCAGCGCATGACTCAACTGGGGAGATGATGATCCTTCTTCAGGATGCATCAGGTTGAGGGAGAATCTTCTCTACCTGGGGAGACATATCAATGCTCTTGGCCCCATGTTCCAATTCCGTGGAGAGACGCTGCTGAACTTGTTGGGGAAGAAGGAATTATCCTGCCTGGAAAACATGCCATGAAACGAACTCGAGATGGCTTACCCCAAAATCTTCCGACAACTTCTGACAAACCCTGACAATCTATACCAACATGGGGAGGAACGACTCCTTCGCTTTCAGCTTTTGTCTCAGCCTGTGGGATCTCTGTGGGGATGTTCCTTGAAAGGAAATCTGCAATCTCTGCACCCAGATCTTCCTCAGCATCCTGAACCTCGCAAAGGTGCCTCAAACCTTCAGGATAAGGAAGGCTTCGACGCTCTCGGGGTGACCTGCCCCAGTCTTGTCATGACTTTGCCCCTCATGGGCGGATCTGTGGGGAGTAGTACCCTTGGCTGCGAGAGATTCATCAAATCTCGACCTGATTGCCCCGAATTAACGATTTCTGGATGGCTGACTCCCATACTGTGATCATTCGACGTAGCTTGCCCCAGTTCACCGGAATATTCTGGCACTCTGCGTTCTATCCTGATCAGACTTTCCATTGTGGAAACTTTCCTGCTGTCAAGAGCTTACTCGCTAGTAAAACAAGTTGTTCTGCATAAAAGACATATCAAATGAAATGCATATGGCAGTTTTCAAAATCCATTCCTGTTCACTGGAAAAAAATTTATGACATAAAATATATGAAATCATTCATTAACATGTCAATATTAATACAACGCTGTAATGGGAATCCTATCTAGGAGTCAGTTCCGATGCGATCTTTACCGAAGTATGCTCTCGAAACAAACCTATTTCAATTAGGTCTTTTAAAGGTTGTAACGTGGTCAGGTTCACGGTTTAAGAAAGAAAGGATATAGGCTCAAAATTCATTTTAACCCACCCATTCTCCTTGATGTTCTCCGATTCTACGTTCAGCTAATTCGATCTTAGCGTTCACCTTTCACAGGTTATATGACTGGAGTGACGGCTCAAGAAACCACAAGTTTTCGGAGTGAAAGTCGTTCATTTTCCGTCTTCGTTTGGGCACTGGTAGCCATACGATTTCGTTCTTTCTCAAGGATTTTCTTTCGTAATCTTTTTTCGCTTTTCGTTTTTCGTTTTTCATTTTCCCCTAACTTTTTCCTGGACTGACTCTCTTGAGTTTCTTCAATTTTGAAGTCCAGCGGGGTACCTTAATTTTTGCCTAAGTCGCTTGCTTTCAAGATTCGACTTAGCGGGCTTTTCTTTTCGATTTTTTTCCTTTTTTTTAAACAAATCGTATGGCATCGGCTCGTATGACTTGTTAAAGAGATTGTGACTGTTTCACTCCTGGTCGGCCAGGTTTAACCATCATGGTTTTTTTAGGCACGACCTATGGCGGTGTGATTGATCCCCGAACGAACACTCCTTTTGTCATTTGAACGCTTGGTCAAATCAACTGACACCTACCCTGCCCCGGGTTAATATTGAGGGTTTGTCTATCTTCAAAAAGAAACTTCTACAACTAGGCTCAAAGGGGTTAACAAGGGATTCTCTTCCTTATATCACCGATGTTTGGGAATTGAAACAATGCCTGTACATCATCAACAGGTTTTTTTGTTCAAAAGCATAGCATCGGAAGCTTACGCATCATTGGATTTCGTCATCCTCCCCAGATTCCACTTAAATAAGCGCTTGAAAATAAAAGAAAGCAATAGAGTGAACACGAATGGATTAGTTCAAAACATGCATATTTATTTCATTATCAATATCAATTGAAAAACAATCATGCTTTACAAGCGAAATTTGCAATTCTACAGGAAAGAAACTACAAATGTAAAGAAATGACATGATAAAATGCAGATTGCCAGCTTTCGGGGAACCGAGCTTTCACACTTATTTGCTGCTGAGGAGAGCTACCCTTGAAGTCTTCAGACTCAATCAGAAGAATGACTGTTGTGAGGTTGACTCTGATTCGGGCTCCGATAGTTTTGCTGCAACGGAGCGAGAGGTTGCCGATTCTATATGGCAGAAACAACCCGGAGACGAGGTTTGACCTAGTGAGGATCCTCTCTGTTCAGGGGTTTTCATCCTGGAGCTCGACCCAGGAACATGAAAAAGTTGCGGGCAAGGCGATTCGGACCTCAAAGGCCGCGGGATATACTGTAACACCCTTCTAAACCCCACGGAAAATATATGCATAATCAGAGTAAAATTAACATGCATTCAAATAAAAAGGGCGTCACACAAAACTTGCACCACATTAAAACAATCTGTCATGCTCATAAACTTCTTTCCATTTAGCAGCAGATTCATTAATGAAAATCCTTTAAAAGAAACATTTACTTTCATCATATAAAATCAACATCTCTAGGCACTAAGGCCAACATCTCATTATCTCAATTACTCCAAATATGAAAACATAACTTAGGTTACATAATGTAATCCTAAAACATAAGCAATTGATCCCCGTGTTACACGACCAGAGCATGACTCGACCCATAAATAATTACTAAACCGCTACACACGTAACGACCTCGAACTACAAGCAGAACTTCATAAAGGCCTCCAGCAATCTAATCTGCAATGCCTCATAGAGCATTATAAAACAGCAGAAGGGTGAGAAATATTACCATAATAATCAAAGCATAAAATCATGTATACATAGGTATCATATGATCAACTCCCTATTTCTCACCACAATTCAACTCATAGTCGTTTACATCGTCACTTACATTTATATACAATGTGAATATTCACCAAGCATTTTACATCATGCATACATCCACAATTCCACAATCTTAACATTCACACGTAAGCATCTCTTCATGCACGCTTCATAAGTATTCAACAAACATCTCATTCACATGCATACCTCATATATCAATGACATTATACAATGTGACTCAACAACTCAATGCAACTCAATGCAATGCGGTACCGACTCTCGTTATCTTTTTTCGGTTTTCACTCTAAACCGGGTCCACCCTTCTAGACCGATAACTTGTTATCATTTTTCGGTTTTTACTTTAAACCGGGTCCACCCTTCTAGACCGATAACAACCAAGCCCGTCCCCTAGGATTCAAACCCACCCTTCTAGGTTTGGGACAAGCCACTAGTTTCCACGAAACTAACAGACATTGCCTCTTGACTGAATGATGCATGTACAATCAACCAATCACAATAAATGCACTTAAGACCGTTCCCGCGTCTTAATCCCATGCATTCTAATAATTCACCCCTTCGAGAATTTCATCATGATTGCACATACAACATATATCAAACATTATCAATGTATTCATTTCACACTTCATCATCATATTCAACAACAATGCACACATATCACATATGTTCCCATGCATTCACACAACAATCGCATACATATATGCACTCACAATTCATTAGACGATACACATACATTCCTCATTGTATTCCCATGTATCTCTAATTATCACCACAATCAAGGTATTCACATCGCAATACCAATCATACAATTATAAGTTATGCACACATATTCAAAATGTTCTCATGCATACTCATCACATAATTGTATCCACATCAAGCATTCGCAAGTTCATTAGACAATACACATACATTCATCATTGTATTCACATGTATTTCTATTTATCACAATTAATACACATCGCACATCAACTAGGATTCATGCCCGTAGGCTACCCACAGCACACATCATCACAATTCATCATATCTATATCATATCATAGAGGTATTAACCTATGTGAAGCAACCAAACCATCTCCACCTGAACAACACAGCAAAAGAAAAATGCTGTCACATTCGCCTTCATTCGCCTGGCGAACCCTCGCAGCGAACCTTCGCCTGGTGAACTCTCTCAGCGAACACTCGCTAGGCTTCGCCTGGCGAGACTTCCCAGCGAGCCCAAGTCAGTAGCTACTAACTTCATTCGCCACCATTCGCCAGCACCTTCGCTGGGCGAACCTTCGCTATCCACCTTCGCTTGGCGAACTCGCCAGCGAAGTCCACTGGGACTTAAACTTAATTACTCGCCAGCATTCGCTAGGCTTCGCCTGGCAAAACTTCGCCTTCGCTCGCCTGGCGAGAGCCAGCGAACCTGCGCAGAACAGAACCCTATTCTGTTCCTCCTTCACCAATCCATCATCAACCCTCTCTTATACATCCAAATCAGTATAAACAGCATCAATACATGTTACCCGACTATTCTACGGTGTTATTACTCAAATCCAACCGATTAAATCATCAATCTACCGATTAATCCAACATTTGCCCTAATTGGAAAGTGATGAAAAACATCCACAAACCCAAACCCAACATACATAATAGCATACAATGATTAAATAGCAATGTTTCTCACCCTTACCTCGATTAATCGGAGCTTCGAAATTGGTTCTTGAAGATTCTCCAAGCTTTTCCCCTTTTTCCTCTTCATTTCTCCTCTTCTTCTTTCTTTCTCTTTTCTTTCTTTCTTTCTATCTTTCTCTTTCTCTCCAATCCCCTTTTTATATCCTTTATTTCTTTTCTTTTTTCCTTCCTCTCCATTATTTTCTTTCCATTCCATTTCTCTCTTCACAATTATCTCATTTTATCATTAATTGGAAAATATCTACTAAGCCCACCTTATTCCACCAAATAGAATAAATTAGTTAAATCCATTAACTCATATTAAATAAATCTCATAACTTATTTAAATCAGATAAACCACCTAAACCAATCCATTAGTACAATTAATCAGTTATCGAAAATTGGGCTGTTACAACTCTCCCCCACTTTAGGAATTTTCGTCCTCGAAAATGTTATCTGATCCAAACAACTCTGGATACGACTCTCGCATTCCAATTCTTCCAAATCCAATTCTCCCATAACTACTTCCACCAAAGGAATCTCTATACTTCGAAGTTGTTTCTTATCAACAACTAGAACTAGCCACGCCTCCGAAGTCAAATTCTCTCTCACTTGTACACCATCCACCTGAATCAATGTACCTCTTCAACTTAGACATATGAACACCTCATGCAATCCTCTCAAGCGACAGCGGTAAAACAGTCTAACATGTTATCCGCCTCACGCTTCCGCTGCGCTACTCTGATACAGATCAACAAAACACAGGGTGCTCAAGAGACTTCAAGCTCGACCAACACCAATTACTACCATAACTCTCAAAACACGGCCTTACTTGGATTCTTTGATCGTTTCCATCGTCCCTTGCACGGTCTTTGATCCGAGTACAACACTCCCGTTGGACATGCAACAACACAAAGGAGTCATACCCTCTTACCCAACGAACTTCATACGATGTTGTTTCCGATACGAAATGGCAACAGTTATTGTAGGCAACTCCATCAACGACAATTAACTATCCTTAGATCCATTTTGGTCCAACACACAAGCTCTCAACGAGTCCTCTTCATACTGGATAGTTTTCTTCGTTTGTCCATGCCATTCACGGACGCTAGTCAGAGTTCATCTTCAACATGGCACCCAACCGCTTTCGCAATCTTTCCCATAATCTTAACGAAAAACTTGAGTTCCCATCTAACAGAATGATTCATCTTCACTGGTAGGCAACGAGTTACTCTTGTTAATCCATTCTTAACTGTCCAAATCGGATCATACTTCCTCAAATTCATCAGAAAACCCGGCACAAAGCCCATGGGAATACTATCCCATCCCACTCGAAATACTCAACAGTTGTATCAGATCCAACCATCTCTAATGTCCACACTTCAATTCCCAGCAAGTCTAATCAACATATACAAACTCAATCAATTCCTTCTCCATCTATGGCTATCCAAAACTATTTCTCAAATTCGGTCGCATCTTCCTAGTACCTGCACGGATACTCCATCTTTCTCGATGTACTTCTCCCTGAGTACTCTTATCCAACTCACACTATTCAGAATACACACTTCATCACGACATCTCACAATACCATTTCCCTTAATCCGAAAATAAGCCCTCTGACTTTTATCCATTAAATTCAATTAATCTATCAACTCAACTCAGAATTCCGATTTCCTCGAACCTCATCAGAATACCAAAAGTCAATCTCAACATCCAAGGCTCAACTCCATAAGAAGTCTCTTCACAGGCCGAACTCATATCTGAATTTGCTTAATCAGTTCTAACTTCCTTACCATCTTCATTAGTGTATACCAAAATTCCCGATTCGATATCTTAGCTACCACTTGGTCTCATCCGAATGGTAATTTAACCAAAACCATACTCCTTCAGGAGTTCCAATTACTTCTCTGTCTCATATTTGACTCTCTCTCAAATAAAACAAATACCTTAAGGTCAGTAACCATCTCAAATCTCAACTAAACAATTGAGGCTTCCAACTCCGGTACAAACACACAACAGCAACCCACTCCAAATTACTTGTCAGATAATCCCTCTCTGTACTTTATATTGCCTTCAAGCATAACCAAAACTCATTAATGTTGTACTTAACACATCTCTTAATCATATCAACAAAGTATCTCAAAACACAACGACAATCCTGTCGGACTTGGCAAAACCAATACACGAACTGTTGACAGCTTTCTCAAAACTCTTTGAACTTCCTTCACAGTAGTACATCACTGCCTCTTCCCCAATACTAATAACTCAAGTTCCCGACGCTCAACATGAACCCCTATACTCTCCGAACATATCCAAACACCATCGGTTACATAACCATTGACTCTCTCAATCAAGTGTGGAAAATCATTATATCAAACGGACACTCAGCTGTGAACTTATGGTGATAACACAAACCGCACTCTCCACGCTTACCATAACATCCAAACATTTTTCGCCAATAAATACTTAATTCCATGTCACTACTTTCCCATCACGTAGAGCACTGTAATATCTTCCAACGCTTCTAATCTTGCGTCATTCCGAATTACGGTTTTCCGTTACGACAAAATCACGGAAACAACCCTTCCACACTTAAAGGTCAACCAATACCTCTCCAACTCTTGAAATACTTAAGGGTCCAATTATACCAACCATGTATTCCACATCTCATTTCCTTTAGTAATCACTAGAAGTCATTATCCACCCTTATACTCAACTCCACAATTTGTTGCCGTAGCACACACACCAGACATAATTCTCAACACTACTCAATCAATTTAATTCTTCGACTGTCCAAACAGATATAATTAGTCGGCAAAACCGCCATCTTCCCACTTTCATTAGCACCCCGAATTCCCATCAAAATTAACCATCTCCTCACTGTCTCGTGCCGACTCATCAATACACTTCTTAAGCACCTGGCTTAGCTCCAAACAATTCTCTTCTCACGCCACCTAAGCTTGCAAGACACGTCCATCCCATCCAACAGAACTCCAACTACTATCAACAAGAGATTAAGGGTGATCAGTTCCTCAATTTGTCAATAGGCAGCTGAAAATCATGATGGAGTATAGACTATCTTTACCAAACCACAAGAGTGTTAACCACCCACTGAGCTACAACTTCTACACCTGCAGCATCTTGGAGAAGCACAACTTCTCCCCCACTTTAGATCATTCCCACTTCTCCAGACAAGGTTAAGCAACAACATGTATCGACAGTGTTTTCACACACATGTCGCATACAAGGGAACAAATAACATTAGACAACTTGGCCGGACGGACCGACTTGCTCTGATACCACTAATGTAACACCCTTCTAAACCCCACGGAAAATATATGCATAATCAGAGTAAAATTAACATGCATTCAAATAAAAAGGGCGTCACACAAAACTTGCACCACATTAAAACAATCTGTCATGCTCATAAACACCTTTCCATTTAGCAGCGGATTCATTAATGAAAATCCTTTAAAAGAAACATTTACTTTCATCATATAAAATCAACATCTCTAGGCACTAAGGCCAACATCTCATTATCTCAATTACTCCAAATATGAAAACATAACTTAGGTTACATAATGTAATCCTAAAACATAAGCAATCGATCCCCGTGTTACACGACCAGAGCATGACTCGACCCATAAATAATTACTAAACCGCTACACACGTAACGACCTCGAACTACAAGCAGAACTTCATAAAGGCCTCCAGCAATCTAATCTGCAATGCCTCATAGAGCATTATAAAACAGCAGAAGGGTGAGAAATATTACCATAATAATCAAAGCATAAAATCATGTATACATAGGTATCATATAATTAACTCCCTATTTCTCACCACAATTCAACTCATAGTCGTTTACATCGTCACTTACATTTATATACAATGTGAATATTCACCAAGCATTTTACATCATGCATACATCCACAATTCCACAATCTTAACATTCACACGTAAGCATCTCTTCATGCACGCTTCATAAGTATTCAACAAACATCTCATTCACATGTATACCTCATATATCAATGACATTATACAATGTGACTCAACAACTCAATGCAACTCAATGCAATGCGGTACCGACTCTCGTTATCTTTTTTCGGTTTTCACTCTAAACCGGGTCCACCCTTCTAGACCGATAACTTGTTATCATTTTTCGGTTTTTACTTTAAACCGGGTCCACCCTTCTAGACCGATAACAACCAAGCCCGTCCCCTAGGCTTCAAACCCACCCTTCTAGGTTTGGGACAAGCCACTAGTTTCCACGAAACTAACAGACATTGCCTCTTGACTGAATGATGCATGTACAATCAACCAATCACAATAAATGCACTTAAGACCGTTCCCGCGTCTTAATCCCATGCATTCTAATAATTCACCCCTTCGAGAATTTCATCATGATTGCACATAGAACATATATCAAACATTATCAATGTATTCATTTCACACTTCATCATCATATTCAACAACAATGCACACATATCACATATGTTCCCATGCATTCACACAACAATCGCATACATATATGCACTCACAATTCATTAGACGATACACATACATTCCTCATTGTATTCCCATGTATCTCTAATTATCACCACAATCAAGGTATTCACATCGCAATACCAATCATACAATTATAAGTTATGCACACATATTCAAAATGTTCTCATGCATACTCATCACATAATTGTATCCACATCAAGCATTCGCAAGTTCATTAGACAATACACATACATTCATCATTGTATTCACATGTATTTCTATTTATCACAATTAATACACATCGCACATCAACTAGGATTCACGCCCGTAGGCTACCCACAACACACATCATCACAATTCATCATATCTATATCATATCATAGAGGTATTAACCTATGTGAAGCAACCAAACCATCTCCACCTGAACAACACAGCAAAAGAAAAATGCTGTCACATTCGCCTTCATTCGCCTGGCGAACCCTCGCAGCGAACCTTCGCCTGGCCTTCGCCTGGCGAACTCTCTCAGCGAACACTCGCTAGGCTTCGCCTGGCGAGACTTCCCAGCGAGCCCAAGTCAGTAGCTACTGACTTCATTCGCCACCATTCGCCAGCACCTTCGCTGGGCAAACCTTCGCTATCCACCTTCGCTTGGCGAACTCGCCAGCGAAGTCCACTGGGACTTAAACTTAATTACTCGCCAGCATTCGCTAGGCTTCGCCTGGCGAAACTTCGCCTTCGCTCGCCTGGCGAGAGCCAGCGAACCTGCGCAGAACAAAACCCTATTTTGTTCCTCCTTCACCAATCCATCATCAACCCTCTCTTATACATCCAAATCAGTATAAACAGCATCAATACATGTTACCCGACTATTCTACGGTGTTATTACTCAGTTCCAACCGATTAATCCAACATTTGCCCTAATTGGAAAGTGATGAAAAACATCCACAAACCCAAACCCAACATACATAATAGCATACAATGATTAAATAGCAATGTTTCTCACCCTTACCTCGATTAATCGGAGCTTCGAAATTGATTCTTGAAGATTCTCCAAGCTTTTCCCCTTTTTCCTCTTCATTTCTCCTCTTCTTCTTTCTTTCTCTTTTCTTTCTTTCTTTCTATCTTTCTCTTTCTCTCCAATCCCCTTTTTATATCCTTTATTTCTTTTCTTTTTTCCTTCCTCTCCATTATTTTCTTTCCATTCCATTTCTCTCTTCACAATTATCTCATTTTATCATTAATTGGAAAATATCTACTAAGCCCACCTTATTCCACCAAATAGAATAAATTAGTTAAATCCATTAACTCATATTAAATAAATCTCATAACTTATTTAAATCAGATAAACCACCTAAACCAATCCATTAGTACAATTAATCAGTTATCGAAAATTGGGCTGTTACATATACTCCTGATCCTTCTCATCTTCAGATGAGATCATGGGAACATCCATCTCTCTTGCTTGATAAGAGATGAATTTGCCTGATGCTTTCATGCCGCCCGGCAAGAATTCAATTGTTTTGACTCAATCATGTCTTGAACCTTATGCTTAAAAGCTCTACAGTTCAATATATCGTGCTCCGATGCTCCAGAGTGGAATTCGCAACGGGCGTTCACGTCGTAGTCGGGTGGCAGTTGTCCATTCATTGGAGCCAACGTTTGAGGTTTAACCAACTGTAGTTGGAGCAAGAGTTGCAACAACTGGTCATAATCCATCGGGATTGGATCGAGGGTTCTGTCAGATAGTCTCCTCTTTTGACCATGTCTTCTGGGGTTGTCTTGCGGAACCGGACGTGGCCGCTGACGGGACGCGTTCTGAGCTTCATGCTGCGCAGAGGGTCTTTTAGGCTTATCATGCCCAGGTGCGGGTTCTTCAGATACCTGTGGAGCAAGTATGCTAGCTGCAGCCTCGGGCTTCTGCTCACATTCTCTTCGGAGTATGTTCTTTAGCACTTCCACCATCAGGCCCACCTGATTCTTCAGCTGGTCATTCTCCTCTTTGAGCGCCTGCTGGTCCCTCATAACCTGCCTCACCTGGCCTTGGACCTCTCTCAGCTCTGCTCGTACCCGTTCCATTGCTCGGATCAACCTGAGACAAACCTGAAACAACCTGTATCAACAGGGGGTTAGAAAAATGGCAAGGTACATGTTATGCAAATGATTCATGCAAATGCAAATGTGTGTCTGTGCCTTGGGGAGATTCCCCCCTGATCCTAGTTTCCGAGACAAATAAAGTCTAACATCCATTCATGGAAAGAAATCCTCATAGATTTATACGAAAAACCCGCGCGGGTAGCGTACATCTGTGATCACATACAACTGAAGCGACAATCGTGACTCCAACCAACGGGCCTGGTGGTGATCAACATATCAATGCATAAAATGTACAAAGAAATACAAAGAAATCAAGTGCGACTACGGGCACGAAGATCTTTTAACAACTTCTTCATAGCGGGATGGTCGGGCTGAGTAAGCAGACTCTGGATCAGTATATCCCTCTGCCTGATGATATCTGGGAGATTCTCGGCAAAGTCCCTAAGAGCACCTTTTCCAAAGCAGTCTTCCACTTTGCACCTCTCAGCATCAGCTCTGAGTTGGCAATCCTTCAGGTTTGCCTTGGTTGCAACCAACCTATAATGGACGTCTCGTCGAATTGAGGCTTCAGCCTTTATCTTCTGGTCTTTGATCACAATCTGAGCTTCCAACCGAGCTATCTGTTGCTTCAGCTTTTCTTCCCGCTTTTTGTGGTTAGTCAAAGTGTTGCTCCACTAGATATTGAATTTGGAGATCTTCAGATACGCCTTATCCAATTCTTGCTCTTTAGTGGTCAACACAAGGCTTGCAAGCGAATTTCAACAACCTCCAATGAGCTTGCCTGAAGTCTTCTAATACCGTACCATCAGCTAGGGCGATCAACTTCAGTAAAGGGCCAATATCGGGGTAGGAAACCTGTAGGCTATCGTTTTCTTCAGATCCTCCATATCAGCAATAAGGGACCAGATCACTAGAACCGGGGGAAACATGCACATGTAACGCAGGCACACGTTAATGAAATGCAAATGAGTATGCAAAAATGCAAGATGCAATCATGCAACAGGAGATCAAGAGTGCTGTTGAGGAGAAGGGCCATAATCTGCTCTGTCAAGAACAAACATATCTCTGATCATAAGAACCCCTGATACCAGACCATAAATCTGCTCTGTCAAGAACAAACACATATCTGATGATGAGAACCTCTGATACCAACAAAACTGATTCACTGTCAAGAAAACCAGGTTGTCTGAAGGTTAAGGTTTCCTACAACAAACCCGACCCAGCTCACAGGTATGGACCTAAACTGACACAAGTTCGGCATCCTATGCGGTCATCAACGTCATAGACTTTCAAGAACGACGATACGATACCCAGGAGGTGTGGCATCATTATCTCTTGAAGCGGCCTCACTTAGCTGAATCCCAAATGATCGGTCCCCAGAGTGGACAATCCTCCAAACCAACAATCCCTCAAGCCCAAAGGGCTGGAAAAGAAGTCAACCAGGAGAACCTCGTCTGAGCGTGGATTTCATGAGACACTAGTGCCTGCAAAGCAAGCACGCGCCCACTAATTTCCACAACTAATGCTAAGTACACTCAAGCCTGGGTCTGGCTTCTCACTCATCAGAATGCCCCTCCCACAACAGCACAAATAATCATATCATACTGAAAATAAAATGCGGGAAATAAAATGTGATAAATAAAACCCAATAGGTAAGCATACAAGCGCTAGGATTGACTCTCGCAGGGACGTTGGATCCCCAGATTGACTCGCATAAGGGATGTTGGATCCCCAGGAAACTATCAAGTCCCCAGCAGAGTCGCCAGCTGCTAGGGATGACCCAGACAGCTAGGAAGAAAATCCAAGGCGAGACTCGTATAGGGAACCATCGTTGTCCCCAGCAGAGTCGCCAGCTGTCGCTACCGCGAAAATAAGGTGTCGGCAAAGTAGAAGATTCGCCCCACCTTTCGTTATTTATCCCTCAGAACGGGAAAGGAAACGATTGGAAAAACCTGACGAAAAAGGTATAAGACAAGGTCATCGCAACCATTGTCTGGATTCAGGAGTCGGTTACGCAAGGGGAAGGTATTAGCACCCCTCACGTCCATCGTACTCGATGGGATCCATGCTTGTTGCGTTTATCTGACGGGTTTATTTAACTATCTACCTATCAAGGTTGGTCTAAAAAGAAAAGAAAGTGACTCGGCAAAGCTTCGCACTTTATGCCTACGTATTCTCATCAGAGAATGAGAAATCAGAGTCAACGTAGTTCGCCTAACTACGGGTTACGGGGAAGGTGGCTCGCCAATACGTCAGTATTGTGCCTACGTACTCTCAATAGGTATGAGAGATCAGAGCTTACGTAGTTCGGGATAATACGGATTACGGGTGTTTAGATTCATCTGTTTTTTCGAGTAGGGTTAACAAACAGTTCCGACAGTTTTGTGTACGTAACTCGACCCTCAGAGACTTAAGTGTTACCGTTTGCGGTAGAACTGGGAGTTAACGACTCTCTTTTCTTCAGAAAAGCTTCCTTTGAATTATGGGCCCACGGGGCAAAAAGGTTTGAAGTTTGTTTTCTGTCTTTTACGGAAGAACTGTTTTTTATGGTTGTCTGCAACTAATATCGCACTAGAGACTATGACCTGAGAGCGAATGCGTCGCATGTCACCCAAAGGGTACCATACTAAAAATCCAAATTGTTGAAAAGAAACTCTCCAACAACCCTTTCTCAGGTAGCTTAAGGCTCGTAACGTACGACGTCAGTTAACCCTTATTACTGTATTTTAATTTGTTTGAAGATGAGAAGAGAACGAACAGGTTCAACTAAGGGGGGACTATCAAGTCCTAATGTTGTCATGCCACGGATTCATCCTATGATTGAGGTTTGAAACAGGGAACTCCTAGAAGTTATCATGCATAGGTTTCAACCTAAAGTTCTAATCATCACTTCCTTATCAAAGGAAATGAGATTCCTAGGGGATCATGTCAATGATATACAGAAACAGATAAAGCATCAGCTTAACAGTAAATAGAAAACAACTGTAAATAAAATGCATGCATGAAACAGCCAAGCAGAAGGATCCAAGATCAACTTCTAAGCAAACAAGGCACAAAGGCCACAAACCACATAGGCAAGGGAGCTGAGCTCTACCAAATACCAGCAAGCAAAGCCACACAGTAAAAATACAAACAGAGGGAGAAACTCAACCTCTAATGCAATACAAGCAAGGGGAGAAGCTCAAACCTTAGGATGCTCTTAGGCTTATTCAACTACATGACCTAATCTAAATGCATCACGCCAATCAAGTCACATCAATACAGTTGCACAAGAAGAAAACAGACAAACAGGGAAAACAAGCCAGCAAACTCCACAACAGAACAACCTTCTGACATCAATCCAATCCAAAGTTTGTAACAGTTCTTCAAGTCCATCATCTTCAAGAGAGGGAAAGGGGTACTCCATCTTCAAGCTTTAACAATGCACTCCACGAAGAATGAAGAGAATCAACAAGATGATTATTTGATAATGGGAAGCAGACGAGAAACCAAAGGAATCCCATCTGACACTCAACCAGTCATCAGAGAAAGGCATCCTCAAAAGTTCTACTCATTGTAAATGTCACACATCCCTCCAAAGGAGATATGAGACTTTAACATGAGGACTTTGAATCATAGGATGGGAATGGAAGGTGAATGAAACCAACCATTATTTGAAGAAGAAACTATTTCTAAAGCTCTCTCCTAAAACCCTAATCTCATAGGCTACAAAAAGCTAACAAAAAGAAAAGAAAAGCTCCAATCTAAGCTCCACCATCCACTCCACACAAGCTTCATCATGTCCATGATATTCTCCAATAAGAACCAGAAGCCCACTATGCAAGAAAAGCCCACTTTGAGTCCATTCCATACAATCACCAAAGTTGAAACACCAAATGAACAATCAACTTGAATATTCTATCTAAAATATCAAAACACATTCTAAAAATCTAATTATTTTTATATGGGAACATGCATTTGTTAATGATCTACAGATCAAAAATCAGGACCTAATTCAATCTCTAAGTCCTCTAATAAAATCCTAAGTTGAAAGGTATCACTAAAGAGATCCACTAAAGATCACTCCTAAACAACTACACTAAAATCATATTTACAAGGATTTAAAAATCATGATAAAAATCACATAGAAACATCAATATGTACACAAACAGCACACAAAAATCCAAGATTAAACTCCAAAATATGAGAGAGAAAGAAAATGGACAAAATCATCACATCATTATTTCATCATTAAACACATATTAAACTAGAAAATATGCAATAAAATGAAAATGCATGAAAAATGAAAAATAAAAGCATGACAAAATTCTAAACATCTTAATTTGTATCCACAATTTTCTCAGAATTTAATATCAACTTTTGCTATTTTTTTGTGAATTAATTTCAACAAGCATGGAAACAAAAATTAATAAGAAAAGAAATTAAGAGAAATGAATGGGAGGGGTGTCATCAGCAGTGAAAACTAGTTTAATTCGCTTGGGCCCAGGAAATGGGGGGTGCTGGAAGCAATAAGGGCGCTAGGCCCATCTGAGTTTCAACTCAGTTCACAAAAATATGCCAGGGGGGTGGATTAAGCAAGCGTTCCATGTTGTAAATCCTATTGGGCCTAAGGGAGAGGGTGCTGATAGCATAAAAGAATTGAAGCCCAACGCACATAATTGAACTCAGTTCACTTCAGTTAAAAGAAAAATGCACACGCGAGGATCGAACTCGCTTCCCCTTGGTTTCTACAGCGAAGAAACAAGCCTGGGATTCTCATTAAGCCAAAACAGTGCGCACAAGGGAGGGGGTAGGTGGCACATTCTGAGCGCTTGGATCGATGGACTAAGTCTCGTCTTTTTCGCGAACGGACGGAGGAGATTATGTCTCCTACCTTTTGAATTCCTCTGCAAACACTCAAAGCGCGCGCAGCCATGGCCATCGCCGGTGGCTTCTCCGACCGGACTTGCTAAACCCTAACTCTCTCCACACTCAACCAAACGCTATGATCTTTGAATGAAAATCGTGAAAAATTTCACAAGGAATCCAACTACACTACTCAATCATGCTAAAAACGCAAGGATAAAAAAATATCACTCTCAACCGAAAATGGAATCATCCCTAAATTGTCACTAATGTTCAAATTAATCATCCAGAATCCATCTATATCCTAAGAGGAACCTAACCACATGCTTCTAATCCAAAAAAAAAAACGCATAAACAAAGAGAAATTTCAAGAAGTAGAAACCTGGTTTTGAACTTCGATTGCAGTGGTTTCGGGCCTCAATTCTCTTCCAACTCGTGCAGAAATCTTCAGTGGTTAATGGTGAATGATTCTTGATGATCAATTCCTGCTGAAAACCTCTGATTCTCAAAATTAAATCTCACTTTTAAGCTCTTTTCTTCACTTTGCCTCAATGGCTTCTCCACGAATTTTGGCACTAGAAGCTTCCTAAACTGATCCAAATCTTATTTATATTCTGTTTCAACAAGTTGGAGGCCCAAACCAAGCCCAATTGTGGATTTTGGATTTTCACTCTCTTCCAAAAATTCAATGTTGGTATGCACATTCTAGCCTTGTTCATTCTTCAAACTCAGTCCAAATGATTCACTTAACACTTGTGGAATGTAAAGAAATGGTTCTCCTCCCTTGATTTCAATCCATGGAGTGTGTTTGATATGTTTCTTACTTATGAAGCAATCTTCCAAATGGCTATGTTATTAACTTCAAATAAAAAATGTGATAATGCCAATCTCTTTATAATATCAATTCCATTCAAATGACCACAAATTTGACTTGAAAACATGCTATTTTCAATTATTTTGAATTTTCACCTTTTAATTCATTAAAATGGCTTTTATGTGAATTTTCTTCAACTAATGCTTGATATAATCCATATCAATGGACTCTTGATACTTGGCTAAGCTAAAAACATCATTTTGAGCAACTTTCATGTTGAACAAAAATCCATTTGAGGCTTGCAAGATGATGAAATTGACCTATGATTCAAAATGACCTGTAATGTCCAAATACCCAAAATACCCTTGACTTGTCAAAGCCATAACTTGAGTTCTACAAATCCAATCATGGACTTCTAGTACTCTATGGAAATATAAGAGGATAAGGAACAACATTCATGTTGACCAAAAGTTCATAGGAATCATCCTTCTAGGGAAAACGTATCATGCAAGTTGGGTAACTTTCAAGCTCCAAATTCACATGCCTCAGATGACTTGTAATTTGTCTGGCTCATAACTTGAGTTCTATAAACCCTATCAAGGACTTCTAGTACTCAAATTAAAGCTAATATCATGCCCTACAATAATCATGTTAGGGTCAAGATGAGATAAAGATCATATCTTGAGTTAAATGGCCTGGAAGTCAGGGGTCAAGTTAGGGGATTTTACACTGTCAAGTCTTAGAAACTCTAGCCGGAAACTTCTCAAACTCTTCAATCATGATGAGTTAACCATGTAATCATCCTTATAACATCTAAATGTATCAATCCATTATCACATGGCTCTTGAATTAGGTCTCAACCTTCTTCAAACCCTCAGTTGACTTAGGGTTGACCCAGTCAAACCTTATCTGCACCAATCATGGCTGAGGCTTCTTAATCTTGCCCAATGACTTATCTAGGCCTCAAAGTGATCTTCAACTCTTCTCATGATATCTCTCAAGACCTCAAGTCCAACTTCATGGCTTCAGAATCATCTGATGGCTTTCCACAACTCTCAAGTTAGGAGACACACCCTCTTGGTTTCAATCACTCTCTCTGAGGATCTTTTAACTTCTCTGACCAGGATATCAACCCTTGAACATTTGAACAACCTTTTTAGCTAGCCTTGCAGTCTTGTATAGCTATTGATTGGTAATCATACCTCTTGATCTCCTGCACCCATGTCAATGAAATGCAAATGATAATGCTAATGTGAATGAAATGAAACATAAGCTAGGTAAAGAAATGTTGGGCAAATTTTGGGGTGCAACAGTGTTAAGCCTTGATCTTTTTACTTCTGCAGTTCCTTCATGCATTTCCACCAAGGTGTCCCAAATCTCTTTTTCCGATCTACATTGTGATACACAGAATAACTCGTCCATATTAAGAGAGCTTTGGAGTATGTTGATTGCTTTCTTTTCATTAAGAATCTTTTTCTTATTGTCTTCATCATACGTGCTTTTCAACTTTGCGATTCCAACGCCATTGACCATATTTACTGGATTATGTGGTCCTTCTTCAATTGCTTCCTATATACCTTCTCCTTGGGCTTCAAGATGTGCCTTCATTCTGATTTTCCAAAAATCAAAATATTCTCCAGAGAACAATGGTGGTTTGTTACTACTTCCACCGTCTTTGAAAACCGGGTTGGTGCTAGCGGAAGCCATACTGAATCGTTAAGAACAAGTAACCTTAACCTGCTCTGATGCCAAATGTAAGTTCAGAGTATGCCTAAGAGGGGGGGGGGGGGGGTGAGTTAGGCTTTAGAAACTTTTTCTGGTTTTTCGATATTCTTGAATTTTACTTGGTTATGGTCTTGATGATGAAAGCAGTAAAGGCAGAATGAAAAATGGACACCGAGATTTATAGTGGTTCCCTTCACAATTCGAAGGTACTCCACTCCCCTTTCCACATGAAAGAGAGTTTTCACTATAGTTTTAGAATGTACAACCTATCACACCATCAACCGGTGAGGCCTACTATCTAACAACTATTTCAACAACTTAGTGAGCAAGAACAATCCTCTTGCAAGCACTAACCCTTGTGTTCAACAATCCTGAATCACAAGTCACAAAGAAAAATAATTCTTGTAGTTTGTAATTTGAGAGTGATACAATAGTAATATCAATACACAAATTGATTTTCTCCTTTTGATCAAAATTCACTTTTCAATATCAAGACAAGTGTTCAAATATTCTGAATATGAAATGTATGAACAATATGAACACTTTTTGAAAATATTTGAAAAATAGTGAATTTGATTCAATGAATATTTTGAAATTTATTGGAGGTGTTTTTCAATTTGAAAATTTCAGAATTTATATGAGCAAAACACCATTTCAAAAAGGTACCAATGTGCATGAATCAAATAATGAAAAGGTATAACATTCAAACAAAATTTGAATTTAAAAAGAAACAATTTTTCAAAATTTGTTCAGTGTTAATCGGTTAACCATATAGGTTAATCGGTTAACACTTGAACGTTGGCCCAGAGAATTCAAAAAAAGAGGTCGTTAACCGATTAACCCATATGGATAATCGGTTAACACTGTTAAAACTCAGAAAAATACTTGAGTTTAAAGTGTTATACCAATTCAAATGATTTTTAAAACATGCAGATGCAAAATGTTATCATGATAAAATATTTGAACACTTGTATATCAATTAAAGGAGTGAATATTGATATACCGAAGCTTGAGTCTAAATCTTGAAAGTTGTAGGATCATTTGCACATGATGCTTGATTTGCTTGACAACATTCCATAGTCTTAATCTTGATCAATTTTAAAAGCTTTGACTTTTTGCAATCATGGAATGAGCTTGAGTCTTTGTTGACATCATCAAAACCTTGAGATTGAAGTGTGCTTCTACATATTTTGTTGTGGAGTACATGCAGTAGTTTCGTGACTTGCAATACCCGAGGTAGCACAAAAACTGTCGAACGCCTCATTGTAAAATTCAAGGCTATTGTCGATTCTCAACCTCTTTACCTTTCTGCCAGTCTAATTTTCGACCAGAGTTTTCCAACCTTTGAAATTCTCAAAAGTTTCATCCTTAGTTTTCTGGATGAATACCCATAACTTTCTGGAATAATCATCGACTATGGATAGAAAATACCTTGCTCCTGAATATGATGGACACCTTGCAGGCCTCCAGAGATCAACATGAATATAATCAAGGGATCCATGAGTTCTTTGTTTGATTTTGTTGAACTTCACTCTACAAGATATTCCAAGTACACAGGGTTCACAAAATTTTAGCTTTTCGACTTTGTCTCCTCCAAACAGATTTTGTTTCCCCAATTCAACCAGACCCCTTTCACTGGCATGGTTCAATCTCATGGACCAGATTCCTGTCTTCGATAAAGGTTTTGTGGATGCAACATTTGTCGAACCACTTACAACTTCAGCCTCAAGGGTATACAAGCCTTGTTTCTTCACGCATCTCAAGACTTCTTTCATCCCCTTCATAACTCTTAGGATACTTTTCTCTCCTTGAAAAACATATCCCTTCTTGTCGAACTCACCAAGAGAAATCAAATTTCTCTTCAAATCAGGTACATACCTGACTTCAGTCAATAAACTTATTGACTCATCATTGAGCTTGAATCTCACATATCCAATACCTGCAATTTTGCAAGCTTTGTTGTTTCCCAGCAGCACCGATCCACCATCTAAAGGTTGAGAAAAACACAAGAAAAGAGGTTTTAATTGGGTTTCACAAATTTTTCAATAGACTTTGTAACATACACACACCCAAACAAAGGTATGAACCACAGAAAGAAAGAACACGATTGGTTTATCATGGTTCATTTTTAATGAAGCTAATCCAGTCTACCCACCAAGGTGATTTTTCCTTATCACAAGAACTTAATCAACTAATCTTTGACAAGATTACAACAACCTCTAAGTCATCAACGAATTAGACCTCTCGAGTCTATTGACTAACACAATTAGTCATTCAAGGAAAAATTATAACCAACCTCTAAGTTGTTCAACAACAACTTAGCCCTCTCGAGTCTACTGACTAAAACACTTAGTCACTCAAGGAAAATCACTTTAAAAGTGTCACAAGAGTGTTTACAATAGTGCTTCTTAATAAGCAGGTTAAAGCAAATTTAAGAACAATATTTCTACACAAATATGAGTAGTAACTCTTTGTGTTTTGATATTCTTTGACAGGGTATGACTTTTGCATTTTTGACTTGTGAAACATTGTCATTTGCAATGCAACATAGTCTTCTATTTATAACCTCAAGAGATATATGTTGAGGGATAATAATGT
This sequence comes from Lathyrus sativus, assembly GCA_963859935.3. Taxonomy (NCBI): domain Eukaryota; kingdom Viridiplantae; phylum Streptophyta; class Magnoliopsida; order Fabales; family Fabaceae; genus Lathyrus; species Lathyrus sativus. Next base: position 247,415,392 of record OZ012737.1, on the reverse strand, counting down.
CTTTGAGCTATGCTAGCTGTCTTCAATGGTAGAATCCTTGGAGAGCAGAAATAGTAAAAGCTTAGAAAGCTTCTTGGTAAATTCTGAGCAAAATCTTCGCTTTAGACTTTTTTGGGAAATAGTCGTTTGTATGGATTCTTGGCCTTCACGTTTTGCTTTGGACTTTGAGCTTTGATCCTTATCATGTATTTTGAACTTTAACATTAATCAGAGTCTTCATAATCCTTTCTTTAGAAACAAACACTTTCTTGAGGAGCACACATTTTCTTCTTTAGAAACTCTAGTATCTATCAGAATCTTGTTGAGTGCGCTAGAAGTTGATTCCAATGAGAATTGTATATCTACACACTTAAGATAATATTAGAGTACCAAATTGTTACATATAAAATATATGCATTGTTATCATCAAAACTAGAGATTATATGCAGAAAGAAGATCTTCTTCTAACAATTTCCCCCCTTTTGATGATGACAAAATCGTGTATTTTAATGAAACAATGTATATGATTTAATGTGCTAAAGATATCTGACTTCAGTTTTAGAATACTCACCCTGAGATAGACAAGCTCCCCTTAAGCTTATATCTCTTGTTTACTTCTTCTTAGTTGAATTATTTTTGCAATGTTTACCCCCAAAAGCTTCTAACGGAACAATCCTGCAACTTCTTTCACATGCTTGTATATATGGTTTTAGAATGTGAGCATGAGTTTTTAGAGAGCATATATATATATATATATATATATATATATATATATATATATATCAAAATTATTCCTACTTTTACTCCCCCTTTTTATCATAATCAAAACGAGTTTTATAAATAAGATAGACGATACAAAAAATGCAGAATCTAACAAAAATGACAAGGGTAAGCCCTAAAGTACCTAGGGAAGGGAAGTAGAAGAAGTCTTTGCACGAAGTTGAGTAAGCATATCCTTGATGGAGTGACTAACTTCATCTTGACTATCCAACCTTTCTTGGACCGTTTTCTGATTTTTCTGCAAATCTACCAATGTTTGTGCCATAATTGGGAGAAAATTATTATCAGGAGGTGATGTGTTGCCAGAGACACGTTTTTCAGCAGCAGCTTGTAGGACATCTTCTCTTTCTGCAGCGACTTTCTTTTCAGCTTCCTTCTTGGCAATCTCAGCAGCAATTATATCAGCTTCTTTTCTTGCTTTTTCAGCAAACCTTTCTCTTTCTTTCCTCTTTTCTAGTCTTACTTCTGCTTGACTTACACACATTTCTTTAACTTGATTCGAGAAACACTTGATTTCCTAAATCTATTTTGTTAGCCAAGTGTTAAAGAGATTCCAATTTGTATTCAGAAGGGTAGGCTCTTTACTAAAATTGGATTCTACATAGAGCCATTGGGCTTTAGTGGCAACATCTTCCTGAAAGCTAGAAAGAACATCAGCCAGTATTTTGCTAGGAGGTTGATGATCAGAAGTCTGAGAATCAGGATGAGTGTCACCATCAAATGCAAATCATGTATAGAAGGATGTGAGAGAGTCTAGAGAGGTAATGTGTGCTGAGGGTGGCGGAGAAAACAAATATTCTGATGGGATTGTGACAAAGATTGGATATATAGTTTCTGAAGGAGAGATGGAAACAGGTGAAACTAAGGATGAGAAGGCATATCCTAAAAGGGATATAAGAGCAACAATGATGGAAATGGTTGTTATTGAAGAGGTTGTTATTTTGGATTTTTCAAGAGGAGCGGAAACACAAGGTGGTGTAGGTGGGATGGCGAAGGTTGTGACTGTGGTTGAGACTGATGGTGGTAGAGGCAGAATTTGTGACACAAGTGTTCTGGTATCTGACCCAGAAGCAACCAATGTTGAGGAATAAGAAATTTTACTTGTTGGAGCGGAGGAAACAACAGTTTCAGAGTTCATGGAGGAATTTCCCGATTCCTTATGCCCTAACTTCTTCTTCTTTGTAGTCATGACCTTTAAGGAAATGTGTTTCCTTTTGTAAGGGTTTGGTGGTTCAGCTAGGACTTGGTCAAACGAGATTCCAGGCACATCATGACCCTCTTTTTCAAGCTAGTCTAAGTAAGCTTGTAGAACATGTGGTGGATCAACTTGGGTGAAAAGAGGATAGTTGTCAACAATTGTCCTTCGTCCTTTTATACTTTCAAAGTTTGTATCCATAGTGGGTTAAACAGTGATCTCTTTGATAACAGACATACTTTTGACATTATTGATATTGAAAGGTTTCCCAATATCTTCACCAAGATCACTAGCTAAGTTATGTTTAACCAAATGATCTACAAGACCACTTTCTATTAGAATATCTGAAATGATTCTTCCCAAAAGGAATATGCCCTTTTAGCTTATCCCTTGAGTCTCTGACAGGAGTCTTGAAGGAACTTGAATAGAGTTGATGGAAGATCCATTTTCACTCCTTCCTTCAAAAAGTATAGCATGTACTTTTGATCAGTATTAGCATAGTCGGAGGAAGTTGTTGAAGGTCTGGTGTGAATGCAACCCAGAAAATGCTTGAACTAAATGCGAAGGTGTTTGGACAAATCTGTTGCCTTAGGTTTTGATTTCTCATTAGAGTGTTGAGTGTAGATCAAAGGTATAACTGTTTGATTTAGGAAAATTTTCTTGCTACTCATGTTATAGACACGCTTGCCCTTATTGAATTCCATTCCCTGTAGAGTAGCAATTGATTTTTCGAGGATGAAAACCCGTTTTCCCTTAACCTCAGAAACAACATAATGATCATCAGCATTAGCATGAACCCAAAAAATCTCTTACCAGAGTGGTGTAGACGGGGCCGAAAAGACGCTTGAAATAATTTTCCCAGCCTTGATTCTTTACATCAGTAGTCAAATCCACACCATTTTCCTTTAGGTTTTCAAAATCAACTAAAAGTATATAGCAAACTTCCAATTCTTTAGGGGCTATTTTTAGATAGAGTTCTTCAATTCGATTTAGAATGTGAATTTGCTGTTGTTGAGGAGCAACCACTATTTGGGGCATGATTTGAGATATCGAAAATTTGAAGTCTGTACTGGATTGTTGAGAAGAGCCTGTGTGTTGTTCCATTTGTTTAAAGAAGTTATAAAGTTCTTGTTGTTGAGCATCCATGAATGAAGAAGTTTCTCAGAGAGGACATTTGGATTTGAAATTTAGGTTTAAAGTGTATGAAGTGAAGTGAATAGTGTGTGATGAAGAGAATAGTGAGTAATAAAGAAAATAATTGATTACTGTTTCTTGAAAAAGATCAAAAAAAAGGAAAAAGTAATAATGATTTCAACCTACTCTCAAGACATCCCAATGCTCAAGGTGTCACTCAATCATCAAAATATGATTTACACGTGTAAGAGTGAATCATAGCCGTCAGTTTGAATTTTCACCGTTTGATGTTCTCAAGGATAAGAAAACCAAAAAAAGTTTCTGACTTGAGATGTTTCTGATTAAGATAGTTTCTAAATGGTAGAAATTTCAAGAGATCAGAAACACATTAAAATGAATAAGACCAGAATTACAATTTTACAGAAGGTGCTAAACAATAGAAGATTCATTTTGGACAAAACTCCATTTTCAAATGTTTCATAATGAATAAGAATCTATCTTTAGCTGGGGTTTTGTAAAAATATCACCCCATGGATGATCTGTATCAATGAATTGTAAGGGGATAATCTGTTTCAAAACATAGTCTCTAATAAAATGATGTTTGATTTCTATGTGTTTAGCCCTAGAATGCAAAATAATATTCTTACTTAAGCAAATAGTTGTAGTGTTGTCACAATAGATAGGAATGTTACTCTCATATATCTGAAAGTGTTCAAGCTGATTTTTCATCCAGAGAATATGAGTGCAACAAAGTGATGCTGAGATATATTTTGTTTCTGCAGTAGATAAAGCAATTGTAGATTATTTTTTGCTTCCCCATGAGACGAGATTGCTACCCAGAAACTGAAAGTTCCCAGAAGTACTCTTACGTTCTATTCTGTCTCCAGTATAATCTGCATCACAGAAACCCGATAGCTTGTATTATGATGTTTTCTCATACATCAAGCCAATGTTAGAAGTTTCCTTCAGATACCTTAGGATTCTCTTAACAGCAACTAAGTGATGTTCCCTTAGATCTGATTGAAAACGAGCACAAAGACACACACGCTGAAAAAAATATCTGGTCGTGAGGCAGTCAGATAGAGAAGAGAGCCTATCATACCATGATATAGCTTCTGACAAACATTTTTACTTATTTCATCTTTCTCCAAAATGCAAGTAGGATTCATGGGAGTTTTAGTTGGCTTGCTTTTTGTCATATCAAACTTCTTTAGAAGTTCCTTAGTATATTTTCCTTGATGTATAAACGTGACTTCTGGAGTTTGATTTATTTGAATTCCCAGAAAGTACTTTAACTCTTGCATTAGGCTCATTTCAAATTCTGCATGCATTAGCTTAGAGAAATCTTGACATACAGAAGTATTAGCAGAACTAAAAATTATATCATCTACATAGATTTGGCATATTATGAGGTCGTTTCCAAAGTTCTTACAAAAGAGAGTAGTATCCACTTTTCCTCTGGTAAAGTCATTTTCTAAAATAAAAGAACTTAATCTTTCATACCAAGCTCTGGGAGTTTGTTTAAGACAATACAATAACTTTTTAAGTTTAAAAACATGTTATGGAAACATAGAGTTTTAAACACCTGGAGGTTGGTGAACATATACTTCTTCAGAAATGTAACCATTTAGAAACCCACTTTTAACATCCATTTGATATATTAGTATTATGAATAACAACAAAAGAGATGAGAAGGTGTATAGATTCTAACCTAGCGGTTGGAGCAAAGGTTTCATTATAGTCAATTCCTTATTGTTGACTGTAACCTTGTGCGACTAGTCGTGCTTTGTTTCTAACAACTTCTCCTTTCTCATTTAATTTTTTCTGAATACCCATTTGGTTCCAATAACATGAGTTACCTTGGGCTTAGGCACTAGGTCCCAAACATCATTCTTGGAGAACTAATCTAGCTCTCCTTGCATTTCCAGTATCCATTCATTGTCCTGAAGTGCTTCTTCACAAGATGTTGGTTCTATCAGAGATACAATCCTAAGAGTACTTCTTCATAATGTTTGAATGTAGATTTTGTTCTGACAGGTTCAACTTTATCTCCTAGAATTAAATCTTTAGAAACAGATTGTCTAAGCCTTTGTCCTTTCTGCACGGAAGGATATTCATTTTCTTCTAATGTATCAACATGTTTTAGGTCTATGATTTCATAGTCTTTTGTCCTATCTCCAGAACCATTGAAGGTATCTTCTAAATCTGCAAAATTCTTAACTAGCTTTGAAATTTCTAATTCAAACTTATCATTAAATTTAACATGGGTTGATTCCTTAACAATACGTGTTTTTGTATTGTATACTCTGTAGCCTTTAGAGCGTTCTGAGTATCCTAACATAATACACTTTTGTGCCTTAGAATCAAACTTGTTTAGATTCACTTTAGTATTCAAAATAAAACACGAACATCCAAAAGGATGAAAGTAAGAAATGTTGGGTTTTCTTCCTTTACATAGTTCATAAGGAGTCTTCTCCAGAATGGGTCTAATAGAGATCCTATTCTGGATATAACATGATGTGTTCACAGCTTATGTTCAGAAGTACTTAGCCACATTAGTTTCGTTGATCATAATTCTGGCCATTTCTTGCAACGTTCTATTTTTCCTTTCTACAACTTCATTTTACGGAGTTCTAGAACAAGAGAAATCATGAAATATACCATTAGAATCAAATAGTTCTTCAAACAGTTGATTCTCAAATTCGCCATCATGACCACTTCTAACTCTAAAAATCTTAGAATTAAATTCATTTTGCAGTTGAGAATATAAACTTGTAAACATAGAATGCGACTCATTCTTCTGCCTAAGAAATTTCACCTATGTCTAACGACTATAATCATCAACGATGACAAGTCCATACTTCTTGCCACTGATTGATGTTGTTTTGATGGGGCCAAACAAGTCAATGTGTAGAAGCTCCAAAGGTCTAGAGGTGGAAACAACATTTTTAGATTTAAAAGATGTTTTTTAAAACTTGCCTTTCTGACATGCTTCACAGAGTGCATCTGAAGTAAACTTTAGCTTAGGCAGGCCTCTGACTAAATCAAGTTTTTTTAGTTGAGAAATTATCCTCATGCTAATATGACCCAAGCATTTATGTCACACCCATTTCTCTTTGTTAACAGACATTAAGCACCTAACATCTTGGTTTTTAAGGTCAGAAAGCTTAATCTTATAAATGTTGTTTTTCCTCTTTCCAGTGAAGAGAACAGTTCCATCTTTCTGACTAATAGCCTTGCGCGTTTTTTGATTGAAAATAATGTCATAACCGTTATCACTTAACTGGCTTATGGATAAAAAATTGCACATTAATCCCTCAATATAGATTACATTAGATATAGAAGGAAGAAATCCATTACCCACTATTCTAGAACCTTTGATTCTTCCTTTCCGGTCTCCTTCGAACCCTACGTATCCAGCATCTTTAAGTTTTAGGCTTTAGAACATATGTCTTCTTCCCGTCATGTGTCGCGAGCATCCAGAGTCCAGGTACCATGACCAGTGTTTTAACTCTGCTGCATAAGATATCTGCAAGATATACTATTTTATCCTTTGGTACCCATAAACTTTTGGGTCCTTTTAAATTAATGTTCATAGAGTTTCTGATAAACCTAGGTTTTCTTGTAGCATTGAATTTTCGTGTCTGTGCTGGTGTAAGAAAAAGGAGATACATGTTTGTTTTCTTGAGAAGGTTTTTGATCATCATTGTCAGAATCATAACCTATTCCTCTTTTTCCATTGTGGCTAACACCATAGATCATACAAGCCATTCTACTTCTATCTATACTATTATTCAAGAATTTCTGAAAAGCCTTATCATACTTATATAAGATGGTTTCATAAGAAGGAGTAGCTTTAGAAAGAGTTTCTTCGAGTTTTAAACATTTTTTGTTAAGAAAAACATTTTCTCTATCTAAGACAACATTTTCATATTTTTGTTTTAAAACCTCTTTCTCAAGCTTGACATTTTCTTTAACTTCATATTGAAAATCCTTTTTCATATTCTTGAATTTTTGTTAAAGTTTCTGATACCTTTTCAGAGATTCAGAAAGACATAATTCTAAGTCGACACGAGAAAGTTCAGAAAATACCTCTTCTGAGTCGGACTCAGTTTTTGTTGCAACTTCTTCAGATGTTATGGCCATGAAGGCTATGTTGGCGCGCTCATCTTCAGAATCGGATTCCAAAACTTCAGAATCAGAATTATCCCATGTTGCCATAATACCTTTGTTCTTCCCTTTAAACATGTTCTTCTTGAATTTTTCTTTTCTAAAGCTTTCCTTTGTGAGCTTTGGACAATCTTGTCTATAGTGCCCAGGTTCCTTACATTCATAACAAGTTATCTCATTACTTGCTTTTCTTCTTGAAGATCATTTTGGATGATCTCCTCTGTTTTTGGATCCTCGAAAGTTGTTTTGTTTGTTTCTCCAAAGTTGTTTGACTCTTCTGGATAAGAGAGACAATTCGTCCTCGTCACCAGAATCATCACAATCAGAGTTTTCATCTTCATTTTGAACGACCTTGTTTTTTCTTACTTACTTCTTTTTGGTCTTGATCTTAAGGCAACATATTTAACCTTTTTCTGAGGTTCATCTTCTTCTAGCCCTATTTTATGAATTATGAGTGAGCTAATTAATTCTTCAAGACTTATATTATTCAGATCATTGGACAACTTCAGTGCGGTAACCATTGGTCTCCATTTTTTAGGAAAACGTCTCACAATTTTTTTTAGCATGATCTGCAGTAGTGTACCCTTTGTCCAAAACTTTGAGTCCTGCTACCAGGGTTTGGAATCTTGAGAACATGGATTCAATAGTTTCATCTTCTTCCACCTTGAAGGCTTCATATTTTTAGACCAACGCAAGAGCGTTGGTTTCCTTGACTTGAGTATTGCCTTCGTGTGTCATTTTCAAGGAATAAAAAATATCTTTTGTTGTACCTCTGTTAGTAATTTTTTCATACTCATTTTATTAGACAACATTTAGAAGAATGGTTCTTGCTCTGTGATGATTTTTGAAATCTTGCTTTTTCTCATCACTCATTTTGCTTCTTGGAATGAGCATTCCAATAGCAAAAAATGGTGTTTCATAACCATTTGTCACTATATCCCAGAGATCTGCATCATAATCTAAAAAGAAACTCTTTATTCTATCTTTCCAGTAGTCAAACTTTTCTCCATCAAATACAGGAGGCATGACATTGTAATTGTCTCTTTCATTTGTGTTGGAAGCGGCCATAGAGTCTTTCTCACGTTGGATCTCTCTACACGGTTAAGGGTTTGATATGAAAATCAATAAAAGAGCCGGAGCTCTGATACCAATTGAAGGTTGAGAAAAACACAAGAAAGGGGGTTTGATTTGGGTTTTACAAATTTTTCAATAGACTTATTAACACACATACCAAACAAAGGTATGAACCATAGAAAGAAAGAACACAATTAGTTTATCCTAGTTCACTGTTAACGAAGAAAATCTAGTCCACCTGTCAAGGTGATTTTTCCTTATCACAAAGACTTAATTCACTAATCTTTGACAAGATTACAACAACCTCTAAGTCATCAATGGCTTAGCTCTCTTGAGTCTACTGATTAACACACTTAGTCACTCAAGGAAAACTTATAACCAACCTCTAAGTTATTCAACAACAACTTAGCCCTCTCATGTCTACTGACTAACACACTTAGTTACCGAATGAAAATCACTTAAAAATGTTACAAGAATGTTTACAATAGTGCTTCTTAATAAGTTGTTTACAATAGCTCTCTCGAGTCTACTGATTAACACACTTAGTCACTCAAGGAAAACTTACAACCAACCTCTAAGTTGTTCAACAACAACTTAGCCCTCTTGATTCTACTGACTAACACACTCAGTCACTCTAGGAAAATCACTTAAAAAGTGTTACAAGAATGTTTACAATAGTGCTTCTTAGTAAGCAGGTTGAAACTAATTTTAAGAACAATATTTCTACACAAATATGAGCAGCAACTCTTTGTGTTTTGTGATTCTTTGACAGAGTATGTACTTTTGCGTTTTTGACTTGTGAGTCATTGTTATTTGCAATGCAACATAGTCTTCTATTTATAACCTCAAGAGATATACGTTGAGGGATAAGAATGTATTTGATCTAGGCTAGCTGTCTTCAACAGTAGAATCCTTGGAGAGCAGAAATAGTACAAGCTTAGAAAGATTTCTGGTCAATTCTGAGCAAAATCTCTGCTTTAGACTTTTTTGAAAAGATCTGTTTGTATGGATTATTGGCCTTCACATTTTGCTTTGAACTTTGAGCTTTGATCCTTATCATGTATTTTGAACTTTAACGTTGATCAGAGTCTTTAGAATCCTTTCTTTAGAAACATACGCTTTCTTGAGGAGCACATATTTTCTTCTTTAGAAACTCTAGTATGTATTAGAATCTTGTTGAGTTGCGTTAGAAGTTGATTCCAATGAGAATTATATATATATATATATATATATATATATATATATATATATATATATATATATATATATATATATATATATATATATATATATATATATATATATATATATATATATATATATATATATATATATATATATATATATATATATATATATATATATATATATATATATATATATATATATATATATATATATATATATATATATATATATATATATATATATATATATATATATATATATATATATATATATATATATATATATATATATATATATATATATATATATATATATATATATATATATATATATATATATATATATATATATATATATATATATATATATGCATACTTAAGATAAAATTAGAGTACCAAATTGTTACATATAAAATATATGCATTGTTATCATCAAAACTAGAGATTATATGCAGAACTAAGATCTTGTTCTAACACCATCTTGATCACATAGCTCCCTGAATAATTCTTTGTTTGGAGTCATGTGCCAAGTGCAACTTGAATCCATAATCCTGTCTTTTCTTGAGTCACTGCTTGAAAACACAAGAACATCATATGATTCGAAGTCATCTTGAACAATGGCTTCATTGCCATTATCCTTACCTCCATGAACTTTTAGGTGTTCAGAGCATACTTTTCTTTTGTGAACCTCCTTCTTACAGTGGTAGCATCAAATACCAGATGTCTCTCCACTATAAGACTTCTGCTGACTTTTACCTTTCTTCTTGTCGAACTTACCATCCTTTCGCAAGAATTTTCCCCTAACGGCCAAACCTTCACCAACGGTCGAAGGTTTTTGCTCTTTTTGTTTGTTAAAGTCCTTAGAATACAAGGCTGATTGAGCTTCTTCAAAGCTTATGGACTCTCTTCCATACATAAGAGTTTCTTTGAAGTTGTAATGCCCAATTTAATTAGTTAGTCTTTTTGGTGTTATTTTATTCCGGTGTGTCCTGATGTGGGGGGGTGTGTCTGAGTGCGTTGGTGAGTACCCTTAATTATGGAGATCATTTAATAAACTATAGAATTTAATATTAATATAATATAATTAATAATGATAATAATTTAATAATAATAGTAATATTGTTATTTCATTGTTATTATTATTATTATTATTATTTGTATTATTATTAAATTAAGTAAAGAAAATATAATGGAAGGGAGAGGATAAAAAATGATAGAAGAGAAAGTGGAAATAGAAGGAGGAAGAGAAAGAAAGAGGAAGAAGAGAAAAGGAAAGGGAAAGAGAGGAGAGCTTGGATTCTTCAAGATCAACCTTGAGGAATCAATTAATCGAGGTAAGGGTGTGAAACTTTGTGATTCTATCCATGCATGTGATTATGTAGGGATTGTTTGGGTGTTTTTGTGCAGTTTGCCATTTTAGGTCGGAAATGGTTTAATCGGTAGAATTGATATTTTATCGGGTAAAATCTGGATTAAGTCGTGTAGTTTAGTCAGGAAATGTTGGGCTAAGACTACAAAAACTGGTTTGGTGAAAATCGGGTGATTTGTGAGCTTCTGATGATTTTTGGACAAATGGGATTTTGGTGTATCGCAGAATTCGCTAGGTGAGCAGCTAGCGAGCGATCCAGTGAGTGTTCACTAAGGCTTCTCTAGGCGAGCTGGGTAGCGAACCCTTCCAGTAGCCACTGTCTGCCTTCGCTAAGCGGGTGAGGCAGTGAGCGTTCGCTAGGCCTTCTCTAGGCGAGTGAGCCAGCGAGCATGACAACAACTTGTTTTATTTTTGTTGTTTCCATCCAATGTTGATGTTTTCAATATATAACGTATAGCTTGTGTGTTGTATTATACTATGTTGTGGGTAGTCGTATGGCGTGAATCCTAGATTGTAAATTGTGAGGTGTGAAATGTATCCTTGTGGCAAATTGATCCCTTTGGTCATGATGGGTATAGATATGGTGTTTAATGGTGAAGAATGTATACTTGGTGTTAAGATGTGAATTTCCTAATATTTAATGTAATTAATATAATTGAGTGGTGTGTAATATATATATGATGCATGGTGATGTGATAAGGAGGATCGTGTGCACTTAGTGTGCTTGAGTTTATTTGTTGTGCATATGGTGTCGTGCATATCATGGTGTTTTGGTGGGATGAATCGTTGCTCAGGAGGAGTGTATGCGATTCACCCGTACACCTTTGTGGAGAATGGTGGGATGGATCATTGCTCAGGAGGAGTGTATGCGATCCATCTATACTCCTTTGTGGAGGATGGTGGGATGAATCGTTGCTCAGGAGGAGTGTATGCGATTCATTCGTACTCTTTTATGATGGGGATAGATCATTGCCAAAGAGGGGTGTATGTAATCTATCCTGGGTTCGATTGAATGAACCAATGAGTCGGTACCGCATGCATGGTGTTGAGTTGCATGTTTGCATTATTGCATGTTGTGTTTGATGTTTGGACAGTAGGTCGTGGTTGATGCCTGTTGGGCGATATTTTATAATTACTACTTTTGATCATGTACCTTATTACTGATAATTTTTATCATGTTTCTCACCCCTTTATTGTTGTGGTGGTCTATGCTTCTTCGGAAGTGCAGACAATCCAGGTACATAGCTAGCTTGGACAGTGGTGTGCAGGTCGAGTCTTAGGATGCTCTGTTACGTAACACGGGACTTGGGTGTTTACTCTTATTATGATGGAATTTGTTTTATTCCTGTGACGTATCATATTTTGGTGAACCTTGTTAATGAATGACTTTATGTAATTTGGCGGATGGCCGAGAATGTTGAATTAATGATTACTTCCGCTGTTTTATTTTGAAAACCATCTATTGATGTTGAATTATTTGAGGTGATATCCCACTTTTGAGGAGAAACTCTGATGTTTACTTGAATTAATTGTATTTTATTTTAATTTTGGGAAGTGGGGTGTTACAATTGGTATCAGTGCAGGTCGGTCCGTCCGGCCAGTGTAGTAGTTGAGTCTGTCCTTAGGATAGAGACTGTGTACCTTTTAACCTAGTGTCGTTATGATTGAGCAGTATGGCAGGAAGGAATGATGCTGCTTTGGCTGCCGCTATGCAAGTAATGGCGCAAGTGGTCGCTAATCAGAATCTAGCTGCGGGTGCGCAATTTAGCAATTTAGCACATTTTCGGAATAACAAGCCACCGACGTTTGAAGGAGGAATTATGGATCCTGAAGCTACATAGAAATGGCTGAAGGCAATTGAGAAAATTTTCAGGACAATGGGTTGTAGTGATGAGCAAAAAGGTGAAGTTTGGTACTCACATGCTGGAAGGAGAGGCTGAGGCTTGGTGGGACAACAGTCGCCAAAGATTGGAGACTGCAGGAACTGCGATTACTTGGGATGTGGTTCGAACGGGTTTTTTGGAAAAGTATTTTCCGGAAGATATACGAAGTGCTAAGGAGATAGAGTTTTTGGAGCTGAAGCAGGGTAATCTGACTGTAGCAGAGTATGCTACTAAATTTGAAGAACTGGTACAATATTGTCCTTATTACAATACTGAAGCGGCAATGACCTCCAAGTGTTGAAGTTTGAAAACAGGCTGCGTCCGGAAATTAAGATGGGGATCGCTTGTCAAAAGATCAGGAATTATCCTGAGCTGGTAAGCAGAAGCAGAATTTATGATAATGATAACATGGCCAGGATTGCACACTATAAGGATGTGAATGACCGTAAAAGTAAGAAGAGATTTGTTGGTACTCCTTATAGTGTTCCTGCGGATAAGGGAAAACATAAGGTTGTTGCTGATAAGAAGCTCAGAGAAGGGAAAACATCTGCTGATTTGAAATGTTTCTGGTGCGATGGCGTGGGGCATCGTGCTAATGATTGTCCTAATGAGGTAAAGAAGTGTTTCAAGTGTGGTAAGCCAGGCCATGTGATAGCGGATTGCAGGGCCACTATGCCTACCTGTTATAACTGTGGTGAGAAAGGTCATGTCAGTACACATTGCGAGAAGCCGAAGAAGCCTCAGGCGTCTCAGGCCAGCGGTAAAGTATTTTCTATGGTAGGAACTCAATCGGCTAGCGAGGAGCGTTCTATCAAAGTTACTTGTTTCATCAATAATATTCCTTTGACTGCTATGATTGACACGGGTGCAACCTACTCATTCATTTCTGTTGATTGTGCGAAGAGATTAGGATTGGTGTCGTCTACTCTTGAGCGATGGATGATTATTGAAACACCCACTATTGGTTCAATGACTACTTCTTTGGTGTGTTTGAAGTGTCCACTGATTATTTTCAGCAGAGACTTTGGAGCGGATCTGACTTGTCTACCACTTGGTAATTTGGATGTTATTCTGGGTATGAACTGGTTGGAGTTCAATCGAGTCTACATCGATTGTTTTCGGAAGGTGTTGTTGTTCCTTACTCCAAAAGAGGAAGCGTTGGCGAATTCCTTGTCTAATAAAGAATTGAGGACCTTTTTTGAGGACAAAGCTAAAATGTTTGCTTTATTTGCATCGTTTTCTGTTGACAGCAAAACGTCAATGAAAGAGTTGGCAATGGTGAATGAATTTCCCGAAGTGTTCCCTGATGATATTACCGAATTACCTCTGACGAGAGAAGTTGAATTTAACATTGATCTTGTTCCTGGTACAAGGCCTATATCTATGGCACCGTACAAGATGTCGGCAGTGGAATTGGCTGAATTGAAATATTAGATTAGAGAGTTGTTGGATAGGAAGTTTATCAGACCGAGTGTGTCACCGTGGGGAGCTCCAGTGCTGTTGGTAAAGAAGAAGGATGGTAGTATGTGCCTGTGCATCGATTACCGTCAGTTGAATAAAGTGACCATTAAGAATAAATATCCTCTTCCAAGGATTGATGATTTGATGGATCAGTTGGTGGGAGCTCGTGTGTTCAGTAAAATTCACTTGAGGTCGGGTTACCATCATATCAGAGTGAGAGAAGGTGATATTTAGAAGACGGCATTTAGGACTCGTTATGGACATTACAAATATGTTGTAATGCCTTTTGGAGTGTCTAATGCGCCAGGAGTGTTTATGGAGTATATGAACAGAATCTTCCATTCTTATTTGGATCAGTTTATTGTTGTGTTTATTGACGATATACTGATTTATTCTAAGTCTGATGAAGAGCATGCAGGACATTTGAGAATTGCTTTACAGGTGCTGAAAGATAATAAGCTATTTTCTAAACCATCAAAGTGTGAGTTCTAGATGAAGACAGTGAGTTTCTTGGGGCATGTAATATCTGGTGATGGTATAGCGGTGGACCCATCGAAAGTGAGTGCAGTGTTGCAGTGAGAACCGCTGAAGACAGCAACGGAAATTAGAAGCTTTTTGGGTTTGGCAGGATATTACCGAAGGTTTATTGCAGGGTTTTCTAAATTGGCATTGCCATTGACTTAGTTGACGAGAAAGGATCAAGTTTTTGTGTGGGATACTGCTTGTGAAGAAAGCTTTGAGGAACTGAAGAAGAAATTGACTACAACACCGATGTTAGTGTTGCCAACTCCGAGTGAACCTTTTGTGGTGTATTGTGATGCGTCTAAGATGGGATTAGGCGAAGTTCTTATGCAGAATGGTAAGGTAGTGGCGTTTGCTTCGCGGCAACTGAGGGTGCATGAAAGTAATTACCCTACCCATGACCTTGAATTGGCTGCGGTAGTTTTCGTGTTAAAGATCTGGAGGCACTATTTGTATGGTTCGAGATTTGAGGTGTTTAGTGACCATAAGAGCCTGAAATATCTGTTTGATTAGAAGGAACTAAATATGAGACAGAGAAGATGGTTGGAATTCTTGAAGGATTATGATTTCAGCTTAAGTTATCATCCAGGAAAGGCAAATGTAGTGGCAGATGCTTTGAGCTTAAAAACAATTCATATGTCGGCTTTGATGGTGAAAGAAATGGAACTACTTGAGCAGTTCAGAGATTTGAGCATGGTTTGTGAGATTACGGCAGATGGTGTGATGTTGGGCAAGTTACAAGTGAACAATGATTTCTTGGATATGATTAGAGAAAACCAAAAGCTAGATGTGAAGTTAATGGATTTGATGCCAGGAGTAGGGAGTGACTCCGATAGTGATTTTAAGTTGGACAGTGCAGGTGTGCTGAGATTCAGAGGCAGGATTTGTGTGCCGGATAATGACGAACTGAAGAAGTCAATTCTGAGTGAAGGATATCATAGTAGTCTGAGTATCCATCCGCATTATGTTCCAGTCTATAGTTAGCTCCAGTCTGATATCTGTGTCGAGGAATCAGCTTGACGACTCAAAGAGACACTAGAAGATAAAGACAACTGGGCATGAGTTACTGGTCATACATATGATATGAAATGGATCATGCAAAGATGCAAATAGAATGCAATGGTTTCAAGAACTTCAACGGTCGATTGCGAATGTTCTTTTTTTTTAGGAAAGCTGGAAAAGTTTTTGACTTTAAAATGTAAGACTTTTTGAATTTGTAAAGGACTGTTGAATTCCTTGAAACTAGGAATCATATGATGCTTTATGGATGCAATGCACACACACAAGAAAACAAAAGTCCTAGGTTAGAGGAACATGAGCGGAGCCAAGGTCTACCCATCCCCATAAGGTATGTACTAAGGTTAGTTGTACCTGCAGAACAAAGGTTCTAAGTCGATGCCCAAAGTCATTAGTCCATCTTTCGGATATTAATAATTTCCCGACTGACTCGGTGATTAATAATATTCTCAATAGAACCTCTTTTGAGTGTAGTATCGCGTAGCAACTATTTTGGGACTACTCCCTTATAGTCCTTGCACTACGTCCTAGATAAGGCCAAAGTGGGGTTAAAGGTAACTACGGTCCCCAGTATCACAGGCTCCAATCGAGAATAGTAAGTGTTTTCACGAGTACTCGTTCAACAAAACCATTTTCGAAAGGGCCTCAACTGAGTGGTGATTCTCAAGTCAGCTTGGTCGGGATTCAACTCCCTATAAGCCTCGTCGAATATATCACTTTCCTATAATAATGTCACTCAAGTCCGGGTGTAAGACTTATCTTACAATAACGATACCCCCAAGCAAGGTACGATTATATATACAAGCAAACAAATAATAAAGCAAATGGCATACAGAAAACAAGTTAGGGGTAACCCTTAAAAAATATGACTCTCCCTAGTGAAGTCGCCATTTTCTGTTGCGGTGAGAATAGGATATCAAATTATTAATTAATTTGAATCACATCTTTAGTTCAAAACCGATCTTTGATTTATCCGAAGGAAAAGGTCAAAAGAAGGAAAACCTAATTTTTGTATCGTAAACAATGCGGGGAGAGATCTAGGTAAGGGGTTGGTTAAGCTTAGGGAAGGTATTAGCAGCCTAAACTTATGAAGTACTCTACAGGAACCTTTTGTTTAAATTTACTATTTGCTTTAATCATTTGCTTGAAGATATATACTAAGCTAAGGGTTAAGAGTGACAGAGAGACCTGAGGGTTAGTCCTAAGTTTACTCGGCAAGATTCGCATCTTGTGCCTACGTATCCTGGGTAGGGAATGGAATCAGAGTAATCGTAGTTCCCCTTGAAAGGGAGGTTAGAAACTTCTTGACTGTGGTCAAGGTTTCAATGGGGAGTAAGCGTTCATATGGAAGCACTTACGTGGAGTTCGGTGACTCCTATTTCTACGTTGAAAATTTGAATGAAATTTAAAAGGGTAAACTAGGTATTCCATGGCGGGAAACCCTAAAACGGAGTTCGATGATTCCTTGACCTAATGCTAGTGTAATTCGGTCCACGGCGGGACGCCTATGCATCAGGGTTTTGAAAGGGTCAAAGGTTAGGGTTATTGACTCAGAGGTCAAACGGCTATACCTACTCCTTTCGAGGGGCGTTAACGGGAAATAATGCAGATGATAAGTTATTATATGGCGGGATTGAAATAGATGAAAAATATGAAAACAGTAAGAAAAGTACAATGCGACGATTACTCGCGTAAATTACAACCATAAAAAATATAAGGAAATAAAGCGACGATAGACTCGCATCATTACAACTGAAAAATTGAAATATGAATAACAATCATGAAGTGGTAAGCAGAGACAAACGAGAATTAAATGACTGTCAGATGAAAAGTGAAACGGCTAGATTATGAATTCTTTTATTTTTTGAATTTTTATTTAAAAAGGAACAATTAATTTAATGTTGAAAAGAAAAAGTCAATTTCATTCTTTCTTTTTTTAAAACCATTGTTAGTAATTATGACAAATTTCTTTCTAATTTAACGTAAAGAATTGGAATTCTAAAAACTGTTTTTATTACTAAAAAATATATTAACCACATATTATTATAAAATGTTTTTAAATAATAATTATTAGAAACAAAATAATTTCAAGTTATTAAAAAACTAATTATAAGTTACTAAAATATTGTAATTATGGGTTACTAAATATTTTAATCATTAATTATTAACAAACAATAGAAATAGTTAAAATAACTAAAAAACAATAAAAATAAAATAAAAACAAGAAATGGGAATGAAAGGAAAACGTGTTTGCTGGACTTGATTCCTTAGGGGTTTTTTAACCCTCTTTCTTCCTCTTCATCCGCCGGTGGCTACGTCTTCTTCTTTCCTCTGAATCTCCTTCTCTCTTTGTTTGTCTTGCATGTCTTCTTCTCCAACGGCTCTGGCCCACCATTATTGTTACTTCCCCATCCGTTTTTACATGAAACACAGAACACACCTCTCATCCATTAATAATGTCGGAAACCGTTACCTTTGGACGATTAGGAACGCTTGGCCGACGGTGAAACCTTAAGGTTTTCGCCGCTGCTTCCTGGTGGCTCTAGGTGATTCGCTGGTGATGAGAATAGATATTCTTCTTTCCTGATGCCAATCGGTGACGTTTGGGTTTTCATTTGGGTGTTCTTGTTCTTCTGATGATCGTGGTGATTTTTCTCGGTCCGTTTTGACGAAGATGATGATGAAAACTTTAATGGTTTTCTGAATCTGGATTCTTTTGATGAAGATGAGGTTGAACCTTTTAGGGTGCGCCGTCGCTTGATTTTACTTGATGTTCTCCCCCCTCTTAACTGATGAATATTGATGTGTTTTTATGTTGTTGTTCTTGACTATGGATTCTGGGCTTGGATATTGTTGGATTTGCGCGTTCTTAACGGAGTGTTTTTCGGAGATTTTGTTGTTGTGAACTCGGTACTGAGGGTTTGTTGTTGGCTTACAAACTTGTATGGTTTGTTTGCAGATTTTGTTATGATTTAATTTTTGTTGACGGTTTCGTTTTGTTGTGGTTTGTTATGTTTGCTTCACTGGATTTTGTGGAGATTATTAATGCTTGATTTTCACGGTTTTGTTTGTTATCGCTTGACCTGGAAAAGTGTTTGTTTGTGTGTTGGATCTTGACCTTGCTGTTTCATCCGACTGAAACTTAGAACTTTTAGGAAAAGGTGTTAATGGGTTGTTTGGCAAAAAAAAGCATTTTTTGAATAAGTGCTTTTCCAAGAAGCACCTTTTCTCTAATAATCACTTTTTCTCTAATAATCATTTTTTCTCTCTGGATGCCTTGAAAATAAGAACAGAAGCTGCCGGTTTTTGCCCGATGTGGGAATTGAGTCGGGAGCTGGCGACGGAGCAATCCGTTACCCTCCCGACATACCCAATGATGAACATTTTCTGAGGGTATCAGATCGAAACAAATTCTAACCATTAAAGATGCTTATTTGTCACTGATTTTGCAAGTTCGGAAAGCATCGGAAATTCGAAGAAATCAGAATGAAGACTTTTAGGACAATTAGAAATTTTAGGAAAAAATGTAATCTTAATTGTAAATTTATTTATGTATTTTTTGATATTGTAAAGAGAGAAAAAATTATTTTTTTGAAATTATAATAAAATCATTCATCATTTTTTTAAGATATTGTAATGAAAATGAAATTATTATTATATATATATTTTTGATAAAATGAAATAAAACTACATTATTATTTTTTATGTTAAAATGAAATAAACATAACAATTAAAATGAAATAACATAACAATTTTTTTTTAAATATTTTTTATTAAAATCTCAATCCACTTCATCCGATTAATTCTCATCTCCGATAAAATTTCCGATAACTCTTCTGGTAACTTGAAATAATAACATTATCATAATAAATCCAACTTGCCTGCTTAAACACAAATGACCAAGCTCTTCCGATTAACTTCATCCAAATAAATTAAATTGATTAAATTTATCCGACTCAAATCCTCCATGGAAATTCAACCGACTAAATTCAATTAATTCAACTTACACAATTAAACTATTCCAATTAAAACCACCAGCCTCAATTCAAATGGTTCAAATTTCTTGCATAACTCCGTCCGGTTAAATTGTCCGGCTAAGTTCCGATTACTATGTAACGATCCAGCTCCACTTCAGACAACTCACAGGACTCGGAGATGGAGACCCTAGTCACTTGAGAACTTTCTGAGGGAAACTCAAGCTCCTGAATTGTCGCCAGACTACCAGTTAATGACCATTTTGCCCTCCATTGCTTGAATTGCGGGCAACGGGATTGTTCCTGCAAAATCAACAGACTACGCAAACCTGTTAGTGATTAGTTAAATGCAATGCAAAAGAGATGACGCGCAAAATGAACCTAACAATCTCGGGGCAAAATTTGGGGTATTACACGTCGCATATCGCCCCCAGACGGGACATACACTAAACATTCTAGACGAATGAGAGGAGACCCCTCACTCATCATTTCTCATATGCTTAAGGCTCGTGGCGCACAATGTTCATCATCTTTATTAAGTGTGTTATAATTGTTTTGAGATGAGAAGAGAAAAAGACGCATGGAAGGTCTAAGGGAAATTCGGTCCTAACGTTGTCATGCAAAGTGGCCCTAAGGTCAGGATGCGAAAGAAAATTTTACCCTAATGTTAGCATGCAAAAGATAGACCTGAGGTTGATGTTAAAAGGGACTAACCTACTTGTTATCATGCATGGATTACACTCCTAATGTTTATCCTACTCCAAACTTAATCGAAAATTAAGTTGGACTAGGAGGCCTTAAGGGAGCATGCAAAAACAAGAGAAAACAAGCAAACAAGGCAAAAATAGTAGCTACAACAACGCTTCCTGCATAAAACAACAATAAAATCTATCAAGGCAGCACAACAACATTTAACAACTACTAATTCAGCACAAAATAACAGGTGTAAAAGGCAGGAAATAAGCAAAAATGACATACAACAGCATGTAAATTCAGAACAGAATAGCTGCAGAAAATAGGGCAGCAAGCATGGTTTAACACAACCAACATGAACAAGCATCAATCATGAAAAACTACCAAGAAAAGATGGACACGCATTAATAATTAAAAGTAAGTGTTCAACAAGATTGCATAATCAAGAATCAACAAGAACATCATGCAATTCACATCAATTAATCAATTCAATCGATCATGCGACAAACAGAATCAGAAGCAAATACGAACATGCATCACAAGTCCAACAAGACAATCATCAACAATCAACAATTAACATGTTGTAAATGAGAAAAGCACATGATCATCATATCAAGCAAGCAACATAATCATCTCAAGCATTTATCAACGGAAACCAAAAGTCGCGCGTCGAAGAATCGCAATCAAACAATCAAGCATTTTGAAATAGGTTAAAAACAGTCCACATAAATGCATCACATCATTTCATTAAGGTTAGAGGTGGAAAGAAATCAAAACATGCTTGAAAACAACCAAAAATGACATTCTGGTCCAGTGTTAATCGATTAACCATTTGCAGTGCAAAAGTGGTTAATCGATTAACCCTCTTTGAAAAGCCAAAAATGCTGAAATTTACACTCGTTAATCGATTGACCAATTTTTTACTGCAACTGGTTAATCGATTAACACTGCACCAGAAGCAGAAATATAGCAATTTAAAAGCACTTTCAGCAATTAATCAATTATGCAATTATCCAAATGATCATGTAATCAATTATACATGAATTTAACACCAAAAATCAGTGATCAAACATCAACCAAACTTATCCAAGCATTAAGATCACAAATCACATAGATCAAATCATCGAAATCAATTAAAATTGAGGATCTACATTTTGATTATCCAAATAAGCTCAAAATAAAAGTGGATCTAGAATTAACCAACCTTCAAAGTTGAGATTTGCTTTGGTAAGTGTTGTTCTACTGTAAAATGATATATCCAAGCTAGAAACCCAAGAAAACTTCAAGATCCAAGAGAGATCTTGCAAAAGAAGTGAAGAATGAGCCAAATTAAGTCAAAATTGATCTAAGAATCACTTATAAGCTTGCTTCCAAAACCAGATCCATATCCAAACGAAAATCAAATGATGAATTCAAGTTGATGGAGAAGAAAGATGGAATTTAAGGATTCCAATGAAGAATCAAAGAATTGAAGTGAAAGAGCTCTAATGGAGTTTTGGAGAGTGAGGGAATTGAGAAAAAAAGTTGAGAGAATTTCAGAGCAAATTCTGAAAATGAGAGTGAGTGAGTGTGAAATATGAAATTATGGTGAGGTTTGAAGTGCATTAGCTTAAATAAGCTCTTGGTTAGGAGTAAAAGTATGGTTTGGAGTGAGATTTTGAAAATTGGAATAGGATTAGGAATGGGAATTTGGAGAAAAATTGGATTGGTTTTGGAAATAAATCAAAATTAGAGTGATTCTAAATCCTTTTACTGGTGTAAAAATAATTCACAAATGACCAAAATAGAACCCAAAAATGGCAGCATTGAAAATGCACATATCTAGGCAAAATTTGCTTTGGTTAATCGATTAACCCTTCAAAAATTTAAAAAATTGCGCCATTTGGAGGGAAACTTGCATACTCATCCATTTCCACCAGTTCTAAGCCACGTTAAGCCTTTGAAACTTGCCTTTTGATATGACACCTGTAAAATTACCTGAGATAGCCTGTGACCTGTCTCCTGTGCCAAAAATAATCTACTGAGTAAAATAAAATCAAGCACTCGATGGCTAGACAAAATAAATGTCGAAGCCTCTGACGCTTGCTGTTTAAAACCTTGCAATAAAAGGAGACCTTGAGCCATAGAAATACCTTGATCCCATGTCTCAAGAACCAATGCCATGATATACAGGAATGAAAAAATGAAAATGAACGAAACATAATCCAATCACGGTCAAAATGAAAGGGAAAATTTTGGGGTGTTACAGGGTTTACCTTCTAGATCAAATTGGGGATTTGAAGGTTTTGGACAAGATTACGCATATCTGAATTCGATCTAGTGAAGTCTTTGCAAGAACCAAAGGTTCTTGCAAATAATTAGTGTAGACAGTGAATCAAATAGGTAAATATTGGGTTACATTAATTTTCAATTTGGATTCGATCGAGTGAAGGTTTTGAAGAAATGGGGTTCTTGCAAAGGAGTAGCGTGAGACGGTGAATCAACTTGGCATTGTTGGGTGACTTGATTAAGCTCAAATCAAGGGAAGAGAAAGTATTAAAATCAACATCAAACATAGGGTTGTAGGATTGCATTGCTATATTTATCCTGTAAACTACTTTTGTAAAGTAAGGTTAAATTTCATATTTCAATTCGAGTTCGAATTAAGGGCAGACATACCCATAGCAAGGTCGATTGGGGAACTGCCTATAAATAGTTGTGTACTCTCTCTCTCTCTCTCTCTCTCTCTCTCTCTCTCTCTATATATATATATATATATATATATATATATATATATATATATATATATATATATATATATATATATATATATATATATATATATATATATATATATATATATATATATATATATATATATATATATATATATATATATATATATATATATATATATATATATATATATATATATACTTGTCTATTTATCTCTTTTACATTTCATTTATAAATTGTTGAGTTCATCATTTGTGCGATTAATACGTTTGGTAAATTCTTTTGAAAACCATTTGAAAAACTTTTAGTTGAGTTGATCACAATACTTTAGATTGTGATTGGATTTTAAGATCAACAAAACTATACAAATTTCCAAACAAAATCGATTGCACACATGGTATTCAATAACTTGTCTCAAAAGTATTTTTGTGTGATTTACTCGTTGAGTAGATTTCAAGGGATTGTGAACAAATTTAATTTCTTATCATTATCTTCAATGGCTTTTCATATACATATATCCTAGCTTTTCGATAGTTGTCTGGTTTAGACGAATTGATCTGAGTCTCTTCCGCTAGCCATTGTTTTTTTAAAATAGTTTTTTTAAAGCAATTTTTAGGGAAGTATTCACCCTCTCTCTCTAGATAAGTTGCTTTCGTCTAACAAATACATCTCCAAAGATTTTAAATGTTTTAGTTTCCCAACAACCCGAGATCCATCTCCAAAAAATTTTCATAAATCTTTTTTTATTATTTTCTTGCTTGTAGTGTGAAGGTAAGAAAAATACACAAGAAATGGGGGGCTTGAATTTTGTTCTCTAACTTGCATTGCTTCTGATCAGAGTTCAGATTCTAAATAATAGTTCAGATTCTGATAATATGAATACAACGAAATAATAATCAGAAGTAAGTAAATAAAAAATGAACACGCACAATTTATCTTGGTTCCTCCCAAACCGAGAGTATTCTAGTCCCCTTGCACCACAAGAGATTTTGCACTATAATTAAAACTGATTACAATTACTTATGCCCTCGAGCATAAGACTTTCTCCTGCTCAGACCTTCAGTCTAGGTTTTGTTGCTTAGATTCCACGAATCCAAGACTTCATTGCTTAAACCCATCAAATTTAAGACTTTCTTACTTAGACCTACAGTTAAATACTTGCTTGCTCTATCAGCACCTGATCAAGATTTCTTGCTTGAACCCCTCAGATTCAAGACTTTTTGCTTATACCCTCAAGTACCAGACTTCAGGCTTAGATCCTTAGATCCTAAGACTTCCTTGCTTAAATCCCACAGATTCAAGACTTCTTGCTTATGCCCTCAAGCACAAGACTTTTTGCTTAGAATCGGAGTCCAAGACTTTCTTGCTTAATCAACAATTTGATCAAGGCTTCAATGATCAAGCACATAACAAGAGACTTCCTTGGCTCAAGCACACGATGAAATACTTTGATGCTCAACTACATAGAAAGATACTTTTTTTTCTAAACTACTAAACAACATGTTTATTATAATATATAAGAAGGGGTACCTGATATATAATCAGAGGTACAGTGCAATATCCTTAAAAAAGATCATAATGTTGCACCCCAAAATTTACCCCTTTTTTTTCCTTCTCATTGCATTCATATAGCATTAGCATCTGCATGCCATTGCCCATGTACAGGGGATTGCGTGAGGTGTATTTATAAACAGGAGTTTATCAAAGGTCTAAGCCTAATCAAGAGTTTGTATTCAAGCAATCAAGAGCTTATCACAATCAGAAAGGTCAAAGAGCAGATGAACGTATGTGGTTGTACCTCTTATCTTGGGGGTGTATGAAGGTCATCAAGTGATATTGAATCCATGGTAATGGGTGGTAAAGCATTGAAAGAGATCATGGGATACCTTGAGGGTCATTTTGGAGCTTGGGCAAGTTATTATGCAAGTACAAGAGGCCACAATCAAGATTGGTGCAATTAGGGTTTCCACCTAGTCAACCCTAAGTCAATTGTGAGATTGGAGGAGATTAAGATTCAATTCCAAGAAATTGTGATCATGGAATGTTGTGTTGAGACATGTCATATATCATTTCAAGATCAATTCATCAATATTCAAGAGTGTGAGAAGTTATTGAGCTAGGGTTTCTAAGCTTGACAGTGTAAAATCCCCTGGTGTAGTGCCCAACTTCAAGACCACATAACTCAAGATACAAGTTTCATCTCATCTTGACACCAACATGAGACTTGTAGAGCATGTTCGTAGATTTATTTTGAGTACTAGAAGTGCTTGATAGGATTTATAGAACTCAAGTTATGAAACAAACAAATTACAGGTCATCAGATGAATGTGATTTTGGTACTTGAAAGTCAACCAACTTCCAAGACATTTTTGAGCTAGAAGGATGTCTCTCCTATCCTTGACCCAAACATGAATGTTGTTACACATGATATTAGCTTTCCAAATAGTAATAGAAGTCCTTGATTGTATTTTTAGAACTCAAGATATGGAGCTTGCAAGGCAAGGGTATTTTGGGAAAGTAAGATTATAAGTCATTTTGGATTATAGGTCAATTTCACCACTTTGCATACCTCAAATGAAAATCTTTCCAACTCGAAAGTTGCTCAAAATGGGATCATTTTCTCAACCAAACCTTAAGGTACCATTGATATGGCTTGGATTGGAGATTTGGTGAAGAAACTTTCATGAAAGGAAGCTTGAAAAAGGCTAGTTTGGATCTAATGCCAATTAAATCAATTCATGTCATATTGGTGCATTTTTTGAGTCCAAAGAATGTTTTAAGAACAATGGAAACATTATAAATCAAGTTTGAGTTCATTTTCATGGCCAAATTCAAGGTTACTACATCTTGAAGTAAGCAAAATCAACCATTGGCTCATTTTCAAGGCTTCAATCTCAGCCATCCATGTTCCTTACACTAGAAGCAAGTGATATGAGACAAATTACAAGCTTGATAGCTCTGTTTTCATCAACACCACAAAGCTTAAAAAATGAAAAAGTTGGATTTTGGATTGGAACTCCATGGGCTGTATTTGGGCTTTCTATCACTCCAAGTCCATTCCATATAATCATTCCATCATCTACAACCATTAACAACAGAATTTGGAGGGAGAATAACAGAAAAAACGGGTAGAGAAAGTGGTTGAATATTGAAATTCGAGCTTGGAGAATCATCAAGTTTTAGCCAAAATCAAGAGTTGCAGAAGCTTCCTTGGAGATCAGTGAGTGATTATGGGCATTTTCCTTCAAGGTTCAACCTCGATTGAAGACCCAATGGAGGTGCTCCATTGAGTAATTAACTCTTCCAAAATTCTCTTCATACATGTACATATAGCCTGCCATTATTGTGGATTCATATTCCTTTAGCCATAAAGAACGTTTCTGTATAGGTTTTAGGCTTGTTTGTGATGAACTTTGACTTGACCTTCAAACTTTGAGAGCCTCAATTTGGATTATTTATGAACTAAAAATGAAAAAGAAACATGCCATGTTGATGTACATAGAGAGACGATCAATTTGGTATATAAAATTGTGCATTTTGGTTCAGTCATGACCCTCCTTCTCCGGCGAACCAGCCGGAGAAGATGACCGGAAAATTCCCCCCATCGTCTGGTGCGTTCTCCCTCCATTTTCCATTTAAACGCCAGTTTAGATCACAACCGTTAGATCTGGTTAGAATATTTGACCTAGACTTAATCACACAACCACGATTTAATTGCACTTTATGTTTAACTGTTGAGTACGCGTGGCACTCTCACATCTATAGGATCACTTGACATTATTTTGTATCCAATGGCCATGATTTGATCTCATTTTATGCTAAATTTCTGAAGCTCACGTGTCATGACAATAGCCCTAGGCTTAGTAGACTTCATCCAGATCGTGTGGCCACGATTCCTTCTCAATGAAGTTGGCTGACCCTACCCCAAAACTCACCGTTTCATTAAACGGGTGAGTGGACTTGGGCTCCTTTCATTTTTGCACCCCCTCCCTCCAAGCCCAATAGAAATCACAAGTGAATAATTACTAACTACACCCCAGTCATTTTCCAATTTCTTTTTCTTTTCTTTTATTTTCATATTATGTTGCTGTTTCATATTAATTCATTTGAAAATGATAAATACTTTAATAAATCATGAAAAAAATATGTTAGTGTACATTGACATTTATATAAATTTGTCATATTTTTTTTATTTTGATTTTCCATTCTTTTCCCATTTAATTGTACATTTTTCATGTTGTGTGCTTTTAATAAATGTGAAATTACATGTTCATATTTGTGATTTTCTTTCTCCTTAAATGCATCAAATAAATGTCTAATATTTTGCATGCTGATACTAGGCACATTGTGTCATATTATAATATTTTTGTTCTGATTTTTAGATTCCATTTAGCTAGGGTTTGAAGTAGATCTTTAGCACTCTTTCCCTTTGCATCCTTAATGGACCACATTAGGGTTTGACCCCTGTTCACCTACCTAGGCTTGGAGTTTTGCTCCACAATTGTAACCATAGATTCCTAACATCTTGAGGATTCATTAGAAATTTTATTAACATTTTTAGGGTTGTTTTCCTATTTTTCCTAGATTTTACATGATGGCTGATGTTAGTGTGTTCCCCTTAGAACCTTCCCCTAGTTTTGCCCTTTTAGTGATCTTTAGGCAATGCTTAGACACCCAATCATTACATGATCCTATAGTACATAGGCTGATACCTTTGTAAGCTAATTTTCAAGTCCTTATCATATCCATAGCTCCATTAGGATAGACATCCTTTAGAGCTTAACTTCTAGGGTTCTTTAGAGGCTTTGGGTGGATGATTCCTCTCCTCTTTGTGCTTCCCTTTGCCTTGATCAGTTCAAGTCATTCCAATCTCTCCTAGTCCTTATCATGAGATCCCTTTTGTGAGAGCCTGGTCTTCCTTAGGAAGTACCCTGTGCATTCCATGAAGAGGTTGAACCATTAAGGACTATTCTTCATCAAGATGAACTTGGTTGAATGCCATGGTGATTTCCTTAGGTTCTCACTATGCTTCCCATCATCACTCCATCATTCTATGTCCATTGGTCTTAGGATCCCTCTTTTGAGAGCCTAGTCTTCCTTAGGAAGTACTCTGTGCATTCCATAAAGAGGTTGAGCCTTTGAGGACTCCTGTGTTGATACACATTAACCTAGTGTCCTAGATTGTCACTAAGTTCCACCATACTCAGCTTCATCTGTCCTATTATCTCAGGATCCCTCTTGTGAGAGCCTAGTCTTCCTTAGGAAGTACTCTGTGCATTCCATAAAGAGGTTGAGCCTTAGATGGACTCTTGTGTTGATACACATCTAAACCTGATGTAGCCTTGGGATGATTTCCTTGTTGCTCATTTTGTTTACCTCTCTCCTTCATGATTGCCTGCTTGTTGTGATGCATTAGGATAGAATTGCATGAGTAGATTCTATTGTTTAGGTGCATGATTGCATTAAAGGTTGAGGTGTTCCTCCCTTTGCTTGGATGTTTATTCGCCTTTCATACTTGTCATGTTTGCATTAAAGGTTGAGTTTGTCTCCCTTTGCTTGTATGCTTACTCTGTGCATCTCTGTTTGCATCTCCTGTTTTCATTTAAAGGTTGAGCTTTTCTCCCTTGCTTGTATTGTTGCATTGCATGCGCATCCAGTTGTTTTATTTTTCATTTGCATGATAGCTTTGTTTAGTTTTCTCTTGGCATGTTCCCTTAGGACTCTCACTTCCTTGTTTAAAGAGTGATGATAGAACTTTAGGTTGAATCCTTTGCATGATAATAATAGGATAGATTCCCTTTCAAACTCAACATTAGGACCATCTTGCATGACAACATTAGGGTTTTGATTAGTCCTCTATAGAGTCCTCTTTCTCTTCTCATCTTCAAACAATAACAAAACACATAATAAAGGCTAATGAGTATTGTACGTTACGAGCCTTAAGCTACTTAGGAAGTGGTGATTGGGGGGCTTCTCCTCAATTACCTAGAGTGTTTAGCATACATCCTTAGGATGATATGCGACGCATTCGCTCCTAAGTCATAGTCTCTAGTGCAGTATGAATTACAAACATTCATCAAAAAAACACTTCTCCCTTAAAGGACAAAAAACAAACATCAAACTCCCTTTTACCCTTTGGGGCTCCCTTTAATCAGAAAATCTTTTTATATAAAAGAGTGTTGTTAACTCTTAGTTCTACCGCAAACAGGCTTTGTCCCTAACTGCTGGAACTACTTGTTAACCCTACTCGGGTAAAAACAATAGAGCAAACTTGTGTTCCGTTTTATCCCGAACTACGTTCGCTCTGATCTCTCATACCTGTTGAGAGTACGTAGGCACAAGACGTGATGTCTTGGCGAGTGAACTTCCCCCTTTCGCCTGTAGTTAGCCGAACTACGTTGACTCTGACTTTCCCATTGCACGAGGGAATACGTAGGCCTAGAGCAGCGACGCTCTTTCGAGTCCTTTCTTTTTCTTTTAACCCAGACCATTAGCGTAGATAGATAAACAATCCTTTAGATAAATAAACAAGCATGGATCCCTTCGAGTACGACAGACGTGAGGGGTGTTAATACCTTCCCCTTGCGTAATCGACTCCCGAACCCGAGATTTGGTTGCGATGGCCGATCTTATCCCTTTTCGCTAGGTTTTTCCTGATTGTTTCCTTTCCCTCCTTTGGGATAAATAATGATAGGTGGTGACTCTTCTGTCTTTGTTGGCACCTTTTTTCGCAGTAGCGACAGCTGGCGACTCTGTTGGGGATTTCAGTTGCAGTCTCGCCTTGTTTTCTTTCCTGGCTGTCTGGGACTCCCCAGCAGCTGGCGACTCTGCTGGGGACTTTTCCCATCCCCTATGCTGGGACCATTTACCATCCCCTATGCGAGTCAATCCTAGCGCTTTTCTATTTATCTTTTTGGGTTTTGTACATACGTGTTGTACTTCATTTACTTCCGCACTTTATCTTCCCGCATTTTATTTTCAGCATTATATTATTATTATTGTGCTGTTGTGGGGGGACTGATTCTGATGAGTGAAGAGCCAGACCCAGGCTTGAGAGCAAACATAGCATTAGAGTAGAGATTAGTGGGGACCTGTTTGCTTAACAAACACCAGTTCCCATGAAATTCACGCTCAGACGAGATTCTCTTTGATGATTTCTTTTCTGGTCCTTAGGATTGGAATTGATTTTGGATCTGAGGATTGTCGACTCTGGGGACCGATCATTTGTGACTCAGCTAAGTGAGGCCTCTTCAGGGGGTGATGATGCCAAACCAGAAATGGTGAACGTATCATCATCTCTTGAAAGTCTGTGACGCTGAGGAACGCATAGGATGTCGTACCTTTATCAGTGGATTAAGTCCATACCTGTGAGTGGGACTGGGGTTATGCAGGAAACCTTTACCTTCAGACTACCCGGTTCTCTCTACAATTTGAATCCGAATTATTGGTATCAGTTGGTTCGTATCGGAGCAGTGCTATGTTCTCGCCGAAGCAGAACTTTGGTCCTTCTTAGTCGATAGTGCATCAATCTTGATCCCCTGTACTTGCATTTTCATCATCATAAAGTGTTTACATTTTGCATCTTGCATTCTCATTTGCATTGCAGGTTGTTCTCGGCGGCCTTTTGTTCTTATCTCTGCTTGGTGTTCTTCAATAACAGGTTTTAACAGCTCAGTGTCCATAGATATCCGACTCAAAGGAATCAACAAAAGCAATGGATTAGGTTCAAGCTGAATTACATGAGTTCAGAGCTCGCATGTCCCAGTTCATGGAGCTGATGCAGAACATAGCCAATGGGCAAGAACAGTTGAGAACTCTAGTCCATTCGTTGATAACACGAGCTGACAAAGAGGGTGTATTGCACGGAGAAGCTGATGTTATTCCTCCTGTTGGGGGATCGGGTCCACGAGTTATTCCTATTATTGTCATACCTCTGGGCGGAGGTGGTGTGAATAATAATGGTAACGCTGCTGGTGGAAGTGTGCGCGCTAGGCATATGCCTGCTGGCCCTTATTGGGAGGATCACCAGAGTGATATCTTTTCCATGAAAAATATGGAGGATGGTTTGCCAACCGAAGCTGACAGAAGGTTCAAACTAATTGAGGAAAAGATGAAATCTCTTGGAAATCAGAACTCTCTGGGTCTCGACATGTCAGATCTTGGTTTAATTCCTGGGGTCACGATTCCTCCAAAATTCAAGGTATCGGAGTTTGATAAGTATAAAGGGACGACATGTCCTAGAGTACACATCCGAGCATATTTCAGGAAAATGTCCGCTTACTCGGACGATGAAAAGCTGCTAATGCATTGCTTCCAGGATATTCTGACCGGGGCATCATTGGAATGGTATATGGGGCTTGAAAGGACCCACATCTGTAGCTGAAGAGAATTGGCCAAAGCCTTTTTGCGTCACTATCAGTACAACAACGATATGGCACCAAACAGGTTATAATTGCAGAGCCTGTCACAAAAGAACAATGAGAGCTTCAAGGAGTACGCCCTGAGGTGGCGAGACTTAGAGGCCAGAGTGCAACCTCCCCTGGCGGAGAGAGAAATGACCGACATGTTCGTGGCTACACTTCCTGGTTTGTACTACGAGAAGCTGATAGGTTGCATGTCTGCAGGTTTTTTAGATCTGGTAAGTGCAGGCGAAAGAGTCGAAAGCGGTATCAAAATGGGAAAGATTCAAATTGCTCTTGATTCCTCAAAAGACACAAAGAAGCCTTATTTTGGGAAGGAAAAAGAGGCTAATGTCGAATCTGCTCCAGTTCAACAGTCATCCCGTCGCCAAAAATCTTGTGCTCCTCGGTAGCAAAATAACCGTCAGCGCCAGAATCAGAATAGGCCGCGCAATAATTTGGAAAGAAGGAATGCTCCTCTTCATCTAGTGCCTATGTCACATAGTGAGCTTCTGCCATTCCTGATTCAGAACTCGTTGGTGGAGCCCAAGGCTCTCAAACCATTGCCAGAACCCTACCCTCCCGGGTATGATCCCAGTGCTCAATGTGAATATCATGCAGGATCCATAGGACACGCAACTGAGGATTGCAAAGCCTTTCAGGCCAAAGTTCAACAATTGATGGACAAAGAGTACATTTCCTTTCCCGAAGGAAAGTTTGTTGTGCACGTTGACCTCTCATCTGATTGAGTTTAAAGACTTTAAGGGTTGCATCTCCCTAGTCAGTGGTCAAGATACAAGAAGCCCGGTACCCAGAAGCTGGCAAAATGCGTCTTATCATGTCATTTCTTTGTATTTGTAATTTCTTTCCTGTTAGAATGCAAATTTCGTTTGTAAAACTTGTTGTTTTTCAATTGATATTGATAATGAAATAAATATGCATGTTTTGAATTAATCCATTCATGTTCACTCTATTGCTTTCATTTATTTCAAACGCTTGTTTAAGTGGAATCTGGGGAGGATGACGAAATTGAAAGAAGCGTAAGCTTCCGATTGTGTGCTTTTGAATAAAACCTGTTGACGATGTACATGCATTGTTTCAAATTCCTAAACACCGGAGATATAAGGAAGATAATCCCTTGTCAACCCCTTTGAGCCTAGTAGTAGGAGTTTCTTGCTGAAAATGAAAAACCCTCAATCTTGACCTGGGGCAGGGTAGGTGTCAGTAATTTGACCAAGCCTTCAAATCACGAAAGGAGTGTCCGTTTGAGGATCAATCACACTCGTATAGGTCATACCTAAAAAGCCGTGATGGTTAAACCTTGCCGATAAGGATTGAAACAGTCACAATCGCTCTTAACAAGTCAGGAAAGCCGGTGTCACATTATTTGTTCAAAAAAAAGGAGAAGAAGAAAGAGAAAAATCAAAATAAAAAAGCCCGCTAAGTTGAATCTTGAAAACAAGCGACTTAGGCAAAACTGAGGGCACCCCGCTGGACTTCAAAATCAAAGAAACTCAAAAGAGTTAGTCCAGGCAAAAATTAGGGGAAAGACAAAAAGCGAAAAGAGAAAAGGATTACAAAAGAAAAATCCTTGAAAAGCAAATTGTGTGACTCCAGGCACCAAAGACGAAAAGCGAGTGACTGTCACTCCAAAAATGTGTGGTTTCCCGAACTGTCATTCCTGTCGTTCAACCTTTGAAAGGTAAACGCTGAGGTCGAACTAGCTGAACGTAGGATGGGAGAACATCAAGGAGAACGGGTAGGTTAAAATGAATTTTGAGACTTATATCCTTCCTTGTTAACCATGAACCTGACCACGCTACAACCTGAAAAAGTCCTAATTGAAACAGGTTTGTTTCGAGAGCATACTTCGGTAAAAATCGCACCAAAACTGACTCCCTTAAAGGATTCCTCTTACAGCGTTGTATTGATGTTGACATGTTGATAAATGATTTATTCACTTTACGTCACAATTTTTTTCCAGTGAACAGGCTTGGATTTCGAAAACTGTCATATGCATTGTATTTAATATATCTTTTATGCAGAACAATTTGTTTTACTTGCGAGTAAGCGCTTGACAGCAGGAAAGTTTCCATAATGGAAAGTTTGATCAAGATAGAACGCCGAATGCCAGAATATTCCGTTGAACCGAGGCAAGCTATATCAAATGATCACAGCATGGGAGTCAGCCATCCCAAAAGTCAGTTAATCTGGGGCAATCAGGTCGAGATCTGACGAATCTCTCGCGGCCAAAGGTACTGATCCGCAAATAGCCAATCAGGGGCAAAGCCATTGCAGAGCTGGGGCATGCCACCCTAAGGGCAAAAGAATTGTTCCTCCCCATACCTTCAGAGCTTATCATAATTATTCGACCAAGGACGAATCCTTTCACGATACAGATTCTGGGGCAAGCCTTCTTGAGGTCGTCTCATGGCAAACTATTTTCTTCTCAAGGTGAACTTTTCCCAAAGACCAAACTGGGGCAGTTTGTTCAAGCAGGTTTGTTCTCGTTAGCAAGAGTTGAGTATTGGGGAATCTTGTAATAGCCTCATCGGATAACCTAAAACCTGTTACTTGTCAAACCTTGTAACCAAATCATTTCCAAAGCCCAGTTCTTGTCCGACAAACCTTTGAACCAGTTCTTGTCTAGTAAACCCTTTAGTAAACACCAGTTCCCGTCTAGTACATGTCAGGTCTTCGACCCGTTCTTGTCCAGACACCCTTTCTATAGCCCACTGTTTAATCAGTTCTTGCCTGATATCCAGAACCAGAGATCAGTACCCACCTGACCTTGTTCGTTGAACCCAGTACCCGCTTGGTAGTCAGTACCCGCCTGACCTTGTTCGTTGAACCCAATACCTGCCTGGTAATCCGTACCCGCCTGGCCTTGTTCGTTGAACCCAGTACCCTTCTGGTAGTCAGTACCCACCTGACCTTGTTCGTTGAACCCAGTACCCGCCTGACCTTGTTCGTTGAACCCAGTACTCGCCTGGTAGTCAGTACCCGCCTGACCTTGTTCGCTGAAACCAGTTCCCATCAGGTAGTCTACCCTTGGATACTAGTTCTTGTCTAGTACGTCCTCTGAAATCCGTTCTTGTTGGTAAATAGAGATAAATCCAATCATCATAAGCTTGGTCGTATCCTTACATCAAAAGCCCAACCGCACTTGGTACCTTCCTATTCTCGTCTAGAAAACCGTTTCAGAGTCCAATTCTTATCTGGCCTGTCATTCTTTTGAAGCTCAATGATAAGTCTTCATGGAATACTAGTTCTCGTCAGGTAAGATACATTTGAGTCCAGCTCTCGCCTGGTGAATGTCAGCAGTTAAAACCAGTACCCGTCCGGTCAATTTTTCTTTAGCCTACAGTTGGAACTCCAGTTTCTGTCTAATGGTCGGTTATCTTTAATACCAGTTCCTGTCTGGTGAGAAGCGTCTCGAAGCCCAGTTATAGTCTGGAAAACCACCAAAGTAGTTCATGTCCTGCACAAAACAGAAAACCAGTTCTCACCTGGTAGCCAGTTCTCGTCTAACTTGTTTTGTAGAACCCAATTCTCGCCCGGTTGTCAGTTCTTGCCTGACCTATCCAATTCATATCCAGGGTTCTTTTTCCCCCGCATAAAGCCCAATCATTATTGGCCCGTGTAAGCTATCCCCAACAGGGTTTGTCTCCATCCCCAGCGGCTTTGGCCTGGTTTCTCCAACATTTATTTTGTTGGAGCGGTTCCTTTGCATTTTGCATTGTGCATAGTATTCTCAGACGCATAACATTTCCATTTCGTATGGAGCATTGCGTCATTTCCAGACAAGTTCATCAAAAACATTAGCATTTGCATACCTTTGTTTCTGTCTCCCCAATCATAGTTTACAATTTATTTCTGCAGTTGGCAAATTTCTGGGTTTCTTTGATATTCAACCATCTTTTACCTTGATTGTCTGAAAGTCGTTCGCTTTTCACCCAGTCAGGTCCAAGTCGTTTGAATAGGGGCAGCTGTTGCACCCCAAAATTTGCCCAACTTTTTTTCCCTTCTCATTGCATTCATATAGCATTAGCATCTGCATGCCATTGCCCATGTACAGGGGGTTGAGAGAGGTGTGTTTATCAAGAGGATTTTATCAAAGGTCTAAGCCTAATCAAGAGTTTGTATTCAAGCAATCAAGAGCTTATAACCATAAGAAAGGTCAAAGAGCAGATGAATGTATGTGGTTGTACCTCTTATCTTAGGGGTCTATGAAGGTCATCAAGTGATATTGAATCCATGGTTATGGGTGGTAAAGCATTGAAATAGATCATGGGATACCTTGAGGGTCATTTTAGAGCTTGGGCAAGTCATTATGCAAGTACAAGAGGCCACAATCAAGATTGGTGCAATTAGGGTTTCCACCTGGTCAACCCTAACTCAACTGTGAGATTGGAGAAGATTAAGACTCAATTCCAAGTAATTGTGATCATGGAATATTATGTTGAGATATGTCATATATCATTTCAAGATCAATTCATCAATATTCAAGAGTGTTAGAAGTTATTGAGCTAGGGTTTCTAAGCTTGACAGTGTAAAATCCCCTAGTTTAGTGCCCAACTTCAAGACCGTATAACTCAAGATACAAGTTTCATCTCATCTTGAAACCAACATGAGACTTGTAGATCATGTTCGTAGCTTTATTTTGAGTACTAGAAGTACTTGATAGGATTTATAGAACTCAAGTTATGAAACAGACAAATTACAGGTCATCAGATGAATGTGATTTTGGTACTTGAAAGTTAACCAACTTCCAAGACATTTTTGAGCTAGAAGGATGTCTCTCCTATCCTTGACCCAAACATGAATGTTGTTCCTCATGATCTTAGATTTTCAAAGAGTACTAGAAGTCCTTGATTGTATTTGTAGAACTCAAGATATGGAGCTTGCAAGGCAAGGGTATTTTGGGAAAGTAAGATTATAGGTCATTTTGGATTATAGGTCAATTTCACCACTTTGCATACCTCAAATGAAAATATTTCCAACTTGAAAGTTGCTCAATATGGGATCATTTGCTCAACCAAACCTCAAGGTACCATTGATATGGCTTGGATTGGAGATTTGGTGAAGAAACATTCATGAAAGGAAGCTTGAAAAGGGCTAGTTTAGATCTAATGCCAATTAAATCAATTCATGTCATATTGGTGCAATTTTGAGTCCAAAGAATGTTTTAAGAACAATGGAAACATTATAAATCAAGTTTGAGTTCATTTTCATGGCCAAATTCAAGGTTACTTCATCTTGAAGTAACAAAAGCAAAATCAACCATTGGCTCACTTTCAAGGCTTTAATCTCAGCCATCCATGTTCCTTACACTACAAGCAAGTGATATGAGCCAAATTACAAGCTTGATAGCTCTGTTTTCATCAACACCACAAAGCTTAAAAAATGAAAAAGTTGGATTTTGGATTGGAACTCCATGGGCTGTATTTGGGCTTTCTATCACTCCAAGTCCATTCCATATAATCATTCCATCATCTACAACCATTAACAACAGAATTTTGAGGGAGAATAACAGAAAAAAACGGTTAGAGAAAGTGGTTGAATATTGAAATTCAAGTTTGGAGAATCATCAAGTTTTAGCCAAAATCAAGAGTTGCAGAAGCTTCCTTGGAGATCAGTGAGTGATTCTGGGCATTTTCCTTCAAGCTTCAACCTCGATTGAAGACCCAATCGAGGTGCTCCATTGAGTAAGTAACTCTTCCAAAATTCTCTTCATACATGTACATATAGCCTGCCATTATTGTGGATTCATATTCCTTTAGCCATAAAGAACGTTTCTGTATAGGTTTTAGGCTTGTTTATGATGAACTATGACTTGACCTTCAAACTTTGAGAGCCTCGATTTGGCTTATTTATGAACTAAAAATGAAAAAGAAACATGCCATGTTGATGTACATAGAGAAACGATCGGTTTGGTATATAAAATTGTGCATTTTGGTTCAGTCATGACCCTCCTTCTCCAGTGAACCAGCCGGAGAAGATGATCGGAAAATTCCCCCCGCCGTCTGGTGTGTTCTCCCTCCATTTTCCATTTAAACGCCAGTTTAGATCACAGCCGTTAGATCTGGTTAGAATGTTTGACCTAGACTTAATCACACGACCACGATTTAATCTCACTTTATGTTTAACTGTTGAGTACGTGTGGCACTCTCACATCCATAGGATCACTTAACATTGTTTTGTATCCAATGGCCATGATTTGATCTCATTTTATGGTAAATTTCTGAAGCTCACGTGTCATCACAATAGCCCTAGGCTTAGTAGACTTCATCCAGATCGTGTGGCCATGATTCCTTCTCAATGAAGTTGGCTGACCCTACTCCAAAACTCACCGTTTCATTAAACGGGTGAGTGGACTTGGGCTCCATTCATTTTTGCACCCCTCCCTCCAAGCCCAATAGAAATCACACGTGAATAATTACTAACTACACCCCAGTCATTTTCCAATTTCTTTTTCTTTTCTTTTATTTTCATATTATTTTGCTGTTTCATATTAATTCATTTGAAAATGATAAATACTTTAATAAATCATGAAAAAATATCTTAGTGTATACTGACATGTATATAAATTTGTCATATTTTTTTTTATTTTGATTTTCCATTCTTTTCCCATTTAATTGTACATTTTTCATGTTGTGTGCTTTTAATAAATGTGAAATTACATGTTTATCTTTGTGATTTTCTTTCTCCTTCAATACATCAAATAAATGTCTAATATTGTGCATGATGATTCTAGACACATTGTGTGATATTTTAATATTTTTGTTCTGATTCTTAGATTCCATTTAGCTAGGGTTTGAAGTAGATCTTTAGCACCCTTTCCCTTTGCATCCTTCATGGACCACATTAGGGTTTGACCCCTGTTCATCTACCTACGCTTGGAGTTTTGCTCCACAATTTTAACCATACCTTCCTAACATCTTGAGGGTTCATTAGGAATTTTATTAGGATTTTTAGGGTTGTTTTACTATTTTTCCTATATTTTACATGCAGGCTAATGTTAGTGTGTTCCCCTTAGAACCTTCCCCTAGTTTTGCCCTTTAAGTGATCTTTAGGCAATCCTTAGACACCCAATCATTAAATTATCCTATAGTACATAGGTTGATACCTTTGTAAGCTAATTTCCAAGTCCTTATCAAATCCATAACTCCATTAGGATAGACATCCTTTAGAGCTTAACTTTTAGGGTTCTTTTGAGGCTTTTGGTGGATGATTCCTCTCCTCTTTGTGCTTCCCTTTGCCTTGATCAATTCAAGTCATTCCAATCTCTCCTAGTCCTTATCATGAGATCCCTCTTGTGAGATCCTGGTCTTCCTTAGGAAGTACCCTGTGCATTCCATGAAGAGGTTGAACCATTAAGGATTATTCTTCATCAAGATGAACTTGGTTGAATGCCATGGTGATTTCGTTAGGTTCTCACTATGCTTCCCATCATCACTCCATCATTCTATGTCCATTGGTCTTAGGATCCCTCTTGTGAGAGCCTAGTCTTCCTTAGGAAGTACTCTGTGCATTCCATAAAGAGGTTGAGCCTTTGAGGACTCCTGTGTTGATACACATTAACCTAGTGTCCTAGATTGTCACTAAGTTCCACCATACTCACCTTCATCTGTCCTATTATCTCAGGATCCCTCTTGTGAGAGCCTAGTCTTCCTTAGGAAGTACTCTGTGCATTCCATAAAGAGGTTGAGCCTTATATGGACTCTTGTGTTGATACACATCTAAACCTGATGTAGCCTTGGGATGATTTCCTTGTTGCTCATTTTGTTTACCTCTCTCCTTCATGATTGTCTGCTTGTTGTGATGCATTAGGATAGAATTGCATGAGTAGATTCTATTGTTTAGGTGCATGATTGCATTAAAGGTTGAGGTGTTCCTCCTTTTGCTTGGATGTTTATTCGCCTTTCATACTTGTCATGTTTGCATTAAAGGTTGAGTTTGTCTCCCTTTGCTTGTATGCTTACTCTGTGAACCTCTGTTTGCATCTCCTGTTTTCATTTAAAGGTTGAGCTTTTCTCCCTTGCTTGTATTGTTGCATTGCATGCGCATCTAGTTGTTTTATTTTTCATCTGCTTGATAGCTTTGTTTAGTTTTCTCTTGGCATGTTCCCTTAGGACTCTCACTTCCTTGTTTAAAGAGTGATGATAGAACTTTAGGTTGAATCCTTTGCATGATAATAATAGGATAGATTCCCTTTCAAACTCAACATTAGGATCATCTTGCATGACAACATTAGGGTTTTGATTAGTCCTCTATAGAGTCCTCTTTCTCTTCTCATCTTCAAACAATAACAAAACACATAATAAAGGCTAATGAGTACTGTACGTTACGAGCCTTAAGCTACTTAGGAAGTGGTGATTGGGGGGCTTCTCCTCAATTACCTAGAGTGTTTAGCATACATCCTTAGGATGATATGCGACGCATTCGCTCCTAAGTCATAGTCTCTAGTGCAGTATGAATTACAAACATTCATCAAAAAAACACTTCTCCCTTAAAGGACAAAAAACAAACATCAAACTCCCTTTTGCCCTTTGGGGCTCCCTTTAATCAGAAAATCTTTTTAGATAAAAGAGTGTTGTTAACTCTTAGTTCTACCGCAAACAGGCTTTGTCCCTAACTGCTGGAACTACTTGTTAACCCTACTCGGGTAAAAATAATAGAACAAACTTGTGTTCCGTTTTATCCCAAACTACGTTCGCTCTGATCTCTCATACCTGTTGAGAGTACGTAGGCACAAGACGTGATGTCTTGGCGAGTGAACTTCCCCCTTTCGCCTGTAGTTAGCCGAACTACGTTGACTCTGACTTTCCCATTGCACGAGGGAATACGTAGGCCCAGAGCAGCGACGCTCTGTCGAGTCCTTTCTTTTTCTTTTAACCCAGACCATTAGCGTAGATAGTTAAACAATCCTTTATATAAATAAACAAGCATGGATCCCATCGAGTACGACAGACGTGAGGGGTGTTAATACCTTCCCCTTGCGTAATCGACTCCCGAACCCGAGATTTGGTTGCGATGACCGATCTTATCCCTTTTCGCTAGGTTTTTCCTGATTGTTTCCTTTCCCTCCTTTGGGATAAATAATGATAGGTGGTGACTCTTCTGTCTTTGTCGGCACCTTTTTTCGCAGTAGCGACACATAACACTTAAGATTTCTAAGATATACATTGTTTAAGAAATATTAAGGCTTTGTGCAATTTACAACAGATGACAAAAACTCACATACTCGATGTTATTGTTATTGTTGATCTTGTTATTCATCCTTATTGATGTAAGCGTGAAAACGATTTTTTTATGCCCAACCCTTTTTCTTTATTCCATGTCGATTCTTCAGTTTGAATCTTTAGCTACTTAAA
Organism: Lathyrus sativus; assembly: GCA_963859935.3. Lineage (NCBI taxonomy): Eukaryota > Viridiplantae > Streptophyta > Magnoliopsida > Fabales > Fabaceae > Lathyrus > Lathyrus sativus. The sequence continues at coordinate 247,374,463 of OZ012737.1, read as the reverse complement.
TAACATATGCAAAAGAGTAACTGTTGGAAGAGATAACTTGCACAAGTATCTTTGTCAATCTATAGTACTAAGAGACATTGAAGATAAATACACAAAAAGATCTTTATCCATTGTGTACCTTGTTTAACCGTCGCGTATTTCTTATGAGCTATACTATAGATTCATGTAGAGAGAATATCTGCAAATCATGTCAACTCTCCTTGAGCCATGCGATCACAAACTCTAGTTGACAAACTGATTTGATAACGTAGCTTGCTTTATGCAGTGTAGATCACTTAGCTTTGTCTCTGGTTCTGAATAATCATCAGAAGATGATACATTTAGTGAGTGTAGAGATTGCTCTTCTGATGCTGATACATTCAACTTCAGAGTCTACATAATCATATATCATCAGGCTTCACTTAAGAATATCCTTCAATTCTGCACCATCAGAAGCCAAGAACTCAGCTTCTCTCAAATGTGTTCTCTTAACAAATTCTAAATAGATTCTCTTTAAGCTTTGGAACTTGCATACTTAGAACACACATTATATAACACCATTGTTCTTTAAATACTTTTTTATCATCAAAACATAAAGGATATATGTCATGAACAAATCTTGTTCTAACAATCTCCCCCTTTTGATGATGACAAACATAAATATTTAAGAACAATTTTGGACGATTTTAATTTACTTGACAATGTTAGAGTATGAGGTTTGTAAGCCCCCCTGAGTCTAATAGTTCAAAGATTGAGGTTTGTAAGCCCCCCCTAAGTTCTATATTCAAGAAAATAAAATACATCTCTCAGGTAAACAAGTAACCGTACATAATTTTAAAATAGACAACAAATAAAATCTGAAGGGTTCAGATTCTCTTAAAGTACTTCTATATCTTTCTCCCCCTTTCGTCACATCAATTTTTTTTTTAATGCAAAATAGAGAAAGAAAAATAAATAAAAAATACTTCATAAATGCAAAACAAATCATTATTACTTGAGCAGTTCCCAAAGAAGAGAAACAATTTAAGTAAGAGAGCATTAAAAGTGTGTACAATATGTTCTTAATAGTTATTGGTTGCAACACTTCCAATGATCAAGAAAAAGATTTCATCCAACCTCTTGGTCTACCCAGACTCTATTATAAAAGCAACTATACCCTAAGTCTTTTTTGTCAACATGTTTTAGAACACCATGGAAGCAATGACTGAGAGTACCAATGTCTCCATAATAACAGAGGCTTTAACAGACATCATAAGTCTGAAGACAGACTCACCAGAACCCAGATGGTTCTAAAGTTTTTGACGCATGTTCTTTATCAAGAGCATTCAAACCTAAGAAGTTGGAAATGAAAAAGAAGAAGAAGAGAACCAGTAGGAGAAGGTTGGTTCATACTATCATTTCTGATTCTGAAGATGAAGACGAGCCAGACTATGAATGGGAAACCTATATGAGGCTTAGGGAATTAGAAGAAGATTAATTAATATCTTCATCTTTTTTAATATTTTTTTTATGATGATTGAAAGTTTTTTTTAACCACTATTACTTTGTATGCAATACACTCTTTTGCTTTCCCCTTTTTTTAAAGATTTGCACAACTGAAGTAAAAAAGAAAACAAATTTTAAAAAAATTGTTGTTTAAATGACATATACAAATGTTTAGGAGAATCTTTATTAGGGTAAGATACTAGAAATTTATTCCAAGAATCAAGAGCTAAGAGATTGATTTAACAAATCAGCACAAAGATGATAAAGCCTCAAGGTAACAAATGAATGAACTCTATAAAAAGACTAAAAGAATGTCTATCCAAATCACTTAATCTTTAGAACTCAAAAATGTGTAAGTAGAAACAAATATGGATTCCAAAGAGAGATTTTATAAAGAAAGCATTGCTAAGAGCATCAACTCAGGCAAACGAGAAGAATATAGCAACTGAAGAGTCTTCAAACAAGAAGATTTCTTCAGAGGCACATTCAACAACAACAAACTTGGTGAGACAGGTAGAAGGAAAGGAACTTCTAGGTAAAAATGCAGAAGTCTCCAAAATAAGGAGACTATTGAGTTTGCAAAGGAAGATTGGGAGGACTACTTGAACAATCTAGATATGTAAGATGATCCTAGGGAATACCTAAGAGCATATCCAAATGCCTAAAAAATTCTTGACAGAGATGTAACAAATACCAATCTTTTAATGAGAATATTGCTTGTTTATAGTATTTGATCCTAATTTTTGATTTTGTGAATAACATAAGATTTGCGCATATGGAAGCTTTTAAAAAAAAACCAACACAAGAACATAAACAACCTTTTTATTAAAAGAGTGCTTAATACAAGATGATGGCAGTTACAAGGCATATATTGCATATATCCAATATTAGAACCTTTCATAGATAGCTTCAAACTCATCTCTCCAAATTTTAGAAGAATCATCCTCTAATGTTATGACAACTCCTTGTTGGATTAACAACTCAGAAAGAACTTGTCCATAAGGGATGAAGAATGTTTTTCCCTTTTGAAAGGATGACAAAGTCTTTTTCAGATGGTCAAACATAATTTATGATAGATCAACCAATATGTCTGAATTGAGAAAAAGTAGTAAATCTTTTTCAATAGAATCCACAAGGTCTTGATCCTTGTCCTTAGGTAGCAAGTTTGAGTTTAGGATCTGGTTCTAAACAATTACATCATGACGAATATTTGAGACTTGAGAAAGCTTTGATGGATCCATAAAAGTACACCAATCAGGAAGATAATATTCCCAAATAAGAGATCTGGGATTTCTCCAATCTCCTCGCAGTTGATTACATTTGCAATCATCTTAGAGGTTACTCTTATAGAAACATCAGAGACATTGGAAAGGATAACATACTCAAGATTTATCTCAACAATGGATGCATTAACCCAAAATTCTGTGACAAGATTTGGATAAGTAAAACCATGGAGAATTTCAAAGTATCCATCCCAACCTTATTTAGAAACAGACTTCCAAAAGTTAAAACCTAGCTTAAATAACTCTTCAAAATTCACAAACTTCTCATTGATGACAACTAGTTGATTCAGTGAAGAATTGACTAGAGAATTCATCTTAGGTTTGGTTTGATCAACACAGATGAGAAGAATATAAAGAAAGAATTGAACAGGGTTCTAAACACAAAGGAATAAAAATCTTGTCAGAAGGACAAAAAAGGTGACAAGAAATGATGTTACACAAAGATAAGGGATAAAGACCATATATGTACTAAAATAAAACATCATTACCCAAAAGTTCTTACTCAACAAATTTATTGAACACACTAGATGATTATCAACTTAATGGATTCATCTTAAATATTTTATAAACTTAAAGTCAAATTTATTGAACACATTAATCTCTAGTGTGTTCAACTTATTGAACAAAAATAATATCTCTAAAGATCTAACAAAGATTTTGTATTTAGTCATACTTAAATAGTTCATTGAGTCTTGGAGTTTGCAAAGTAAAGAACTGAACACCTTTTTTTTTAGTTTTTTCTTGGTCAACCTTCAGGAGTGTATTCATATTTGACCATGGAATCTGGATCCTGACTTAAGTGGATCTTGAGTCAATGGTACTTATACAAGTGATTTCAATTTCTTCTCCAAACTCCAAACTTTTTCCATCTTTTAGATTTTGAGTTTGGTATGTAGGCTTTTCTTCCATCATATGTTGTAAGAAACCACTGATCAGGTATCATAGAAGATGCTTTGCTCCTTTCTTTTATAATATCTGTAACAAATACAATTTTGGATTTTGGTAGCCATATCTTTGTAGGTCCTATATGTTAGTTATGACAAAAAAATTTTTACTTCTTTCCTTATTCTGATAGTAGTGCCTTGATTCATTCCATAAGTTAAGTCTAGGATGAGTTTTAGCTCTAACAAAACCTGATCTTAGCATAGTCTTTAATTTTATTATCTTGGATTCATCTATTATCAAATATTTTGACTTTATAATCCTTGATTTTGAAATCTCCGACTGAGATAGATTTAGATAATGTTTTCTATCAGAGTTTAACATAAAAATAAGTTTTCAGCACTATCTAAGTATTGTCATAAGAAAAAGAATTGAAAGGGTTCTCAAGGAATTGTTCTTTAACACAAGTTCTATGATAAATCTCATTTTCCTTAGGAGCCATGAAGTCACTTATAATTTGATCTTGTAAGGCAGACTCCTGTTTATCAAAGTGATAAACAATATTTTCAAGAGACTTGATTTTCTCTTGAGAGTTTTTTTATATCTTCTTTTAGATCATCAATCTTTAGCTTCATGATTCCAACTTATTTGTTAAAACAACTTAAGAGATCATGAACACCTTTTTATCTTCAATATTTGATTCACTTATGGATTCAGATGCTTCTTCAGAAGATGTAATGGCCAGCAAATCCAGATTACTCTTTTCATTTCTTTTTGAATCCTCAACTTTTTTAGCTTCATCAGGATATGCTTTGAAGCTCTCTGACAGATTCATCACTCTTTTTAGCCAGTTGATATAATCTTTTGATAAGAAGGGCCATTTCCTCATCATTAGACATTCCATAGGAATTTTCTTTAACAGGCTTGAGGGAAGTTAATTTCTTTGAAAGCTCATCTTCATCCAATTCTATTTTATGACTTTGAAGATCGCTAATCAAACTTTCAAGACTCAGCATATTCAAATTTTTGGCTTCTTGAATAGCTGTGACTTTTGGTTTGAATCTAGCAAACAGACTTCTCAGGATTTTCTTGGCATGATTAGATGAAGTGTAACTATTATTAAGCACTTGAAGACCATATACAAGAACTTGAAACCAGGAGAACATGGTTCTTATATCTTCATCAGCCTTCATTTTGAACATCTCATATTGATGAACCAGAATACTAGCTTTTAGCTTCTTTGACTTGTTGATTCCCTCCATATGTTGAACACAAGGATTCAAAGATAGTCTTAGTAGTAGACTTATCAATGATTTTGATATACTCAGAATAAGGTATAGGACCTACTGGAATGCCTCTAACTCTACAGTATAAGTATTGCTTGCTTAGATTCCAAGAATCCAAGACTTCCTTGCTTAAACCCCTCAGATTCAAGACTTCCTTGCTTAGACCTATAATTGAAGACTTACTAACTCAATCAACACCTGATCAAGAGTTCCTGTTTAAACCCCTCGAATTTAATACTTTCTGCTTATACCCTCAAGTACAAGACTTCCTGCTTAGGTCCTCAGATCCTAAGACTCCCTTTCTTAAACCCCACGGATTCAAGACTTCATGCTTATACCCTCAAGTACAAGACTTCCTGCTTAGACTCACAGTCCAAGACTTCCTTTCTTAATCAAAAATTTAAGCAAGGCTTCAATGCTCAAGCACATAGAAAGAGACTTACTTGACTTAAGCACAAAATAAGAGACTTTGATGCTCAAGCACATAGCAAGAGACTTTCTTCCTAAACTACTAAACAACCTATTTAGTAGAATAGATAACAAGAAGTTCTTGATATATAATCAGGGGTATATGACAATATCCTTAACAAAGATCATAACACTTAAGATTTATAAGATATAACTTATAAGATACCTCAAGATTGGATCTAAAATTAAGGTCAAGGTGACTTTTGGGCTTTAGTACCTCATTCCTCAAAATGTTAGTGCAAATGGATCTTTTGGGCCATAAGCATGGTTACAATATGAGGTCTTTAGGACCTTGGGTTCGTTGTTCTTCAAAGCGTTGTTGTAAATTGGTTTTAGACCATGGGATCAAATTGCTCAAGATACAGTTAACTGATTCAAGATGACTTGAAGTTTTATTTTAAATTCATGTTAGATTTGGCTTACTCATATTCCAAGTTTGAATGTTATGATCATTCATTAACAAGCCATTCAAGTTACAAGAGTAAGAAGATTCTCATGCGACTTTTATCAAATTTTAAATCCAAGATTCAAAGATCAAGGTTCATCACAAAATTCAAGTTGAAAGAGGCAAAACTCAAATTCAAATGATTATAAGATTCAAGTGTTTAAGCTATAATGAAGGTACAAATTGTGAAGATACACAAGATCCATCCCAAAATCTCTTACACGTGAATTAGAGTGAATTAGAGAAAAAGGTCCCAACATAACATATCACACTCATTTTACACGTTAACACTATCATACACACATTCACCAACTAACCAATTGTTACACACAATTGTATCATAAGTACACAAATTGAACAAAAATGCACGGTAAAATCCCACCACCATGATCCACACAGAAAAAATACACATACAACAGCTTCATATCATTATCATCTTGCTTCCACCTCCAAACCACTCTTGCACCATAATTCAACCTCAATGCCACTTAACATCCCCTGCAAAAAAAAAAAACGAACAAGTTGTTTTAGGAAGAAAGTTTCACATAAGAATTGTTCCAATGTAAGTACATTAGATTGATAAAAGCTCCAAACTTTACCACATTATTGGATTGATTTTCACAATTGGGAGATTTTATTAATGATGATCGCACACGAACCTTCCTTTCAATAGAAGTTGTTCACATGCGGGCTTGTAGAGATACAGAAGCAAATTAGAGCATTAAATGTAATTTATAGGCTTCATAATCTACTTGGTTTCTTCGAGGATCCGCATCCTCACATATCCTAAGCATGGTCACTAGGCGATTCTTCCAATTCCTTAAAAGTCGTGATTTAGGAAAAGCTTCGATGGATCAATCAGTTGCAAAGAAAAAGAAAATTGAGGCTTCCCTAACTTCCATCATGGATAACACAGGAAATAATTCTCTGCTAGTTCTACTATCTATTGAAACAACTCAAGCTAAAGTACCGGTTTGTTGTTTGATTTACCTACTGGCATTGATGGTGATATAGTTCTTGTTGCCACATACACACGTGAGCTTCCACACTTTGACCTTGAAATAGGTCTTACCAATTATGCTAAAGCCTAGAGAATTTAACTCATCTTGGCCCGTCAGGTTCTTAAGACACTGGAGATAGATGAATAGTATAGAGGGAATATTCAGAAACACAAACCTGATCAAGATAAAAATGATAAGATTCGTCAATTCGCGATTCATAAAAATTAGTTTGATTACTTTCCAAAGCAAACCACAAACTTGTTAAAGCAAAAATGGAAATGACATTCATCACAAAATCATGTGAAAGACAAGAAATCACAGACTGTGTTTTTTTCCAAAACAATCCGCAAACATGTCGGGACAGAAACGGAAAGTTTCCAAACAATCACATAGTTAAAGTACAAAGAATAGAAGACACAATCAAAGCATAACATCACTCTTTATCATGGAATTTAATTGATCTAACACTATAAGAGCATACTCACACGAATTGTAGCAAAGAGGAAGATCAGTACACGCACGAGAAACCATCTGAAGCATCACAAATACATTCACACAAAAAGTACAACACTTATCACAATGTTGATAATACACACGATGACTTGATTTGAAAAGAATTACCATTGAAGCATACACACGGTTTTGAAAGAAGAAACACACCAAGACACGAATTAAAGAGCAAAAGTCACAAACACAGAGAATACACAGACAAGAAACAAACGATTTGAAAGGAGATACACGAAGAAATCAACGAAAAATATCAACAACAACATAAGCATGGTTACAATATGAGGTCTTTAGGACCTTGGGTTCGTTGTTCTTCAAAGCGTTGTTGTAAATTGGTTTTAGACCATGGGATCAAATTGCTCAAGATACAGTTAACTGATTCAAGATGACTTGAAGTTTTATTTTAAATTCATGTTAGATTTGGCTTACTCATATTCCAAGTTTGAATGTTATGATCATTCATTAACAAGCCATTCAAGTTACAAGAGTAAGAAGATTCTCATGCGACTTTTATCAAATTTTAAATCCAAGATTCAAAGATCAAGGTTCATCACAAAATTCAAGTTGAAAGAGGCAAAACTCAAATTCAAATGATTATAAGATTCAAGTGTTTAAGCTATAATGAAGGTACAAATTGTGAAGATACACAAGATCCATCCCAAAATCTCTTACACGTGAATTAGAGTGAATTAGAGAAAAAGGTCCCAACATAACATATCACACTCATTTTACACGTTAACACTATCATACACACATTCACCAACTAACCAATTGTTACACACAATTGTATCATAAGTACACAAATTGAACAAAAATGCACGGTAAAATCCCACCACCATGATCCACACAGAAAAAATACACATACAACAGCTTCATATCATTATCATCTTGCTTCCACCTCCAAACCACTCTTGCACCATAATTCAACCTCAATGCCACTTAACATCCCCTGCAAAAAAAAAAAAACGAACAAGTTGTTTTAGGAAGAAAGTTTCACATAAGAATTGTTCCAATGTAAGTACATTAGATTGATAAAAGCTCCAAACTTTACCACATTATTGGATTGATTTTCACAATTGGGAGATTTTATTAATGATGATCGCACACGAACCTTCCTTTCAATAGAAGTTGTTCACATGCGGGCTTGTAGAGATACAGAAGCAAATTAGAGCATTAAATGTAATTTATAGGCTTCATAATCTACTTGGTTTCTTCGAGGATCCGCATCCTCACATATCCTAAGCATGGTCACTAGGCGATTCTTCCAATTCCTTAAAAGTCGTGATTTAGGAAAAGCTTCAATGGATCAATCAGTTGCAAAGAAAAAGAAAATTGAGGCTTCCCTAACTTCCATCATGGATAACACAGGAAATAATTCTCTGCTAGTTCTACTATCTATTGAAACAACTCAAGCTAAAGTACCGGTTTGTTGTTTGATTTACCTACTGGCATTGATGGTGATATAGTTCTTGTTGCCACATACACACGTGAGCTTCCACACTTTGACCTTGAAATAGGTCTTACCAATTATGCTAAAGCCTAGAGAATTTAACTCATCTTGGCCCGTCAGGTTCTTAAGACACTGGAGATAGATGAATAGTATAGAGGGAATATTCAGAAACACAAACCTGATCAAGATAAAAATGATAAGATTCGTCAATTCGCGATTCATAAAAATTAGTTTGATTACTTTCCAAAGCAAACCACAAACTTGTTAAAGCAAAAATGGAAATGACATTCATCACAAAATCATGTGAAAGACAAGAAATCACAGACTGTGTTTTTTTCCAAAACAATCCGCAAACATGTCGGGACAGAAACGGAAAGTTTCCAAACAATCACATAGTTAAAGTACAAAGAATAGAAGACACAATCAAAGCATAACATCACTCTTTATCATGGAATTTAATTGATCTAACACTATAAGAGCATACTCACACGAATTGTAGCAAAGAGGAAGATCAGTACACGCACGAGAAACCATCTGAAGCATCACAAATACATTCACACAAAAAGTACAACACTTATCACAATGTTGATAATACACACGATGACTTGATTTGAAAAGAATTACCATTGAAGCATACACACGGTTTTGAAAGAAGAAACACACCAAGACACGAATTAAAGAGCAAAAGTCACAAACACAGAGAATACACAGACAAGAAACAAACGATTTGAAAGGAGATACACGAAGAAATCAACGAAAAATATCAACAACAACATAAGCATGGTTACAATATGAGGTCTTTAGGACCTTGGGTTCGTTGTTCTTCAAAGCGTTGTTGTAAATTGGTTTTAGACCATGGGATCAAATTGCTCAAGATACAGTTAACTGATTCAAGATGACTTGAAGTTTTATTTTAAATTCATGTTAGATTTGGCTTACTCATATTCCAAGTTTGAATGTTATGATCATTCATTAACAAGCCATTCAAGTTACAAGAGTAAGAAGATTCTCATGCGACTTTTATCAAATTTTAAATCCAAGATTCAAAGATCAAGGTTCATCACAAAATTCAAGTTGAAAGAGGCAAAACTCAAATTCAAATGATTATAAGATTCAAGTGTTTAAGCTATAATGAAGGTACAAATTGTGAAGATACACAAGATCCATCCCAAAATCTCTTACACGTGAATTAGAGTGAATTAGAGAAAAAGGTCCCAACATAACATATCACACTCATTTTACACGTTAACACTATCATACACACATTCACCAACTAACCAATTGTTACACACAATTGTATCATAAGTACACAAATTGAACAAAAATGCACGGTAAAATCCCACCACCATGATCCACACAGAAAAAATACACATACAACAGCTTCATATCATTATCATCTTGCTTCCACCTCCAAACCACTCTTGCACCATAATTCAACCTCAATGCCACTTAACATCCCCTGCAAAAAAAAAAAAACGAACAAGTTGTTTTAGGAAGAAAGTTTCACATAAGAATTGTTCCAATGTAAGTACATTAGATTGATAAAAGCTCCAAACTTTACCACATTATTGGATTGATTTTCACAATTGGGAGATTTTATTAATGATGATCGCACACGAACCTTCCTTTCAATAGAAGTTGTTCACATGCGGGCTTGTAGAGATACAGAAGCAAATTAGAGCATTAAATGTAATTTATAGGCTTCATAATCTACTTGGTTTCTTCGAGGATCCGCATCCTCACATATCCTAAGCATGGTCACTAGGCGATTCTTCCAATTCCTTAAAAGTCGTGATTTAGGAAAAGCTTCAATGGATCAATCAGTTGCAAAGAAAAAGAAAATTGAGGCTTCCCTAACTTCCATCATGGATAACACAGGAAATAATTCTCTGCTAGTTCTACTATCTATTGAAACAACTCAAGCTAAAGTACCGGTTTGTTGTTTGATTTACCTACTGGCATTGATGGTGATATAGTTCTTGTTGCCACATACACACGTGAGCTTCCACACTTTGACCTTGAAATAGGTCTTACCAATTATGCTAAAGCCTAGAGAATTTAACTCATCTTGGCCCGTCAGGTTCTTAAGACACTGGAGATAGATGAATAGTATAGAGGGAATATTCAGAAACACAAACCTGATCAAGATAAAAATGATAAGATTCGTCAATTCGCGATTCATAAAAATTAGTTTGATTACTTTCCAAAGCAAACCACAAACTTGTTAAAGCAAAAATGGAAATGACATTCATCACAAAATCATGTGAAAGACAAGAAATCACAGACTGTGTTTTTTTCCAAAACAATCCGCAAACATGTCGGGACAGAAACGGAAAGTTTCCAAACAATCACATAGTTAAAGTACAAAGAATAGAAGACACAATCAAAGCATAACATCACTCTTTATCATGGAATTTAATTGATCTAACACTATAAGAGCATACTCACACGAATTGTAGCAAAGAGGAAGATCAGTACACGCACGAGAAACCATCTGAAGCATCACAAATACATTCACACAAAAAGTACAACACTTATCACAATGTTGATAATACACACGATGACTTGATTTGAAAAGAATTACCATTGAAGCATACACACGGTTTTGAAAGAAGAAACACACCAAGACACGAATTAAAGAGCAAAAGTCACAAACACAGAGAATACACAGACAAGAAACAAACGATTTGAAAGGAGATACACGAAGAAATCAACGAAAAATATCAACAACAACATAAGCATGGTTACAATATGAGGTCTTTAGGACCTTGGGTTCGTTGTTCTTCAAAGCGTTGTTGTAAATTGGTTTTAGACCATGGGATCAAATTGCTCAAGATACAGTTAACTGATTCAAGATGACTTGAAGTTTTATTTTAAATTCATGTTAGATTTGGCTTACTCATATTCCAAGTTTGAATGTTATGATCATTCATTAACAAGCCATTCAAGTTACAAGAGTAAGAAGATTCTCATGCGACTTTTATCAAATTTTAAATCCAAGATTCAAAGATCAAGGTTCATCACAAAATTCAAGTTGAAAGAGGCAAAACTCAAATTCAAATGATTATAAGATTCAAGTGTTTAAGCTATAATGAAGGTACAAATTGTGAAGATACACAAGATCCATCCCAAAATCTCTTACACGTGAATTAGAGTGAATTAGAGAAAAAGGTCCCAACATAACATATCACACTCATTTTACACGTTAACACTATCATACACACATTCACCAACTAACCAATTGTTACACACAATTGTATCATAAGTACACAAATTGAACAAAAATGCACGGTAAAATCCCACCACCATGATCCACACAGAAAAAATACACATACAACAGCTTCATATCATTATCATCTTGCTTCCACCTCCAAACCACTCTTGCACCATAATTCAACCTCAATGCCACTTAACATCCCCTGCAAAAAAAAAAAACGAACAAGTTGTTTTAGGAAGAAAGTTTCACATAAGAATTGTTCCAATGTAAGTACATTAGATTGATAAAAGCTCCAAACTTTACCACATTATTGGATTGATTTTCACAATTGGGAGATTTTATTAATGATGATCGCACACGAACCTTCCTTTCAATAGAAGTTGTTCACATGCGGGCTTGTAGAGATACAGAAGCAAATTAGAGCATTAAATGTAATTTATAGGCTTCATAATCTACTTGGTTTCTTCGAGGATCCGCATCCTCACATATCCTAAGCATGGTCACTAGGCGATTCTTCCAATTCCTTAAAAGTCGTGATTTAGGAAAAGCTTCGATGGATCAATCAGTTGCAAAGAAAAAGAAAATTGAGGCTTCCCTAACTTCCATCATGGATAACACAGGAAATAATTCTCTGCTAGTTCTACTATCTATTGAAACAACTCAAGCTAAAGTACCGGTTTGTTGTTTGATTTACCTACTGGCATTGATGGTGATATAGTTCTTGTTGCCACATACACACGTGAGCTTCCACACTTTGACCTTGAAATAGGTCTTACCAATTATGCTAAAGCCTAGAGAATTTAACTCATCTTGGCCCGTCAGGTTCTTAAGACACTGGAGATAGATGAATAGTATAGAGGGAATATTCAGAAACACAAACCTGATCAAGATAAAAATGATAAGATTCGTCAATTCGCGATTCATAAAAATTAGTTTGATTACTTTCCAAAGCAAACCACAAACTTGTTAAAGCAAAAATGGAAATGACATTCATCACAAAATCATGTGAAAGACAAGAAATCACAGACTGTGTTTTTTTCCAAAACAATCCGCAAACATGTCGGGACAGAAACGGAAAGTTTCCAAACAATCACATAGTTAAAGTACAAAGAATAGAAGACACAATCAAAGCATAACATCACTCTTTATCATGGAATTTAATTGATCTAACACTATAAGAGCATACTCACACGAATTGTAGCAAAGAGGAAGATCAGTACACGCACGAGAAACCATCTGAAGCATCACAAATACATTCACACAAAAAGTACAACACTTATCACAATGTTGATAATACACACGATGACTTGATTTGAAAAGAATTACCATTGAAGCATACACACGGTTTTGAAAGAAGAAACACACCAAGACACGAATTAAAGAGCAAAAGTCACAAACACAGAGAATACACAGACAAGAAACAAACGATTTGAAAGGAGATACACGAAGAAATCAACGAAAAATATCAACAACAACATACGCAGAGCATTAACAACAACAGAGGATATGGATCAATACCTGGAAATTGTCACGCCGAAATTCTTCGTAGGTATGTGTTGACACAATCCTTATGCTTTAATCTGCGCAACTCGATTTTAAGCTTGTAGTATTTCGATTTGACGTCTTCGATTTAAATCGTTGCAATTTTGATTAAGAGTTAGAAGGGGCAACCTCACGAAGTTCCCTCCGCTGCCGCCGGCTTGCAGCCATGGCGCGGCGGAATCTCCTTTTCTGGCGAGATGGTGTCGAAGGAGAAAAGAGATGACTGGGAGCCATCGCGTTTGGCTTGTGTGAACAAGAAATGAAAATTACACAGAGAGAGCGAGCGCTATCGCGTGAGAAGAAATTGAATTGCAAACAATGAGATGAGTGTCACGAGAGAAAGAACAAGAGTGTGATGATGATGATTAATTGTGATAGTCATGCTAATACTTGTTTCCTTATGGGTTCGGGTGGGATCAAAGGAGACCTATCTCATAGCAGGGAGTAGCGACTGCTTAGTCTGTTAAGCTGCAATTCGTTAATTGAAATGCGACTTCCAGACTGGTAGTTGTGTGCGGGGTGAAAGGACGAGAACCTGCTGGCATCAATCAGGCTTCGCACCTTCCTTTCCCCGTGGTTTAATCGGAGTAACCGCTTAATACATATTATTTGGCAAAGCAAGCTCACTGCCTTAATTAATTTAGGAGTGAAAGAGCCCGAACAACTTTTATTGCACCAAGAGCGGGAACTCAGACAGCGTATGAGTAGCTCGGATCTAGCTAGACTGCTCGCTAGGCCCCCTGCCTCTCTTTAAGCATCAAAATAGGAGATCTTTGGGTCTCAGCCCTCAACTCGACCTGAGAAAACAGCTGCGGTTAGGCAAGGAAGGGCTGTCATAGCATCGATGAGTTCGCGCCTTCTATTCGAGTAGAGATCCCCTTGCGATTGATTCGCCGAGCGGGAGTGACATGACTTTTGCTATCTATGATGGTTCGGGAGTCATTGAAGCAAGCAGTAGTCATAGTGCTGGTGAGCAGGAGTCAAAAAATAAAAAGCTAGTGGTAGGCTACAAATAAGTGAACTTTAGGTAATAAAGTAACTAGTTATCTCTCAAACAGCGGTTACGCCTTTTCCTAATGCCCTTACTAAACCACCAACTGCGTCGTGGTCGACGGGGAAGAAAGAAATGAATGAATGTTCTTTTGGGAAAATGTATAAGAATACACCAGTTCCTGTTCTTTTCCGGTGCACTCGCTTTATATCTCCGACACACAAGGAAGGACGCGGTGGGAAGGAAGCAGCCCTAGCCTCTGTCCGGCCGATCATTCCGCTGGCATCTTGCATTCACGCCTCCGTTTGACTGCCGCTCGGGGATGGAGTTGTAGAAGCCAAGCCCTTACGCCCTAATTCTTCATTAGGAAGATTTTCATACTGACCAAGAAAGAGCAAAAGGAGCTAAACCAACGATTAAAACATGCATATAATAAACTAATCTGCATCCACAGAAGGTGGAAGCGAATAGGCAGGCTTGTTGGTTCTAGGTAAATCAAAAGCTGGTTATAGAGCGATATAAGGTCTTCTCCTCCCATCGAAGTTATAAAGCCAGTTACTTGTCAAGTAAGTAAAATCCGTAAAATCTATCCTGTTCGTTTCAAGCCTAATGAAAGAGAAAGCATCCCCTTCTCCTAACATGGCGAATAAACTGATTAGTAAATCTGCTTTCTTACTTCTACTACGATAATACGAATAGTAAGAATGAAAGTCTCATCCGATTTCTTTCTTTTCTATACTATTTTAATGAATGAAAGAGATGAGATTTGTGCTTCAAAGAGAATGGGAATGAGACAGGACAGCGGGATTCTTCTCATCTTGAGTGCTCAAAGGTCTTACTTTTATTCTCTCCCCTAGGCCAATCCCCAATCACCAACTGAAAGAGAAACAAAACTTGAGAAAATAAGTCAATCGATCAGCAAGACATGAAGCCAGGAGCTACTTTTCTCTTAGATTGAAAAGGGGATTACTAGAAAGAGGTCAGCTGAGTGTGAACTGTTCAAGACACCCGATAATAAAAATGAAAGCGAATCCCTGACTTAAAGGGAATGGGAATAAACAACTGGCTTTCTTCTCCTAGTGCAATCAGTTCTGGCACAAGACAATCCTGATTCAATTCCCGAAAACCTGACACCAGCTGTTTCTTCTGGGCATGTCCCTGAGACTGAGATGAGTGCATGCATAATATCATTTTGATTTTATTAATAAGAAATAAGCCCTTGGCATAGAAGCTGTGAAAGAATAGGCTGCTGGAGGAAGAACCGCCCCAAAGCGGGAGAGAAGCGGAACGGGCAAGTCAGCCAGAGCATGGGGAGCGAACGGGATTAGATACCCTGGTAGTCCATGCCGTAAACGATGAGTGTTCGCCCTTGGTCTACGTGGATCAGGGGCCCAGCTAACGCGTTAAACACTCCGCCTGGGGTATTAAGACTGTTAGCCCTGAACTTATTCAATTAAGTGTTTGATAATTCATTCATTTAACAAATAAGGGTTTGTGTATTTTTAAAAATAAGACTTCTTCTTAAGTAGAATTCACCTTTTTTCGTATTATAACACATAAAGAAAAGATATCTCCTCAGAAGACGATTACGCGCCCAATTTATTTAGTTTATGGGAGTAGCAAGAACAGCTCCATTTAAAAGGTTAGCCGCGTACCAAAGAGCTCGATCAGCTATTCTATTTTTCAGTCCGGTTGACGCCACTCGATAGGAAGAAAAGAGCATAGCCCTCGATTTATGTGTTATTTATCCATTCTTACTTTTTTTATGCCAATGTTGGTGACTGGAGATAACTCTCTTCAATTATTCCTGGGATGGGAGGGAGTAGGTCTTGCTTCATATTTGTTAATTCATTTCTGGTTTACACGACTTCAGGCAGATAAAGCAGCTACAAAAGCTATGCCTATCAATCGAGTAGGTGATTTTGGGCATTGAACTATTCTCTCGACATTCTTCTTCATTCAGATACTATTAAAATATTTGAAGGAGCTGGTTGGTGATGCTCTTCCCATGGTTTACCACCGATGAGGAGTATTCTGCATGCCATCGACCTAGTACCTGGTGCTAGTTTCCCAAACCTGCCTGCTTATCGAATGCTACCTGCCTTTTAATTTAAGCCCTCCCATTGATAGCATGGTATATGATCACAAGAGTTGATTCAATTGGGTTCACATCATCGGGTATGATCACTGCTAGCAATCCAGTTAGTTAGGTCTCTCTTATACAGTCTTAGAGAATATCTAATCTGATCAGATAACGGAATTCAATTAAACCCGTTGAACTGTTCTCTTAGAGAAGTTCATATTCATCTATCCCGCTGACTGGCTTATAGATTAGAGGTTGACTCAGGACCAAAGGGGGCCAAGGGGGATCCCATAAATAATAAGTAAGATAAGTAACCCGGGCTATAAGCTATTTCGTCGTTTTCTTGCCGGAGTTCGCTAGCCGTTCAATCCGATCTTCCCTTCGCAGATTTCTGAGAGTTGTTCCGTACCTCTTGAGTTCTGAACTAGAGTCAAACCTCCGCAAACCCTTGGTGGACAGGCTTTCGTACCGAAACAGCTGACTTGCTTGCATCCCTTTGATTGCTTAGTCTCTCCTCCTTGCTGCACTATTATGGTACATCGGTATAATCCTCTGATCCCGTGACTTGAGAAAAATCCAAGACTTCGGTTAGCGGGGAGCGCCCCTGTCCTCTTTTCTCCCCCCCTTTTCTTTTGAGAAGCCGAACCTAGTCTTTGTGTGAGTTGTAGCGGATCACGTGGCTCGATGGAGGTTCCTCAGCGTCTTTTGTTTGAAACGGGCTCTCCGCTCACTAAGTAGTGCTATTCTGTCCTCCGGGGGACTCCACCAACACCAAGAGGTTCTTTCTCTCACGTAATTTCGCCCGTTCCACTTCCGTGCCGGAGGGAATGGGATTCGAACCCATGATACAATCTTCTTGTATGTCGATTTAGCAAACCAATGCCTTAAGCCACTCAGCCATACCTCCAAGTTGTTGGTAACGGATTTCGATATTTAATGTACAGGTCGGTTGGGAACCTAATAAGACAAGCCAAGCGCAAGGCCTTTTTTTCGTCTTTTTCGGCCTGTTGGTACTTGTCGAATTGAAACTAGAGAATCAGAAGATTCGCCAACATTACCTATTTTTTAAGTGGATTCGGTCCTCAAAAAGATATTTATAGCGAGCAGCACTACTAAAAATGACCGGGGGCTTCAACCAGATTTCGCCCTATGCATCGGGAATTGGATCAAGATCAACTGCTTTTTAATTAAGCTTTTACGTACTGGAACCGCAGGAAGCGTCGTCTGGTGGAATGGCAGGACCAGAAAGCTTGGTTGATTTTGTTTGAGGAAAACAGAATCATTCTCGGTTGTACGGCCGGTATCGAGCAGTCGCAATTCCTTGGGCGCTTCGTGGCCCCGTTAGCTGTTAGCTGGCTAAGAAAGACTTACGTAAAGAGGCATTCCGAGCCTGGCCTCTGTCTGGCGCGCATCCTTCCCTCCCCTCCTTTCTATCATTAGAAGCAAAGAAAGGCAGGAGCTGGTTTTTAGTCCCAAGTAACAGATTGAGTAGCTTTTATAACCAGCATCTAAGTAACTTCCAGATCTATAGTCACCATCAGTGTTGTGAAGATACGTTGTTAGGTGCTTCGTTTTTCTTTTTCCATTGAGGCCGAACCTAAACCTGTGCTCGAGAGATAGTTGTCCATATACTGATAAGGGATGTATGAATTCTCGAGAAGAGAGGAGCCGTGGTGGTCCCCCCCCCCCCCCGGACCGCCCGGATCCCACGAGTGAATAGAAAGTTGGATCTACATTATCCTTCCTGTTTCGAGTGTCTTCTTGGATAGTTATAGCGGCCCATAGGCGCGAGATGTACCTTGTGGGGGGGCGGCGGTCCACGGGACATAGTCCTTTCAGGCAGTGGACGTTTAGTCCATGGTCCATTAGATGGTCGGTTTCTTTTTGGGGCTAATTTCTTTTCCCGTGGCCTGCTTCATTTCTCTATTTTTCCTATCTTATAGCGGGTTGGCTCTAAATAATGAGCTGAACATTATTTATTGCTTTTGCCAGAATATTAGCTCCGGGCTTGCTATGACGTTTGAAAGTGGTCATGAGGGGATACACTTAACAGTCTACCCCCCCTCTGACCTAAGAAGGTAGCTTGTCTCGCCCAGGAGGTGGGAACAGCAGCTGCTCTTCATCAAGACACTTCCCCATCTCCTTCACCCAATCTGAGAGAGAGCCTGCATCTGTTGAGTATGAAGCACGCGGTGAACAAAAGGAAGCAACACCGCTACAAGCAATAGAAAGCAACGTTTATTAATCCATTTCAGTAGGTGGCGGTGTACACTAAGTATCAACAAAGGACGCTTTCTCTCACCCAGCCCTTTGGAGGTGTTAACTCTTCGCCTTCGGCTTTCTATTGAATGATCCATCTGGTGTGCTATTTATACTCCCCCAGTTAGGGCTTCTCCCTTTTCAATCTACATGGCATACGTACTCCTATTTGACTCCCACTTGGGATTCACAAATAAAGGATAGATAAAGGAAACTTCAAGGGGCTTCTAATCTATTCTTTCTTGCCCCCCGCCCAACCTATACAAGGTGCTGCTCGCTTTCTCTCAGCCACCAGTGGCTTATGTAGTGGCATTCCTACGTGCTCCTCTTTGCCCCTACTTAAGAATCCGAAGGTGACCTTTGGCTGTTGTTTGATTAAAAAGGCGAACCCCAACTAGTCGTATGGGGTGGGGTGCTTGTGGTAAGCTGCCTTGGATATCAACCTTCTGACCACGAACAACTAAGACAGATAAATAGAGGACTTGAACCTGTAATGTGTACTTAAGGGCTAGATAGACAGATGCCTCTTCCTATCTTCCTTCTTGACTGGACCAAAAGATGGATAGATCTAATACGTTAATTGTTTTGATCACAGGTAGCGAAACCAAGAAAGAAAGGATTCGCGAGTGGTGCCTCTTTCCTTTCTATTTTTTGAAATTTCTTCGCCAATACCTTTTTTATAGCTTTCCTTTAGCTGCTACTTTTTTTCCCCAGTCCACGCCCAATCAGAGTAGTAAGTGTGCCTGCTCCGTCCTTCTTTGACGAAATGGATGCTTTAACGTACTTTCTTTCTTACTATATCATAGGCCTTCGCCACTTCAAATGGGCGCTTCGCCCTTTCTTTTTTTTATGATAAAAAAAACGGGGCCTTACTTATTCAGTTCAGGGAGGATGAAAGACAAAGAAAGGGATCAGGGGGCTTATTGATCGGAAGTTTCTCGAGCTAGGGTAAGTTCAGCCAATCGCTCCGGGTTCTTTCACTCACAGAAGACCAAGCCTTTTTACTGATCAAACTAGGGGCGGACTGCTCTTCATTCAGCCACGCCACAGTGACCCCCGAAGCGATCTTCTTTTAGTTGCGGGACGAAATCCGGCAGCCGCTGGCTCTCAGGTAAAAAGACAGGATGTTTTCCGACGAAATGCTATTGATTTTAGGAGGACTATAATGAGGAGGACGACAAACCCACTCACACACATCCACTAAATGCAATAAAAATAAGGACGAAAAAGCAAATTTCTTACTCCCTTGCAAGCAAAAGAAAGAACGCATACCAATGCCTTCTCTCGGCCTAAGGATAAGGAGTGTTTTCTAGGATGCTAAAGAAAAGAGATGGCTAAGGGGCGTATCCACTCTTACTATGAGGGTTTCCGGTGTGCTAGAATCAGCAGCTATAGAATCTGCCTTACCTTCTTGACTGGTGTTACCGGTATGGGAGTACGAGTAGTTGGTGGTGAAGGCAATGATAATTGTCGTGGGGGCTATTACTTGACTTCATGTCTACCCGGTCCCAGTTATTTTTGGTGAATGCGTAGACGCAGTTGGTGAAATAGAAGCTCTTTAAATAGCCTTTGGCTTACGTAAGATCTATCTCTTCTCTAACAGCTATTCTTTGAAAGAGCTTTCGCACTTCAAATCAGATAGCGAAAGTCTAGTTGCGGCAGCTTCCGCGCCAGCAAGATACGGACGGCGCCTTTCGTCTTTCCAGTCAAGCAGTGGTTCCCCTCTCATGAATCTACTCGACCATTCCGGAATGAGTGAGCTTTTGTATCCGTATTGAAGAATCCGGTTATCGACTTCGTCGTTTGTTTTATCAATGTGGTGACCATCAATTTTTCCAATGGACTCCCATTCTTCTAACTTCCCTCTTACAATAGGAAGAATAAACGGTTCATTACACCAAAGGCTTTCAGTGAACTATTGAAGCTATCGAGAGAGTACCAAATGCTGACGAAGGTTACCGACTTTCGGTGGACGCGGAGCCAACGAGTCTTTAAGTAAGTGGGCGTTAAGCGTAACGAGTCTAAGGTTACAGAAGCGTTCGCCAACTTTGATAGGTAAACGCTTTGCAAAATTACAAAAAGTAGCGAATGGAAAAAACGGAGTAGCGGGTCTCTCAGGTTAGAAAAGGAAGAACCGAAAGAGGACCCGATAGCCAACAGGAGTTCAAAAGTCGCATTTTTCTTGACTGACATCGACCTTCTAGAGCTTCAAGAGGGGAAAAGCTTGGCCTAGAATGAGCAAGGGATAGAGATGATGGTATGAATGCATTCATCAACAGAAGTTTCATCCTCGAGGCAAAGGTTCATTAGCTCCATAGTTGCTAACAGGTAGGGGCTGTTACTGGTCCGTAGATGAACTTAATCTCTCAAGTTGTTGAGCAGGAATGGGAACCTAGCAGATGCACTCATAGCTGATGCTAATGATTTAGAACATTGAAAAAAATATAGTATAGAAAACGACTCCAAAAAAGTAAAATGCAAGAGAGGTTGGTAACTAGGTTTTCGGGTCCTGACAAAGGATGGAAACCGGCTTTCCTTAATCTTCTTCCTTTCTTGCTATACGCAATTTCTTTTTTATCCCTGGTACAAAGAATGGAAGCAGTAAAATCTTTTGAGTTCTTCTCTCACTGGAAGGAAAGGATAGAATTAGGTAGGGTTATGTCACTGGGTGGAATTGGCCAGCTTTAAGCGCAATTTCCTCTACATTTAAGCTTGCATAAGAGTCAGAGTAGGATGAGGAAAAGGCAGGCTTAGAACTGTTAGCAAGACTGGGATTAGGATTTCTGCCATAGAAAGAGAAGGAGCTGCAAGTCCTTTAGCCGTTGGAGTCATACCCGGTGAATTAAATAACCGTTGTTTGCAACTATCAATTTAATAAGAATAAGAGAAGACAGCTTTGGGACTGATGACTCTCTTTCCTTTGTCACCCATTACTTTACCTGCTTCAAGCCTTTTTCTAATCCTTGTTCCTTCTTCCCTCGCCTCAAGCCTAAACTAGTCTACCGAAAGCAGCTCCTTTTGCTCTTTCTTGGTCAGTATGAAAATCTTCCTAATGAAGAATTAGGGCGTAAGGGCTTGGCTTTGAGGGGGCCTTTGGTAGGTGCTAGGCATTGATAAATCGATGGAAGGGACAAATTACCATGTTCGGCTTAATGGTTTGTACACGGATGAAGCGGTAAGCATGTCGTGTCGACGCACGCGAAAGGCTATCAATGTACAAGTCCACTTCGATAGCCAAGCAATGAGGGAGTCTGAAGAGAACTTACATACTGAAAACCATGCCTTTCGAACCGAACGCAACGCCCGTCTTCAAAAAAAAAGGGAAGAAAGATGGAGTGCGGCCTGTAGAGCCTTTTAACTTAATATGTTGTTTGTTTACTTTATTGTAATGTTGTGTTTAGTTGTGTGGCTGGTTTGTCTATGTGTGCGTAAGCTTCATAAAGGGTCCGTCGACTCTTTCTAGAAGATTTAAATATTCCACGAAATGAAAACGG
Source organism: Lathyrus sativus (assembly GCA_963859935.3). Taxonomy (NCBI): domain Eukaryota; kingdom Viridiplantae; phylum Streptophyta; class Magnoliopsida; order Fabales; family Fabaceae; genus Lathyrus; species Lathyrus sativus. The sequence goes on along the minus strand of OZ012737.1, from coordinate 247,352,091 downwards.
GCGGCATCGTCGTATGCTCGACATTGGTTGCCCAGGTTTATATCCCGAAGTACTCCTATGGCCGATCTGTCACCCAACCTACTCAAAAATCTAAAGGCTTGACCCCGTCCCGTTTGGAGGTCGAGCTATTGTCAAGTTAAGCAGTTCCTCTTGTCGAGCTAGACTCTACTCGTCACAGGATAGATACCCTATGGTTGGTCTATATGCCTGCTTCACTTCGTAGCATTAAGGGGGCAGTGCCATGAGGGAAATCGACTAGGAACGCGATGTCTTCCCAAAAAATGAAGAGTGGAGGGGACTTCGACTGCCTTCTTGTATCGGGTGAAGAGAAGGCTCAATAGACAGATACGATAAAGAAAGATCTCACTGCTGGGAGATGGAGATGGATAACACCCAAAAACAACTAAAGGCTGACCAGGTCGAAGAGGGAAGTAACTCGTAGGATAGGAGGCACTAAGACATCAAAAAGAGGGCTACTTCACTATGAATGGTAACATATGAATTGAAACTAATGCGACGGGTGTCAATTACCAAAAACGACTCGACCACTAACTCAGTCCCGTGGGACATTTCTAACACAAGGCCGAAGATGGTAACTCGCTACCTTAACTAAAGGCATGCCTTTACTCCAACAGCAGGACTCTTGCTTTCTAAAGACTTGAGCAGAGATCTTATAGTTGAAGAAAAGACCACCAGTAGTTTGCTGATGAAAGAACAGCAAGAACGGGTTTCTCATCTCAAACAAAGGAGCTATCCTTGGGAGACAGACCTAAAATATCCTATATATATAAATCATCATTAAAATTAAATTAAGGACAAAGCTTTTTCTTTTAAGAATGTTGCTTGGAAATTTGCTGCCCTTTAAATTAAAAAAAATAAGGTGGTTTCGGGCTTCATTGGTGGAGTGGAATAAAGCTGCTATGTTGAAGCATATCTGGGTTCTGGCTGCAAAAAGTCCTTATATAGATTATAGGTATGTATTTTACATACAATGTCTAGGTTGGGCAAGCTTGGATGCCCCTACTCCCAACAAGTTGCTGGTCGGGATCGTGAAACTATCGTTGTTTGGTCATAAGGATAATAGTTCTTATCTTATTAGGTCAGGGGCGGTCGGCCCAGGGGTTACCCGCGATTGGTCGGTGATGACTAGCAGTCCTTCCTGATTTAGTTCTCAACCTCTATTGATAGATCAAGAGTTCCGGCCCGGCTATGATTCCATCAACAAACCCGATTCGGTATAAAAGCTTAGCTTCTATTACAATAAAATATTTTGAAAAGAGCTATCCTAAAGCTTGACAGGTCTCCTCAGTTTTTCACTCGAAAACCGAAAGCATAAGGATCATTTCCACTCTGTAGGCCGCTCATTCCTAAATAGGAAATAAAGTTCCTTTTCGATTCTTCCTTCCTGCTTGTGTGCTTTCCCTAGGAAAATTGACTCATTCTAGCTCTCCTCTACTTCAACCACTAAGCGCTTCGCTCCTTTAATTAAGAATAGAAAATATCGCCTTTTTGGCATGAACATATAGCATGTGTGCCGTGAGGTCAATCACTGTCAGTTCTTCTTTCGAAATTGTCGAATATGATGAAGAGCTCTTATCGGCTTGAGGCTTCTTTTCACGCAAGAGTTTTCGTCGCTGGATTAAGACGACTTAGCTACTTGTCTGAAAGCGGAAAAGGAAGCTGACTAACTTCTAGCTGTTATAAACATATGAAAGACCGGCCCAGTTCGTATCAGGGCTTCTGTTTGTGGAAGCATGTAATCTTAAAAAAAAAGAATAACCTGTAGCTACGGCCGTCCCTGAACTTTTGCGGCATTGCCCATGGCATGGGCATGAGCACAACACCTATGTATGGGCAAAGCAACTTTCGCCCTATCCTGACCTGACGGGAAGGGAACTTATGAAGAAGACTGACCTGTGCTCTTCCTGTAATCTGACCTTACAATAGCTTTCTTAAAGCTTTTGGCTTATTGATCTCCAACTGTATTTGTATTCGTATCTGGTAATTCTCTTTCTAGTGGATCAAGATATTCGAGGCTAATCCACTCTTCCTTGAAACTTGGAAATCGCCCTGTCCTAAGCCTAAGGTTTTGGGCACCGTAGTCTCATCTATATCGATGGCATTAAAAAGGGGATTTCCTTCTTTGCCACATCTTGATTCTCTTAATAAATTCCCTATTCAGGGTTTCCTGCTCCTCAGTGAACCGGATCAACCACGACGGCAGGGTCCTTATACGTCGTTTGAAAGCTGCTTCAAGGATCCAACGAATAGCTAAGGTTCGTTGACGATCCCTGCCTGGCTACAATCCCAGGGGCATCATAAATAGTACCTGCTACTCCTACTTTTTCCACTTCGCATATGGGCTTTATATTCTCTATGGCGTCAACCATAAGTTTGATTACATCGCGTTCAGTTTGAGCTGGGAAGTAAACTAGGTTTTGCTATTCCTTCTCGAGCTTCTATTTCATACCTTAAAGGAGATTCGGGAAAAGATAGAATAGGAAGACGTGTTTCCAGAACAAACAAGATACGGGTTGAGAGGGGGAAGTTAGCAAAGTTAGACAAGATTGGAATGGGCATAGGAACATGTATTGATGTACCAGATCGGCTAATGCTCCCAGGTTGATGCAAAGTATTCCACCAGTTGACTGAAGACTTTATTATTGGTATATCGATCGGTCCAGCACGGATTGAAATAGGAGCCGGATCGACAGGAAGCTTTTGAAAACGCAGTGCCATTGCATTAGTAGGATCCACCCCATGTGATCCGTCATTCAGTGCAATAAGACGGCCCATAGCAATGAATGTTTAAATAAGATTCACTTCGTTCTGTACGGGATAAGGAGCGAAAAGTGAGATAGTGTGGCTATTGATGGGTGTTGAATGATTCTTGATAACGTGGTTTAGAGCTAACATAGATTCAGTTGGGGTAGAGGTCTTGTAGAGCCTGATTGACCAGCAGCCTTCCATGAATAGAACACCAAGGAACCTTTCTGGATCTGCTTACTGCTAGCGAAGAGGAAAAGGAATGCTTGTTGATTGGACTGATGCAAGATAGCTAGATAGAGAATGAAAAAGCCTTAGATGAACTACCAAATAGAGGTCTTTCCCTGGATTGAACTCACAAAGATGGCTCTTTTTCAGTCTCTTTCGCTGGGGCAAAGCAAAGAGGGAGGACTTTCGGAAGAAGGCGTCGTCCGCTGATGATCTTGAGGTTGGGAGGCAGGCACTCCCTTGCAGCGATTGCCATCTCCAGGTCTATCAGGTGTTTTAAGTATCAGAGAAACTTCTAGAAGAAAGTCTTTAGATATTTTTTAGTTAAGAAGGAACTCATTCGTGGACTGATTCCGACCCTTTACCAGAAGAAAACAGAGGAGCGGTATGGTTTCATAAGAGGAGTCTCCGGCATCTCAGTCGGACTCCCCATGCCTCCTCGGAAACGGATTCGGACGGATCTCCACCATAATCCGTCTCGTCCCCTGGGAGCGTCACCGCTGCGGAGGTAGAAAGTCACACGCGGGATGATCCTAACTCTGTAAAGAAAGATACAACTTGACTACTATATCTGCTTGATCATCACGCCTACGGATCACCTTACGGTGAAACGGGGGAATGATCCTTGGGAGTCCCGTCCTCGTGAGAGAGATGGGAACAGATAGTTCGGTCAACCTCTTAGGGTGAGTAGAAGAAGAATATTAGTTGTTTTTTATTTACGTCAAGAAGATTTTACATTATACCCCTACTCTTATACCCACACCCCTACACTAAAAAATATTGGACTAAAATATCCTTGTTTAAATATCTATAATTTTAAAAAAATTTCACTTTCACTTCATTTCCACTTATTTCCATTTCAAGTCTTCCGGAGAGAGCTCTTCATCCATTTACAAACCGGAACTCTTCCACCAAGTCTTCCGGAACGCATTTGTTTTTCAATACATACCGGAACTCTAAGAGTAAGTCTTTCGGTTTGTATTTTATTTTTGTTTCTTCACCGGAAGACTTAATGCATGTCTTCCGGTTCACAAAATTTTGAGTTTATTCCCCGAATGTGTTGCAGTAAGTCTTCCGGTACACACAATTTGCGTTTCTTCTCCATAACTCTTTCCTGAAGACTTCCGGTTCATTATTATTTTTTTAATTTTTAATTTCTAATTATATTTATTTATTTATTAATTTTTAATTATATTGATTTTTTTCCAGTGGTGCGCACACGAGGCAGAGATGGTAGGATCCCTCGTGGACTAGGACGGGGCGAGTCATCGAGAATGGTTGAAGAAGAGCATTTTGATGCATCTGCATCAGCATCCGAGCCGGTTGGATATCTAGGAGGACCGTATGATACATCTCTGTTAGTTAAGTACGTACAACATGTTGCATACCATATATGGTTCGATGAGGTAAGTAAAAGGAAATCATTTAATATTGAATAAAATTCGAATTTTTAATATTGAATTTTATAATATATTTACTTTTAATTTTTTTCAGGAGAGAGGGTCGAAGAAAGAGTTAAAGGTGGCGGGACATGGGTTGAAGTTGACTCAGAGGGTTCCACTACAGCTACCTAGAGAGATGGAGAGCTGGATATCTAGGTCTGGTCTATCTTCACTCCAGAGAACCAGTTTAACAAAGATAGACACAAACCTAGTTTCCGCTTTTGCAGAGAGGTGGCATCTAGAGACATCTTCATTTCACATGTTTTTTGGTGAGATGACGATTACTCTAGATGACGTATCTTGCCTGCTTCACTTGCCCATCAGAGGAGTCTTCTAGAGCCCTGAAGATATCAGTGAAGTGCTTGTTGTTGAGTGGGTTGTTTATTATTTAGGAGTGTCACAGAGAATAGCACAACAACAAGTCCGTGAATGCAGGGGTTCCTACTATAAGCTGGAGTGGTTATATGATCAGTTCGTAGAGCATAGAGCTGCATCTAGATGGCATTATGCCACTAGAGCTTATTTGCTAATGTTAGTGGGTTCCACTATTTTCGCGGACAAGACGTTTACGCTTGTCGAGGCACGATACCTCTCACTGTTTATAGACTTGGATGGCTTATCAGGATACAGTTGGGGAGCAGTTGCGTTGGTTACTCTTTACAGATATCTCGGAGATGCTTCCATGTTCAGCTGTAAGCAGCTTGGTGGTTATCCGACTCTCCTACAGGTATTTATTTTAATTTAGTATATTTTGCTTTAATAAATTTTATCTAGTGTATTAATTTTATTTATCTAGTTTATTATGTTATAATTAATTATTTTAAATTTAATAACCATATTAATTTTGTAACAGTGCTGGATTCATGAGTATTTTCCAACACTTGGAAAAAAAGGAGAGAACTGGATACCAGCTAATAATGTGGGTCTCCCTTGAGCGATGAGATGGTCATATAGGCAAGGTGCCTTGAAGGTGGATGAGTTGCGACCTATTCTGGACGAGCTGACACCTTCTATGTCATATGGTGCCCATTCGAGAATCATAGAGTATGGCGTCAGTTCGATGAGCTATGTCTATATAAGGGGTGTCTGAGGTGGGGTGACACTATTGTTCCATACTTGCCTGACAGATGTATGCGTCAGTTTGGATACAGGCAGTATGTTCCACATCCACCTCTTTATCATACGATGGCTGGTGATATTGATGTTGACTGGATTAGTTACCATCAGAGCGTTCAGAATGTGATTCGTCCGACATCCAGGATGTTGCTGCTGGAGAACGAAAATTCTTCTAATCTACTGTCACCGGTGGCAATGGAAACCCTTCTTTCATGTTTACCTAAATAAAAAAATAATCAAAATAGTAAGTAAAAATAACAAAAAAGACTTAGGGTTAATCGCATTATCTAAAAACAACTAAGTACCTGAACCTAATGATTTTTGTTTACAAAACCAATGCAGTAAATTGCTACATTCGGTGAAAATGAAGTTGTCATAGGAAAGAAAGTCCAACATTCAATTCCTAGACAGACAAGTACAACATTATAACGATTCACTATCACGTAACCCATATCTGGTAGAGTTAACCATTTATGTGGTGGTTGAGGACCGACTTCCTCTATCATCAAAGATTCTCTCACCACTGCTAACTGATCAGTAAATAAATTGGCATACAAACTTGATATTTCATTATGTATTATTTCCAACCCCAAGTCTCGACGAACCATTGGCCAACCATTTTCACCAAAGCCATGCAATGAAGCAATGACTCTAAATCCACAATTACCATCTGATACAACATTAACTACATCATTAATATATGACCGAATGTGATTAGGAAACTGAAGGGTGAACTTCTTAGATGACTGTGAAGATTGTGATAATTTCAACTTCTTCGAAACTTGTGATGGTTGAGATTTATTTTGTGAAGACTGTGATAATTTCAACTTCTTCAAAGTTTGTGATGGTTGAGATTGCATCTGTGAAGTTGAGATGCTTGATCAATATACTCGTGATACGAAAGGTCTTTATAAACATCATATCCTACTGGTTTTTTGTCTTTCTTCTGGACTCCCCCTTTAGTTTTTATTTTCTCAGGTGGTGACACATAGAAGTCATTGTAGGGAAGGCAAGTTCAAAAACCCTACTTTTTAATGCCCTTTTCCCAACAACATCCAGTGACTTAAACCTTTTCCATAACTCATCTATTGCACTACTCATATCCACCTCTGATCCATCATCTGCGTCTTCATCCAACTTAACTTCCATACTTAGTTTTCTCCAATGAACATGTACACCATCTATTGGTATTGGTATACCATCAATTCTATATCCTGTCAACTCACAAGCACAAGGTAATCCGTAGGTTATTCTAAGAGTACAACGACATATTTCCTTGTTAGTTCCAACATAATCAACTTGTTTTAACTCTTCAGCAATGCGTCTCAATGCATCTCGAGACACTGAACCACGTAAATTATTGTAAAATGGACTTACGTGGGCGTGCTCAACTTCATAAAAACTCTTTTAAAAAGAAGCTCTAATATTACTCAATTGTAACTTTAAGTTGTCATTCATAGCCTCCTAACATTTGACCATGTCACCAATACTATTCCCCAACATTTGCTTTAAATTCCAATGAGCAGACTCAACCCTAAAATTAATATATATTAAAAATATTTTAAAAAAATTCAAAAAAAAAATACAATTTAGAAATACTAAAAATAAATACATACCGATTAGTCGTGGTGTTACCCAAATGTAGCACTCGATTAATTCATGCTCCAACAAATCTTTGTCTATGTGGTGTCAACCATGTGTCCTTCACATAATCAATAAATTCATTACAATCAACACACGCCTGGTCAAGTTGGTTCAACCTTTGATCATACTCAACCTCATCACTAGCCCATACAACATCCGTCCATAATTCGTCAATTTTCTTTTGCATGTCACTAGCCACATATTGTTTCTGTTTTGCACCAACATTCTTGTTAATATGAAATCGACATAGCATATTGATCGACCTTGGAAACACAATTTCAATGGCTTTCATCAAAGCAAGATCTCTATCTGTCAAAATCACTTGTGGGCACAACTCTTTCTTCACAAACAATTGTTTAAGTTTATCTAGCACCCAACAAAAAGTCTCAGTTTGCTCAAACTCAATATAGGAAAATGCGACCGCAAAAGTCAACTCGGTTGATGTCATGCCAACAATTTCAAACAGAGGTTGCCTATATTTGTTTGTCTTGTAAGTGTTGTCCATAACTAGCACAATAGGAAAAATATTCAACAACTTAACTGAATCTGGATAAGCCCAAAAGATATCTCTAATAACTTCAGAGTCATCTCTTTTTCTACTCCAATAAACATAACCTGCTTCCTCAATAAGCTTAAACAAATGTTGTATCTCACTTCTAGGACCTTTTATATATTTTTCTATCATACTCTTATGTTTGTATATTTGCGTGATCCGAGTGACATTATCTGGATCTTGCTCTTGCAATGAAAGCAATATATGTCTAGGTGGAACCTTTCTCTTTGTCAAATCAACAACATGTTGCTTCTGATCCACTGTCAACCTACCGACAAATGCGTGACCTTCTAATCTATCAGGTAAATCATGGTTATGAACTCCACATTTTACATCAATTTTCCATCCAGATCCATCAGTCGCTGGAATTGATCTGATTCTAAATGGACATCCATATTTTTTCGTCGCACTCTGGGTTCCACTATCAATATCTCTGTGTTTTCCTCCTTTATCATATCCAAATATTAATTTGTTACTTCTTCCTCTCTTGCCTATTTTAATATCTGAACGAGTGATGATAACTGTAACTTTATTTTGGATTCCAATCTCTTTAATCCATCTTATTACCTCTTCTTGTGTAACAAATCTTTGAGTTGTTGAAAAAACATCAGACGTATCTATGCATATATGATCTTTATCGCATATTTGTAAAGGAATTTCTGAAACTATATAAAAAAAATTCAAAAATAATTATAAAAAAAATTGGACAATTCAAACCGGAAGAGTTGTAGCAAGAGTTCCGCCGGTAGCCAAAAAAACAAACCGGAAGACTTGTAAAAAGTCTTCCAGTTTGTTTTTTTGGCTACCAGAACTCTTGCTACAACTCTTCCGGTGAACACCCACGAAAATTACCAAACCAGAAGTTTTTCATAAAGTCTTCTGGTACATTATTTTTGTGAACCGGAACTCTTTGTCCAAGTCTTCCGGTTTGAGAAAAAAGCCTACCAGAAGTCATTTTCAAAGTGTTCCGATAGATCGTGGGATGAATTTCTCAGAAGTCTAAAAAATCTAAAAAGTGAAAAAAAATATTAAAATATATAAGGATAAAATGGGTATTTTTAAAAAAATGTAGGGGTATGGGTATAAGTGCATGGGTATAGGGTAAAATTTCCTTATCTCAAAGTCATTTTTTTAGAAGATGAGTTTGGATGCTAGCCCAGTAGACTTTTTTTTCCACACCATCATCTCCTCTCTTGCACCTTAGCTTTTCTAGTTTTTATTTTTATTTTTATTTTTATAAATTTATAATATGGTGTGGTTAATGTTAATTAGGATTATTAATTGAAAACATGATTAATTTTGGTTTATTTTCTTCGGTATTAATTCTATTTAGATTTTGATTTTGATTAAACTTTGACATTAATTCTTAATTAAATTCTTAATGTTAATCTTGATAAGATTTGGTCTTGATGTCAATCGATTTGGAACTAGATTATGATTTGACTCTAGTTATTTTTCTTGGCTAATTTTTCATGAATTTCCTTATTGATTTTCGCCTTGTTCTTGCCACATATGTGTTGCACCCCAAAATTTGACCAACAATTATTCATTCATTGAGTGTTTGAAAGTTGATATCTTCATCAGAAAGTTCAAGAGATCTTCAGAGGAAGTGTTTTGAAACCAGGGTTGTGTGCTTCACAGTTTGAAAGTTGTGGGTGCTCCTCAGATGATTCTGAGACTTGGAGAATGAACTTGATGTTTTGAGAAAGCCTATGAGATGTCTTGATAGCCATCATGAAGCCCAGAGAGGTCATTGAGCAAGAATTCAGAAGATTCAACCATGAATGGTAGAATTAGGGTTTTGACTGAGTCAACCCTAGACCAGCTGAAGATTTGGAGAAGGTTGAGACTTAATCCAAGGGCCATGAGATCATGGAATGATGCATAGAGATTATATAAAGATGATTCCTAGACCAACTCATCATGATTGAAGGGTTTGAGAAGTTTTGAGTTAGGGTTTCTGAGGATTGTCAGTGAAAAAACCCTAATTTGATCCCTATCTTCCAGGCAGTTTTAGCTATAGATGTGATTGAGATCCCATCTTCCCCACAACATGAATGTTGTAGGGCTTGTTCTAAGCTTTAATTTGAGTGGTGGAAGTCCTTGATAGGAGTTACAGAGCTCAAGTTATGGTTTTGACAAATTACAGGTCAGTAGAGGTGTGTGAATCTGGGTCCTTGAAAGTCACCCAACTTGCAGACAACTTTTGCCCTAGTAGGATGATTCCTATGGTTTCTTGGTCAACATGAATGTTGAAGAGGATCTTCTTAGCTTTAATTTGAGTAGTAGAAGTCCTTGATTGGATTTGTGGAACTCAACTTATGGTTTGAACAAGGCAGGGGTATTTTGGTCATTTGTCAGTTATAGGTCATTTTATCCAATGCCTAAAACTCCTATTTCCAAGCCTCAAATGGAAAAACTCAAAACATGAAAGTTGCTCAAAATGTGATTTTAAGTCTAGAAAGAAGGTCACAAATTGTTGAAAAAGCTCATAGCACAAGATTCCATGATTGGTCAAGAATGAACTAAAAATGACTTATAACTTTGAAAAGTTGAAATTGAAAAGTGTTTTGGGAGATCTACAAATCCAAAATAGGTCATCCAATATATCATTTTGATTGGAAAAACCATTTTGAGAAGATTGGTTTAAGTAGAATTTTCATTTGAGGCTTAAAAAAGGAGGTTCCTTTGGAAATTTGTTACTTGAAAAAGAAGGCAATGTTAAAAAACCCTACATAAGCAACAAATGGACTTGTTTTTCACTTATCCTCATTCAATAACTCATGTAAGGAGAATTTGGCAATGAATTGCAAGGCATAGCATGTGGTATATGAGAAATCCAACATGGCATATCATGGAACTTTCATGAAGTTTCCACATCATTCTAGATGAATCTAGAGACTTCCATGGATTGTTATTTAAAGAGGGCATCAAAGAGTGATGAAAGGTTGGTGAAAGTGAAGCCAAGTCAGGGGAGAGAGAAGGATACATTGCCATTGGAGAAGTTTCTTCAAGTTGAAGCAACTTGAGTTTTCTTTCACTTCAAGCCACCACCTTCACAACAAGTGCAAACAGAAGTTTCTTCACCATTGTAGGATCTCATTGAAGCCATTTCAAGACCTGCAACCACCTCCACGAGCCTCACCATCATCTTCTTGACAGGTTTTTCTTCACTCTATATCTCTTAAATTATTGAGTTCTAGTTAGTTTCATAGGTATAAGATTGATGTACTAGGCTAGAGGATCCATCCCTGAGTGTTGCAGCATGTTCCATGAGGATCCATAACAGAACCAGAAAACTTTGATTTTCAAGAACTATTAGTTTAGGGCATTTCAATCATCAAGAATTAGTGTGCATTAGTTAGGGTAATGTGTAGTGTATCTGTAAATCATTAGGTTGAAGTTTGGTGAAAGTTTGATAGCAGTTGAATGTGGTTGTACCCGGATCTTCAATCCTTCTGTTAGAACAATTTAGGGCGAGATGTGGAAAACTGTACGTAGGGTTGTGTTCCCCTTGAGATTTAGAGCAACTTTCGTTTTTAAGTCGTGGCAAACCGTGGCCTGTAGAGAGAGATAATGGAACTCGAAGGTTTGCGCATGGAGGTGGGGGTTCTGAAACCCTAGGTCCCATTTGGGGACGATGAAGAGCAGCCATTGGATCCTCTCTAATATTTGACAATTTATTCCAATCGTGCGGTCGTGGATGCGTCTGAGAAAGAGAGGGAAGTTTGAATTAACTAAAACGCCGCGTTTCATTTAGAGGGCGCTGGGCCCAGACTTCTATCCCCACCCCCCTTATTTGTTGGCCCAATCCATATAACTAGCGAGGAGTGCTATTCTGACCCCCCCTCCCTTTATTCATTTAATTTGTTTTAATTTTCTTTTTTTAATATTTCTGTTTTGTTTAATTCATTAGAAAATGATAGAAAATGATTTTTAAATGCTTCTTTTTTTCATGAGTAGATTAAAATGAGTAGAAAATTATAAAAATAAAATTGAGATTTTATTTTTAGGTTTAATATTTTTAGTAGATTTTCCAATTCAATAGCTTTTTAATTGTTTCATTTTGATATTTGATTTTGTAGGAATTGTTTTAGTACTTTCCATTAATCTTTTTTACCCATTCTTTTTGGTGCAATTAGATGATTAGTCATACTTCCCCATAGGATTTTTTCTAGATTTTTTAGAATTAATCTTGATTAGTTTAATTAGGGTTGACTTAGGATAGTCTAATTAGGGTTTAGAATTGTGCATAGGTGATGATTCCTTTCTTTGATTGAGTTTTATCTTGATTTTTAGGTAGAAACCTTTGTAGATGTTATGAGTAGGTGTTGAGGACCCTTATGAATATTTGTTAAATTTTTTCCCCATTAGTTTAGTATTTTTAGGCATTTTCTGAAGTTGCCTGATGATTTGGCCTGTTCAGTGGGTTATCTGTTCATCTGTGGGGTTCTTTCTGAGGAATTTGATGAAAGGCTTGGGTTGCCTTGAGGATATTGATGGAGAGCATCATGAGGGGAAGCTTGTAGATCAAGATGCAGAGACCCAGAGCTTGGCTGATGCCCTGTTGGTGAGGTTTGAGAGCCTGAAGTTTGAAGGAAGTTCATGGTACTTTCCTGAGGAAGGCACTATGAATGACTTTCATCCTTCCTTCTCACCTCTTTCTTAAGTATCCAATGATGTTGGAGCCAACTTGTGAGTTTAATTTCTCCTGAGGAGGAATGTAAACTGATCACTTGTTGTTGAGCCACATGGGATGCAACTCCTAAGTGGAAGCCTTCTAGTACTTTCCTGAGGAAGGTCCTATGAGTCTATTCATTTAGTTCCACTAGTTGATCTAGGATTTCTCAAGTATCCAATGATGTAGGAGCCAACTTGTGAGTTTAATTTCTCCTGAGGAGGAATGTAAACTGATCACATGTTGTTGAGCCACATGGGATACAACTCCTAAGTGGAAGCCTCCTAGTACTTTCCTGAGGAAGGTCCTATGAGTCTATTCACTTAGTTCCACTAGTTCAGATAGGATTTCTTAAATATCCAGTGATGTTGGAGCCTGCTTGTGAGTTTAGTTTCTCCTGAGGAGGAATGTAAACTGATCACAGTGGTTGAGCCACATAGGGTATGATTCCTGAGTATACACCTCCTAGTGTTCTCCTGAGGAAGACACTATGAGCTTGCTTGCTTAGCTCCCTTTCTTTGGTAAGCTTATTCTGAAGCTTGAAGACTGGGAATGATTTCTCCTGCTTAGGGTTCTGCTTGAGAGCTTTGCTTAGGTTTGTTTAGATCCTGTGATTAGGGTCAGTATTAGAGAGTAGATGATTCTTTCTCATGTGTGTTGTTTGCTTGATAGCCCTTATTTCTCTTATCTGTTTTGCTTGATAGCATGTTGTTTATTTTCAGTATGATTACTGTTATTTCATGACTGGCCTGAGGTCGAGATGAGCTTGTGGAGGCTGAAACCCCACACACATTTCCTCCCTCACTTGCATTGCATGCATTTTACTGTTAAAACTGATGTTTTTATCTGTATTCTGTGTATCATTGATATGATCCCTTAGGACTCTCATTCCCTCTGATGAGGATGTGATGATAGACTTTTAGGTTGAAACCTATGCATGACAACATCTAGGAGTTCCCTGTTCAAACCTCAACCATAGGATGAATCCATGGCATGATAACAGTAGGACTTGATAGTCTCCCTCCTAGTTAAGCCATTTTTTTTGTAGTTAGCCGAACTACGTTTGCTCTGATCTTTCATACCAGATGAAAGTACGTAGGCATAGGATGCAACGTCCTAGCGAGCAACCTTTCCCCACCTTCCCCCGTAGTTAGCCGAACTACGTTGACTCTGATTTCTCATTCTCTGATGAGAATACGTAGGCATAAAGTGCGACGCTTTGCCGAGTCATTTTTCTTTTCTTTTTCAGCCAGCCTTGATAGGTAGATAGATTATAACCAACCCGTCCAAGTAAACAAACAAGCGAGGATCCCGTCGAGTACGACGGACGTGAGGGGTGCTAATACCTTCCCCTTGCGTAACCGACTCCCGAACCCAGACAATGGTTGCGATGACCTTGTCTTACCCTTATTCGTCAGGTTTTTCCGATCGTTTCCTTTCCCGCTCTGAGGGATAAATAACGAAAGGTGGCGACTCTTCTGTCATGCCGGCACCTTATTTTCGCGCAAGCGACAGCTGGCGACTCTGCTGGGGAAGGAACCCAGAATCTCTGGTTCTCCGGTTCCCTATGAGAGTCGATCCTATCGTTTGTGTGTTTGCTTGTTGGGTTGCGTTTATTTATCGCATTTTTACTTCCCGCATTTTATTTCCCGCATTTATTTCCAGTTTGATATGATTATCTGTGCTGCTGTGGGAGAGGGATGTTACTGTGAGTGAAAAGCCGGACCTGGGCTTTGAGTACACACCTAGATATAGTTGTGGAGAAGTAGTAGACGAACCTGTCTGTTGAACAGGCACAGTTCCCTACGAAAATCTGCGCTCAGACGAGATTCTTGCAGAGGTGCTCCTTTCCGGTCCTGAGGATCTGAGGGGGGTCCAGACGTGAGGATTGTCGACTCTGGGGACCGATCATTTGGAAGTCAGCTAAGAGAGGCCTCTTCATGACTTGACGATGCCACTCCTTCTGGGAATCGTATTGTCACTCATGAATGTCTGTGACGCTGACGACCGCATAGGATGCCGTACCTTTGTCCGTGGATTAGGTCCATCATACCTGTGAGTGGGGTTGGGATATTGCAGGAAACTTTGACCTCCAGACCACCCGGTTTTCTTGACAGTGAATCAGTTATGTTGGGTTCTCAGTTGCAGAGATGTTCTTGATAGAGCAAGGGTTTGATCAGAGGATCTTATCATCAGGTGTTTGTCTGTTCTTGATAGAGCAGGCTTTGATCAGTGTATTATTATCAGAAGTTTGTCCTGGATGGAGCAGATTTTTGAGTGGGGTCTGAGGATCTCGTCAGCAGTTGTTATTTTGTTCTTGACAGGGCAGATTTTGAGTGGGGTTTGAAGATCTCATCAGCAGCTGTGTATTTGTTCTTGAGAGGGCAGATTTGTGATTTGGGGTCTGAAGAGTCCTCCAACAGATATTCCTTGATCTTGCATCCAGGGTTTTTCATTATCAGGCCTTCGTTCTTGTCAGAGCAGAATCTTGATCTTGATCCTACCAGATGGTTATTCACAACAGATCAGATCAGTGGGTTTACACCGGGGTTTCCTTCTCAGCAGTGACTGTTGACATCGAATCTCCACAGCAGCCTTGGATATATTGTTGCATGCCTGCATTTTGCATTAGCTTGCATAATCATTCCATTAGCGTGTGTCTGTGAGGTTGCTGTCTCCATGATTGGGCCTAGATTCCTCTCTTCATTATTGTCAGCAGATGCCAGGATCGGGGGAAATCTCTCAAGCACACAGACTCACGCATGCATTTGCATGAAGCATTCTTGCATGACATACATTCTGTTGCTTTTCCTAACCTTTAATCTTGACAGGTTTTTCAGGTACTCAGGTTCCGAGCTGCTTTCAATCTCCAGGATTGATCAAAGATTCTGTTGGTGTAAGCCCTAGAGGCCAATACTTTTGGTACTTGTATCAGATTATTCGTTTAATAATAAAAGGCATTTCTTTATTATGTTTGTCTTTCAGAATAATAAAGTCCCTAGAATAGTTAGTCTGTTTAATGAAATGTTAAGTGTGACTTAATCATGAGATCCCATTAAACATAAAGACATTATTCTTAAAATATCCGTAGTCAAGCTTTATTGCAAAGTGGGATAACATTAAAAGCATTGAGACTATTATGAAGATAGACTGATGATCACATCTCATGGATCATGGATAAAGAGTTATCAAGTCTTGACATAGGTATAAATATTAGGAGTAATATTTATACCGGATTGACCCGCTATGAGAATACTACATAGTATGTTATGCAAAGTGTCATAAGTTATTCTCATGGTGATAATGGTGTATTACCACCCTTCGACCTGAAACCACTATGGACCCTAGATGTAGAGTCGGGTGCTTTATTGCTGATCAAACATTATCCGTAACTGGATGATCATAAAGACAGTTGATGGGCACTCCACGAAGCATGCTGAGGGACATGAGTGTCCTAGATGGAATTTGCCAATCCTGCATAACAGGAGAAATGTCTAAGGGCCCAATATTGAACTGGACAAGGATGACACAGTGTATGCCTTGTGTTCAATATAGACATAGGGGCAAAAGGGTAATTGTACAAACATATATTATCACGAAAAAGGTTTTGTCAGATCACATGACATTTTCGTGACTTGGGTAGCAGTGATGTGTTGCTAGATACCGCTTACTGTTTATTATGTTAAATATATATAATTTAATATAATTACCAACGTTACGAAATCCTACAGGGTCACACACATAAGGACAGTTTGATGAGAAATAGAGAAATCAAAGGAACACCGTAAGGTACGGTGCACTTAAGTGAAAAATAGAAATTCGGATAATATAATAATAATTATTGTTATTTTATAATGGTTATAAAATAATAATAAAATAAATATATTTATTATAATAATAGTTATTATAATAATATATAATATTATTATGGATCATGTGAATTAGGGTTTTAGCCCGCAGCCCACAAGAGAGTCTATAAAAGGAACCCTTGTGATGAAGTTTCACTTGATGCAATTTCGTTTTTGATTCTCTTTTCTCACTCAAATAATTCCGTTCGTAAGCAGCTAGCACTGTGACCGGAAGCTGTTCGTGTGGACTGAGTAGAGGCGTTGCACTTCATCAACGCTTGTGATCGCTGCATCAAAGATCTGAATCGCCACAAAGAGGTAACGATTCTATCACTGACCATGCTCATTCGTGAGGATCACTAAAGGAAAATTTTGTTTTCCGCTGCGTTTAGATCGCAATTTTCCTTCAGTGGTATCAGAGCCACTTACGAAACCATGGATCTGATAGCTGTTAAATTTCCGTCTTTTCTGTATTTGATTCGATTAAAACACAGAATGAATTTAACAATAAACGATTAATTAAATTTGGCATCTGTTGTGTACGATTTGGATGATTGATGTTGATTATGCTTCGGAATCCGACATTAGTATGGTGAAGTTGTGCGATACATTGATCATCCATAGGTTACACAATTAGATCGATCACTTTTATATAAGATATAAGAAATTCTGATGCAAAGATGGTATATGGGATATACTGTTTTGATTTCATCCATTCAATCACATAAGGATTGTAATTCTTTTGAAAGATCATCACTTTCATTCGCTTCGGAATCCGACATTAGTATGGTGAAGCAATGACATATTGATCTATCATATTGAGTTATCAATCGAGTTGTGTTTGACGGCATGAAATTGTTGCATTAGGATTAATGGCAGTACAAGTGTTGTATTGCCGCAGACTTTTCCGGTTGGGGTTGTAAATGCACAAAAGTTGTGCAGGAAACGACAGGAAACGTCCGCTGACCGGGCAGCGGAACCCCCGGCTAAGTCTGCAAAGTGTGATCAATCAGCCGAAATTTAATTTAGTTTATTTAATTATCGGAATTTTAAACTAATAATAAAAGTGTGTTTATTATTATTTATTTGTGGTGATCAGTTATGGCCTTAGTTTTTCCTTTATTATTGTTTTGGGATTTTTGAATACGGCCTGCGTGTCGTGCCTCTCTCTCAATCTCTTTATGTAACTTCTTTTCTCATCTCACTCCCTCGTATGTAAAACGAGTTTTCTTATATGTAATGTAATATTATGTTAGAAAAAAAAAGAGGAAGTATTCAATATTAAAGGAGGATAACCTTGGAGATCATGCTTGGAGAAGCTTAGGTCGTTATTAGGTTAGCTTAGGTTCTCTCATTGGCTTGAGAGAACAATTGCGTTAGGGGCCATAATTGTATCTTTTTATATGTATGTTGATGCATGTAATTGTATGTTGATGCATGTGAGAGACGTTTTGCATGTTAAGCCGGTGAGATCAAACTAATAACAAATTCCCTCAAAATTAAATATTAAGTTTATGCTTTCCAATTTTTAGCACTCATCAAGACTAGTATCGAGCATTGTAGGTTTCGCCTACGCGAGGTGCATGTTCTATATTAGTAAGGTGTGATGGGATAATTGTAATATCCAATTGCTAAAACAATGGGTCAAACTTAACTAAACAAATTATAATAAGATTATATATGTTTAGAAGCAAGAATTGGGAATGATTCATGTGATGGATCAGAATAAGGAGTTATTCACCCAATTGAAAATATTCGAGAGTTGTATGAGATACAATTGGAAGGAGTTCCTACCTAAATAACTTAGTTTTGTGTAATCAGCCTAACGCTGACTTAAAACAAAGTGAAACATGGATCTCGACCCACTAGAAAGTCTTCCAACGGGATTTTCCGAATCAAATGATGAGGGTCATTTGTTTTGAATAAAATAGTGGGAGCATATTTGATTAAAGGCCTAATTAAATATGTTGTTTTAATGATACTTATATTTTCATATTTCTCTTGTAGATTATCATGACAACAAACACATCGAACAATATTTTGCGATCCATCCTAGATAAGGAAAAATTGTCTGGGACAAATTTCCTGGATTGGCACCGTAATCTGAGGATTGTCCTCAAGCACGATAAGAAGCTGTATGTCTTGGAGACACCAGTTCCTGAGGAGGAACCTCCTAGTTCTGCACCAAAGGTAGAAAGAGATGCTTATAAGAAGCATTTCGATGATGCCAATGAAACCGCTTGCCTCATGCTTGCTACCATGAACTCTGAGTTGCAAAAGCAACACGAGAACATGTCTGCGTTCGATATGATCGGACATCTGAAAACGCTTTACCAAGAGCAAGCAAGAAATGAGAGGTTTCAGGTTTCAAAGTCCCTTTTTAACAGCAAGTTAGCTGAGGGAGCCCCTGTAAGTCCCCATGTACTCAAGATGATTGGGTATGTGGAGAACCTTGACAGATTAGGGTTTCCCCTTGGAAAGGAACTTGCGATTGATCTGATCTTGCAATCGTTGCCAGAGAGCTTCAGTCAGTTTGTCCTGAATTTCAATATGAATGACTTGGACAAAAGTCTTCCAGAACTGCTAGGCATGTTGAGAACTGCTGAGCAGAATATGAAGACAAAAGGGAAATCCATTCTGATGGTCAGTAATGGAAAGAAACAGAACAAGAGGCCCATCAAACAGGGTGGTAGAGGGAAAGGCAAGGAAGTTGCCAAACCCAAACCCACTCCTCCTGTTTTGAAGCCTAGTGGAGGAATAGCAAAGGAGGGCACTTGCTTCCATTGCGGTAAGACCGGACATTGGAAGAGAAATTGCCCAAAGTACCTGGAAGATAAGAATAATGGAGTAGAGACTTCAAATTCAGGTATTTTTGTTATTGAAATTAATTTATCTACTTCTGCATCATGGGTATTAGATACTGGATGCGGTTCTCACATTTGTACTAATGTGCAGGGGCTAAAAAGGAGTAGAAATTTGGCAAAAGGTGAAGTTGACCTACGAGTTGGCAATGGAGCAAAGGTTGCTGCTTTAGCTGTAGGAACTTATGTTTTAACTTTACCTAGTGGTTTAATAATTCAGTTAGAGAACTGTTATTATGTACCTGCAATTAGCAGGAATATTATTTCCGTTTCTTGTTTGGACAAGTTTGGTTTTTCATTCATAATAAGGAACAATTGTTGCTCCATTTATTTGAATGATATATTCTATGCTACTGCAAAAATGAATAATGGACTATATGTCCTTGATCTTGAAATGCCAATTTATAACATTAATACTAAAAGGTTGAAACCTAATGAGTTGAATCCAACTTACCTTTGGCACTGTCGATTAGGCCACATAAATGAGAAACGCATTTCCAAACTCCATAAAGATGGACTCTTGGACTCTTTTGATTATGAATCATATGAGACATGCAGATCTTGTTTAATTGGAAAGATGACAAAGTCCCCATTCACAGGAAAAGGTGAAAGGGCTAATGATCTTTTGGCACTCATACATACTGATGTATGTGGACCACTGAACATACCAGCCAGAGGAGGTTTTCAGTACTTCATCACTTTTACTGATGACTTCAGTAGATACGGATATGTGTATTTAATGAAACACAAATCTGAGTCCTTTGAAAAGTTCAAGGAATTCAAGAATGAAGTACAAAACCAACTAGGTAAGAATATTAAAGTTCTTCGATCAGATCGAGGCGGTGAATATTTAAGTCTAGAATTTGATGACCATCTAAAAGAGTATGGGATTCTATCCCAACTTACTCCTCCTGGAACACCACAATGGAATGGTGTATCTGAGAGAAGAAATCGAACCTTGTTAGACATGGTCCGATCCATGATGAGTCACGTCGATCTTCCAAACTCCTTTTGGGGACATGCATTATTAACAGCAGCTTACACACTTAACCGTGTTCCATCCAAAAAGGTTGATAAGACACCATATGAGATATGGAGTGGTAAGAAACCACATATGTCTTACATGAAGATTTGGGGTTGCGAAGTTTACGTCAAACGACAAATTTCAACCAAGCTTGAGCCCAAATCTGACAAATGCTTATTTGTGGGGTATCCTAAAGAAACAAGAGGATATTACTTCTACAATCCTTCTGAGGGCAAAGTGTTTGTCGCTCGAACTGGAGTCTTTCTGGAAAGGGATTTTATTTCCAAAGGAAACAGTGGGAGGAAAATAGAGCTTGAAGAAATTCAAGAATCACAAAACATTGAAACACCTATGGAGGAACTAGAGCAGGAAACACAAGTAGTTGTGGAAGAGCAACCTGCTCAAGAAGAACAAGACCAGCGTAGGTCAAGCAGGATACGTCACCAACCTGAGAGATATGGATATCTCATAAGTGATCAGGGTGATGTATTACTCATGGATCAAGATGAGCCTGTGACCTACAAAGAGGCCATAACTGGTCCTGAGTCTGAGAAGTGGCTAGAAGCCATGAAATCTGAAATGGATTCCATGTACACAAACCAGGTTTGGACCTTGGTAGAACCTCCTATAGGAGTTAACCCTATAGGATGCAAGTGGGTCTTCAAGAAGAAGACTGACATGGATGGTAAGGTACATACCTATAAAGCAAGACTGATTGCAAAAGGCTATAAACAAATTCATGGGGTTGACTATGATGAAACCTTTTCACCAGTTGCAATGCTTAAATCTGTTCGGATTTTACTTGCCATCGCTGCATATCATGATTATGAAATATGGCAGATGGATGTCAAAACTGCTTTCCTTAATGGGAATCTTCTTGAGGATGTGTACATGACACAACCTGAAGGATTTGACATACCACAAGATGCCCAAAAGATATGCAAGTTACAGCGATCAATCTATGGATTGAAGCAAGCTTCCAGAAGCTGGAATCTTCGTTTTGATGAAACCGTAAAACAATATGGATTCATCAAAAATGAAGATGAACCTTGTGTCTACAAGAAGGTTAGTGGGAGCATGATCGTGTTTCTGGTATTATATGTAGATGACATATTACTCATTGGAAACGATGTCCCTACCTTGCAACAAGTGAAAACTTGGTTAGGGAATTGTTTTTCTATGAAAGACCTAGGTGAAGCAGCCTATATATTAGGAATTAGGATCTATAGAGATAGATCACAAAAACTGCTTGGCCTAAGTCAGAGTACATACATAGATAAAGTGTTGAGACGCTTTAATATGCATGATTCCAAGAAAGGATTCATACCTATGCAACATGGTCTGTGTTTATCAAAAACACAATCCCCTTCAACTAAGGAAGAAAGGGATCGCATGAATAAGATTCCATATGCATCTGCAATAGGATCTATCATGTATGCCATGTTATGTACTCGACCAGATGTCTCGTATGCATTAAGTGCAACGAGTAGGTACCAATCTGATCCCGGTGATGCTCACTGGGTAGCTGTCAAGAATATCCTTAAGTACTTGAGAAGGACTAAGGATTCATTCTTGATATATGGAGGTCAGGAAGAGCTTGATGTAATTGGTTACACTGATGCTAGCTTCCAGACAGATAAGGATGATTTTAGATCACAATCTGGTTATGTGTTCTGTCTCAATGGTGGCGCTGTGAGCTGGAAAAGTTCAAAGCAAGAAACAGTTGCTGATTCTACAACTGAGGCCGAGTATATTGCTGCCTCAAATGCAGCAAAGGAAGCTGTTTGGATCAAGAAGTTCATTAGTGAACTTGGCATAGTCCCTAGCATTGTGGATCCCATTGGTTTATATTGTGATAACAATGGTGCTATCGCACAAGCTAAGGAGCCTAGATCTCACCAACGATCCAAACACATACTTAGGCGTTATCACCTCATTCGAGAGATAATCGATCGGGGAGATGTGAAGATATGCAGAGTACCTACACTTGACAATATCGCTGACCCATTAACAAAGCCTCTTGCGCAACAGAAGCATGATGGTCATACTAGATCTATGGGTATTAGGGGTATGCCTAATTGGCTCTAGTGCTAGTGGGAGATTGTTGGTGTAAGCCCTAGAGGCCAATACTTTTTGGTACTTGTATCAGATTATTCGTTTAATAATAAAAGGCATTTCTTTATTATGTTTGTCTTTCAGAATAATAAAGTCCCTAGAATAGTTAGTCTGTTTAATGAAATGTTAAGTGTGACTTAATCATGAGATCCCATTAAACATAAAGACATTATTCTTAAAATATCCGTAGTCAAGCTTTATTGCAAAGTGGGATAACATTAAAAGCATTGAGACTATTATGAAGATAGACTGATGATCACATCTCATGGATCATGGATAAAGAGTTATCAAGTCTTGACATAGGTATAAATATTAGGAGTAATATTTATACCGGATTGACCCGCTATGAGAATACTACATAGTATGTTATGCAAAGTGTCATAAGTTATTCTCATGGTGATAATGGTGTATTACCACCCTTCGACCTGAAACCACTATGGACCCTAGATGTAGAGTCGGGTGCTTTATTGCTGATCAAACATTATCCGTAACTGGATGATCATAAAGACAGTTGATGGGCACTCCACGAAGCATGCTGAGGGACATGAGTGTCCTAGATGGAATTTGCCAATCCTGCATAACAGGAGAAATGTCTAAGGGCCCAATATTGAACTGGACAAGGATGACACAGTGTATGCCTTGTGTTCAATATAGACATAGGGGCAAAAGGGTAATTGTACAAACATATATTATCACGAAAAAGGTTTTGTCAGATCACATGACATTTTCGTGACTTGGGTAGCAGTGATGTGTTGCTAGATACCGCTTACTGTTTATTATGTTAAATATATATAATTTAATATAATTACCAACGTTACGAAATCCTACAGGGTCACACACATAAGGACAGTTTGATGAGAAATAGAGAAATCAAAGGAACACCGTAAGGTACGGTGCACTTAAGTGAAAAATAGAAATTCGGATAATATAATAATAATTATTGTTATTTTATAATGGTTATAAAATAATAATAAAATAAATATATTTATTATAATAATAGTTATTATAATAATATATAATATTATTATGGATCATGTGAATTAGGGTTTTAGCCCGCAGCCCACAAGAGAGTCTATAAAAGGAACCCTTGTGATGAAGTTTCACTTGATGCAATTTCGTTTTTGATTCTCTTTTCTCACTCAAATAATTCCGTTCGTAAGCAGCTAGCACTGTGACCGGAAGCTGTTCGTGTGGACTGAGTAGAGGCGTTGCACTTCATCAACGCTTGTGATCGCTGCATCAAAGATCTGAATCGCCACAAAGAGGTAACGATTCTATCACTGACCATGCTCATTCGTGAGGATCACTAAAGGAAAATTTTGTTTTCCGCTGCGTTTAGATCGCAATTTTCCTTCAGATTCATCCACCGTTACTCGACTCGCGCCAATCAAACGAGAATCATGGACCAGGTTCAATCAGATGTTCAGGAGCTTCGTGAAAGGATGGATCGTTTTATGGAGTTGATGCAAGTAGTTGCGAACGGGCAAGACCAGCTACGAACTTTGGTTCAACCTCTCATCTCCAGGGTTGACAGCAATGGAATTCTTCACGGCGGGGCCGTACCCACTCCTCCTCCTCAAGGTGATACTCCTCAGAACGTTGTTCCTGCTGCCGGGGGCAACGGTAGTGCTAACGGCAATCTTATGACTAATCTCGGACTTAACGCGGCGGGCGCCGTCAATGGTGGGTTGGGAGCCAATGTTAATGTTGGTGCAGGAAATATGGTGGTGCCTCAACCGTGGCTGGAGGACCATCAGGATGACATTTTCTCTCAGAGAGGTGTAGAGGCTGAGTTGACTGCTGAAGCTAGACTCAGGTTCAAGGCACTGGAAGATAAAATGAGAGATATAGAAAATCAGAACACATTGGGCGTTGACATGTCCAAACTTGGGCTGATTGCTGACTTTAAAGTACCTCACAAGTTTAAGGTGCCTATCTTTGAGAAGTATAGAGGCACTACTTGTCCCCGTGTTCATCTCCGATCGTATTACAGAAAGATGTCCGCTTACTCTGATGATGAGAAGTTGCTGATGCACTTCTTTCAGGATAGTCTTTCTGGCCCATCGCTTGAATGGTATATGGGTTTGGAACCCGCTGCTGTGCGAACGTGGAAAGATCTCGCTGAAGCATTTGTTCTCCACTATCAGTATAATAGCGACTTGGCTCCCAACCGAGTTCAGCTTCAGAATCTCTCGCAGCGTAGCAATGAAAGCTTCAAAGAGTACGCCCAGCGGTGGCGTGAATTGGCTGCTCGGGTTCAACCGCCGATGGTTGAGCGTGAGTTGGTACAGATGTTCGTGGCTACTCTTCCCGGAGTCTATTATGAGAAGTTGGTTAGTGGCATGTCCGGGACATTCTCGGCCCTCATCACTTTGGGCGAGCATGTTGAAAATGGTATAAAGATCGGCAAGATTCAAGGCGAATCATCCTCATCTGGAGGAGCCAGCAAGAAACCTTATACTGGCAAACGCCGAGAGGGCGATGCCAGTGCTGTCTCTAATGCTAGGAGAAAGGGCAAGGGCCCTCAGTCTCAGATCGCTAGCATAAACATCCCAGCTGCTCCCCCTCAGCCGCAGCAGCAGCCTCAGCAACAGAATAATCCGGGATATAAGAAATATCAGCATCGGGGTCCCCTGGCAAACCGTCATTTGGAAACTCCTCCCATGTCATATGCACAGCTTCTGCAGACGTTGCTTCAGCTCCAACTGGTTCAGAAAAGGACGCTAGCTCCCTTGACAGGGGCACCACCACCCGGGTACGATGCTAATGCTACATGTGAATTTCATTCTGGGGCACCTGGCCATACAGTTGAGAACTGCAAAGCTTTTAAGCATAAGGTCCAGGACATGATTGACGCCAAGATAATAAATTTTTCTGACAACGTGCCCAACGTCACCAAGAATCCGATGCCTCATCATAGGGGGGGCGGAGTAAATGCTGTCATCACTGAAGAGAATTCAGACTTGCTGACTGATGTCAGAGATGTGAAAACGCCACTGAGTTTTGTTAAAGCTAAACTGCTGAAGAAAGGCTTCTTTCCCGGGTGTGGGGAGTTTTGTATGGAATGTGCTGCACTTCCTGACGGGTGTGAGCAGTTGAGTGAAGGTATCCAGAGTCTGATGACCGAGGGTATTTTGCAGTTTAGTCAAAGCATTGAGAATGCGTCGGGAGAAGTCGTGCTGAAGCAGGCGGACGAAGTTGCCACTATCACCATTCCTCGCCACCCTATCACTATATCTGCACCTCGTCCGCCTACTATTACCATCACCAGGGCTGGACCAATCCCGTTCGAGAGTACCAATGCCGTGCCATGGCATTACGGCGCTGAAGTGTATTGTAATGGCCAGAAGGTAGAGATTGAGCCGCCCAGATCGACTGCGCAGAATCTTGCTGAGGCCAGTGGTATCACCAGAAGTGGTAGAGTGTTCGCGCCGGCAGAGGGTGCAGCAGAGAAGGTAGTCCGGGCTGATGCTGCTGACAAAGGCAAAGGTAAAGCCGTTGAAGAGGTTCCTGCGGGAGCAGAAAAAGACTTGTTGGTTAAAGACGCAGAAGAGTTCATGCGACTGATCAGGAAAAGTGACTACAAGATTGTAGATCATCTTCACCAGACTCCGTCGAAGATCTCAATTCTCAACCTGTTGCTGTGTTCCGAAGCACACCGCAACGCATTGCTGAAAGTATTGAATGCTGCATACGTGCCGCAGGAGATATCGGTTAATCAACTTGAGGAAGTGGTAGCTCATGTCAACGCTGGTAATGGGCTGGGTTTTACAGATTTGGAGCTGACGCCCAAGGGAAGAGACCACAACCATGCCTTGCACATCTCGATAGAGTGCAGGGGCACGATTATGTCACATGTCCTAGTAGATACGGGCTCCTCGCTGAACGTGCTTCCGAAGAAAGCACTAATGAAGTTGGATACCCGGGGACTGCTGTGCACGCCCAGTGATCTGGTCGTAAAGGCTTTTGACGGAACCAAACGCCACGTCTTTGGAGAATTGACCCTGCCAATTCAGGTTGGACCAGAGACGTTTAATGCAGTGTTCTATATTATGGATATCATGCCCGCCTACAGTTGCCTCTTAGGTCGGCCGTGGATTCATTCTGCTGGTGCCGTGACGTCCACGTTGCATCAGAAGCTTAAATATGCTGTTGGGGGCAGCATAGTGACAGTTTGCGGAGAGGAGGACATCATGGTAAGCCACCTGTCGTCCTTCAAGTATGTCGAAATGGATGGCGAGATCCATGAGACTCTTTGCCAGGCGTTTGAGACCGTCAAGGTGAAGGAGGTAGCTCCCGTTGTTGCAGAGAAGCAGGAGGTGAACCTCTCTTCGTTTAAGGAAGCTAGAGCCGTTGTCGAAGCTGGTTCTACCCCAGGCTGGGGGCATGTCTTGGATATACCATTCAAACAAGATAAGTTTGGATTGGGATATTCTCCGGAAGCTGAAGCTTCAACTTCTTCTGGTAGCTCATCTCGTGGAAAGGGGCCGATCCTATTCACCAAGGGAGGAGTAATATTCGAAAGTGCCAACGCAGCGTCAGAGGACAGCGGGGACAGTGACTGTGATCTCGATGCCTGGATTCAACCGAGCAAGCCAGGCGAGCGCCTTCACAACTGGACCATCAAGGAGATTATCGAGCTGACAAGTGAAGAGTAATGATTTGCTTTTTACAATCTTTTGTACAACCCTATGTCCTGCCCGGGGCATAGTGGTTTTACTGTCAGGGCCTTGTTGGATTATGTGTATACATTTTATCAATAAATAAAAAGGCGTTTTCTTCGTAATCAAATATTGTGTTCTCTGTTATTCATATTTTATGCTTGTTTTGAAAAACAGCAAAAGGGCGACGAGGCTCGTGCTAACCTGCATATTCCTGCTTTAAACTTAACCCTTGTTATTGCAGGATCCACGTAACAGACGACATCGACTCTGGACCCTCTACGGCTCACTACGACTTTGATTGCCCGATCTATCAAGCCGAGGATGAGATTGATGAAGACGAAGACCTTCCGGAAGAATTGGCCCGCTTGTTGAAACAAGAGGAGAAGGTTATTCTGCCTCATGAGGAGGAGATTGAGATCATAAATCTGGGTTCTGAGGAGCTTATCAGGAATGTCAGAGTCGGGGCTGCGCTGCAGAACGATGTCAAGCATAGACTGGTCGAGATGCTTCGAGAGTATAGTGACGTCTTTGCTTGGTCATATGAGGATATGCCTGGACTTGACACAGATATCGTGGTTCATCGCTTGCCGCTGCGAGAAGATTGCCCTCCAGTCAAGCAGAAGCTTAGGAGGACGAGGCCAGACATGGCTGTAAAAATCAAAGAGGAGGTCCAGAAACAGTTGGACGCAGGATTTCTAGCCGTCACCACCTACCCTCCGTGGGTCGCCAACATAGTGCCTGTACCGAAGAAGGACGGTAAGGTACGTATGTGCGTCGATTATCGGGACTTGAATAGGGCGAGCCCTAAGGATGATTTCCCGTTGCCTCATATCGATGTGTTGGTCGACAATACAGCCCAGTTTTCCGTGTTTTCGTTCATGGATGGCTTCTCCGGTTACAATCAGATTAAGATGGCGCCGGAGGACATGGAGAAAACGACGTTTATTACCCCCTGGGGCACGTTTTGCTACAAGGTAATGCCCTTCGGTCTGAAGAACGCAGGGGCCACTTACCAGCGAGCAATGGTAACTTTGTTTCATGATATGATTCATCATGAGATCGAGGTCTATGTTGATGACATGATTGCAAAGTCCCAAACGGAGGATGAGCATCTGGTCAATTTGCTGAAGCTGTTTGAAAGGCTTAGGAAGTTCAAGCTGAGGCTGAATCCTAACAAGTGCACTTTCGGGGTGCGGTCCGGAAAGTTAGTGGGGTTTGTCGTTAGTGAACGAGGTATTGAAGTTGATCCTGCGAAGATAAAAGCTATCCAAGAGATGCCAGCGCCGAGAACAGAAAAAGAAGTTCGTGGTTTCTTGGGCCGGATAAACTACATTGCGAGGTTTATCTCCCAGCTCACGGCCACTTGTGAACCGATGTTCAAGTTGTTAAAGAAAAATCAGGCGATTACTTGGAATGAAGATTGCCAGAAGGCATTCGACAAGATAAAGCAGTATCTTCAAGAACCTCCGATCTTGATACCCCCAGTGGCTGGACGGCCATTAATCATGTACTTGACAGTTCTGGAGAATAGCATGGGGTGTGTTCTCGGTCAGCACGACGAGACGGGCAGAAAAGAGCATGCCATTTATTATTTGAGTAAAAAGTTCACTGAGTGTGAATCTCGATACTCGATGCTGGAGAAGACGTGTTGTGCACTAGCTTGGGCCGCCAAACGTCTACGACAGTATATGCTCAATCACACCACTATGCTGATTTCGAGGATGGATCCGATCAAGTATGTCTTCGAGAAGCAGGCTCTTTCGGGCAGGATTGCCAGATGGCAGATGGTGTTAACAGAATATGATATTCAGTACGTCTCTCAGAAAGCCATCAAGGGAAGCGTATTGTCTGACTACCTTGCCGAACAGCCAATCGAAGACTATCAGCCGATGAAGTTCGAGTTCCCTGATGAGGACATTATGTTTCTCAAAGCAAAGGATTGCGAAGAGCCATTGCCCGACGAGGGGCCGGATAGGAAGTCTCAGTGGAAGTTGATATTCGACGGAGCAGTCAATTCCTATGGAAGTGGTATCGGGGCTATCATCACGACTCCTCACGGATCCCACATCCCGTTTACTGCGAGACTGACGTTTCCAGTTACCAACAACGAAGCCGAGTACGAAGCATGTATTATGGGTCTAGAAGAGGCAATTGATTTGAGAATCAAGAATCTAGACATATACGGTGACTCAGCGCTTGTGATCAATCAGATCAAAGGGGAGTGGGAAACTCGTCAACCGAATCTAGTGCCGTACATGAATTACGCCAGAAGGCTGCTTCCGTTCTTCGACCGAGTAGAACTTCATCATGTACCCCGGGCTGAAAATCAAATGGCTGATGCTTTAGCCACGTTGGCTTCTATGTATAAGGTCAATCTTTGGAATGAGGCTCCAAGCATTGTTCTTTCGCGTCTTGACAGACCAGCATATGTGTTCGCAATCGAGGATGCCACTGACGGCAAGCCATGGTTCCACGACATCCAGACCTTCCTTATGACTAAGGAGTATCCGGCGGGTGCGTCAACCCAGGATAAGAAGACTCTGAGGAGGCTATCTGGAAACTTTTATCTCAACCCTGATGGAGTGCTGTACAAGAGAAACCACGATCTCGTGCTACTCAGATGTGTAGATGAGAAAGAGGCCAGTATGCTCATGGAGGAAGTCCATGAGGGCACATTTGGTACGCACGCCGGCGGGCATGCCATGACGAGAAAGATCCTGAGGGCAGGATATTACTGGTTGACTATGGAGTCGGATTGCTTCAGATTCGCGAGGAAATGTCATAAATGCCAGATTTATGCTGATAGAGTTCATGTGCCGCCGTGCCCCTTGAATGTCATGTCCTCCCCTTGGCCGTTCTCCATGTGGGGCATTGACATGATAGGCAAGATCGAGCCCACCGCATCCAATGGTCATCGTTTTATTCTGGTAGCTATCGACTACTTCACCAAGTGGGTGGAGGCAGCCTCGTACGCTAATGTGACCAAGCAGGTGGTGGCTAAATTCATCAAGAGGGACATCATCTGTCGCTATGGAATTCCCGAGCGGATCATTACTGATAATGGTTCGAATTTGAACAACAAGATGATGAAGGAGCTGTGCCAGAGCTTCAAGATTGAACACCACAACTCATCTCCTTATCGGCCGAAGATGAATGGCGCCGTTGAAGCGGCTAACAAGAACATCAAGAAGATTGTTCAGAAGATGGTTGTGACGTACAAAGATTGGCACGAGATGCTACCGTTTGCCTTGCATGGTTACCGTACGACGGTGCGTACGTCGACCGGGGCAACTCCTTTCTCCTTGGTGTACGGTATGGAAGCTGTCCTACCGCTAGAAGTGGAGATTCCCTCTTTGCGAGTTTTGGTTGATGTGAAACTTGATGAGGCAGAATGGGTGACGAATCGCCTGAACCAGCTCAGCCTGATGGACGAGAAGAGGCTAGCATCGATTGCATTTGGTCGCCTGTACCAAAGCCGAATGAAGAAAGCTTATGATAAGAAGGTGCGTCCTCGAAGCTTTCAGACGGGTGATCTCGTCCTGAAGAAGATTCTTCCACCACACTCCGATCACCGGGGCAAGTGGACTCCGAATTACGAAGGGCCGTATGTCGTCAGCAAGGTCTTCTCAGGAGGAGCTTTGCTGTTATCCACGATGGATGGTGAAGATTTTGCATCCCCGGTGAACGCGGACGCAGTTAAAAAATACTTTGCTTGAAAGCGACCCGCTGGACAAAAAAGAAAGAGTCCAGGCAAAAAAGGGGCATCCCGGCGAACCAAAAACAGAATAAAAGGTTCGGGCAAAAATTAGGGATATATTGAAAAGATGTACACCCGCGAAGTCGAAAACCTACACTGGGCGGCTTCGGCAAAAAAGGGTATCCCGGTGAACTGAAAACCCGAAAGGGCGGTTCACGCAAAAGTTAGGGATTTAAATAAGCAAATGACTGCGTTCCGCGTATGGACTTTCATTGTTTAGTGGTTCGGAAGACCTGAGGGCCGTTTATCTGAATCAATCTCTTCCAAAGCTGAAGCGTCGGAAAAGTATCGAAGTCGAGTGGGTCTTAGAGGGATCAACTCATGGTGTTCGTCTACGCCTCGATTGCCGACATTTGTATATACTGATGTATATTTATGTTTTCTTTTTTGCGCGGCTTCCTCATTCCAGGAGCTTGCCTCTGTTGTAAAACATTTTTGCCCATTCAGGGGTTCACCATCAATAAAATGCACATTATTCAGCAATTCTACTTGTCTGTTTTGCATTTATCTGTTTTGTTTGCGAATGATAACGCCGATGTGTTTTTGATAAAATGCGCATACATAAACTTGCGGGCCTAGGCCCATTGATTGTTGAAACAACTAATTAACTGAATATTGTCATGAGATAATAACCTGGATAGGCCCCTTTGAGGAGGGTATCTTGTTTGTTTGTTTGTGTGGTTGCAGGTGTAAGATGTGCCGTGCGCATCCCCGAAGCAGGATGAGTCCTCCTTCTTCAGCAGAGTTCAGTGATCTCTGCTCCGTAGAATCAGAATCAGATAGTGAGCATTGATATGTCTTCCCCAGGTAGAGGTGATTCTCTTCCCCCAAGCAGACGCGTCCTGAAGGAACGTCACCTCATCAGCTGAGTTAAGCGCCGAAGAATGATTGAGTACCGTAGCTCGTCTTTCCCCAGCACCGGGTCACAAGTGCAGAGTTCATAGAAGTGTTCGGGAGCTGAAGCTCGTGTTTCCCCAGTAAAGTCACTAAAGCAGGATTTTCCCCCGCACCGGGTCACAAGTGCAGGTTTCGCAGGAAGCTAGTCGTATGCCGAAGTATGCAGTAACTGATAGTGCCAGACTGAAGTCTCCAGCAGAATTGAGATTCCCCATCAGAGCCGTATTCTCTCCTGAAGTTGGACGATTCCTTCTTCCCCAGTAGAGTGTTGGAACAGCTGATGTTGTATTCCCCGGCAGAGTTGTACTCTCCCCCGAAGTCAGATGATTCTTTCTTCCCCAGCAGAATTGAAATTCCCCATCAGGATCGTACTCTTCAGTGAAGTAGAATGATTTCTATCCCCGGCCGAGTCCGCAGAAAAGCAGAATCCTCGGAAGTTGATCAGGTCATGATCAATTTTCCCCGGCAGAGCGTGGAGCAGCCGATGCTGTATTTCCCCAGAGTCGTACTCTATCCAGTAAAGCAGAATGATTTCTCCCTCCTCAGCCGAGTCTGCAGATGTCCAAGGGATCCGAATCCTGGGAAGTGGATCAGATCATGATTGGTTTTTCCCCAGTGGAGTGTTGAACAGCTGAAGTTGGTTCCCCACGGAATAGTTATCCCCAGAAGAGTAGCCGAGACGGCCACGCAGTTCATTCTAGCGATTGATATCAGCAGATCCAAGTTCTCGTAGAGCTTCATCCCCTGCAGCAGTCAGCTGAAGTTGTTCCCCTGCAGCAGTTCGCGGAAGATTGATTCCCCAGACAGAGCCTAATTGATATTGGCGTGTTCACATTCTCCTCAGCAGGATGATTCCTCTACCTGAGTGGTTCTTTCTCCTTGACAGGAGGATTCCCCCCTCGGCATTTATTTTGCTGACGGGATCGTATCATTGTGCATGACTGCATAGCATTCAACACTGCATAGCATTGTGCATGATTGCATGACACTTAGCATAAATACATATCATTCCCGCCGTGTGGGGCATAGCGCAGCAGCATATGCATCATAAGCATGATCTAGGTCATTATCATCCTTATTATACAGATGTACTACCGAAAGACCGGTTGCTCAGGACGATTCTTGAAGTTCTCCCCAGCAAGGTCATTTTCTTAGATGGTTCTGAAGACCCCGGTGATCCCCGCAGTCGCTCGCTCAAGATGGTTTTTGAGATCCCCAGCAAAGACTTCGGTTCGAGATGATTCTTAAGTCCCTCAGCAGGGCCATTTGCTTAAGACGATTCTTAAGACCTCAGTACAGCTTCCCGAGTTGTTCGCCTAGTATGATACTTGAGCTCCCCGATAGCGCCTCCAGCAGGAGTTGCCCAGGAAGATTCCTGGAATTCCCAACAGAATGTTTGCTCCAGAAAGGTTATTAGTTCAGGACGATTCTTGAAGATGCCCGACGGATCTGTTTGTTCAAGTTGATTCTTGAAGTCCTCAGCAGCGTGACATGTCTGCTCCAACGATGTCTAATCTGAAGATGGATGTCGTAAAGCGCCCGAAGGCGATATCAGAAGGTTCCTGTGAAGCCAGATTTCCGTGTGGATGAAGCAACGGGTGGCTGAATATAAGGTTCCAGGGTTGTAGATACAACACAATGATCCGTGTGAGTCTGAAGACCAAGTCAGTTATCCTGAGGTGATGATTGAGTGCGATCAAGGGAATGATACGTCTTCTGATTAAAGTCAAAGATGTTTCCCCAACAGTGATGTCTAATCTGAAGATGGATTTCATAAGCGCCGGGAGGGCGATACCAGAAGGTTCCTGTGAGTTCAGATTTCCTTGTTGATGAATCAACGTGTGGCTGAGAACAAGGTTCCAAGGTTTGTATTCAAGTGATCCGTGTTGGCCTGAAGACCAAGTCAATTGTCCTGAGGTGATGATTGATTGCGATCAAGTGAATGATACGTCTTCCGATTGAAGTCGAAGATGTTTCTCCAGCTGAAGCGGAGTTTTGCCTGTAGGCAAAGTGTTTGAATCCCCGTGGAGTCATGAATGGCTCAGGATACCATTTCTCTGACTAAAGTCACAGATTTCTTATGCTGAAGCAAAGGTGCCTAAGGGCAAGGTTATCCCCAAGGTTATGAATTACCTAGGATTCATTTTTCGGGCTGAAGGCCGAAGTATATCCCTGACTAAAGTCTCGGATACTCTATAGCAGAGGTGGAGTTGCCTGAAGGCAGATGCATATATCCTTGAGGGCCAAGGATCACTTTCTTCAGACTGAAGTCGAAGGATACCTCCTGCAGAGTTGCCATCCTTGGAGGCCAAGGATGCTTATCTTCATAAGTACTTGAAGATCTTTTCTAGCTGAAGCTAGAGGTGGCCAGGGGCCAGGGTTTCATATATCTTTAATGTTGAAGTTCTACGGCGGGCAGTGTGCAGCAGTATTCCGATGTTCGTTATGGTTCTGAGGGTGAACCCCGGATCAGAGTGTGCTCGGTTAAGTCTCTCCTTCCCAGCGGAGTAGCTTCAGGTATGCAAGTGTACTTTGTGTTCCATTTACCAGGGGTGAACCCCAGGTCAGATGTGTTTGAAATCATGTTTGTTTCCGGCGGCGAGGTTGGATGTTTGTTTGACGGCGAGGTCACACTCTTTAAATCCCCAGCAGAGATGATGTTTGTACGACGGCGATGTCGAGTGTCTCTCAGATTATGTTTGTTTCCGGCGGCGATGTCAGATCAGTATTTCTCCAGCTAGTTGTTGAGCAGCTAGTGTTGCAATGTTCAAAGATTTGTTCCCCGCAGAGTACCGTGCGCTCGTGCAGTTGGCAAATTTTCGGGTTTACCGATATTCAACCGTCTCGTACCTTGATTGGTTGAGAGCCGTTCGCTTCTCACCCAGTCAGGTTCAAGCCGTTTGAATAGGGGCAGCTGTTGCACCCCAAAATTTGACCAACAATTATTCATTCATTGAGTGTTTGAAAGTTGATATCTTCATCAGAAAGTTCAAGAGATCTTCAGAGGAAGTGTTTTGAAACCAGGGTTGTGTGCTTCACAGTTTGAAAGTTGTGGGTGCTCCTCAGATGATTCTGAGACTTGGAGAATGAACTTGATGTTTTGAGAAAGCCTATGAGATGTCTTGATAGCCATCATGAAGCCCAGAGAGGTCATTGAGCAAGAATTCAGAAGATTCAACCATGAATGGTAGAATTAGGGTTTTGACTGAGTCAACCCTAGACCAGCTGAAGATTTGGAGAAGGTTGAGACTTAATCCAAGGGCCATGAGATCATGGAATGATGCATAGAGATTATATAAAGATGATTCCTAGACCAACTCATCATGATTGAAGGGTTTGAGAAGTTTTGAGTTAGGGTTTCTGAGGATTGTCAGTGAAAAAACCCTAATTTGATCCCTATCTTCCAGGCAGTTTTAGCTATAGATGTGATTGAGATCCCATCTTCCCCACAACATGAATGTTGTAGGGCTTGTTCTAAGCTTTAATTTGAGTGGTGGAAGTCCTTGATAGGAGTTACAGAGCTCAAGTTATGGTTTTGACAAATTACAGGTCAGTAGAGGTGTGTGAATCTGGGTCCTTGAAAGTCACCCAACTTGCAGACAACTTTTGCCCTAGTAGGATGATTCCTATGGTTTCTTGGTCAACATGAATGTTGAAGAGGATCTTCTTAGCTTTAATTTGAGTAGTAGAAGTCCTTGATTGGATTTGTGGAACTCAACTTATGGTTTGAACAAGGCAGGGGTATTTTGGTCATTTGTCAGTTATAGGTCATTTTATCCAATGCCTAAAACTCCTATTTCCAAGCCTCAAATGGAAAAACTCAAAACATGAAAGTTGCTCAAAATGTGATTTTAAGTCTAGAAAGAAGGTCACAAATTGTTGAAAAAGCTCATAGCACAAGATTCCATGATTGGTCAAGAATGAACTAAAAATGACTTATAACTTTGAAAAGTTGAAATTGAAAAGTGTTTTGGGAGATCTACAAATCCAAAATAGGTCATCCAATATATCATTTTGATTGGAAAAACCATTTTGAGAAGATTGGTTTAAGTAGAATTTTCATTTGAGGCTTAAAAAAGGAGGTTCCTTTGGAAATTTGTTACTTGAAAAAGAAGGCAATGTTAAAAAACCCTACATAAGCAACAAATGGACTTGTTTTTCACTTATCCTCATTCAATAACTCATGTAAGGAGAATTTGGCAATGAATTGCAAGGCATAGCATGTGGTATATGAGAAATCCAACATGGCATATCATGGAACTTTCATGAAGTTTCCACATCATTCTAGATGAATCTAGAGACTTCCATGGATTGTTATTTAAAGAGGGCATCAAAGAGTGATGAAAGGTTGGTGAAAGTGAAGCCAAGTCAGGGGAGAGAGAAGGATACATTGCCATTGGAGAAGTTTCTTCAAGTTGAAGCAACTTGAGTTTTCTTTCACTTCAAGCCACCACCTTCACAACAAGTGCAAACAGAAGTTTCTTCACCATTGTAGGATCTCATTGAAGCCATTTCAAGACCTGCAACCACCTCCACGAGCCTCACCATCATCTTCTTGACAGGTTTTTCTTCACTCTATATCTCTTAAATTATTGAGTTCTAGTTAGTTTCATAGGTATAAGATTGATGTACTAGGCTAGAGGATCCATCCCTGAGTGTTGCAGCATGTTCCATGAGGATCCATAACAGAACCAGAAAACTTTGATTTTCAAGAACTATTAGTTTAGGGCATTTCAATCATCAAGAATTAGTGTGCATTAGTTAGGGTAATGTGTAGTGTATCTGTAAATCATTAGGTTGAAGTTTGGTGAAAGTTTGATAGCAGTTGAATGTGGTTGTACCCGGATCTTCAATCCTTCTGTTAGAACAATTTAGGGCGAGATGTGGAAAACTGTACGTAGGGTTGTGTTCCCCTTGAGATTTAGAGCAACTTTCGTTTTTAAGTCGTGGCAAACTGTGGCCTGTAGAGAGAGATAATGGAACTCGAAGGTTTGCGCATGGAGGTGGGGGTTCTGAAACCCTAGGTCCCATTTGGGGACGATGAAGAGCAGCCATTGGATCCTCTCTAATATTTGACAATTTATTCCAATCGTGCGGTCGTGGATGCGTCTGAGAAAGAGAGGGAAGTTTGAATTAACTAAAACGCCGCGTTTCATTTAGAGGGCGCTGGGCCCAGACTTCTATCCCCACCCCCCTTATTTGTTGGCCCAATCCATATAACTAGCGAGGAGTGCTATTCTGACCCCCCCCTCCCTTTATTCATTTAATTTGTTTTAATTTTCTTTTTTTAATATTTCTGTTTTGTTTAATTCATTAGAAAATGATAGAAAATGATTTTTAAATGCTTCTTTTTTTCATGAGTAGATTAAAATGAGTAGAAAATTATAAAAATAAAATTGAGATTTTATTTTTAGGTTTAATATTTTTAGTAGATTTTCCAATTCAATAGCTTTTTAATTGTTTCATTTTGATATTTGATTTTGTAGGAATTGTTTTAGTACTTTCCATTAATCTTTTTTACCCATTCTTTTTGGTGCAATTAGATGATTAGTCATACTTCCCCATAGGATTTTTTCTAGATTTTTTAGAATTAATCTTGATTAGTTTAATTAGGGTTGACTTAGGATAGTCTAATTAGGGTTTAGAATTGTGCATAGGTGATGATTCCTTTCTTTGATTGAGTTTTATCTTGATTTTTAGGTAGAAACCTTTGTAGATGTTATGAGTAGGTGTTGAGGACCCTTATGAATATTTGTTAAATTTTTTCCCCATTAGTTTAGTATTTTTAGGCATTTTCTGAAGTTGCCTGATGATTTGGCCTGTTCAGTGGGTTATCTGTTCATCTGTGGGGTTCTTTCTGAGGAATTTGATGAAAGGCTTGGGTTGCCTTGAGGATATTGATGGAGAGCATCATGAGGGGAAGCTTGTAGATCAAGATGCAGAGACCCAGAGCTTGGCTGATGCCCTGTTGGTGAGGTTTGAGAGCCTGAAGTTTGAAGGAAGTTCATGGTACTTTCCTGAGGAAGGCACTATGAATGACTTTCATCCTTCCTTCTCACCTCTTTCTTAAGTATCCAATGATGTTGGAGCCAACTTGTGAGTTTAATTTCTCCTGAGGAGGAATGTAAACTGATCACTTGTTGTTGAGCCACATGGGATGCAACTCCTAAGTGGAAGCCTTCTAGTACTTTCCTGAGGAAGGTCCTATGAGTCTATTCATTTAGTTCCACTAGTTGATCTAGGATTTCTCAAGTATCCAATGATGTAGGAGCCAACTTGTGAGTTTAATTTCTCCTGAGGAGGAATGTAAACTGATCACATGTTGTTGAGCCACATGGGATACAACTCCTAAGTGGAAGCCTCCTAGTACTTTCCTGAGGAAGGTCCTATGAGTCTATTCACTTAGTTCCACTAGTTCAGATAGGATTTCTTAAATATCCAGTGATGTTGGAGCCTGCTTGTGAGTTTAGTTTCTCCTGAGGAGGAATGTAAACTGATCACAGTGGTTGAGCCACATAGGGTATGATTCCTGAGTATACACCTCCTAGTGTTCTCCTGAGGAAGACACTATGAGCTTGCTTGCTTAGCTCCCTTTCTTTGGTAAGCTTATTCTGAAGCTTGAAGACTGGGAATGATTTCTCCTGCTTAGGGTTCTGCTTGAGAGCTTTGCTTAGGTTTGTTTAGATCCTGTGATTAGGGTCAGTATTAGAGAGTAGATGATTCTTTCTCATGTGTGTTGTTTGCTTGATAGCCCTTATTTCTCTTATCTGTTTTGCTTGATAGCATGTTGTTTATTTTCAGTATGATTACTGTTATTTCATGACTGGCCTGAGGTCGAGATGAGCTTGTGGAGGCTGAAACCCCACACACATTTCCTCCCTCACTTGCATTGCATGCATTTTACTGTTAAAACTGATGTTTTTATCTGTATTCTGTGTATCATTGATATGATCCCTTAGGACTCTCATTCCCTCTGATGAGGATGTGATGATAGACTTTTAGGTTGAAACCTATGCATGACAACATCTAGGAGTTCCCTGTTCAAACCTCAACCATAGGATGAATCCATGGCATGATAACAGTAGGACTTGATAGTCTC
This sequence comes from Lathyrus sativus, assembly GCA_963859935.3. Taxonomy (NCBI): domain Eukaryota; kingdom Viridiplantae; phylum Streptophyta; class Magnoliopsida; order Fabales; family Fabaceae; genus Lathyrus; species Lathyrus sativus. Next base: position 247,313,399 of record OZ012737.1, on the reverse strand, counting down.
CCTCCTAGTTAAGCCATTTTTTTTGTAGTTAGCCGAACTACGTTTGCTCTGATCTTTCATACCAGATGAAAGTACGTAGGCATAGGATGCAACGTCCTAGCGAGCAACCTTTCCCCACCTTCCCCCGTAGTTAGCCGAACTACGTTGACTCTGATTTCTCATTCTCTGATGAGAATACGTAGGCATAAAGTGCGACGCTTTGCCGAGTCATTTTTCTTTTCTTTTTCAGCCAGCCTTGATAGGTAGATAGATTATAACCAACCCGTCCAAGTAAACAAACAAGCGAGGATCCCGTCGAGTACGACGGACGTGAGGGGTGCTAATACCTTCCCCTTGCGTAACCGACTCCCGAACCCAGACAATGGTTGCGATGACCTTGTCTTACCCTTATTCGTCAGGTTTTTCCGATCGTTTCCTTTCCCGCTCTGAGGGATAAATAACGAAAGGTGGCGACTCTTCTGTCATGCCGGCACCTTATTTTCGCGCAAGCGACAATATGATTGAGGATTGCTTTTGATACTTGATGATATTGGCTATTTGCTTTGGATTACCACGTTCTCTTAGGATGTTCTTGGTTCAATTCAATCCCCAATTGATCGAATCAAGATAGACTTTAGGATTATTCTATGGCATTGGCATTAGGATCCTTCCCTTCAATCTTAACCCTAGGTCCTTAGCATTAGGTTAATTTCCCCTTATCTTTTTGCTTAAAATACAAAAAATACAAAAAATATATTAACTAAATACGATATGCCTCAGACACCCAAATCTTTTTTTAAATAATTCTCGATTTAATGATTGAGCCCTTTTTAAACACCCTGTAATTCAGTTGCCTTTTGCAATCGCCATCAACCAAACACAAAGCCTTGATCCAATGTCAAGTGGTTTCTTCCCTCATAAGTCGGTTGCCTTTTGCAATCACCATTACACAAATTCAAACCTCGATCAACATCGAATATTTTTTGTAAATAAAAAATCAAGACATTTAATCACGATTAAACATTTTTTAAAATAAAGGAAGGGGTTTTGAGTCTTCAAAATTTCTCCTCAATTGTGTGGATATGAGATGTCTTTCTCGGGTTCAAACAACTATCACCTAAAAATCTTTCCACCCGATCAAACTCAAATTATTTTCAAAATCACTTGAATGAAATAGAAGGGAAATGAAGTCTTCCATTTTTTTTCTCGAGTGCCTAGGGTACGATGATTCTTCATCGTTTTTCAACACACTCGCCGCTCTTAAAACACCTAATCATATCTTAAAAACTATTTCACTTAAGATGAAACAGAGGGGTGTGGAGTCTTCCATTCCTCTCTTTCAATTGATTGGGTATGAGATGTCTTTCTCGCGTTCGAGAAATTGACATCTATAAAACACACCAACAAAACCGTAGAGATGAACTACGATTGCTCTGACTTTCCCATTGCACAAGGAAATACATAGGCACAAGGGCCCGATCCTTGGAAAGCACCCTAATAATAAAATCAACCATTTTCCCTTAAACCTTAGATAGAATCCTTTAGCGAACCCTCTCTCTTTTATTTGAAGAAGACAAATAAGCATAACTTACGCATTCAATCACAAATTAGACTAAGAGGTCCCCGTTAAGTACAATGGACGTGAATGGTTGCTAATACCTTCCTCTTGCATAACCGAATCTCGAACCTAAGATATGGTTATGCTGACCATTTTCCATTTTTAAAAAAGGTTTTCTCGATATATTCCTATTCCTTCATTGGAATAAATTAAAATTCGGGGCGACTCTGTTGAACGAATTTTTCCCCGTCCATCGCGAGGATTGTATTTTTTGAGGTACGGCAGATGGAGACTCTGCTGAGGACATATAATTGCTCCATGCAAGAGAGAGTCGAGCCTAACTTAGGTTAATTTTTTAGGAGTTTTAACTTAGCTTAGTTGTCTTCTTTTTTGTTTGTTTGTTTTCTTCTTGTTTATTTTATTATTTGCTTATATTATGTTTTTATATTATTATTATGATGTTGGGTTCTCTGATCACGGGCTTTGTGATATAGGCTCTATACACGAGCCTGAGAAAATAATATAAGAGTAGGATGGTGGTTGTGTAGTAGAGACTTGCGAGGAATCTTTCTCGTGAGGACGAGACGATACGAAAACCCCACTTAGAGTAGATTCCCTTGGAAATGTTATTGTTTTGATGAACCTTCATCATGACGATAATGTTTTCAAGCCTGAATCGTTGACTCTAAGGACCTTTAACCCATTCTATCTATGATGGTTGTGTAGTGTTAACCTGCGAGACCTCTGGGCTCGTTGGGTTAATACGAAAGCCCCAATTAGATGAGATCCCTTGAATATATTACTAGTTGGAAATAATGGGTCCAACCTCAATCTATGACTCTGAGAACCCTACTTTAGAAACCTTGTTTCGATGGTTGTGTAGTAGAAGCCTACGAGGTTCCTTCCTCGTGGGAAGATATGAAAACCTCACATAGAATAGATCATTTCAAGGGTATTATTGTCTGATGAAATTTCATCACAACAATAATGTCTTTGGGAGGGATCCATGATCTAGGAACCTGCCTATTTTAGAGCTTACCCATGGGGTTCTCTTAATCTGTCAAAAGCAAGATCGATCATATTTTTGAGGCAATAACATCTCTAGACAAGAGAGAAGATGAACTTCACAACACTGTTGCTACCGCAAGGAACAATTCCCCTATGCAAAGATCTACCTCATTGCCTTCAGTCCCTGTTCCAATTCCTTTGATCTTGGGTATGCCTTCAGATTACACTCCTACAATTGAAGGAGTTGTTGCCCAACCAATTCCTACTTATAGGGTTACTGTTAGAGCTATCCCACAAGCTCAACCTACTGTTATTCAAATTCATATTCTCCATGCTGAAGAGAAGATACAAGATAAGTATATATGGAAAATAATCATGAGGATGTCCCCATTATCGGTCCTCATGATGCTCAAGATTCTGAAGCCATCAAGATGTGTCGTGCTTTAGCTGAGAAACTTTGAGTCATGGAAGGTCATAAACCAATCTCTCTGAATGCCTTGGAGATGTGTCTGGTGCCAGATGTTATGATCCCCTATAACTTCAAGGTGCCAGAACTCGAACAATATAAGGGCCTCAGCTGTCCTAACATTCATCTAAAGATGTACTATCAAAAGATGGTTGTCTATGCCAGGGATGACAAGTTGATGATCCATTGCTTCTAAGACAACCTGTTTGAAGCATTTCTAGAATGGTACATGCAATTAGAATGCAGTAGTGTACGTACTTGGGCTGAGTTGGCTGAAGCTTTTGTTAAGAAATACAAATATAACACTGAACTAGCTCTAAACCGTACTTAACTCCAGAGTATGGCTCAAAAGGACAACAAATCATTTAAAGAGTATGCAAAGTGTTGGAGGGAGTTAGTACAAGAGTGCCTCCACCATTGGTTGACCGTGAATTGATTGGTATTTTCATGGGTACCTTGCAAGGCCAATACTATGAAGAGCCAATAAACAGTGTGTCTTCAGGATTCTTAAACATGGTAATAGTCGGTGAGAGAATTGAAGAAGGTTTGAAGAGTGGAAAGATTCAAGGAGGTCTTAACAGCTAGGCTGGAATCAAAAAGCCTTTCAACGAGTATAATAAAAAAGAGAGCGAAACAAATGCTATCTCATCTCATGTGGGAAAAGCACATCAGAGGGCGCCTACTCCAATATCCTACTTATAATACCCATATGTTACAGCTGCGCAATATGCTCTGGTGCCTTATCAAAAAACTACTCCGACTCCAATTCCTGCTCAGATACCTCAATGTCATACCCTAAATTTGTCCTACCCATTTTCAAATAGTTTTGCTTCTTTGATTTTATTTTCACTTGTGCGTTGCCCGCTTATTTCTTGTTATTTAGACACGTATCCGCTCACAATTGGTTGATTTTTCAGAAAATTTATCTTTTTGACCAATTAAGGTGTGACACGTGGCCTAAGAACATTTTGTGAATATTGTTTTCTTAATCTTTTTTTCTTTTCTTTTTTAAATGTTACTAATAATATTTTAGTAATTATTTTTTCGTTTGTTTTATATTTTTTTTGATATTTATTTAATAGTTATTATTATTATTTGTTTATTAATTAGTTGTGTTTATTAATATTGTAAGTATTAATTTGTATTAATAGTTATGAGTTTTTATTATTAATTTTTAAAAAAAAAAAGGAAAAAGAAAAGAGGTTGAGGACATGATTAGAATGGGCGGACGACCCATGATTGGTGGAGCCCATTAGGGTTGGGAATGGATAGCATAAAGAGGGAGGAATTTCAGAGTAGAAAAGAGGAACCCTACTGTTCATCATCTTCTAAAATTGACATCATCCGCCGCCCCAGCTAAACCCTATCCCATCTCTTTTCCTTCCGCCCTCAAACCCATTCAACCTCCTCCGCCATTAAAGCACAACCACGCACCTTCTTCAACCCGTGTCATTTCACTATAGAGCCGACATCAACCATACCGCCTCCTCCATTAAACCAAAATCCATAGCTCCACCTCCATTCAAAAGCGGTGTTCCTTGCGAATTTCCTCTGTTTCCACCATTTAACCAACCTTTCCCACCTTCCTGAACTGAATCGCAAAACCGTCGCTCCGACATCCGACGTTTCGAGTTGCACACGAGCTTTGCTTCAGCAACAACAATACGATATCTCCAAGTCCCACGCGGTTTCAACTTTACAGCACCACCGACAACAACTAAGCCTTAAGGTAGCTCCTGATTTCAAACTCCTTTTTGGGCAGGGTTAAAAATGTTTCTTGTTACACTAATATTATTGATGCTTGATTCATGAAACTTGCACGATGATGTATGCATAGTGTTACTGCTTATGTTTGAAGCTGTCCAATTAATTGACACCCTTGATATGTAAACAACAGGATAATTCTTTGCATTTGTTTTGTACTAATTTACATGAATTAAAATTCATCAATGGATTGATTTGTCATTGTGTTGCTGTTGCTGTTTGTGAATTATAATACTAGATTACGCGTGATTCCGTTTTGTTTCCAATTAACACACACAATCAAAAGCATATTTGGGTGGATTGATTTGTCATTGTGTTGTTGTTGCTGTTTGTGAATTATAATACTAGATTACGCGTGATTCCATTTTGTTTCCAATTAACACACACAATCAAAAGCCTTACTTAGAGGTTACACTTTTGCTGTTAAGCCAGTTTTTGTTCGATTGCAGGATGTGGTATGGATTATAGTTGTTATTGCTATGCATTTAAGGCATATAGATTCAAGCTTGTAGATTAATTTGGAATTATATATTTTTATATCTTTTGCAATGTTCTTCTATTGTGATGGTTCCGTGCATGAGATTTGAAAGTAGTGGTAATAGCATTGTAGAATTTGTAGAATAATATTGGATGGTTAATGTTAGGATATAGAAATCATGTTTGTTCCATTTCATGCACGTGTGATTTAAGTCACAGTTAAGGTTTGTGTATAATTCATTCAATGTTTAGTATAAGTGCTTTGGATTCTAATTATATAATAAGTAAAGCTTTGTCATGGTACCTAGAATGTGAATATTACTTTAAATCTAATAGAATTACTAGAATTAATATCCTATGACTAGGGTGTGTTGCTTGATATTGTTTTTGATATAGCTTTTAAGTGTAAAATTTATGCTTAAGATTGTGGGATTAATTTGCATGGTGGTTGAGTTTTTTTAATTCAATATTATATTTTTATTTTAATTATTAAAATTGATTGATTAATTTGGTTTTTTGTTAAGTAATTTTGTTAGTTAAATTTAATTAACTCATTTATATTGTTTTTAATTTTGATAGTTATTATTGATTACATCAATTAGTTGTTTCATTTTCAACCAACTAATGGAATTGCTAATTAATTAGCAATAGTCAAGTTAACACCAAACTTTTTCTTAATTAAATCGTTTGCTTATCTAAATTAATTTTCAATCAAATCACGAAAAAACTAGATCCTTGAAGTCTAGCACTTCTTGGGTTTTTGGATGATTATTATTGGGGCGTACGCCTTAAATAATGTATCGTTCGACTTTTCGTTTTTTTCTAAAAATACATTCTTTTTTTGGACAAAGAAATATCATCGGAATCTAGCATTCTGCATGATATTTCCTTTGTTTATCCAAACATTTTTCAAATGAAAAGGTGTCGTTAGTATCTAGCATCCAAATAACACTCTGATTAATTGGTTGTGGGACCGACGTCTCATTTACCAAATAATTATCATTTCTCAAAATTTTCAAATCCAATCTCGTATTCTCACTTCTCATACCACAAACCCTTTCCATGCCCTCGATTCGATTCAAATCATTTTCTCAACATTTTTCTCAATTCAAACTCCGAAAGAAGGAGGTTCTTGGAATCTAGCATTCCTTGAATCTTCGAGTGAATAATTCTCGAGGCACGCTCTTGAATTATTATTCACTCAATCTTTCGACATTTTCAAATTTCATTGTTTTTTAACATTCTCCTAAGTCGAGTGCTCGTACACATTCACAAACATCGACATACTGCACGCACTTCACAATTCATCGTAGTTTCGATATTGGAGGCACTCTTAGGGACCAATATCGTTTCTCACAATCCAACCCTTGACACGTCGTCAAGTCGGTTCCATCTTCAATCAAATCCCCGACACGTCGTCGAGACATTTTCAAACTAATCTCGTTTTGCCTCGCATTCCATTTTCGATTCAATCTTTCTACAAACATTTTTTAAACTTACGAAATAGGGATATTCTTAGAATCTAGCATTCTTTGAATATTCGAATGAGTAACTCTCGAGGCGCACCCTTGAGTGGTTATTAGTTCATTCTTTCGATTTCAAAATATCCAACCCCTTATCTTCAACCTCTTCAACCTAATTTCCAAAAGAATTGAGTTCTTGGAATCGCGCATTCCTTGAATTCTTGAACGACAAGCTCTTGAGGCATGCTCTTGGGTTGCTTGTCAATCACCCTTTCGCTTCTCAACACAACTTCCAACCAATTCAATCCCGCTTCTCTTCGTGGTTGTTACCACGAACTACGACTGCTCTGATTCTTCATTCTTGTCTGAATGTAAGATACGTAGGCACAAGATTGCGATAATCTTGGCGAGTTACCTTCTACCCATTTCTCCCATTTCCCCGTCTTCTTTTCGTGGTTGTTACCACGAACTACGGACACTCTGATTATTCATTCTCATATGAAAGTAAGATACGTAGGCACAAGATTGCGATGATCTTGGCAAGCACACTTCTATCCATCTTTCGTTTCCCCCCATCCTTTCCCGTAGTCGAACTACGACGCTCTGATTTCTCATTCTCGTCCGAATGAGCATACGTAGGCACAAGGGCCCCAATCCTTGGCGAGCACCCTATCTTCCAACCATCCCCATTTTCCCTTATCGTCTTTAACCTTTTATCCTACTAATTCTACCTTTATAATCGAGAAGAAAAACAAATAAACCTAGACAACACTCTCCACAAAATATCTTAAGAGGTTCCCATTGAGTACAAGGACGTGAGGGGTGCTAATAACTTCCCCTCGCGTAACCGACTCCCGAACCCGGAACATGGTTGCGACAGCCCTGTTCCTATCCTTTCGCTTTAAGAGGTTTTCTCGATATTTTCCTCTCCCGTTTATTCGGGAAAAATAAAGTTCGGTGGCAAATCTGTCGAACAACATTTCTGCGCCTTTCGCGCGAGGGTCGTTTCTCTGAAATGTCTCCGTGATTTTTCGAGGTGCGACAGCTGGCGACTCTGCTGGGGACATTTTGCTCCATGTAAAGAGAGAGTCGAGCCTATCTTTTGGTTTGTGAGGAGTGTTTGTTTTTTATTTGTTTTCTTCTTGTTTATGTATTTGTTCTCTTGTGGATTTTATTTGTGCTTGTTATCTTGGTTGCCTGTTGGTTCTTGGGACGACATCATGAGTAAAGCTCTACGCCCGAGCTTTGGTAAAAGCAAAGATAACACATAATTTAGAATTGGTAGTCGAGTAGTGTTATTCTCCAAGGACTCGCTCCTTGTGGGCCTAGCATGAAAGCTCCTCCAGAGGAGACTTATTCGTGGATCTTGTTGTAACACAGCTAGCCTGTTGCACGACTTGATTAATGAAGGGTCCATGATTCTGGGAACCTTTTTTAGCACCAGTTACAATATTGGTGTTCGTGTAGTGTTAGTCTCCGAGGACTAGCTCCTTGTGGGCCTAGCATGAGGACTCCGCTCAGGAGAGACCTTATCGTCATTATCGTCGTAATACAGCCAGCCTATTGCGTGACGCTAATAGGACTAGTGTCCGTGATCCTGGGAACCAAACGTAGAAACCATCCCGTGAGTGGGTTTATGGGTAGAGTGTCTAGATCTTCCCGTATAGGGTTTACTTGTCAATTTTCTTTGAGCAGGAATTATGGTTACCTACCTGTTACAATTATCAGCTTCAGAGTTGTTTGAACTGTGATACTGTGATCCTGGATCTTGTATCTTGCATTGCATCTCACATATCATTTGCATTGCATCTCATATGTTGTGCAGTTTGCATTTCCAATCCTTCAACAGAATCTTATGTCTCCTTCCTTCCTCTTCAGTAAATCATGTTGATTCCTCGACACCAGTACGCAACTAGAGCCAATACAAGACGAATGATGGAGTAGATTCAGCAGGATCAAGCTTTCTTCAGGGAAGAGTTGGATTCTCTCAAGGGAAAGATTGACCAGATCCTCGAAGCCATCATCACAGCCAGAAGAGAGGAAGAACAACGTGAAGCTGCTGCTGTCGTCAACAACAATGGTCAGACGCAAATGTCTACCCCAAGGCTCTCAGCTTCTGTCCTTAATCCCTATGGAATGCCAATGAATTTCGCTACCGCAGCTGAAGGGACCACTTCTCAGCCAATCCCAGCGCTTGGAGTTACTGTTGGAGCTATCCCGCAAGCCCAGCCAACTGTGGTTCAGATCCCCGAAGATAATATGGTGGATCAGTATGACGATGTGCAAAACTATCATGCTGCTATTCCCATTGCTAGTCCTGTTGCTGCTCAGGATTCAGAAGCTATGAAGATGTGTCGAGACCTAGCTGAGAAATTTCGAGTTATGGAGGGGCACAATTCAAACCCTCTCAGTGCCTTAGAAATGTGTTTGGTGCCTGATGTCATCATCCCGCCCAAGTTCAAGGTGCCCGAATTTTCGAAGTACAAAGGTCTCAGTCAGTTGCCCAAATATTCATCTGAAGATGTATTATCGCAAGATGGTTGCCTATGCCAGAGATGAAAAGCTCATGATTCATTGCTTCCAAGACAGTTTGTCTGGGGCATCACTCGAATGGTATATGCAGCTGGAACGTAACAGTGTGCGCACTTGGGCCGAGCTAGCTGATGCATTTGTCAAATAGTACAAATACAACACAGATCTTGCTCCGAATCGTACTCAGCTTCAGAGTATGACTCAGAAGGACAACGAATCCTTCAAGGAGTACGCGCAACGATGGGGAGAGCTAGCTGCAAGGGTGCATCCACCTCTTGTTGATTGTGAATTAATCGACATCTTCATGGGTACCTTGCAAGGCCAGTACTACGAGAAATTGATCGGTAGTGTCGCAGCTGGATTCTCTGACTTGGTGATTGTTGGTGAGAGAATCGAAGAAGGGTTGAAGAGCGAGAAGATCCAAGGAGGTTCTAGCATCCAAGCTAGTACCAAGAAGCCTTTCAACGGATACAAGAAGAAAGAGGGCGAAACAAATGCTATCTCTTTGCAGAAAGAGCAAGCTCCTCAACAAGCTCCCATTCCTATGCCTTATCAAGTCCCTTACTACCAGTATCCGTATGTTGCTACTGCGCAATATGCTCCAATGCCTTATCAGCCAACTGTTCAAGTAGTGCAAGCTCAGATGCCACATCAACAGGCTCCTCAACAACGAGCCTACAATCAGCAAGGATACCAATATCCTCCTCAACAACAACAAATGCAAGCTACTCAGCAACGACAAGGTACTCGCCCACAGCGTCAGTAGAGAACATGGAGGCTAGATAGAGTCTTTGATCGTCTACCAATGACATATGCTAAAATTTTTGCTCAGTTGATGGAGAAGAAAGTTGTTGTTCCGAGAGATTTGGCTCTTCCAATTGTCATTCCTGCCGATTACGATGCAAATGCTTATTGTGAGTTTCATAAGGGCGCTCCAGGTCATACCATTGAGGACTACAGAGCTTTCAAGCACACAGTTCAAGACATGATCGACAGGGATGCTATCAACTTCAAAGGGAAGTCTCCAAATGTCATCAACAATCCGATGCCACCAGCCAACTAGTGCCAACATCAGATCAAGCAGAGTCAAGTTCATTTCTCGAAGAAGGTCGTCATGTCGCCATTTCATATTACTCATTTCTTATATTTGTCTTTGTTTGTTTAAGTATTGTACGCTTTGAACAATTGCCATTCGTATTTGGTTTTCATTAATGTATTGTTTATGCATGTTTTGAATTAGTTATCTCGTATTCACTCATTTTCACTTATCACCGACACATTGATCAATGTATTTTGATGCGCGTTCTTCCATGTTTGTACTCAAGAATTTCTTTGATTTTATTTATTTATTTTTATGTTTTAACGTGTTTTTTATATTTTATTTTATTTTTGCATTTAATTGTTTTTCGTATTTATTTTTCAGCTTTAGTAGCTTTCGCGAGAAAAATCATAACTGGAGTTCCGGGAGTCCGTTTGAGGCGTTCTAAATATCGCCGGAAAGCTAACAGAGAGAGCTACGACTTTCGTGTTGGAGTTGAAGTCAGATTCAGAGCACATTTTTCCAGAATATTCGTTGAAGTTACAGCATTAGGAATTTGTTTTAGTTTTAGGTTTGGGTTATGTTTTCGACCCAGTTGGGTTATGACCCGAATTTTCTTTTGTCTCTTGTTTAGTCTAGGTCTGGCCGTATAGCCAAAAATCTCATTCACTATTCACGAAAAAAAATATCTGGAAGCTTGTACTATTCGAATGGAGGACTAATCCCAAAGAGTCAATATGATGTAATCGCGTCACAACGCTTTGAGGTTTATACTTTATCAATTTAATTTGTTTCTCTTTCAATACTATTCTATGAATTGCATTTGCTTAATCTGTTAGTTTATAGAATTGTTTTGATTAAATTCGTATGATTGCATCCTTAACTTTTATTCGTCGTTACGTCGCTTTGTCGTTAATTCGCGTTTATAATTCGTGTTTGCTTAATTCACGAAAACTTAATCCGCTTGCTTAATTCGGAATATAGGATTGTCAATCTAGTTTATGTCTTTTGCCCTTGTCAATTGACATAGGAATCGAATAGAGATCGAAGCCGCTTAGGAAATTGGTAAGGTAGAAACCCGTGATAAGCCAGAACCGAAAACAGTAGATTGACTTATTTTAATAATCATTTTTTTATAATCACTTATTTTCAGTATTTTTTTCTCTTAATCAAAATTCAAACCCCCATTAATTGTTACTTTATTGGTCAATCACTACAAGAATCCTTGTGAGACGATATTCCGAGTCACTGTCGCTATACTAACATTTCTTACAACAAACTCGTTTTTGATCCGCGAGCGACCGCGAATCAAATTGGCGCCGTTGCCGGGGATTCTTGTTGATTTAGCCAATAATCTAGTTTTAGGTTTTGTTTGTTTTAATTTTCTGCATTTTTGTGCATTTTCTTGCGTTTTCGCGTCCGGCCATTCTGTTTCTCGTCAACCAAGTAAAAAAAAAACAGATTTTGGGCAAATCGCCTTCTTTTTTAGATCTGTTTCGTGAACTTGAAGCAGAAAAATCGTGCGATCAAAAGTCCTTAACTCTAAAAGAGTTATAGGAGTTGGCCCCTCGAATCGCCAATTCCTCTTTTTTCTATTTTTAATTAATTTTTTACTGTTTTCACTATCTCAAAAAAATCCAAAAAAATTTCCAAATTTCTTATTTGATCTAATTAGGTTAAATTTTGTGTTTTTATATTTTTTCGATTTTATTTTAACCATCTTCCTTCTTTGAGTTTGATTCTGACCTATAGGGACATTGTGGGAATTATCGGACTTGTTGCTGCATTTGCAATCCTGGTCATAATCTTTGAAGCAATGAGACATCTCATGGAAGAGCATTCAGTGTTTCAAATTGAGTTACTTTCTGACTTAGTAGACGATACACTTCCCGAGTTTTTATCTGATTTCCCGTCTTTACTAGACTATGATGATATTTTCTCCTGTGATGTGTGCACTAACACTAATGTTTGCTCTACTTGTGCCGAGATAAATGCTGCATTGCAGACTGATATTTTGCAGGTGGATAAGGTTATCGATGAAGTGGTTTGTGCGGTTGAGGCTCTGGACGTTCCTGCTGCCCCGACCATCCCATCTATTGAGCAACCCCCTTCTTTAGAACACAAACCTCTCTCAGAAAATCTCAAATATTCCTACTTAGACATAAATGATAAGCTTCCTATTATTATTTCAGCTAACCTTGATTTCAATCAAGAAAGTAGGCTTTTGCAGGTTTTAAAGAGGCACAAGAAGGGAATTGGATGGACTTTGGTTGACACTCGTAATTTTAGCCCATCAGCGAATGTGCGTAGGGTCTTAATTAAAGATGGAAGAAAAGCAGTGAGGCAGCCCCTTAATCCCTTGATTCTTGATGTTGTGGAAACGGAGACCACTCTCACATGCCCATTCGACACTTTTACTTATCGAAGATTCTTCTTTGATCCTGGAATAAAAGTCGAAGGCACTAATAAATATTTCAAGGTCAATGGATACTATGCAAAGTTACTTTATAACATCCCCACTTTGGGAGAGGAGCCTGTAGAAGATCTCTCTTTGGGAAAGGCTGCTTATATGATCACTTATCCACCTTGACTCATCGGGTGTGTTCTTTCCTTTCTCTCACTCTTATTTATATTTATGTTCTTTCATTGAGGACAATGTATGCTTTAAGTGTGGGGGAGGGAAACCTTTATTTTATTTGCTTATTTTACTATTTTGTTTTGGTTTGTTTTCAGTTATAATAATAAAATAAAATAAAAATTGCATCTTTTTGAAAGTTCTAGGCTAAAGACTAATTTGGAATTAGTTTGCGGAGACTTGGGAAAAATTCACAAGATCGGTATCGTCTTAACACCGTAAATCTCCTGCTTATGGAAATTGATTTGAATTCTTATTATGGTTTAGCCTTGAATTTTAATTCTCTGACAGCTCTTGAGTAGTTTATTTCAGCAGTCAGCACCATCTCATACACACTCTACGAAGGGAAGCCGATGAATATAAGTGAGTGATCAAATTGAAAAGAAAAAAAATAAAAAGAAGAAAAAAAGAAAAGAAAAGAAAAGAAAAAGTTGAAAATTTTTTATTACTAGTTAGTTGGTTCAGCGATTTCTGGTGCTGAACTTGGTAGGGCGGATTACGGTTCGATCCCCCGCAACTACAATTAAGTGAGCAAAGGGTTATGCCATGTAAGTACCAGAACCCAAAACAAAAAGGATCAGAGTCACTAACCGGTCGCCTTGCTATGAGTGTGTGGAGATAACGGGCTTAATGTGATTGCGCCTGAATGAAAAAGAGCAAAAAGGAGGAAGAGTAAGTTAGGCTTCAGCATAATAACATGATTCAAGTTGATTTGTATATTCAGGAGGTCTATGTCTGCACAATTGTGGATTAGTGTTCCTACGATATCCTTAATGTGTAAGATTAGTACCTATCGATGCAAACTTAACCGAAGAAGACTTACAGCTTGGAATGAGTAATTGTTGATGTGTTTGTGCTTTCTTTGTTTTGTTTTATTTTCATTTTGCTCGGAGAGCAAAAGTTCAAGTGTGGGGGAATTTGATCAGTGTATTTTGATGCACGTTCTTCCATGTTTGTACTCAAGCATTTCTTTGATTTTATTTATTTATTTTTATGTTTTAACGTGTTTTTATATTTTATTTTATTTTTGCATTTAATTGTTTTTCGTATTTATTTTTCAGCTTTAGCAGCTTTCGCGAGAAAAATCATAACTGGAGTTTCGGGAGTCCGTTTGAGGCGTTCTAAATATCGCCGGAAAGCTAATAGAGAGAGCTACAACTTTCGTGTTGGAGTTGAAGTCAGATTCAGAGCACATTTTTCCAGAATATTGGTTGAAGTTACAGCATTAGGAATTTGTTTTAGTTTTGGGTCTGGGTTATGTTTTCGACCCAGTTGGGTTATGCCCCGAATTTTCTTTTGTCTCCTGTTTAGTCTAGGTCTGGCCGTATAGCCAAAAATCTCATTCACTATTCACGAAAAAAAATATCTGGAAGCTTGTACTATTCGAATGGAGGACTAATCCCAAAGAGTCAATATGCTGTAATCGCGTCCCAACACTTTGAGGTTTATACTTTATCAATTTAATTCGTTTCTCTTTCAATACTATTCTATGAATTGCATTTGCTTAATCTGTTAGTTTATAGAATTGTTTTGATTAAATTCGTATGATTGCATCCTTAACTTTTATTCGCCGTTACGTCGCTTTGTCGTTAATTCGCGTTTATAATTCGTGTTTGCTTAATTCACGAAAACTTAATCTGTTTGCTTAATTCGGAATATAGGATTGTCAATCTAGTTTATGTCTTTTGCGCTTGTCAATTGACATAGGAATCGAATAGAGATCGAAGCCGCTTAGGAAATTGGTAAGGTAGAAACCCGTGATAAGCCGGAACCGAAAACAGTAGATTGACTTATTTTAATAATCATTTTTTTATAATCACTTATTTTCAGTATTTTTTTTCTCTTAATCAAAATTCAAACCCCCATAAATTGTTACTTTATTGGTCAATCACTACAAGAATCCTTGTGAGACGATATTCCGAGTCACTGTCGCTATACTAACATTTCTTACAACAAACTCGTTTTTAATCTGCGAGCGACGGCGGATCACACATTTATTCACTTCACTCTATTCACTGTTGTTTAGCATGATTTGAGGGAGGATGAAGAAAACGAGATACCCATAATTGCAAAGTGTATGCTTTCAGATAGAATCTCGTCGATGATGTACATGCATTGTTTCAATTCCCCATACACCGAAGATATAAGGAGTTAATTCCTAGTAAACCACTTCGAGCCTAGAAGTAGGAGTTTCCTTCAGATATTCAAACCTTTACACTCAACCTGGGGCAGGGTAGTGTTCAGTTAATCCAACTCCGCACTCGAATCAACAAGGAAAAATCCAGAAGACAGTTGTTCATCAATGATTTATGTTATGGCAGTCGCAACCCTCCAACAAAATCCAAAAAAAAAAGAAGTCAAAATCCTGCTAAGTCAGACACCTCAAAGGGGACTTAGGCAAAATCAAGGCAATCCCGATGGATCTGACAAGCAAAGTCAATTCATGCAAAAGTTAGGGATAAAAAAAAAACAAAAACAAAAGAGGCCCTCAAAACCCTCAACCAAAAACAAAATAAGATTCAGTGGCCGCCCAAATCAAAAGGATCACTGATATCCATCAAAGTAAGGTGACTGCCACGGCGAGCAAACCTTGAATCATCAAGCTTATACTGTCAAGACAAAGTGCAGAATCAACTGAACGTAGGATTGAAGATTATCAAGAAGGGGTGGGTGCAAATCATACTTTGAGCCTAATATCCTTTGTTTCATAACCATTAACCAGACCACGTTACAACCCTCGAAAGACCTAGTTGAGGCGAGATTTATTCTGAAAGCATACTATCGCAAGGTTGCGTAACCTGACTCCTCATATATCTGCTAATCATCAACGTCGGTGTCGTTATTCTTTTTATATCTTTTTCACACACTAATCAAAACTAGCATAATGTTTGGGCTAACGGTCCATTCGTTTCACTATCACGACACTTCAATAAAACGACACTTTTTCGAAACTTGCATTGAACTTTGCATTAATATTACCATTTGTGAATGTACAATTTTATCTGCAAATCAATACTAGGTATTCAAAGACACTCCAACAAGAAATAATCAAGGAGGAACTTGATTCCTAGTGGCTGTCACAAAACAAGACTACTTCAAAACTCACAGACTGGGGCAAATCGCTCAAGATCTCGAGCAGGGGAAAACCATTAGCATGTTCAGACTGGGGCAAGACCAAGTTACCCTGACTATTAAATAGAGTTGCAATTTTCTCTGAAGCAAGCTTAGGGCATCCAGAGCATCATCCTCTGCTTCGATCATGGCGTCTTCAACGAATTGCGTGTCGAGGAAGTCAATCCCTCCCACCACCCAAAGTCCAATCCGCATTGGCAACTACCAAAAGTCCACCGCGCTGGCGTCTCCACCTGCATTTCCAATCACCCGTCTGTAATCATGTGCATCATACGCATCACATTCAATATCATAAGCATCTTGCATCATATGCATACCCAATCATATCATGCTTCCCCAGCTTTTGCATCACCGCGCGTCAGCATTTGCATTTGCACTTCCATTCATTATGGAACATCATTATCATCCAGCATCCGCATATGCAGGTCAAGGTCCAGGATCAATCTTGAAGATTTCCAAGACTGTCATCAGCCCATTCAGGGGCATCCTCCACAAGACTGTGGGTTTCTCCCACGAAATTTAAGAGCTTCAAAGCAATCATCAGCCCAGTCAGGGGCATTTTTGCAAGACTTTGGGTTTCTCCCACGAAATTCAAGGATATTCAAAACAAGATTCAGCTCAGTCAGAAGCATTTTTCAAAGACCATGGGTGCTTCCCATGACGTATTTCAACCTCGCGGTTGATCAAATCTTCAAGTCAACATACAGCCCAGCCATGGGCATATCATTCAAGACCATGGGCGTTCCTCACGAGGTTGTTCAACCTTTTGTTAGGCAAATCCAAGAGTTTCAGTACAAGATTCAGCCCAGGCAGGGGCATCTTCATCAAAGCCGTGAGCGTTCCTCACGAAGTTGTTCAACCTTTTGTTAACCAAGACAAAACTTCAAGACAAATTCAGCCCAGTCAGGGGCATCTTCTTCATAATTCATGGGCGTTACCATGAAAGCATTTCAACAAAATTATGATCTCCAAGCAAGACGGTGGACGTACCACGTTGATTCATTTCAATCCAATCTTCCTCTTGGTTGTTCCCCAATGAGTTGTATCCAGCAAGCGTGATCATTGTCAATTGTCTCACTATCATCCTTTTGGGTGGTAGTGGCTTGTGTGTGAGTTTCTCTCTGTCATCCTTTTGGTGGGGGGTCAATCATAGTCATTAATGATAGATTGTGTGATAGTGTTTGGTGAGCTTTGCTCCGTCATCCTTTTGGTGGGGGGTTTGTCATAGTCATTAATGATAGATTGTGTGATAGTGTTTGGTGTGAGTTTTGCTCCGTCATCCTTTTGGTGGAGGGTCTGTCATAGTCATTAATGATAGATTGTGCAATATTGTTTTATGTGATTTTCGCTCCGTCATCCTTTTGGTGGGGGGTCTATCATAGTCATTAATGATAGATTATGCGATAATGTTTGGTGTGAGTTTTGCTCCGTCATCCTTTTGGTGGGGGGTCTGTCATAGTCATTAATGATAGATTGTGCGATATTGTTTTGTGTGAGTTTTGCTCCATCATCCTTTTGGTGGGGGGACTGTCATAGTCATTAATGATAGATTGTGCGATAGTGTTTGGTGTGAGTTTTGCTCCGTCATCCTTTTTGGTGGAGGCTCTATCATAGTCATTAATGATAGATTGCGCGATAGTGTTTGGTCTGAGCTTCGCTCCGTCATCCTTTTGGCGGGGGGTCTATCATAGTCATTAATGATAGATTGTGCGATAGTGTTTGGCTTGAGTGTCGCTCCGTCATCCTTTTGGTGAGGGGTCTGTCATAGTCATTAATGATAGATTGTGCGATATTGTTTGGTGTGAGTTTTGCTCCGTCATCCTTTTGGACGGGGGCCTGTCATAGTCATTAATGATAAATTGTGCGATATTGTTTGTGTTTCGCTCCATCATCCTTTTGGTGGGGGTCTGTCATAGTCATTAATGATAGATTGCGCGATATTGTTTGGTGTGAGTTTCGCTCCGTCATCCTTTTGGTGGGGGGTTTGTCATAGTCATTAATGATAGATTGTGCGATATTGTTTGTGTTTCGCTCCGTCATCCTTTTGGTGGGGGGTCTGTCATAGTCATTAATGATAGATTGTGCGATATTGTTTGTGTTTCGCTCCGTCATCCTTTTGGTGGGGGTCTGTCATAGTCATTAATGTCAGATTGTGCGATAGTTTTTTGTGTGAGTTTCGCTCCGTCATCCTTTTGGTGGGGGGTCTGTCATAGTCATTAATGTCAGATTATGTGATGGTCTGCCATAGTCATTAATGATAGATTATGCGATAGTGTTTGGTGTGAGTTTCGCTCCGTCATCCTTTTGGTGGGGGGGTCTGTCATAGTCATTAATGTCAGATTGTGCGGTAGTGTTTGATGTGAGTTTCACTCTGTCATCCTTTTGGTGGTGGATTTGTCATAGTCATTAATGTCAGATTGTACGTTTGTGTTTTGTTCTACCATCCTTTTGGTGGTAGTAGCCGTGTGTGTTTCATCCCATCATCCTTTTGGTGATGACGACTTTTTACCGTTTATTTACAGTTTACTCAGAGGTTTATATTTTACAGTATTTCAGTTCACAAACATTTCTTTTCTTTTCGGACAAATTCAGGGTCTTCTTCATATCTAATCGACTTTTACCTCGGGAAAGGGAACGTTGCAGCAATTCATTTCCCTAAGTTTAAGCCAATTAGATAGGGGCATCTGTCATACCCTAAATTTGTCCTACCCATTTTCAAATAGTTTTGCTTTTTTTGATTTTATTTTCACTTGTGCGTTGCCCGCTTATTTCTTGTTATTTAGACACGTATCCGCTCACAATTGGTTGATTTTTCAGAAAATTTATCTTTTTGACTAATTAAGGTGTGACACGTGGCCTAAGAACATTTTGTGAATATTGTTTTCTTAATCTTTTTTTCTTTTCTTTTTTAAATGTTACTAATAATATTTTAGTAATTATTTTTTCGTTTGTTTTATATTTTTTTTTATATTTATTTAATAGTTATTATTATTATTATTTGTTTATTAATTAGTTGTGTTTATTAATATTGTAAGTATTAATTTGTATTAATAGTTATGAGTTTTAATTATTAATTTAAAAAAAAAGGAAAAAGAAAAGAGGTGGAGGACATGATTAGAATGGGCGGACGACCCATGATTGGTGGAGCCCATTAGGGTTGGGAATGGATAGCTTAAAGAGGGAGGAATTTCATAGTAGAAAAGAGGAACCCTACTGTTCATCATCTTCTAAAATTGACATCATCCGCCGCCCCAACTAAACCCTAACCCATCTCTTTTCCTTCCGCCCTCAACCCCATTCAACCTCCTCCACCATTAAAGTACAACCACACACCTTCTTCAACCCGTGTCATTTCACTATAGAGCCGACATCAACCATACCGCCTCCTCCATTAAACCAAAATCCATAGCTCCACCTTCATTCAAAAGCGGTGTTCCTTGCGAATTTCCTCTGTTTCCACCATTTAACCAACCTTTCCCACCTTCCTGAACCGAATCGCAAAATCGTCGCTCCGACATCCGACGTTTCGAGTTGCACACGAGCTTTGCTTCAACAACAACAATACGATATCTCCAAGTCCCACGCGGTTTCAACTTTACAGCACCATCGACAACAACTAAGCCTTAAGGTAGCTCCTGATTTCAAACTCCTTTTTGGGCAGGGTTAAAAATGTTTCTTGTTACACTAATATTATTGATGCTTGATTCATGAAACTTGCACAATGATGTATGCATAGTGTTACTGCTTATGTTTGAAGCTGCCCAATTAATTGACACCCTTGATATGTAAACAATAGGATAATTCTTTGCATTTGTTTTGTACTAATTTACATGAATTAAAATTCATCAATGGATTGATTTGTCATTGTGTTGCTGTTGCTGTTTGTGAATTATAATACTAGATTACGTGTGATTCCATTTTGTTTCCAATTAACACACACAATCAAAAGCATATTTGGGTGGATTGATTTGCCATTGTGTTGCTGTTGTTGTTTGTGAATTATAATACTAGATTACGCGTGATTCCGTTTTGTTTCCAATTAACACACACAATCAAAAGCCTTACTTAGAGGTTACACTTTTGCTGTTAAGCCAGTTTTTGTTCGATTGCAGGATGTGGTATGGATTATAGTTGTTATTGCTATGCATTTAAGGCATATAGATTCAAGCTTGTAGATTAATTTGGAGTTATATATTTTTATATCTTTTGCAATGTTCTTCTATTGTGATGGTTCCGTGCATGAGATTTGAAAGTAGTGGTAATAGCATTGTAGAATTTGTAGAATAATATTGGATGGTTAATGTTAGGATATAGAAATCATGTTTATTCCATTTCATGCACGTGTGATTTAAGTCACAGTTAAGGTTTGTGTATAATTCATTCAATGTTTAGTATAAGTGCTTTGGATTCTAATTATATAATAAGTAAAGCTTTGTCATGGTACCTAGAATGTGAATATTACTTTAAATCTAATAGAATTACTAGAATTAATATCCTATGACTAGGGTGTGTTGCTTGATATTGTTTTTGATATAGCTTTTAAGTGTAAAATTTATGCTTAAGATTGTGGGATTAATTTGCATGGTGGTTGAGTTTTTTTAATTCAATATTATATTTTTATTTTAATTATTAAAATTGATTGATTAATTTGGTTTTTTGTTAAGTAATTTTGTTAGTTAAATTTAATTAACTCATTTATATTGTTTTTAATTTTGATAGTTATTATTGATTACATCAATTAGTTGTTTCATTTTCAATCAACTAATGGAATTGCTAATTAATTAGCAATAGTCAAGTTAACACCAAAATTTTTCTTAATTAAATTGTTTTCTTATCTAAATTATTTTTCAATCAAATCACGAAAAAACTAGATCCTTGAAGTCTAGCACTTCTTGGGTTTTTGGATGATTATTATTGGGGCGTACGCCTTAAATAATGTATCGTTCGACTTTTCGTTTTTTCTAAAAATACATTATTTTTTTGGACAAAGAAATATCATCGGAATCTAGCATTCTGCATGATATTTCCTTTGTTCATCCAAACATTTTTCAAATGAAAAGGTGTCGTTAGGATCTAGCATCCAAATAACACTCTGATTAATTGGTTGTGGGACCGACGTCTCATTTACCAAATAATTATCATTTCTCAAAATTTTCAAATCCAATCTCGTATTCTCACTTCTCATACCACAAACCCTTTCCATGCCCTCGATTCGATTCAAATCATTTTCTCAACATTTTTCTCAATTCAAACTCCGAAAGAAGGAGGTTCTTGGAATCTAGCATTCCTTGAATCTTCGAGTGAATAATTCTCGAGGCACGCTCTTGAGTTATTATTCACTCAATCTTTCGACATTTTCAAACTTCATTGTTTTTTAACATTCTCCTAAGTCGAGTGCTCGTACGCATTCGCAAACATCGACATATTGCACGCACTTCACAATTCATCGTAGTTTCGATATTGGAGGCACCCTTAGGGACCAATATCGTTTCTCACAATCCAACCCTTGACACGTCATCAAGTCGGTTCCATCTTCAATCAAATCCCCGACACGTCGTCGAGACATTTTCAAACTAACCTCGTTTTGCCTCGCATTCCATTTTCGATTCAATCTTTCTACAAACATTTTTAAACTTACAAAATAGGGATATTCTTAGAATCTAGCATTCTTTGAATATTCGAATGAGTAACTCTCGAGGCGCACCCTTGAGTGGTTATTAGTTCATTCTTTCGATTTCAAAATATCCAACCCCTTATCTTCAACCTCTTCCACCCAATTTCCGAAAGAATTGAGTTCTTGGAATCGCGCATTCCTTGAATTCTTGAACGACAAGCTCTTGAGGCATGCTCTTGGGTTGCTTGTCAATCACCCTTTCGCTTCTCAACACAACTTCCAACCAATTCAATCCCGCTTCTCTTCGTGGTTGTTACCACGAACTACGACTGCTCTGATTCTTCATTCTCGTCTAAATGTAAGATACGTAGGCACAAGATTGCGATGATCTTGGCGAGTTACCTTCTACCCATTTCTCCCATTTCCCCGTCTTCTTTTCGTGGTTGTTACCACGAACTACGGACGCTCTGATTCTTCATTCTCATATGAATGTATGATACGTAGGCACAAGATTGCGATGATCTTGGCGAGCACACTTCTATCCATCTTCCGTTTCCCCCATCCTTTCCCGTAGTCGAACTACGACACTCTGATTTCTCATTCTCGTCCGAATGAGCATACGTAGGCACAAGGGCCCCAATCCTTGGCGAGCACCCTTACTTCCAACCATCCCCATTTTCCCTTATCGTCTTTAACCTTTTATCCTACTAATTCTACCTTTATAATCGAGAAGAAAAACAAATAAACCTAGACAACACTCTCCACAAAATATCTTAAGGGGTTCCCGTTGAGTACAACAGACGTGAGGGGAGCTAATACCTTCCCCTCGCGTAACCGACTCCCGAACCCGTAACATGGTTGCGACAGCCCTGTTCCTATCCTTTCGCTTTAAGTGGTTTTCTCGATATTTTTCTCTCCCGTTTATTCGAGAAAAATAAAGTTCGGTGGCGACTCTGTCGAACCACATTTCTGCGCCTTTCGCGCGAGGGTCGTTTCTCCGAAATGTCTCCGTGATTTTTCGAGGTGCGACACTCAACAACAAAATCCCTATCATCATGTTGCTATCATTGCACCAATTCCATACAAACATCTGACTTACCAACAACAACATCTATATCAGCAATAAGGGTATCAACAACAGCACCAGAATCAACAACAATGCGCTCCACAACAACATCAGTCTAACCAACAAAGGGTGAGGAGGCTAGGGATACAATTTGATCCTCTGCCTGTACCATATGGCCATATCCTCCCTTATCTTCTAAAGGATGGATCAATTACCTTGAGAGATCTTGCACATCTAACTGTTATCCCTCCGGGATAAGATGTCAACACTCACTGTGAGTATCAAAAGGGTGCCCTAGGGCATCCAATTGAGAATTGGAAAGCTTTCAAGCACAAAGTTTAGGACTTGATTGACTCGAAGGAGCTCACCTTCACATCAAACAATCCAAATGTCGCAACAAACCCTATGCCATGACATGTTGGACGCCAGTGAATGTTATTGAAGGGGTTGTCAGAGACAAGCAGAATGACCTTCAATTTTGAAGAAGCCAAGTGGCAAGTCAGTCAGGAAGATTTCAGATCCTCTAATAAAGACAGTCATTATTCCATGTTTCCATTTTTTGGAGTCTTGTATTTTGTTCTTGTTTGTCTAAGCACTGTTTGCTTTAAACATTGTTATTTGTATTTGGTTTTATTACTAAGATGATTATGCATGTTTTGGATTAGTCTTTTCGTATTCACTCGTCTTTTTTTCATATTATCACAAAAATAAACAAAAATATATATATTCCCACACTCTACTTTGTTTATCAAACTGTTGTTTTAGCAAAGATTGAAGGGAGGATGAAGAAAACTAAATACCCATAATTGTTGATGGTATGCTTTCAGATAAAACCTTGTTAATAATGTATAGACATTGTTTCAAATCCCTAGACACTAGAGAGATAAGGAGTTAATCCCTAGTTAACCACTTCGAGCCTAGAAGTAGGAGTTTCTTTCGGATCAAAACCTTTACGCTTAACTTGGGGTTGGATAGTGTTCATTTAATTTGACTATGCTTTCAAATTTCAAAATGATGCATTTTGAAGTGTCGAAGGAGTCGTACAAAACCCAAAATATATTTCAATTGCTCTTCAATAAACAATGACTTAGCAATCACAATACTTCAGCAAAATCAAAAAAAAGGAAAGAAGTCAAAAACCCAAAGAGGCGACTTAGGCAAAAATTGAGGCAATCCCGATGGACTAGAAGCTTCAAAAAAAAAATCCAAGCAAAAGTTAGGGATCCAAATAAATCAAAAGAGGTCGTGTAAATCCTCATCAAAAACTAAATAAGATTTAGTAACCACCATATCCAAAATCAAAATGGTTACTGGTATAAAAAAATCAACAACAAAATAAGATGACTGTCATTTCAAGAGAATCACCACCTCCACTCTTACACCGTCGACTCTCTTGGAATACAAATGTGTGTGAAAAAATAACTGAACGTAGGACTGGAGTTCGAAGGGGTGGGTTAAAACACTTTTTCATCCTAATATCCTTTGTTTCAAATAACTATGAACCAAGCCACATTACAACTATCAAAAAACCTAATTGAGGCAAAGTTTATTCTAAAAGCATACTACAACAAGGTTGCGTAAACTGACTCCTAGAGATTTGCCAATCTTCTATTTTATTGTCATATTCTTGCTGTATATTTCATACACTAGCTAAATTAGCATTGCATTTGGATCAATGGTCCATTCACCACACACTTCCACATCATTCAAATAAATGATTCTTTTTTAAAACTTGCATGAACATCGCTTTAAAATTATCATTTTTGAATGAACAATTTTTAACTATAAATCACTACTTGACATCAAGGAGATTCCAACAAGGGGAAATCAAAAAGGAACTTGAACTTTTGTTGGTGCTGACACGAATCAAAAGTACCTCAACAACTGAATTTGGGGCAAGTCCCTCAAGAGCTCAATAAGGGATAAATCATCTCAGGAGCTCATCAAAGCTCAACTTACAAATATTAGAACATCTCAAGAATCGTTCAATTAGGGGCAAATCATGTTGTGGTAACTCTCAAAGTTCCCCAGCAGAATTCTTTCAAGAATTCAATAGACTGTGGAAGAATAAGTTACAAGGGGCAGGTTCTCGCGGTACTCTCAAGTGGGATAATCATACCTTTCCAGACACTAGCAACCATTTATGGTAGAGCAAATTCATGATCTTCAAGCGTTAATTACGTTGCTACGCTCATTTTCAAGCCATTTTGATCCTCATGCATAAGAGTTATGGTTCTCTCAGGAATGAACACAACTTATTAACAAGTGATCAAACTTGGAAAGTCAGAGCATCCAGTTCCATTCTTCGGTTGTAGCATCGTCAGAGGTCGAGTTACAAGGAGTCATCCCCAACCTATCCAATCACCTGATGCATTAAAGCATCATATGCATCATAAGCATCATTTCTTACATGAGCCATAATTTATATACATCCTCAACATTTACATCCCTATTTCCATCGTATTTCCTTCAAATATGGAGTACCTTTACAAAATCAAACATGCATACATGTATAATTCAGGATCCAAGATCAATCACGAGATTCCAGGCCGATCCTTAGCTAAGCTAATAGGCTTTTCCCATGGAGTTGTTCTCTTCAAACTTTTGTTGATGCATTGATTATCTTCTCCGAGCAGAGTTCTTACCAGATGTTGTTTAATGGGTGTTCCTCATGGAGTTGTTCTTTTCAACCTTTTGTTGATGAAATCGCTATCTTCAAATCAGTCAGTGGTATTTCTTTGAATGATTCCTACCTTACTTATTGGGCATTCCCCAGTGAGTTGACTCCTTTCAAACTTTTATTGATAAGGATGGCTTTTCCTTGATGAATTCTTTAACCTTTTTGAAAGCTCTAAGATTTGACTAAATTTTTGTAAAACATGATGTTGAGCAAGATGTTATAACATAAAGAAATATGTAAACAACAACATGTCAGACAAGATGTCCTATCTTGAGGACTCGACATCTTGGTCTGATACAACAGGTTTGTTGCAGATCTATTCCAAGATTTAAGACGCAATCAGAACATGGATCAAGAAATGATTGGACGGAGATTTCAAAGCCTATGGGCAGCTGGAGATTATAAAAGGAAGACCAAGAAATAGGGGAAACTATTAGTCCTTGTTAAGACTTTTGTAAAGAAAAACTAAGGGTTTAGGGTTTTGAGAGGCGAGTTTCTTTCTTGTATTGTAAGTTACCCCTTGTATTGGTTTGATACATTGTGGTAGACATAGTTTCCATATTCATAAACTTGTAGGTAATGAATTGTATATTATTCTCGGATGAAGCTTTTAAGAAAATTCAAGTATTAGTGTTAGTTAAGAGTATTGACTGAATATTATGTTGAAAGGGTTGTCTTTCAATTGAACAGTTTGATACAATTACCGGAGGTTGTGACTGTTAGATATCACTGAAGTGATTTAGGAATTGAGATGGGTTTCTCTTATCTAGATGGGTTTCTAGGTAGAAGTTGTACTGGATAGAGAATTAAGTGATAAGTTATCAGAGGTTGTATACTTATAATTAATACTACTGATAGTGGGTTCATTCCTGGCTTTGTAGCCTTCAGATGTAGGTGTTATTGTACATCAAACTGGGTCATCATATCTTGGTGTTATTTATCATCCTGCTATGTATATTTCAGTATATTCTTGTGCTCTAAAATATATGTTTTAACAGATGCTGAAACATCCGTCATGACACTGTTATGAATTTGAGATATCAGAATGTTCTTGCTCTGTCCTTGTTCAGTTAAGCAGAGATCAATGTCTTGACATCTCTTAGGACATTTTAGATCTACATACCATAATTTCAATTGATATCAGAGCAGGCATCTTGTTCTGTTTCTAGATGAGTTCTAGGGAAGATACTTTATGATCTTTTGAACAAGGAAGAAGATTGTATGATCAGACCATCCATTACTGTTGTGTTCAAGGGGATTGGAAGCTAGAATGATAGATTTTTGAATCTATCCTAACAACTACTGATGGTTGACAGATACTTCTGTGTAGATTATACCACTGCTGCTGATAGTGATACTATTGTTACGCATGGTACCCTATAAGATGTTCCGACATCTTACCCGGTGCTTGTTGAATATGGTGCTAGCCTCTATAGATGTTCATGCTATCACTAGCTGGGAGTAATATAAAGGAGAGAGCATTGTGATCTGGCTTCCACTGAAGGATCTTCCTATGTTGCTTGGGAGATAGTTTCAACCAAGCACCATGAAGGGTAATAGAAGGAAAAAGGTTGAGTTGAGGTATTGTTTATCAAATTCATGATCTATGGATTTGGTAAACACTTCATGTCACGTTTAAAGTAGCCCAGATACTTGAGTTTTCTCTCAAGTCCACTCATAAAGGCATTTCTGAATGTGTTTGATAAATAGAGTTCAGATGAGAAGATGGTCAAGAAGAAGATTCATGGGTTCTTATTTAAGAAGAGTGACGTGAGAATGTCATACCATTGAAGAAAGACAGGAGCAATTTATTTTTACTCCCAACCCTATAAGAGATTGTCTTTGTTTGAGGATTCCCTATTAGAATTCTTGGAAGGCAGCCTATTCTGGATTAGAAATGAAGGAACTGTATGGTTGTTCAAATGTCACCTAGAACTGGAGTAAAAGTTGATCAATGTCAAAGCACTCTTATGAGTGTGAAGACATTGGATCTTTATGGAGAAAATTTTCTTACTGATCTCAGGAGGAACTACATGAGGTTTCTAACTCTTGGAAAGGGATCCTAATTATCCAAGGATTTTACTGGTTTGTCTGAAGGTGGTCTTCTAAGGAAGATTTATGCTTTGAAGAGTTTTTTTTTTTTGGAAGATTCAGGAGGATATGGTTTTCTTAGTTTGAACACCAAAGAGAACACTGAACTGTCAAAAGGTCATTTATCAAGAAGCAAGTTGAGTCGTGGATGTTTATTCTAATGTCCCAACATTGTAATCATCATTAGGATTCTCTAGCTAAAGACGATTCTTATGACATTTAGTAACTGAAAAATACATAATTGGGATTTAAAATTAATTACTATTTATGGCCTTATCAAGTATTTAATTGATTATCCTTTTCCTTGGTGTTCAAGAAAGGTGATGTCAAGATGTCACACCAGAAGGTGCAACTTCAGACAGCTGCAAGAACTCAAGGACCTATTTTTTGTATCTGATATGTCTTGATGAATGAATATAGTCGGTATCATCTGTGAAGTTCTCATAAGGTCCTTATCTTGTCCTTAAATGTAATCAAGGTGTGTTATTCTAGTAATGGCTTCAGAACCAATTTCAATGATCTGTTCATTGGAAATGGAACTGATGTTCAACCAGATGTTGAAACATCATTCCAGAAGAGTGTGTGCAGAATCTTGTTGATCAAAGGAGTGAACTTCTTAGATAAATGAGTGATGTAGCATATGCTCTAGATGCTAAAAAAATGTGTGTTGATCAAAAGTGTTTGGAATCTTCTTCAGATTAGTCTTGAAGAGACATTTGGTTTGCAGTCTAGGAAGTCTCTATCCAAGAAACTTGTTATGGATAAGTGTGTTGATAGAAGTGAAGATTAACACATGATCATCTTGATGAACATACCTTGGATCAGTTTATTTCTGATCTAAGCGTGTATGAATGTAGAATCTTTGTTCTAGTATCTTCTATAGGAGTATGTGTTCTAATTCCTAGTGGAGGACTGTTAAAGGCATCTCAACTAGACTATATGGAGGTCAAAATTAAATATCTAGGACCTTTTCTCAAATATCTTGAAGATTATTCTGCTTATAAGAAGCCAGATTTGTGTGAACCTGCTTGTGGATACTCTTCTCAAATAGAATAGTATTTGGTATGAATGATAATGTGGGAGAAGGGAATTTAAAGAAGTAATTGATCAAGATGGTTTTTCAAAGGACTGGTTGTTATATTTTTTTAAACAGGATGAATGTTGTTTACTCAAACTTTAATATAAGTTTCAAGTCTATGAGAACATGGAACTCTTGTTTTGTTAAGGTAGAAGAAATTCCAAGGTGCTTAAGGATGATTGATGTTTCTAAAACGTCAGATAGATTATTTACACATTTTGTCTCTAGTAGAAGCTTCATGAGATGCATAATAGTTTATTTCCCTCAGTGGTTTTCTGATTTGTGTGAAGATTAAGCCGATACAAGTGTGTATCATATTAAGATCCTCATGTGTACCTTAACGAGGTGTAATAATTACTATGCAAATAGTAAGTCTTGTGATTGGTGAATCAAAGTACATGGCTTCTCTGATTGAGACGGATGACCTAAATGATGTTGGAACATCGTTCCTGCTATTGGTTATTCTTGGAGAATGTCTGAGTTTGATTTTCATATTTAGAGCTATATCTATTCTTTATGGAGTATGGTGTAGGGATACTGGTCATGACTGTGTGGATCCTGATTATCTGTGAGTAGATGGTAGGCTCTGTTAGAAGTAACTCTAGAAAAGATTGTATCAGGCTGAATCTTGAGAAGGAAGCCGGATGAGGATGTATATCTCCTCATATGGAGAAGGGGTTTGTTGTCTTACAAGTGTGGATGACATCTTGACTAACCAAGGAGTTAAGAGAACTTATATGTCTCTTTCGGGGATGTGAGCATTCCAGATTTAATTGGATTTATTCTCAAAGAACAAGGTTGTCTATGGTTGTAAGATTCAAGTTAGATTTGTACAGTGTGTGGATGTGTTCAGGGGGAGAATGATCAATGATGTTATTTGGTCTCAATCCAAGAGTTAATTGGTTATGATATTAGGATTGTGATCCTAGTATTTTCTCACTTATGAGGAAGAAGATGTTCATGTGATTCATGTAAGGTTGAGATGTCATACTAGATGTCTTGACATCGTAGTGTGTTGATCCTTTAGCTTAGTAATTTTTTCTTGTGAGTTAAGGCTATTTATTTATCTCAACTATGTCCATGATTCTTAGGAGAGACTTGAGAAATAGGATTGGATGTTGTATGAGAGAATTTATTTTTCTCTACAGAATGGGATAAAGTTCTTTGGAGCTTTTGTTGATAAATGGGAGAGGTTACATATAATGTCTTGACATCATGGTTAGGTTTTTCTAATTCTGGCTGAAAGGAGTATGCTTGGAGTTCATTGGAAGGCACTATGACTATGCTTCAAAGTTTACAAGAGAGAGTAGACAAGGTCTGACTAGGTGTTAGGACATTGTTTAGAACTCGTGTTTGTCTAGAAGTGGCTCTATGTGGACGGTGTTCCTTGGACGATGGAAAAAGTGCCTTAAATAAGGTGTGCAAAACATGTTTCTTTGGTACATGCATATTCTTTGGACGATTCTCATTAAGGAAGAAACAGTTAAAATTGAGTTGGTCGGTGCACATTTATTTTTTGCCGAAGTTATCTTCCTCAATTTACATTCTCATTGAATTGATCTTCGGTTATATCAATGGCTCGTTAATTCCTAAGGAAATTGCTCGGGTATTTAAAAGGGGTATTTGCTTCTTTTGTCTCAGGTTGTTATGTTTTACTGTGTCGTGATTTTATGGGATTTGTCCGGGTTTAGGTGAGTACTGTTTGGGTATGGAATTCTGTTGGATACTTTTGTCAATTTTTGGCTAAAAAGGGGGAGATAGGTTGTGTGTATATCTCAGTTGTGTGTTGTTCCTTGCAACACATGACTGATCTTTTTTTGTGTCTTGAGTCTGTTCTTGTAGTTTTTTTGCAAGGATGTCGGATAGGATGTTCCAACATCCTGTCTGTGTCTCAGTTCTTTTGTTCTGAGTCCTCTTTTTGTGTCTTGTGATCTGAGTTATGAACATAGTTGTGTCTTATGTTTTAAGTTATCTGGAGTTGGGGTTTGGTTCACTAAGCCTTGATCTAGATAATGGAGGATGGTAAATTGGGACTGGTTTTGAGGGGGAGTGTCTTGTATCTTCCTCCTCATGTACACCAAGGAAAAGGGTACACATCATACAATAGGTGGTGTATGCTGTGTAAATCATTCGAACAGTTGTACAGGAAGAATGAGAGCTTCTAGGAGTCACATTATTTTCTCCTAAAATCGTCATAGGCCGACTGAAATAACTTCATGACTTTCTACTCTTTCTACTCCTTGATTTCCTGGATTTATTGTACAAAAAGAGTTTTAGCCAAAATTTGTCAAAGGGGGGGGGATTGAAGGCTCTAAGATTTGACTAAATTTTGGTAAAACATGATGTTGAACAAGATGTTCTAACAATAATCTGTAAAGAACAACATGTTAGACAAAATGTCCTATCTTGAGGACTCGACTTCTTTGTCTGATACAACAGGTTTGTTGTAGATATGTTCCAAGATTTAAGGAGTAATCAGAACATAGATCAAGGAATGACTGGACAGAGATTTTGAAGCCCATGGACAACTAAGCATTATAAAAGGAAGACTAAGACCTAGGGCAAACTACTAGTCCTTGTTAAGACTTTTGTAAAGAAATAAGGGTTTAGGGTTTGAGAGGCGTGTGTCTTTCTTGTATTGTAAGTCACCCTTTGTATTAGTTTGATACATTGTGGTAGACATAGTTTTCATATTCAAAAACCTGTAGGTAATGAATTGTATATTGTTCTTAGATAAAGCTTTTAAGAAAATTCAAGTATTAGTGTTAGTCAAGAGTATTGACTAAATATTATATTGAAAAGATTGTCTTTCAATTGAAAAGTTTGATATATTCATCGGAGGTTATGACTGTTAGATATCACTGAAGTGATTTAGGAATTGAGATTGGTTTCTCTTATCTAGATGGGTTTCTAGGTAGAGTTTGCACTGGGTAGGGAATTAAGTGATAAGTTACCAGAGGTTGTATACTTAGAATTAATACTACTGATAGTGAATTCATTCCTGGCTTGGTAGCCTCCAGATGTAGGTGTTGTTATACACCGAACTGGGTCATCATATCTTGGTGTTATTTATCATCATGCTATATATATATATATATATATATATATATATATATATATATATATATATATATATATATATATATATATATATATATATATATATATATATATATATATATATATATATATATATATATATATATATATATATATATATATATATATATATATATATATATATATATATATATATATATATATATATATATATATATATATATATATATATATATATATATATATATATATATATATATATATATATATATATATATATATATATATATATATATATATATATATATATATATATATATATATATATATATATATATATATATATATATATATATATATATATATATATATATATATATATATATATATATATATATATATATATATATATATATATATATATATATATATATATATATATATATATATATATATATATATATATATATATATATATATATATATATATATATATATATATATATATATATATATATATATATATATATATATATATATATATATATATATATATATATATATATATATATATATATATATATATATATATATATATATATATATATATATATATATATATATATATATATTTCAGACTATTCTTGTGCTCTAAAATATATGTCTTAACAAATGCTGAAACATTTGACATGACACTATTATGACTTTGAAATACCAGAATGTTCTTAATCGGTCCTTGTTCAGTTAAGCAGAGATCAATGTCTCAACATCTCTTAGGACATCTGAGATCTGCATACCAGAATTTCACTTTTGTTGATCTCCCCAAGCCAGTCTTACTACCATCCTTTTGGTGATAACAAGATTTGTGGTTTTGATTTCACTTTCACCCTTTTGGTGATAGTGATCATTAAAGTATGTGTTTTTTATCATCCTTTTGGTGATACCAAACTTTTTCGACCTTACTTTCATCCTTTTGGTGAACGCGTCCATGGAAATCATGTGCTCACTATCATCCTTTTGGTGATAGCAAGCTTTGTTGTTTGGTCATTACCTTCATCCTTTTGGTGATAATGATCATTAAAGTGTGAGTTTGTTATCAACCTATTGGTGATACCAACTTGTGTTGTTACATTCATCCTTTTGGTGAGCACGTTCATGAAAATCATGTGTCCACTATCATCCTTTTGGTGATAACAACTTGTGTTGTTACCTTCATTCTTTTGGTGTCGATAATTTTTTAATATTGGGGACTTACTATCATCCTTTTGGTAATAGCAAGTGGTGTGTATTTACTACTATCCTTTTGGTGATAAAGTCGCCATCCTTCCATTGTCGGTGATCTTTGAAGTTGGGAATTTACTATCATCCTTTTGGTGATTGCAAATTATGTTGTTACCTTCATCCTTTTGATGTTGGTGATCATTACAGTTGTGTATTTACTATCATCCTTTTGGTGATAGAAAATGGTATTTTTACCTTCATTCTTTTGGTGTCGGTAATATTCGAAGATTGTGAACTTACTATCATTCTTTTGGTGATAGCGGGTGGTGTGTGTTCACTATCATCCTTTTGGTGATAGAACCGTCATCCTATTGGTTTCAGTGTTCTTTGCAGTTATGATCCCACCATTGTTCTTTTGTCAATGACTATCTTTGCAAATTGTGGCCCTACTGTCATCCTTTTGGTGCTAGGAAAGTGTCATTGTGATCTAACCATCATTATTTTGGTGATGGCGATCTTTGTCAGTCTGATTTAACCTTCATCCTTTTGTTGATGGCAATCATTAAAGATGTTGAGTTAACTATCATCCTTTTGGTGATAACTGTCGCTACTGCGAAAATCGGTGCCGGCTATGACAGAAGAGTCGCCACCGTGCGTTATTTATCCCACAAGAGGGAAAGGAAACACTCGAAGTAAACCTAACGCAAAACGGGAAAGGAATGGTTGTCGCAACCAAATTCCTGGATTTGGGAGTCGATTCCGCAAGGGGAAGGTATTAGAACCCCTCACGTCCGCCGTACTCAACGGGATCCACGCTTGTTTTCTAGTACAGATTATTATTCTATCTACTCTACAGGTCTGGGTTAAAAAAGAAAAGAAAATGACTTGGCAAAGTATCGCACTTTATGCCTACGTATTCCCGTCTGGAACGAGAAATCAGAGTCAACGTAGTTCGCCTACCTACGGGAAAGGAGGGGAAGGTTGCTCGCTAGGATACGGAATCCTATGCCTACGTACTTTCATACAACATGAAAGATCAGAGCAAACGTAGTTCGGGCTACGGAAGACACAAGCTTGTCTGATTGTTTTTTATTACCTTATGAAAGGGTTTTTCTTGATTAAAAGTCCAAGCGGACAAAAATGACACTTTGATGTTTGTTTTGAATCTTTTACGAAAGAAGTGTTTTTTAGTTTGTTTGCAATCTCTGACGCACTAGAGACTATGATTTGAGAGTGACTACGTCGCGTGTCACCCAAAGGGTACCACACTAAGCAGCCAGACTACTGGAAAGAAACTCTCCAGCAACCCTTTCTCAAATAGCTTAAGGCTCGTAACGTACGACATCGATTAGCCTTATTACTGTATTTTTGAGTTGTTTTGAGATAAGAAGAGAAGGAAGCTCTAAAAAGCCTAGGGTTGAAAAGGGAATAAAACTAACCTAATGTTGTCATGCATGGATGAGAATCCTAATGTCTGTCATAATTCCCTCCTGCACAGAGGAAATCAGAGATCCTAGGGGATAAACAGAAAAGAAAGCAAGCAAATACAGTAAAATGCATGCAATGCAGCAATACAAGCGAGGCAAGGGAGTCCCGCTCAACCTCGAACCTGGGAAAACAATAGGCAAAGTGAATCAACATTCACTTCAAACCTAGGGGACAAGCTACACAAGCCAACAAACAATACAGAAAATAAAACCCAAAGCTGAGGAGGCAGCCCAAGCAGCAACACCAAACTCCTACAGCAAACAGCACAAGCAGTAGCTCTGACAGCAACAAGTTGATTAAACAGCAAAAAGTTGACAGCAACAACCTTCATCTTCATGAATTCCCCTATCCTCAAGCTTCAATGAACTTTCAATCTTCAACAAACACCAAGCTTCAACCAGCAAACTTCAACCAGCAACCAGCTTAAACCAGCAAACTAACTTCAACTTCAACAAGCAGCAAAACCCTAGCTTCAACAAGCAACCAGCTTCAATAAGCAAGCAGCTTCAACAAGCAACAAAACCCTAGCTTCACCAAGCACAAATTACATCTTCATAAAGCTTCAACAAGCAACCTCCAAGGGAGAATCAATTAATAAGATCAAGTTGAAATGTTAAGTAACTTAATGACAACCAAAGGAAGCCACTAAGAACTTAACATTATAAGAGAATGGCATCCTCAAAGTTCTACTCTTAAAGCATGTCACTCATCCCTCCAAGGGAGAGATGTGACTTCTTTAAGAGGACTTTATGTCATTGGATTGAATGGAGATGAACAATATACTCCATGTTTGAAGAAAGGAACAAAACTAGTCTAATGCTCTTCCTAAAACCCTAGTTTCCCTAAGCTCCTGACAAGCACTCCACAAGATGAGAAAGCTTCAACTCCAAGCTTCTTCAAGCTCTCCAAAGCATCTTCAATTGGTCTTCATCTTCATCTAAGCACAAGAGCACCACCACCCTAATCTAAGGGGAACTATTGAATTAAACTAGTCAAGTTAGTTCATTAGAAACACCTAGAAGTTAGTCTTAAAATTAATTCTAATTAAAATACCAAAAATGATTGTAAAATCCTATAAAAAAATTCTAAGGGTTCCTAAACTTATTAAGAATCACTCCATTCAAAAACCAGGGGGTTAACCAATCATTAAGACCTAAAACTATTCCCTAAACCTAAGGGAACTATCCTAAAACCCTAAAATTACAACACCTAATGTTCAATATTCAAAATAGCCTAAATTTATCTCACAAAAATATGAGAAAATTACTAAGGGTACATGCATTTCTAAGCTAACTATTCCAAAAATAATAACTCCAAAAATACACACCAATCATCCATACTAAAATCAGCAAGATCATGTCAACCATATTCAAAATAAAAGCAATTAAACTTCAAAAAATGCAATTAAAAATTAAAATGCCTTAATTATGAATTTTTTTTATCCTATTAAATTCTAAACTCTTTAAGGAGTCAGAGGAAAAAAAATCTAACCTAAAAAGATTAATTTTCCTAATTATTATGATTTTATTTCTAACCTATATGCAAACATAAAAAATAAAAGAAAATAAAGAAAATCATAAAAGTGGCGTGTGAAATAGCAATTATATCATGTTGTAATTCACCATGGGCCTAACTAGTGGGGTGCGCGTATCAAATCAGGCTAAGCCCAAAAACCAATTAAGAGAAATCAGGAAAATGCCAGGAAAATGAAAAAAAGCTTGTGCTGAATAGCAACTCCTTCACGTTCAAAATCCAACTTGGACCACGCCTGGGGTGTGTGTAGCAATTCATTTACTAAGCCCAAAGCCAAAACTTAAATGAAACGTTGCGCTATGATGTTGTTTCAATTCTCTTCAGAACATATCATGCAATCCTGGCCGTGTATCCATTGCCTTGGTCAAAGTCGAAACATGATCTGACGATCCTGGCTCATCGTCCCCACACGAGTTTGAATAATGGAGGGAGAATTGGACGGTGGCCTGAGTTGCAGCGCCACCGTCGTCTCCGGTGAGGGTTACCCAAAAACTCACCAAACACAACAACTTAATACCCAATCCCATTCAAAATCATCCCCTGAGTTCAAAAACCAACTCCAAATTTATTGATTCTTGCTCAATCTTAAAATCCGATCAAATGTTCAGAGATGCACCAAATTTTGAATGACTCAAAACCTAAAATTAATGATCCTATTTTCATCTACGCGTTTCACTGATCAAATCTCACTATTCCACCATGCTTAACTCATTAAGAACCAAGAGTTCTACTCCTCAACAGAAATGGTGATGCACCTAATTTTGTCTCTAAACATTCCAATTTTGTGCTGAAATCCAACCTAGCATCATCCCTAACCTAACCACATACCAAATTCTATGCATCTCCCTATAAATTAAGCTAAAAATTGAAAGTTGCAAACCTGGTATAAAGTGATGAACAGATGATGATTTGGCTCGAATCAACCTCCAATCTCTTCCAGAATCACTCAACAACTCCTTCTAAAGCTTCTGAAACAAGTGATTTGCCTTGAATCTTCACCAATTGCAAAACACGATTCTTGATGCAAGCCTTGCAATTTCAGTTGCTCCCTCTGGTTCCTCTTCAACTCTTGCCCAAAAAATGAGATGAATACATTGCATTTGTTATATAGAGTGTGCTAGAACTCTCTAGAAACTTCTGTAACAACCACAATGAGAAATTGAAATTCTCATGCACTTTGAAAATCTCATATGCACAGCTAGTGAATTGCCCTGTTCTCAGCCTGATTTTGCTTGAATTGTTTATCTCATGAGATATTGAAGTGAATGGGATGTGTATCTTCCTTGTTTTTGATCCAAAGGCAATGGATTGATATGTTGCTTCCACCTTAAGTCACAAAATGAAAGTGTGTGAAAATGGCCTCAATTCAAAAATGTGACAATTCCATCATTCTTAGAATGGTTTTTCTGATCAATTTGGCATATAATGTTGTTCAATTTGGCCACAAAACAATTTTCCCCAAATTTTGGCCTTTTAATGACTTTAATTTCTTCCTTTTTAAGCCATTTCAAGAAACTTTGTGTTCCAAGCCAATACAAACTCTCATGACTACGTGGTTGCACTCAAAACATCATTTTGAACAAGTTCCATGTTGAACAATTTTCCATTTGAAGCTTGCAAGTTGGAGTTATGGACCTATGATCACAAATGACCTATAATCACCAATACCCAAAATACCCCTGGCTTGCAAAGATCATAACTTGAGTTCTACAAATCCTATCAAGGACTTATAGTACTCTATGGAAAGCTAAGATCAAGATCTACAAATCTCATGTTGGCCAAAAATCCATTTGAAAACTCCTTGGAGGGAAAAAGTTGCTTGGAAGTCAAGTGACTTTCACAGATAAATTTCATAGTCATCTGATGACCTATAACTTGCAAGGACAATAACTTGAGTTATATAAATCCTCTTGAGGACTTCTAGTACTCAAATTAAAGGTATTGAGATTCCCTACAAGTTTCATGTTGGCCAAAGATCCATTTGAAACTTGTATTTTGACTTATGTGGCTTTGAAGTTAGGCACTAAATAGGGGATTTTACATTGAAACCCTAATTTAGCAACTTCCCACATTCTTGATTCTTCTTTGCTTAATATTGGAACAACACCACACATGTATCAACATACCAGTACATGAATCCCATGACTTCAAAGTAGGCTTTGATGCTCTCCCATTTGCACAATTGTCCTGGGATTGACCCAGATGAAGCCCTAGTTGACTGCACCTCAACTGTGGCTCTCATACATGAATCAATGACTTGTCTCAGCTTCAATAGGGCCCTCTAGGAATTCTATGAGATCCATACACACCTCAAATTCACATTCCATGTTTCACATCCCACTGATGATTCCCAATATTCCTCAAGATATGAGCAAAACCCACATGTAGACACTCAAACTTCTCAAGACTTCAAATCACTTCTTGATGGCCTGGATGACTTCTCATACTTGGATAAGACCTCTTGCTAGGCTTCTTCTGATAAGAATCACACTTGGACCCCTGTTGGATGCATGCTATGCTATGATATGCAAATGATTAGAACTATGTACATGATGTAACTATGCAAATGAAATGCAATGAAACCTAAATCAGGCAAGAAAAAGTTGAGCAAATTTTGGGGTGCAACAGCTGCCCCTATTCAAACGGCTTGGACCCGACTGGGTGAAGAGCGAACGACCTTCAAACAATCAAGGTACGAGACGGTTGAATACCAGGAAACCCGGAAATTTGCCAACCGCAGAAATAAACTGCACTGCTTGGGGAGCAACATCCCCTATCTGAATCCGGTTGTTACGGCAACAACTGATCCAACGTCTGATAATAATTCTGATTTCAACTTCAACCACCTATGTAACGCCATAGGTACTGAGCAATTTTTGCAAAAACACCTCCGTCCATAACTGGACTAACCTTGTCAACACAAGAGGAGAAGCACATTCGTCAACACGAATAGATATTCTGTCGTCACAGGAGTAACCTTGTCCACATCTGAACCCAAATTTCGTCAAATCACGAATAAATACAAATCTGTCCACGTCAGGACCCACATTTCGTCAACCCGAAGAAATCTCAACAACACAGGAATAGAACTTTGTCCACGTTAGGACGCTACATTCCGTCAACACGGAGAAATCCTATCATCATAGGAATAGAACTTTGTCCGTGTTAGGACGGTGGTTTCGTCAACATGAAGAAATCCCCTCAACAAGAGTAAAACTTTGTCCACGTTAGGACGCACACTTCGTCAATACGAAGAAATCCCATCATAAACTTGTCCTCATCAGGGCTCCACATTCTGTCAACACAGAGAAATCCCGGCGACTTCGCTGGGGATGAGTTGTCCACATCTCGGCAACACGAGGAAATCCTATCAACATAGGCAATAAAATCTTATTTGCGTCTCGTCAACACGAGGAACTCCTACCGACATAGGAATAAATTATCCACGTCAGGACTCACATCTCGTCAACACGAGGAAATAAACCCGTCACCATGAAGAGAAATAAATTGTCCACGTCAGGACTCCATCTCGTCAACACGAAGAACGGTAAACTTGTCCACGTCAGGACTCGCATCTCGTCAACACGAGGGAAGGTAACTTGATTTTTCCACGTCAAGACTCACATCTCGTCAACACGAGGAAATCCTATCAACATAGGAATAAAATGTCCACGTCAGGACACCGTTTCGTCAACACGAAAAAAAGATAAATTTGTCCATGTCAGGACTCGCGCATCTCGTCAGCACGAGGAACTATAAACTTGTCCACGTCAGGACGCACATTTTGCCAATACGAAGAAAGATATCTACTGGGGATAAATGGTCCACGTCAGGACACCATTTCGTCAACACGAAGAGTAATCAATTTTTCCACGTCAGGACTTCACATTCCGTCAACACGGAGAAATCAAATCTGTCCACGTTAGGACTAGCACATCTCGTCAACACGAGGAAATAAATCTGTCCACGTCAGGACGCACACTTCGCCAACACGAAGAAATCCCGTCAATACAGGAATAAATTGTCCACGTCAGAACTCATATCTCATCAACACGAGGAACTCTTATCAACATAGGTAATAAAATTTTGGCGATTTCCGAGGAAATACTTTTGTCCACCAGTAGGAAAATACATTTGTTTATCCATACGGGAAGATACTCTGAATACAGTTTCTCTGCTTATCTCTGCAGTAGCTAACTCCATTGGTCCCAACCCACAAACCTTTTAGCGCTGACGCGACAGCGACTTTGAGGAGGACTCTACTGGGGATACTTGGAAACCAAACTATCGGACGCCTGTTCCGATAACCGGCGGCAGCTTCTGAAATTTTGATTCATGAAACCCTTTGACGCTGACGTAACAGCAAATTTGAAGATAATCCGCTGGCCGGATAAGAGAAACTTCAACAAGCAACTCTGTGGGGAAAATAGTAAGATGAACCGTATCATCACATGTCTCGCGGCGAGACCTCGAATACCTGGTAATGGATCTGAGCTAGAACTCCATACTCCTGCTGAGAAAACACACCTGAAAGCAAAAGGTTAACCAACCTGATTTATGTTTCAAAATGCGTATGTTTGAAAATGGCGTAATGCTCCGTACGGCACGGAAATGCTACGCGTTTGAGTAGATGCAAATATGACGATGTATGCAAATGCAAATGCAGGCTCAAGCTGCCGGGGCCACTCTGATAATGATGTCTCAACAACATGAATGCTGAGGATAAAGCCAACTCCGCTGGGGGGAACAAGTATCATAAGGTGTTCCGGTAAAATAAATGCCGGAAACACCGTCAACTTTGACGGGGAGAGATTAAACATCAATTTCCACTGGGAGGAAATAACAAATACCCTGCTGGTGAACAACACTTAGTTGGGGAAGACGCGACACTTCTGGGCAAAGCACACTGTCTGGGCACAGTTTACACATTCAGAGTTACCACTCCGCTGGGGACAATCATCCCGACGGAGGCAAGATGACCTGCGGGGAGCAAGAAACCCATCCTTCGCGGATATAAACCTTTCGAACCAACAACTTGGTTAACTATTGCGGGAATCTCCCATGCTGGAGATTGAACGTGCACATCTTCGACTCGCTGAGGAGCGCAACCTCTGCAGAGGACGTTGATTTTGACTTGTTGAGGTTAATCCTATGGACGACTTTCCATGAGGACACTCTCCTGGGGAAAATAATTCCCTCCTTCGAGAAGGAATAAATGTCATTTCACCTCTCTGGGGGTAAGCTGCGGCTAGCTGAGGAATGACATCAACTGGAGTCAGGTCTTACGTCAAGCGACCTTGGCTGGGGAATACAATTCCTGACCGTTTGCTCCAAAGGTAAGAATCCTGCAAAACACAAATGGGACAAAACAAGCCTATACAACAGAATCTATCCGGGTTAGCATCTGTGACATTACTTCAGTCAATTCGAAGTTTTAGCAATTATTGGCAAGGGCCAACAAGATTATGTAAGTGCAAGTTTATCAAAAACATCGGCGTCTTTCACAAACAAAACAGTAAAGAACAAGCATCAAGTACTGAATAACATGTTTTATTGATAACGAGCCTCTGAATAGGCAAAATTTTGTACACTAGATGCAACTCCTGAAAAGAGGAAGTTACGCACAACCACACATAAATATATGCACAAGAAGTATAAAGAAAATACAAAACAATATTTGTATACATGTCGGCAACGTGGCACAGACAAACACCATGAGCTGATCCTCCTATGACTCGCCTGACTCTGCGCTTTCCCGGTACTCGGTCTTTGGAATAGATTGTTTTTGGATAGACGGCCCCCAGGTACTCCCAAACCACTAAGCAATGCCGTATCAAATCCGGACCGCAGTCATTTGCTTTTTCAATCCCTAACTTTTGCGTGAACCGCCCTTTGCGGGTTTTCAATTCACCGGGATACCCTTTTTTGCCGAAGTCTCCCTTTTCAGGTTTTCGACTTCGCGGGTGTACATCTTTTCAATTTTATCCCTAACTTTTGCCCGAATCTTTTATTCATTTTTTATGGTTCGCCGGGATGCCCCCATTTTTGCCTGGACTCTCTTTTTACTGTCCAGCGGGTCACTTTCAAGCAAAGTATTTTTTAACTACGTCTGAATTCATAGAAGACGTAAAGTCCTCACCATCCATGGTGGATAGTAACAAGGCTCCTCTAGAGAAGACTTTTCTGACAACGTAGGGACCTTCGTAATTGGGAGTCCACTTGCCCCTGTGATCTGATTGTGGTGGGAGAATCTTTTTCAAAACAAGATCGCCCGTCTGAAAGCTTTGAGGGCACACCTTCTTGTCGTAAGCTTTCTTCATCCGGTTCTGATACAACCGACCGTATGCGAGAGAAGCCAGTCTCTTCTCATCCATTAAGCTGAGCTGATTCAGTCTATCTTTAATCCATTCTGCCTCGTCGAGTTGGACATCACGTAAAACCCTCAGGGAAGGAATCTCGACCTCCAACGGTAACACCGCCTCCATCCCGTATACCAATGAGAAAGGGGTTGCCCCGGTTGATGTGCGTACCGTCATACGATAACCGTGCAAAGCGAAAGGTAACATCTCGTGCCAGTCCTTATACGTCACAACCATCTTCTGAACAATCTTCTTTATGTTCTTATTGGCCGCTTCGACAGCGCCATTCATCTTGGGCCGGTAAGGAGAAGAGTTGTGATGCTCAATCTTAAAATTCTGACACAGCTCTTTCATCATTTTATTATTCAAATTTGAACCGTTGTCGGTGATAATCCGCTCAGGGATTCCATATCTGCAGATAATATCTCGTTTGATAAATCTGGCTACCACTTGTTTGGTCACATTGGCATATGATGCTGCTTCCACCCATTTGGTGAAGTAATCGATTTCCACCAAAATGAACCGGTGTCTGTTTGATGCCGTAGGCTCGATCTTGCCAATCATATCAATTCCCCATATCGAGAAAGGCCTCGGTGATGACATCACATTCAGAGGGCTCAGAGGCACATTGATTTTGTCTGCATAAATCTGGCATTTATGACACCTCTTTGCAAACTTGAAACAGTCTGTTTCCATAGTCAACCAATAATAACCTGCCCGCAGCAACTTTCTTGTCATAGCATGCCCACCAGCATGTGTACCAAATGTACCCTCATGTATCTCTTCCATGAGCAACTTCGCCTCTTTCTCATCTACACAACGTAGCAACACCAAGTCGTGGTTTCTTTTGTACAGGACACCGTCCGGATTCAGATAGAAATTGCCAGCCAATCTCCTGAGAGTCTTCTGATCTCGACTGGATGCCCCAGCCGGATACTCCTTGTTCTTCAGGAAATTCTGGATGTCAAAGTACCAGGGTTTACCATCGGGAGCCTCGTCAATGGCAAATATGAAGGCAGGCCTATCAAGCTGAGAGATAATAATCTGGGGAGCCTCGTTCCAGAAGTTAACTTTATACATTGAAGACAATGTCGCCAGGGCGTCAGCCATTTGATTTTCTGCTCGCGGTACGTGATGCAATTCCACCTTGTCAAAGAAAGGCAACAATCTCCTTGCATAGTTCATATAGGGTATCAAATTGGGCTAACGTGTCTCCCATTCTCCTTTAATCTGATTCACCACTAGAGATGAGTCTCCGTATACATCCAGGTTCTTGATTCGCAAATCAATGGCTTCTTCCAGACCCATGATGCAAGCCTCATATTCCGCCTCGTTATTGGTAACAGGAAAAGTCAATCGGGCAGTAAATGGGATGTGTGACCCATGAGGAGTAGTGATAATTGCACCTATTCCGCTACCATAGGAATTGACTGCTCCGTCAAATATCAACTGCCATTTGGAACCCAACTCTGGTCCTTCGTCCGGCAACGATTCTTCACAATCCTTCATTTTCAGGTACATGATATCCTCGTCAGGAAAATCAAACCTCATCGATTGGTAGTCCTCAACCGGCTGCTCCGCAAGGTACTCTGATAGAATGCTACCTTTAATAGCCTTTTGCGAGACATATTGGATATCGTATTCTGTTAACACCATCTGCCATCGGGAAATTCTTCCAGAGAGTGCTTGCTTTTCAAACACGTATTTGATTGGATCCATCTTTGAAATTAGCATGGTTGTATGATTCAGCATGTACTGTCTCAAACGTTTGGCGGCCCAGGCTAGCGCGCAACACGTTTTCTCGAGCATTGAGTATCTGGACTCACAGTCAGTAAACTTCTTACTCAAATAGTAGATCGCATGCTCTTTATGTCCGGTCTCGTCGTGTTGACCGAGAATACAACCCATACTTTCCTCAAGAACCGTCAAATACATAATCAAAGGTCTCCCGGCCACTGGGGGTATCAAAACAGGAGGTTCCTGCAAGTATTCTTTTATCTTGTCGAACGCCTTTTGAGAATTTTCATTCCAGGTCAACACCTGATCTTTTTTCAACAACTTGAATAACGGCTCGCATGTCGCAGTTAGGTGAGATATGAACCGAGCAATGTAGTTCAACCTCCCTAAAAACCCACACACTTCTTTTTCTGTTTTAGGCGTCGGCATTTCTTGTATAGCTTTTATCTTTGCAGGATCAACCTCTATTCCCTTTTCGCTCACAATGAACCCCAACAGTTTACTCGATCTCACCCCAAAGGTGCACTTGTTAGGGTTCAGTCTCAACCTGAACTTCCTAAGTCTTTTGAACAGTTTCAGCAGATTAACCAAATGCTCCACCTCTGTCTGAGATTTGGCAATCATATCATCAACATAAACCTCGATCTCTTTGTGCATCATGTCATGAAAGAGAGTCGTCATAGCACGTTGATATGTTGCCCCAGCATTCTTCAGTCCGAAGGGCATCACTTTGTAGCAAAATGTTCCCCAGGGAGTAATGAAGGTAGTCTTCTCCATGTCTTCTGGCGCCATTTTGATCTGATTATAGCCTGAGAAGTCGTCCATGAAGGAGAATACGGAGAACTGAGCAGTGTTATCAACCAGCACATCAATGTGAGGAAGTGGAAAGTCGTCTTTCGGGCTCGCCCTATTCAAATCA
Organism: Lathyrus sativus; assembly: GCA_963859935.3. NCBI lineage: Eukaryota > Viridiplantae > Streptophyta > Magnoliopsida > Fabales > Fabaceae > Lathyrus > Lathyrus sativus. Next base: position 247,268,500 of record OZ012737.1, on the reverse strand, counting down.
CAGTAGTCTACATACATTCTCACTTTACCGTCTTTCTTCGGCACTGGTACTATATTAGCGACCCATGACGGATAAGTTGTAACAGCTAGGAAACCAGCATCCCACTGTTTCTGAACTTCCTCCTTGATTTTCACAGCCATGTCCGGTATGGTTCTCCTGAGTTTCTACTTAACAGGCGGACATTCCTCTCGCAACGGCAGACGGTGCACAACCATGTCCGTATCCAACCCAGGAATATCCTCGTACGACCAAGCAAATATATCACTATACTCTCGCAGTATCTCAATCAGCCTTTGCTTGATGTCGCTCTGCAGCGCAGCCCCTATACGGATATTTCTCACGACTTCTTCCGACCCCAAGTTGATAATCTCAATTTCCTCCTGATGAGGCAGAATGATTCTCTCTTCCTGTTTCAACAAACGAGTCAGCTCCTCTGGCAAGTCGCTATCCTTAACAATCTCTTCCTCTGCTTAGAATACCGGGTGCTCGAAGTCGAAACGAGTCATAGGCGGTTCGTAGGAGATATCATCTGAAATATTAGTCCTGCAAAGGAAATGGTTAAACGCTTCAACATGCAAACAAAGCAAATAAACACGTTGCCATTTATTGTTAAAGTAAAAACAAGAAAACAGGGATCACAATATTTGTATATGAAAAACGCCTTTATTTCATGATTAAAACAGTGCAATACACATAATCAAGTAGCCCCAAGGTAAAATCACTATGCCCCGGGTAGGACATAGGATTATTCAACAATTGACAAAACAAATCATTATTGTTTAAGAGTCACTGGGACAGTTTCCCGGATGGACCAGTTGCAGAGACTTTGTCCTGGCACGCTTGGCTTGATCCACGCGTCCATATCACAGTCACTATCTCCGTCTTCAGCATCGGAAATAGCGTTGATTGTCTCAAAGCACACCCCGCTTGGCGTAATCGTTATCGGTCCCTTGAACCTGGGCGCTCCTGAAGATGACGCTGACAACGTCGGTCGATACCCTAGCCCAAACTTGTCATTCTTCACGGGAATTTCCAAAACCTGCCCCCAACCTTTAGTCTCACCAGTCTGCACTAAAGCCTGAGCTTCCTTGTAGGATGACACTGCCACCTCTGGCATTTTGCTGGGACCCTGAGCTTTGTCTTTAATCCGCAACCCTTCGAAGGCTTGACAAGGTGTCTCGTGTATTTCTCCGTCGACCTCAACATATCTGAACGATGACAGATGACTGACCAAAATGTCCTCCTCCCCGCAAACGGTAAAAACACTATCACCCACCATGTACTTCAACTTCTGGTGCAGCGTGGACGTTACGGCCCCTGCAGCGTGGATTCATGGGCGCCCAAGAAGGCAGCTATAAGCTGGATGGATGTCCATGATGTAGAATTCGGTATCAAAAATTTCTGGCCCCACCTGAAGCGGTAATGTTATCGACCCAAACACTGATCTTTTCGTCCCGTCAAACGCCCTCACAACCAAATCGTTGGGCGTGCAAATAATTCCCCGTATATCCAATTTCATCATGGCTTTCTTTGGAAATACGTTCAACGACGATCCAGTATCCACCAATACATGTGACATTACGGTGCCCTGGCATTCCACCGATATATGCAAAGCCATGTTGTGCTCTCGACCCCTGGGTGTTAGATCAAAATCTGTGAAACCTAGGCTATGTCCAGCATTGACATGTGCCATTACCCCCTCTAACTGATTTACAGAAACTTCTTGAGGCACAAATGACGTATCCAGAATCTTTAGCAAGGCGTTCCGGTGGGCCTCGGAACATAACAACAATGACAAGATAGAAATCTTCGACGGTGTTTGCTGTAGGTGTTCAACAATTTTGTAGTCGCTTTTGCGAATCAGTCTCATGAACTCCTCTACGTCCTTGAGTGACGTATCCTTTTCTTTCAACTGAGTAGGCCCGCTTTCATTTACTTTGGCTTTACCTTTGGCCAATCTCTCTGCTTCTATTTCAGGTGAGGTAAAGATCCTTCTGCTACGGGTCATGCCCCCCGTTCCAACGACATTATCAACAGCTCCAGCTGGCTGGCTATTCACCACAATCTTTTCACCATTGCAATATGCTTCTAATCCGTATGTCCACGGGACAGCTTTCGTACTCTCAAAGGGAACAGGCCCTGCTTTGGTAATCGTAATAGTTGGTCGCTGGGCGAACGCCGTTATCGTTATAGTCTTCCTCGGGATCGTCATCGTTGCAATATCATTCTGCTTATCACATAATGCCTCCACAAGCTTCTCAACCGCAGTTCGATCAAATTGCAAGGTCCCTTCGTCGATCATGGGCTGAATGCCCTGCTTCAAATCAGTACAACCCTCCGGCTGGGTCCAACACTCTAAGCAGTATTCATCACAACCAGGGAATACTCCCCCTCTGAGCAACCTGCTTTTCACCTCGCTCAGTGGTGTCTTCAGTTTGTTAACATCCATCACCAAGTTCAAATTTTCTTCTGTCAAGATGGCATTTGCCCCATGATTAGGCATAGGCTGTTGTACAATATTGGGCCCCACCTGGCCAAAGTTGATGGCTTTACTGTCCAACAAGTCTTGAACTTTATGCTTGAAAGCATGACAAGATTCTACATCATGTCTGGGCGCCCCAGAATGAAATTCGCAATGCTTATTAGCGTCATACCCATAAGGAAGCACCGGTCCTGTAGGCGGTTCCAATGTTCTTTTCTCAACCAAATTCAAACCCAGCAGTGTCTGAAGAAGCTCTGCATATGTCGACGGAGGCTTATCAAATACCCTCTCCGGCTTTACATTCTGAAACCTTCTCTGACCCTGATTCTTCCTTTGCTGCTGCTGTGGTTGTTGTTGCTGTTGTTGTTGTTGTTGTTGAGGTTGGACTGGAATAGTAACACTGGCTATTTGTTGAGGTTGAATGTACTGATTTCTACCTCAGCCTCAGCCTCTGCCACCAAATACAACACTTGTATCACCCTGTCGTCTTCCGCCGAATGCTTTTCTCGCACCCCCAGCTGAAGTACATTCACCTGCCTGAATCTTTCCAATTTTAATTCCATTTTTGATCCTCTCTCCCATAAGGATCATATCGGAGAAGCTACCCATCGAAATATTGAGTAACTTGTCATAGTACATTCTTGTAAATGTTCCTACAAACATGTCATTCATCTCCCTTTCAACCAAAGGAGGGTGCACCCGAGCTGCCATATCGCGCCACCGCTGCACGTACTCTTTGAAACTTTCACCACTTTTCTGCGACAGACTTTGCAACTAAACTTTGTTTGGTGCCAAATCGTTGTTATATTTGTAATGCATAACGAAAGCATCAGCCAACTGCTTCCAGCTTCTAATCTGAGTGGGCTCCAGTCCCATGTACCATTCCAATGATGGTCCCGATAAGCTATCCTGAAAGAAATGCATGAGCATCCTTTCATCATTGGAATATGCAGACATCCTTCTATAATAAGAACGTACATGGACCTTTGGGCAGGTATCCCCTTTGTATTTGTTGAATGTCGGAGCTTTGAATTTTAATGGCACCCTCAGCCCTGATACCAACCCCATAGTAGTCATATCTAACCCATCGGAGTTCTGATTAACCACACCTCTCATCTGCTCTTCTAGCATTCTGATCCTCTGAACCGGGTCAATGGGGCCCTCAGGTCCCATGCCTCTTCCTGAAAAAGCGTCGTCCTGGTGATCCACATTCCAGTCATACCCATACCCATCGTAACCCATGTTACGGCCAAATCCTTGCTGATTGAGCATAGGACCCTGTCCTCGGTTGCCGAACCCTAGATTGACCCCAGCAGGTCCAAAACCATTGTTGAAAGGGAATACTCCAGCGCCGTTGTTATTCACATTACCGAATCCACCATTACCGTGGCCATACCCCTGATTGTTGCCGTAACCGTCATTACCAAAGCCTTGATTGTTGAACCCGAAGTTCCCGTCCTGATTGACATTGCCATACCCATTGTTTCCAAAGTCGGCATTGTCACCGAATCCTTGATCGGCATCCCCAGTGTTGCCTTTGTTGTTAACAACATGCCCATCACCACCATTTCCAGTATTGCCATTACCAGCGCCAGCACCTGCACCAGTACCAGTGTTTCCGTTGACAGTCACAACAGGTGGAGTAACTACCGGTATCTCATCCTCCCGGTGAGGATTTCCAATAGAATTGTGGTCAGTATTTCCATTTCCGTTCGTTCGCGTCAGCAGCGGCTGCACCAAGGTCTGAAGACTCTCCTGGCCCTTGGCCATGCTCTCCATAGCTTGCATGAACAGAGTCAGCTTCTCACGGATTTCCTGCATCTCGACTTGAACTTGATCCATTGCTTTCTTACAATTGTTTCTGGTTGAGTAGCGGTGGATTCTTTGGTCGTCAATCCTGAAAAACCTGTGAGATGCAGGAAATAAGATACAGATTCAACAAGTAACTGGCAATGCAAAATGAATATGCAGATGCAATAGGTGTCTGTGCGTTAGGGAGATCAACCCCTGATTCTAGTGCCAAAGTGCCAGTGTAGTGACAGTGCTAAGAAGCTTGGATTCATCCATGGAGAAAACATCTCATATATTGCTGAAAAGCCCATCAAGGCAGAAATACAATATCACTGAGTGTACAATAACAAGAAGGCATGACCCAACCAACAGTCCTGGTGATGGCCAGCACAATGCAAATAAAGCATATACAGCAGTGCATAAGGTAATCAAGTGTGACCGTATGCCCGATACTCTTCTAACAATTTCTTAGTCTTAGGATGATCCGGCTGGGAAAGCAACCCTTCAACGAGCGAGTCTCTTTGCCTGATAACACGCTAGAGATCCCCAATGGATTCCTCCCAAGCACCCTCTCCAAAGCACTCCTCTAGCTTCCGCTTCTGGGATGCAGACTCTTTCTTACGCTTGATAACTTTGTTCAACGAATTCTGAACGTCATATCTCCGCATAACCTCTTTTTCAAACTTTTTCTGGCTAGCCTTCAACTGATCATCCAGTTCAGAGATCTGCAGCTTCAGTTTGTCTTTTCTTTCTTTATTACTGGTCAGTGTAGCATTCCAGGTTTTATTGAATGTGGAGATCTCCCGGTAGGCTGTATCAAGTGCTTTCTTCTTAGACTCCAGCATGTCATGAGAGCTCTTGAAATCTACCCCCAAACGTTCACGCTTCTTTCGTTGCTCAGACAGTTCTGCACCTAACTGGTTCACCAGCTTTGTTTGCTGCTTGAAGGAATATACGACTTCATTTATTTCGCTTCTGAGTTGAACTAACTCTTCTTCCAACTTCTCGTTGGCTTTAATCAAAGTTTCCTTCTCCTTCACAACCTGTTCATATCTCTCAATAGACACAGTAGTTGGCTCCTCAACCACGAGGGGAGCAGGAGGTAATACTGCAGGAAACGGCATCAGCGCTTGCTTTGCCCTATCTTGGATCCAGACTTGGTACGGAGCATAGGCTTGACAATCATTCTTACCCAACAATGGCTTACCCTTCTTGCGGATGTTATTCCAAGCATGCTGAAGCTTGGATAACAATTCTCCCTTCAAATCACCTGTGAAGTACAGAGATTCCTGCACTTCCTCCTCTTTTGGCGGGCTTCTCAAAGCATAACCGAATTGCCTGATCAACAATGACGGATTGTAGTTAATGCACCCTTTCCTTCCAATCAGAGGAACGTTAGAATATCCTGTGCAGCTGTAGATAATCTCAGATCCCAGTAAATCCCTATCAAACTAGACAACATCTTCTGAAGAAAGCCCCCATCAGACGCTCAGACCATTCCATCGTAGCTGCAGACTCAGCAAAGATACCCTTCTTGGGCAGGTGACTATCAAACCACATATACAACAAAGGCACACAACAAGAGACGTTCTTGCCCCTCCTATTCTCGTTCTTATAATGCAGAGAGTGGTAGAAGTCTCCAATTAGTGTAGGCACAGGATTGCCTGAAGCAAATATATGGAATGCATCCAAATCAACAAAGTCAGGCATATTAGGGAACAGTACAATGCCGTAGATACACAAAGCAAGGATAACATTAAACACAATCCAACAGCCACTCTTGGCATACTCTTGTGCTTTCCCAACCAAGAACTTGAGAGAAAAACCAGAAACTCCATTCCACGAAGTTAACAGCAACTCTGAGGAGTCTAGATGCAAAGCAACAGCCAAATCCTCCAGCTTGGGCTCAGCACCCATATGAATGAAGGGTACCCTGTTCTGAATGGTTAACTCTAAGATCTCATCATATTCCTCCATGGTCGAAGCTAGAATGAAGTCAGAGAAAGTAAAACACCTCAGCGGGGGATCATAGAACTGCATCAGCGCATACAATTCGTTCAGCTCATACGTGGATGGTTTGCAAACCAACCTAAGCAGTTTCCCATAACTCATCCTGAAGCTTCTCTTCACATCATCATCAGCTAAAGACATCAAATCAAGCAACGAAGAAACATCTGGAGTAGGCAACTTGTAAGCCACAGTCTTCTTCAAAGTATCCATGATAGAAGCCAGAAAGAAATCCGGGCAACTAGAATCAGAGGGTATGAAATGCACCTGCAGCACAGACACACGTTAATGATATGCAACATGAGTATGCAACAATGCAATATGCAAGCAATGCAACAAGGATCAAGTGATATATTGCTGAAGAGATCTATCCACATCTGTCTCACCAGACCCGTAATACTGCTCAAACCTGGTCTCAACAGACCCATAACAAAGCTCCAACCTGGTCTCAACAGACCCATAACACTGTCCTGATGAAGAACCCCAAGTAACCACACATACTGATCCAATATCAAGAAAACCGGGTAGTCTGGAGGTCAAGTTTCCTGCATGCCCTAATCCCTCTCACAGGGAGGTGTCCTATCAACTGACACAAGGTACGGCATCCTATGCGGTCGTCGGTGTCACAGACTTTCAAGACTGATGATACGATACCCAGAAGGTGTGGCATCATCATGTCCTGAAGAGACCCCACTTAGCCAACTTCCAATTGATCGGTCCCCGGAGTCGACAATCCAACTAACCAACAACCCCCTCAACCCAAAGGGTTGAAAAAGAAGTCAACCAGAAGAACCTCGTCCGAGCGTGGATTTTGTGGGACACTAGTACATGCAAAGCATGCACGCGCCCACTACTTTCCACAACTAATTCTAGGTGCACTCAAGCCCAGGTCCGGCTTACCTCTCTATTTGACCCCCTACCCAGCATAACAACAATAATATAATGCTGATAGTAAATATAGAAAGGTAAATCCATACAAAGCCCACGACGGGAAAACAAGCGCTAGGACTGACTCGCGTAGGGAACCGTTGGAGTCGCCAGCAGAGTCACCAGCTGTCGCTACTGCGAAAATCGGCGCCGGCTATGACAGAAGAGTCGCCACCGTGCGTTATTTATCCCACAATAGGGAAAGGAAATGCTCGAAGTAAACCTAACGCAAAACGGGAAAGGAATGGTCGTCGCAACCAAATTCTTGGATTCGGGAGTCGATTACGCAAGGGGAAGGTATTAGCACCCCTCACGTCCGCCGTACTCGACGGGATCCACGCTTGTTTTCTAGTACGGATTGTTATTCTATCTACTCTACAGGTCTGGGTTAAAAAAGAAAAGAAAATGACTCGGAAAAGTATCACACTTTATGCCTACGTATTCCCGTCTGGAACGAGAAATCAGAGTCAACGTAGTTCGCCTACCTACGGGAAAGGAGGGGAAGGTTGCTCGCTAGGATACGACATCCTATGCCTACGTACTTTCATACAGCATGAAAGATCAGAGCAAACGTAGTTCGGGCTACGGAAGACACAAGCTTGTTTGACTGTTTTTTATTACCTTATGAAAGGGTTTTTCTTGATTAAAAGTCCAAGCGGACAAAAATGACACTTTGATGTTTGTTTTGAATCTTTTACGAAAGAAGTGTTTTTTAGTTTGTTTGCAATCTCTGACGCACTAGAGACTATGATTTGAGAGTGACTACGTCGCGTGTCACCCAAAGGGTACCACACTAAGCAGCCAGACTACTGGAAAGAAACTCTCCAGCAACCCTTTCTCAAATAGCTTAAGGCTCGTAACGTACGACATCGATTAGCCTTATTACTGTATTTTTGAGCTGTTTTGAGATAAGAAGAGAAGGAAGCTCTAAAAAGCCTAGGGTTGAAAAGGGAATAAAACTAACCTAATGTTGTCATGCATGGATGAGAATCCTAATGTCTGTCATAATTCCCTCCTGCACAGAGGAAATCAGAGATCCTACGGGATAAACAGAAAAGAAAGCAAGCAAATACAGTAAAATGCATGCAATGCAGCAATACAAGCGAGGCAAGGGAGTCCCGCTCAACCTCGAACCTGGGAAAACAACAGGCAAAGTGAATCAACATTCACTTCAAACCTAGGGGGCAAGCTACACAAGCCAACAAACAATACAGAAAACAAAACCCAAAGCTGAGGAGGCAGCCCAAGCAGCATCACCAAACTCCTACAGCAAACAGCACAAGCAGTAGCTCTGACAGCAACAAGTTGATTAAACAGCAAAAAGTTGATAGCAACAACCTTCATCTTCATGAATGCCCCTATCCTCAAGCTTCAATGAACTTTCAATCTTCAACAAACACCAAGCTTCAACCAGCAAACTTCAACCAGCAACCAGCTTAAACCAGCAAACTAACTTCAACTTCAACAAGCAGCAAAACCCTAGCTTCAACAAGCAACCAACTTCAATAAGCAAGCAGCTTCAACAAGCAACAAAACCCTAGCTTCACCAAGCACAAATTCCATCTTCATCAAGCTTCAACAAGCAACCTCCAAGGGAGAATCAATTAATAAGATCAAGTTGAAATGTTAAGTAACTTAATGACAACCAAAGGAAGCCACTGAGAACTTAACATTATAAGAGAATGGCATCCTCAAAGTTCTACTCTTAAAGCATGCCACTCATCCCTCCAAGGGAGAGATGTGACTTCTTTAAGAGGAATTTATGTCATTGGATTGAATGGAGATGAACAATATACTCCATGTTTGAAGAAAGGAACAAAACTAGTCTAATGCTCTTCCTAAAACCCTAGTTTCCCTAAGCTCCTGACAAGCACTCCACAAGATGAGAAAGCTTCAACTCCAAGCTTCTTCAAGATCTCCAAATCATATTCAATTGGTCTTCATATTCATCCAACCACAAGAGCACCACCACCCTAATCTAAGGGGAACTATTGAATTAAACTAGTCAAGTTAGTTCATCAGAAACACCTAGAAGTTAGTCTTAAAACTAATTCTAATTAAAATACCAAAAATGATTGTAAAATCCTATAAAAAATTTCTAAGGGTTCCTAAACTTATTAAGAATCACTCCATACAAAAACCAGGGGGTTAACCAATCATTAAGACCTAAAACTATGCCCTAAACCTAAGGGAACTATCCTAAAACCCTAAAATTACAACACCTAATGTTCAATATTCAAAATAGCCTAAATTTATCTCACAAAAATATGAGAAAATTACTAAGGGTACATTCATTTCTAAGCTAACTAGTCCAAAAAGAATCACTCCAAAAATCCACACCAATCATCCATACTAAAATCAGCAAGATCATGTCAACCATATTCAAAATAAAAGCAATTAAACTTCAAAAAATGCAATTAAAAATTAAAATGCATGAATTATAATTTTTTTTATCCTATTAAATTCTACACTCTTTAAGGAGTCAGGGGAAAAAAACCTAACCTAAAAAGATTAATTTTCCTAATTATTATGATTTTATTTCTAACCTATATGCAAACATAAAAAATAAAAAAAAATAAAGAAAATCATAAAAGTGGCGTGTGAAATAGCAATTATATCATGTTGTAATTCACCATGGGCCTAACTAGGGGGGTGCGCGTATCAAATCAGACTAAGCCCAAAAACCAATTAAGAGAAATCAGGAAAATGCCAGGAAAATGAAAAAAAGCTTGTGCTGTATAGCAACTCCTTCACGTTCAAAATCCAACTTGGGCCACGCCTGGGGTGTGTATAGCAATTCATTTACTAAGCCCAAAGCCAAAACTTAAATGAAACGTTGCGCTTTGATGTTGTTTCAATTCTCTTCAGAACATATCATGCAATCCTGGCCATGTATCCATTGCCTTGGTCAAAGTCGAAACATGATTTGACGATCCTGGCTCATCGTCCCCACACGAGTTTGAATAATGGAGGGAGAATTGGACGGTGGCCTGAGTTGCAGCGCCACCGTCGTCTCCGGTGAGGGTTACTCAAAAGCTCACCAAACACAACAACTTAATACCCAATCCCACTCAAAACCATCCCCTGAGTTCAAAAACCAACTCCAAATTTATTGATTCTTGCTCCATTTTAAAATCTGATCAAATGTTCAGAGATGCACCAAATCTTGAATGACTCAAAACCTAAAATTAATGATCCTATTTTCATCTACGCGTTTCACTGATCAAATCTCACTATTCTACCATGCTTAACTCATCAAGAACCAAGAGTTCTACTCCTCAACAGAAATGGTGATGCACCTAATTTTGTCTCTAAACATTCCAGTTTTATGCTGAAATCCAACCTAGCATCATCCCTAACCTAACCATATACCAAATTCTATGCATCTCCCTATAAATTAAGCTAAAAATTGAAAGTTGCAAACCTGGTATAAATTAATGAACAAATGATGATTTGGCTCGAATCAACCTCCAATCTCTTCCAGAATCACTCAACAACTCCTTCTAAAGCTTCTGAAACAAGTGATTTGCCTTGAATCTTCACCAATTGCAAAACACGATTCTTGATGCAAGCCTTGCAATTTCAGTTGCTCCCTCTGGTTCCTCTTCAACTCTTTCCCAAAAAATGAGATGAATACATTGCATTTGTTATATAGAGTGTGCTAGAACTCTCTAGAAACTTCTGTAACAACCACAATGAGAAATTGAAATTCTCATGCACTTTGAAAATCTCATATGCACAACTAGTGAATTACCCTGTTCTCAGCCTGATTTTGCTTGAATTGTTTATCTCATGAGATATTGAAGTGAATGGGGTGTGTATCTTCCTTGTTTTTGATCCAAAGGCAATGGATTGATATGTTGCTTCCACCTTAAGTCACAAAATGAAAGTGTGTGAAAATGGCCTCAATTCAAAAATGTTACAATGCCATCATTCTTAGAATGGTTTTTCTGATCAATTTGGCATATAATGTTGTTCAATTTGGCCACAAAACAATTTCCCCCAAATTTTGGTCATTTAATGACTTTAATTTCTTCCTTTTAAAGCCATTTCAAGCAACTTTGTGTTCCAAGCCAATCCAAACTCTCATGACCACTTATTTGCACTCAAAACATCATTTTTAACAAGTTCCATGTTGAACAATTTTCCATTTGAAGCTTGCAAGTTGGAGTTATGGACCTATGATCACAAATGACCTATAATCACCAATACCCAAAATACCCCTGGCTTGCAAAGATCATAACTTGAGTTCTACAAATCCTATCAAGGACTTCTAGTACTCTATGGAAAGCTAAGATCAAGATCTACAAATCTCATGTTGGCCAAAAATCCATTTGAAAACTCCTTGGAGGGAAAAAGTTGCTTGGAAGTCAAGTGACTTTCACAAATAAATTTCATAGTCATCTGATGACCTGTAACTTGCAAGGACCATAACTTGAGTTCTATAAATCCTCTTGAGGACTTCTAGTACTCAAATTAAAGGTATTGAGATGACCTACAAGTTTCATGTTGGCCAAAGATCCATTTGAAACTTGTATTTTGACTTATGTGGCTTTGAAGTTAGGCACTAAACAGGGGATTTTACACTGAAACCCTAATTTAGCAACTTCCCACATTCTTGATTCTTATTTGCTTAATCTTGGAACAACACCAAACATGTATCAACATACCAATCCATGAATCCCATGACTTCAAAGTAGGCTTTGATGCTCTCCCATTTGCACAATTGACTTGGGATTGACCCAGATGAAACCCTAGTTGACTGCACCTCAACTGTGGCTCTCATACATGAATCAATGACTTGTCTCAGCTTCAATAGGGCCCTCTAGGAATTATATGAGATCCATACACACCTCAAATTCACATTCCATGTTTCACATCCCACTGATGATTCCCAATATTCCTCAAGATAGGAGCAAAACCCACATGTAGACACTCAAACTTCTCAAGACTTCAAATCACTTCTTGATGGCCTGAATGACTTCTCATACTTGGATAAGACCTCTTGCTAGGCTTCTTCTGATAAGAATCACACTTGGACCCCTGTTGGATGCATGCTATGCTATGATATGCAAATGATTAGAACTATGTACATGATGTAACTATGCAAATGAAATGCAATGAAACCTAAATCAGGCAAGAAAAAGTTGAGCAAATTTTGGGGTGCAACAATAACAAACTTTTTAAATTGATGGGTGTTATCCTTTTGGTAATAGAAAGCTTCATGGTTATCCTATTATCCTTCTGGTGATAGTGATATTTGAATTTTGATTTACTCATCATCCTTTTGGTGATGGTTGTTATCCTTTTGGTAATAGCAATCTTGGAGTTTGTTGGTCTTACTATCATCCTTTTGGTGATGTTGACCTCAGTCATGATGTCTAATCATCATCCTTTTGGTGATGACATTCGTAAAATTTTGATTTGATCATCATTCTTTTAACATTGGCAATTCTTGAAGTTGTTGTGAGCTTACTATCATCCTTTTGGTGATATCTAGCTTAGTTGATCTTACTGATATCCTTTTGGTATCAGCGGTCTTTGTAGTTTTAATTTTATCATCACCCTTTTGGTGTCATTAACTTTTGTCTTTGCGAGTTTGTTCAGTGTCCACTCGAAGGCCGACATTGATGTGGTATCCTATTTTCTAACAAATTTGGAGTCTTCTTGTATCTAATTGACTTTTACCCTAAAAACAAACTCCATACAGTAGCTCATTTTCCTGGGTTCAAGGAAATTAGATAGGGACATTTGTCATACCCCAAATTTGTCCTACCCTTTCCAGTTTTCTCTCTGAAGGATCATCCGGCCTTTGGTCATGATCTACTGGGAGTTATGCCATTAATTTTTTTGTATGCTCACTGTGATTAACAAGCTTTTCTAGGTGCCACAAGTTCAAGATAAAATAAGGATGGTGAACTCTCATGGTTAAAAGTCAAGGCATGAACCATTGAGTTCTAATTAATGTTAAGCAATGACCCATAAGGTTCTATGTTATATTTAGAGTGGAGTTTCAGCCATGCTTTAAAGCATATTTAAGCTATAGGACATTTGTAAGTTTGCTCAAAGTTGGTATTGGACCATTCTTAAAGCTCTTCTCAAAGATTTTTCTTAGTCCATTCTAAAAAGGTTTCAAAATTGGTGTTGTATCATTATTTTAAAGACACTTGTAAGATATCTCAAGATTGGGTCCAAGATTAAGGTCAAAATGACTTTTGGGATTTAGTACCTCATTCCTCAAAGTGTTAGTGCAAATGGATCTTTTGGGCCATAAGCATGGTTGCAATATGAGGTCTTTAAGACTTTGGATTCGTTGTTCTTCAAAGCATTGTTGCAAATTTATTTTAGACCATGGGATCAAATTGCTCAAGATATAGTTAATTTATTTAAGATGACTTGAACTTTTATTTTAAATTCATGTTAGATTTGGCTTACTTATATTCCAATTTTGCAAGTTATGATCATTCATTAACAAGCCATTCAAGTTACAAGAGTAAGAAGATTCTCATGCAATTTTTATCAAATTTTAAATCCAAGATTCAAAGTGAAAGGTTCATCACAAAATTCAAGTTGAAAGAGGCAAAACTCAAATCCAAATCATTATAAGATTCAAGTGTTTAAGCTATTATGAAGGCTCAAATTTTGAAGATACACAAGATGCACCCTAAAATCTCTTACACGTGAATTAGAGTAAATTAGAGAAAAAGGTCCCAACATAACATATCAAACTCATTTTACACGTTAACACTATCATACACACATTCACCAACTAACCAATTGTTACACACACTTGTATCATAAGTACACATATTGAACAAAAGTGCATGGTAAAATCCCACCACCATGATCCATACAGAAAAAAATACACCTGCAACAACCTCATATCATTATCATCTTGCCTCCACCTCCAAACCACTCTTGCACCATAATTCAACGTCAATGCCACTTAACATCCCCTGCAAAAAAAAAAAAAGAACAAGTTGGTTTAGGAAGAAATTTTCACATAAGAATTGTTCCAATGTAAGTGCATTAGATTGACAGAAGCTGCAAACTCTACCACATTATTGGATTGATTTTCACAACTGGGATATTTTATTAATGATGATTGTTCACGCACCTTCCTTTCAATAGAAGTTATTTACATGCAGGCTTATAGAGATACGGAAGAAAATTGAAGCATTCAATGTAATTTACAGGCTTCATAATCTACATGAATTCTACGATGATCCGCGTCCTCACATATCCTTAACATGGTCATTAGGCGATACTCCAAATCCCTAAAAGTCGTGATTTAGGAAAAGGTTTGATGGATCAGTCAGTTGTAAAGAAAAAGAAAATCGAAGCTTGCCCAACTTCCATCATGTATAACATAGAAATAATTCTCTGCTAGTTCTACTATCTTTTGAAACAACTCAAGCTAAAGTACTAGTTTATTGTTCGGTTTACCTGCTGGAATTGATGGTGATGTCATTCTTGTTGCCACATACACGCGTGATTTGCCACACTTTGACCTTGAAATAGATATTACCAATTATGCTACAGCCTATAGAATTGAAGTCATCTTGGCCTGTAAGGTTCTTAAGACATTGGAGATTAATGAAGAGTATAGAGGGAATATTCCGAAATACAAACCTGATCAAGATAAAAATGAGAAGATTCGTCAATTCGTGATTCATAAAAATTAGTTTGATTACTTTCCAAATCAAACCACAAACTTGTTAAAGCAAAAATGAAAATGACATTCATCACAAAGTCATGTGTAAGACAAGAAATGACAGCCTATGTTTTTTTCCAAAACAATCCACAAACATGTCGGGACAGAAACAGAAAGTTTCCAAACAATCACATATTGACGGGAGAAAGAATCAAAGTGTTAGATGCAATAAGAATTCAATAGAAAACAACTAACAGTATTGGGAATGACTTGTTTATTCTATGTGAAATGCAGTAAAATAAATAGGAAACAAAAATGAACGTGCAGTAGCAAGTTACAACCCACTTCTAGCTAGAAATAAGGAAACAAACTTAACTTAATCAATTCAACAAACTATCCTAAAAATTAGGTCTCTTATTTGACTAAATACTTATCATTCCCTCCCTTGAACTAGAATTCATTTGTAGCTAGTTAACATGTGGTAGTTTACACACTCCAAGCCTCTTTCTTAGCTCCCGAAATAGCTCAAATTTGAGCGGTTTGGTGAAAATGTCGGCTATCTGCTGCCTTGTTCCACAAAACTGAAGCTGCACAACTCCATCATTCACTATTTCTCGTAAGAAATGGTAGCGCACATCAATGTGCTTGCTCCTGCCGTGCATCACCGGATTTCTTTCCAACTTAATTGTCGAGCTATTGTCATAAAAGATGACAGTACTCTCATTGCCCATGTAGCCAATCTTCTTTAGCACCCTTTGCATCCATACTGCTTGACAACTACTTCCTGCAGCTGCAATAAATTCAGCTTCGGTTGTGCTTAGTGTTACGATCGGTTGCTTTCGAGAAGACCAAGTCACAGCTGCTTCACTTAGCATAAAAACATAACCTGAGGTGCTTCTTCTATCTTCCACTGATCCAGCATAATCGTTGTCAGTAAAACCAATCAACTCATGACTTCCTTCCCTTCTATAAACAATGTCGAATGTTGATGTACCTTGCAAGTAACGTAGAATTCTCTTGGATGCCGAATGATGAAGTTCTGTAGTCCTTGACATATACCTACTTAATAAGCTTATTGCATACATTATATCCAGTCTCGTAGCGGTCAAGTACATCATGCTCCCAATCAGCTGCTTGAATAATGAACCATCCATCTCAATACCATTTTCATCTTTGGAGATTTTGAATCCTGGAACCATTGGATTTTCAACGGAATTGATATGCTCCATTCCAAAATGTCTCAACACTTCCATCACGTACTTTGCCTGACTGATGAATATACCACCATTAAACTGAACTACCTCAATATCAAGAAAATACTTCATCTCACCCAAGTCCGTCATATCGAATTCCTTCATCATGGACTCTTTGAATTTAACCATCATATTCTCATCATCTCCGGTATAAATTAAATCATCAACATACAAGCTAATGATTAAATGTTTACCTTGTTTGTTGACTTTCGTAAACAAAGTTTGCTCGCTGTCCTCCTTCCCAAAACCTTCCTTTCTGAAATATGATTCAATCTGGTTGAACCATGCTCGTGGTGTCTGCTTGAGTCCGTACAAAGCTTTGTTGAGCTTATACACCTTATGTTCCTCACTCTTTATTTCATAACCTCTTGGCTGCTCCACGTACACGTTCTCAGTTAACTTCCCGTGAAGGAAAGCTGATTTCACGTACAGCTGAAACACACACCATCTTCTTTGTGCTGCAAGTGCTAAAATCATCTGAATCGTGTCCATTCGAGCTACAGGAGCATATACTTCTTCATAATCAACTCCATATTCTTGAGCATACCCTTTTGCGACCAAACGAGCCTTGTGTTTATCCACTTCTCCGAGCTCATTATATTTTGTTTTGTACACCCATTTGACTCCTATTCTTTTAGCTCCTTTAGGCAGCTCAATAAGATCCCATGTTTCATTCTTCTCAATCGATCTCATTTCGGCATCCATGGATGATCTCCATTTCTCCTCCTTTACTGCTTCTTCAAACGAAATTGGATCAGAATGAACAACACTAGCAAACAAGGCTAAGTGATTTTGTATCTCTTCCCCTTCATCTGAAAGACCATCACCAGAGACAAAATCATTCAAATATGCTGGTGCTCTTCTAACTCGGGGTGTCATCGGAGGATTTACTTCAATCTTCTTTATTGCCATCACTGGATTCTTCCCTCACCGGAGAAGCTACATTTTCTTCTTCACTACCATTGTCGGGACCCTCCACCTCTTCATCATTGCCATATTCCCATTCCAGATCAAACCTACTGTCATCTTCAGAGCTCCTCTCCCAGTTTCATTGTTCTTCTTCTTCGAATATGACATCCCGACTAATTATAATCTTCTTAGAGATAGGATTATATATCCGATATGCCTTTGATTCTTCGCTTACCCCTAAAAGAACACAACAATGGCTCTTATCCTTAAGCTTTGTTTTCCGAGCATCCGGTACATGAGCATGTGCTATACAACCAAAGACTCTCAAGTGCTCGACTGAAGGTTTCACCCCACACTAAGCTTCTTCTGGCGTCATTTCTTTCACCGATGATGTTGGACATCTATTAAGAACATAAAATGCCCAATTCACTGCTTCTGCCCATAGTTTTCTTGGAACATTCTTCTCAACTAATAAGCTCCTCACCATATTCATCACGGTTCTGTTTTTCCACTCAGCAACTCCATTCTACTGCGGCGTATATGCAACAGTTAATTGCCTCTTTATCCCATTCGTTTCATAATATTCTTTGAACTCATTTGACGTGAATTCATCCGTACGATCTAATCTGAGACATTTAATGGGCAAACCAGTTTCTTTTTCTACAAGAGCTTTAAATAACTTAAAGTAAGTGAATGCATCTAACTTAAAAGCAAGAAAATACACACATGCCTTCCTACTATAGTCATCAATGAAGCAAATAAAATACCTCTTGCTGCCCTCTGAAACTGGAGATATTGGGCCGCAAATATCAGCGTGAACGACCTCCAACTTTGATGATGCTCTTCATGTAATTTTCTTTGGGATTATATCTCTATGTTGTTTCCCTTTCAAACAATCGTTGCACGTAATCTCACCCTTGGCAAAACTTGGCAAGCCTCTCACCGTGCCCTTTGCTTGCAAAGTCTTCAATCCTTTGTAGCTGAGATGACCGAATCTTCGATGCCATAAATGAGCCACGTCTTGAGTGATTACTTGAAGACACTCTTCATCTCTTTCCTTTTTGACTGATCGAGTGTTTGATAGCAACACAAACATTCGATTGGCAGCCATGGTGGTTTTGAAAATCAATCCCTTTGTGTGGTGATAAATCTGGCACATATTTGACTGCATCAGTACAGCCAAACCCCTTTCTTGCAGCTGCCCAGCACTGAGAAGATTATTTTTCAACCCCGGTACGTAATACACATCCTGTACAAGGTGATTCACTCCTTTTACAGTCAACCGAACACTTCCCTTTCCAACAACATTCATGCTTGCATAATTCCCCAATCTTACCACCTTGTTGAACCCCTTTTCTAAATCACAGAAGAGAGATGAATCACCACACATGTGGTTGCTACATCCAGAGTCAATAAACCATACGTCATCTCAATCACCTCCAAGCGTATCGGTATACGCCATTAGCACCATCTCTTCCGATTCATCCAAATTTGCATAATTTGCTTGGCATTTGTACTGAAAGTGTCCAAGCTTATGACACTTGTAACACTCAACTGTTTCCTTATTCCTCGATTGACTACCCCTGCCTCTGCCGTATCCCCGGCCTCCTCGAAAACCACCTCTTCCACCATAGATCTCTTCATGAGTCACCTTCAAAGCACATTCATCTTCTCCACGTACTTTGAACTTTTGCTTATGAACAAGTAGAGAGCTTTGCAAGGCATCCACGGATAGCTGATCTATGTCATTGGCTTCCTCGATGGAACAAACAATGTAGTTCCACTTATCAGTGAGGGTTCTCAAAATCTTCTCAACGATCTTGACGTCACCCACATTTTCCCCATAATTCCTCATGTCGTTTACAACCGTCATTACTCGACCAAAATAATCTGTGATCGATTCACCCTGTTGTTGCACCCTAATTTTTGACCGTAAGATCCCACCTCTTTTTGCATTTTATTACGTTTTATCTTTTTGTCCCTATATGCGTATTTATCAGGACTAACAAAGGTGTGCAGGATCAATTTGGCTGTTGAGACATCCCTGACCAGTTTTATGTGGCCTTCTAATGCAAATAAGAAGGATTTAAATTCAAGATAGTTCATATGTGTTTAAAATCCGGATGGTGCAGCCTATCAAATGATTATACATGCCAAGCATAATTAGTTTTGCTCATGATGTGGGATTATCACTTTTAACAAGCTTTCAAATTCTTTGAGTTCAATTCAAGAAAGACAAGTTCCATCAAGTTTTAAGTTCAAGAAGTGATTCAAATGTCGCCATGAAGTTAAACGTTTCATTGCAACAGTACGAAAAGCCCAAACAAAGGACCATTTCCCGTGACATTTGATTCACATTTCGGAGCTATATGAGAATATGCATCTTCGGCATACGTGACCCATGAACACGAGTCCGGCAAACAGTTTTGGGACTAGAGATTTTCAAATCTTATTATGGGGAGTTAACGCGGTCTCGAAGGAAGCTTTGATAAACGACCAAATATGGACAATTGAGATTTCATTTGAATATTACATTTGTGTTCAAATATGAGGATTTAAATTTAGAAGGTTTGACCAACAATATCCTGTTAAGAGGAAGACATCATTGCTTTACACTCTGGAATTGCTAGGAGTGTTAAAGCATTCATCAGAGATAGTGAATATCGCTTTTTTTCAAATGTTGGAAGATATAAAAGGACTAAGTCTAAGTTGTTATAGCAATTCGATGGGATAGCATTAAGTTCTGACATATATAGCTTCATTACACCATGTGACACAATAATTTGGATAAACCCCAACCAACTGGGGGTACATAATTGATGACAGCCACTACATCAAAAGACAAAGACTATATTCTGCAGTAAAACTACTCCAACAATACATCCATCACTAAGCCCCATGAGCGTCGGCGAGCTCCTTATTGTTCTGCCTGAAGGATCGCATCCTGAGTTAAAAAGCAAATCTCGTATTCCTGCTTTCGGGACTGTCCAATTACTGGTCCACCTTTGTCGTTCTAATAGGGATTCCAAGGTTTGATTTTATGGACGACTTCGTTCGTACAGATGCGCACCTCAGCTTGGAAGCCGTGTTAAGGCGTTACTTCCGCTGTTCTCTAGGCAATATCAATCGACCTGCAAAATTAACAATGCAGTCAACAAATGTGGTTCGACATTGTTAGAGATAAGCTCAAGCAAATTAAAGAAGGATAACAACAGGCCACGAAGTTACGTTTTCAAGTATTGCAGAAAGGTTACAGCAACTTCGAACTCCTACTAGCATGCCACGACCACATCAATGATGAATCCCACTATAATTAACGACCATGTCTTACGGGGTCGTATTGGGCCGTTGTTTCTCCGTGTTAAGCACTTGCGAAACTTGAGAATAGCATTGCTTATGGACCTCGGTGAATTCGAGACAGCTTCCAAGAATCTTGAAGGCGAGTGTAATCCACATTCGCGATTCGCTGCAAAACGCAAGGGCATTAATAGTCAGTTAAATGAGTACTAAGCTTTTCTCTTGAAATTCAAAGAGGATACTGTCACAAGAACTGAGAGGGTATTCGGTATTAAACCAGACTGGAACTTGCACCCTTGTCTCTGAGACGACTCCGGAGTAACGCAACCAACCTCTAGACAGCTTTATTCCACAGTGGCACCAGCTTTTTACCCTTTCAACCAGTCCCCAATTTACCACCAAAAATCACTTAAAGCTTCGCAACGACACAATTTGAAGCACCAGGTTTCATATAGCAACATTACCTGTACCTACACTAACACCAGAACCTGTAAAGCAAGAGCAGACTTGGAAAGTTAGAAGTCAGCGGTATAACCAAACATCCTAAAGGCCTAGCTGTTAAAGGGTCAAAGCATTTTAAGTCGCAGAACAGGGCACGAAACCTCATAGGAATCCCTTTAACTGTGATAGAACGGTTACATATCAGCTGGAGATTGCGCGAAGTTGCGCGTTTCACTTAGAAGCTTGTCGTAGAGTTTGTCCTCATCTTGCCCTCACATTTCCTCCTGGCCCAGAACAACCGCTAATTACACCTGCCAAGATCATAATCTCAAGTTAGTAAATCAATCAGGAATATTCCACGAGACTCAGAGAATATCCAAATCCAAATATTGAACCTAAACAGATAGCATTTAAAGACATTTGATACAGAATCAGGGATTTGATTTTTCGATTGGAACAGAAGAGGGAAGTTTTCAAAATCGATTGATACCAAATTGGAAACCCCAAATCGGTATTCATTACAGCAATCAAGGGGCTTTCCTTCATCTAAAGCCTATATAAGGAGACTGAATCACCACAAAAAAAGAGGAGGCCTAAGTGTCGTAACCCTAAAAGAGAAAAGAGGAAAACTCATCTGTCTCAATCGTCAGAATCTTGGAGCCATTGTCATTCGAGTCTCCATCGCCCCTGACCCGCCGCCGCCAGCACCAATCGGAGCTTCATCACTAATCGTTGCTCCTAAACTTCGGTAGGACCACCATTCACATTGAAACTTCTTGTACTATTGATGCTCTGGCGTGTTGTTGCAGGTTTTTGATTGAAAATAAAGATGAAAGCAGAAGGAGAGACGAAGACCGTTTGGATCGAAAGAGGTGGTTGAGGGAGGCGATGCGGTTTCGATTTGGGGATAGAGGGTCTTTAGGGTTCCGCCTCTTCTTTCGTTCCTCATTTCCTTCAATTGTCTGTAATTGCCATATGATTGCACTAACCATTCACTAACCACACTACACTCACCGTTAATCACTGTTAACTATCACTAATCCCTTTTTTAAAAATAACTTATTAATTAGTTAATCTTAAAAAAAAATTTTAATTTGTAATAAGTCTTTTAAACAATCAAATATATTATTCCTGTTCTTTTAAAAAAATAACTCATATTTTTGCAACTAAATTTATTTGTGTTTTTCTTAATAAAAAACTTTTTAAGGTGACTTTTACTTATTTAAAAACCATATATTAATAAGAAACTTTTCCATAATAACTTGTGTTTATTGCAAAAATCCTTTTTAAAGTAATTTGAATTTTAATAATAATAATCTTTCATAATATTATTTCATAATTTCTAATCAACTCACAAAACTAATATTTATTTCCGCCTAAAATAAAATCTCACCTAATTAATCCAACTTTTTTTTTCAAAACAATTCGACCTCCTCTAAAATCAATTCACAGCGTAAAAACAACTTAATCGTGCACATCCACTTCACGACACTTGCACCTACACTTTAGCGCTTTCATGCGTGTGTATGGATTTACTTTTCGCAATTTACAGTAATTACTGTTATTTATGTTTCCGCATCGCATTCCGTCCAAAGGAAAAACCTACACATGATTCAACGTTGTGTGTAGTTGCACATCATATGCATCATATTCCTCTCGATCCTTGATTCTTCAAGTTGATCACTTAAGTTTAGATCCTACCCTATAGGAGGACCTTGTCTTTATCTTTACAACATAGAATAAACATAATCAAACACAATATAACTTTTTCAAACACATTAGAGAAAAGATATTAATCATCTTAAGTGAGATATAATCTCCACCCCACAATAATACAATCAAACATGTAGGGACTTTGCCTTAAGAGCGATAAAGGCATACTTGGCGACCATCCGAGTATGTAAGACCTTTTCTTAAGACGATGCAAAGACCATTTCCTACAACCCCCTTTACATTTGTGGTGGTTATATCTCCCTTAACATGAAGACTCGTCTCTTCTCCTAAACCCAATCAAAACAACTACCCTAAACCCGTAGGAACTTTGACCACAGTCAAAGGTCTCCTCAAACCCTTTAGGGTGAACTACAACATACTCTGATTCCACTCCCGTAAGGATATGTAGGCATAAGATGCGACATCTTATCGAGTATACTTAGAAATAAACCACTAGGGTCTTTAAACCATTAAGCAGATAAACACTTAGCAGTAAACAAACATAAAACAAGAGGTTCCTGTAGAGTACTACAGAAACTTAGGATGCTAGTACCTTCCCTAAGTTTAACCAACCCCCGAACCTAGACAATATAACCTTGCATTTTCATTGCATTGTGGGAATTTCGATCTTTATCCCTTCCTTTGGATAAATCAAAGTTCGGTTGCAAAATGAATAACGATTCAAACTAATCAATAGTTTGGTATCCAAATTTCACCGCGACAGAAATGGCGACTTCACTGGGGAGTTCTCTAGTGGGTTTCCCTATCTTATTTTTTTTGTTTACTGCTTTATATATCTGCCTACTTGATTATTTGTTTACATGCTTTCTCTTGTATTTCTTTTGGGATTGTTGTCCTTGAGTGGTGAGATAAAGTTCTACGCCCGAACTTGAGAGAAATTAAGATAGGATGGTGATATAGTCGAGGAGGCTTATAGGGAGTTGAATCCCTACTAAGTTGAATCGAGAATCCCGCTCAGTTGAGGCCCTTTCGAAATAGTACTGTTGAACGAATAATCGTGAAGACACTCACTACTTTCGATTTTGGAGCCTATGATATTGAGGACCGTAGTTACCTTAACCCAACTTTGGCCTTTATTAGGACGTAGTGCGAGACTATGAGGAAGTACTTCCGAAATAGTGCTACGTGAAGCTACACTCAAAAGAAGTTCTCTTGAGAATATTATTAATCCTCGAGTAATTGGGAAAATTGATAATATCCGATGGATGGGCTGATGATTCTGAGTCCCTTTAGAACCTTGTTCTGCAGGTACAAAACAACCTTTAGTCCTTAAACCTTTGGGAAGGGTACACCTTTACTCCATGCTCGTTGCGAACCTAGGGCGCCCCTTGTTTGTTTATCTTTATTGTCCTTATGTGAATACTTGTGTTTGCTGCATTCATATAACATCATTCTGCATTGGACTTCATGGGATTTACTTTCGTTTATGGACATTGTAGGTCACTATGGCTTCAGATAAAAGACATACCGTGAAATATACTTTTAAGAGTCCCAAATTAGACGACCTAAAGAAGTTGTGGGGTTTCGTCAAAGATCAAGAAGAATTCAAGAACAAGTATGGGAAGCTGATATCTTTGTTGGGTTGCTCAGTGAATGAAGGACTTCTTGCCACTTTGCTACAATTCTATGATCCTCTTTACCATTGTTTCACTTTTCCAGACTTTCAGCTGTTACCTACGTTGGAAGAGTATTCTTTTTTGGTTGGTCTACCTGTCCTTGAGGAATCTCCTTTTCCCTTCTTGGAAAAGGACCCTGATGAGAAAGATATTGCTAAAGCCCTCCATTTGAAGGTATCTGACGTCAAAGCCAACCTAGTTACTAAGGATGGAATTCTTGGTTTAAAGACAGGTTTCCTAATCGAGAAGGCTTCATTCTATGCTGATTATTCTAATAAGGCTCCGTTTGAGGCAATTTTTGCTTTGCTTGTTTATGGGTTGTTTTTATTCCCAAGTTTTGAAGGTTTCATCGATCTCAAAGCATTCAAGATCTTTATGAAGAACAACCCAGTGCCAACTCTGTTAGGAAATGCATATCACTATGTACATCTCAGAAACCTTCGTGGTGGAGGGATGATTACTTGCTGTGTACCTCTACTTTACAAGTGGTTTATTTCGCACTTGCCGAAGTCTAGCTCTTTTACAAACATTGGCAAAGAGCATTGGTCTCCAAGGGTTATGGCTTTGACTCATTCCGACATTGATTGGTACAACCGAGTGTATGATGGAGTATTAATCATTGATAGTTGTGGTGACTTTGCTAATGTACCGTTGCTCAGCTTTGATGGAGGAATCAGCTACAATCCTATTTTAGCTCGCCGACAGTTGGGATACCTGTTGAAGGAACCTCCCAAGAGTGTTCAAGTAGAGGGTATGTTCTTCAAAGACGATATGGAACTCCGAGGAAAGATTCTACATGCATGGCGTAGTGTACACAAGAAAGGGAAGAGAAGTCTAGGGAAGCCTAACTGTGTGTCTTTAGAACCTTACCTCCAGTGGGTCAGAAAAAGGGCGACCAAGCTAAAGATGCCCTATCCCCGTCAAGATCCCATAGCTCCAAGGAGAGAGCCCACTTATGTCTTTATGTCTAAAGCCGAGGAGTTGGGGGTGTCCTTAAGAAAGTCTCAACATGAGCTGAAATCTTGGAAGAACAAGTACCATGTAGCAGTGGCAGAAAATGATGAGTGTCAAAAGCAGAAGGCTGAACTTCAAAAGCAGAAGGCTGAACTTCAAAAGCAGAAGGCTGAACTTCAAAAGGAGAGGGATGAACTTCAGAAACAGCTACAATTGAAGGATGAAGAGCTACTCCCTTCCAAGAAGAGGAAAGTCATGGAGGATTTATTTTTCTCTGACCCACAATGCACTATTTGGAAAATAATTGTGGACAACCTTATCCGTGAGAAGGCGCAACTAGAAGAACAGCTCAAGCAGCAACATTCAAAGCTTTTTTAGTGTCTTTACTAGCTTTTATTCAGCTTTTATTTGGGACTCTTTAAAAGAATATTTATGTAGTCCGTTTCAAATTTAATAAAACGTTTCCTTTTACCGCAATGCCCATAAATAGAGGAATCCCATGAAGTCCTAATCATCTTGCATTGCATTCTTTTTCCATTGTTCACTTCAGGAAACTCAAACTCATTCTGTAGGTGTTGTAATCATGGATTTCAGAAGAGAAACCCTGAAGTACACTTTTCAGAGTCCCAACGTCGAAAGCTTGAGAGAACTAGCCGAACTCGTCGAGGATCGCTTTGCCTTCGCAGCAGAATATGGAGGAGTTTTCCGTTTCCTTGAGCTAAGGATGAAAGAAGGATTGTTGGAAACATTGGTTCAGTTTTATGACCCGATGTATCACTGCTTCACTTTTCCAGACTACCAATTGATGCCGACCTTGGAAGAGTACTCAGAACTCTTGAGGATGCCTGTGACTGTTCGATCTCTATTCACCGGAAGGGAAGACACGCCTAGTCACCAAGAAATTGCAAACACTACTCATCTCAGCCTAGAAGATGTCCAGAAACACCTGATCACCAAGGAAGGAGTCCTTGGGTTCCCCGCCGACTTTTTGATCGAAAAAGTCTGTTACCATGCTGAAAGAAAGGAGGCTCTCATCTTGGAAGCCAATTTTGCTTTGTTGGTCTATGGGACTTTCTGGTTCCCTAAAATTGACAATTTTGTTGATATGGATGCAATCAAGCTCTTCATACTCAAGAACCCAGTACACACCTTGCTTGCCGATACGTACTTTTCGATTCACTCGAAGAATGCTGAAGGAGGAGGACGCATTGTATGTTGTACCGCCTTGCTGTACTCATGGTTCATCGCTCGCTTGACTTGGCATCCATCCCTTTGGGATGAAGCAGCAACACCTCGATGGTCCGAGATACTTATGGCCCTTACCCATTCGGACATTGTTTGGTATGATCCCGCCTATGGAGGTGTGCCTATGATTCCTAGCATCGGAGGATTCCCCAACGTACCGCTTATTGGAAGAGAAGGATGTATAAGTTACAATCCCGCTTTGGCCCGTAGACAGTTTGGACACCCTATGATCCAAATACCCGACCCAGTTTCGTTGGAAGAGATCTACTTCAAAGGAGAAGAGGACCTAGATCTCAGGACTGTCATCATTTATGCATAGAAATATATTGATATGGAAGGAACAGCTGCTTCAAGATACCCCAACTGTGCTGTTTCCGAGGATTATCTGCATTGGGTGCGAGAAAGGGCTCTCGATCTCAAGATGCCTTTTCCTTTTCACGAACCTATGGTATTATCTCCTCATGACCCCGACTGGTTTGAAGAAGAGGAAATAGAACAAGTGAAGATTGCTTTAGATGAAGCCCGGAAGTTGAGGACTGCCTGGAAGAACAAGTTCCTCACCCTCAAAGTAGAGAAGGAAAGACTTCAGAAGACACCAGAATTAGAAGTTGCCAGAAAGAGAAAGGCACAAGGGGATTTATTTTCTCCTCATGCCTCTTCAAGTGCGGTCACCAGTGATGATCTCCCCTCAACTACTATGGCTTGGAAGGAGTGTGTGGAACGGCTCATCATCGAGAAAGCGGCGTTGTAGGATCGCATTGACCAGTTGACCGAGGAGCTCCGTACAAAAGAGAAGACTGTGGGATAGAGTTCTAAGTTTTCTTTTGCTTTCGTTGTAATAAACTCTTGAAAGAGTACTTTGTTTTCATGGTTTCTCAAAAATAAAAAGTTTTTCAATTATTCTACATTATAATACTGAAGAACACTCTGAGTTTCTTGAAGTCTCCTCCTGCATCTGCACTATGCATTAACATCCTGCATTTAGCATGGCATTTTACATTTGTGCATGTGTCCTTCCTTTGTTGTGGCTCATTTCGGTTTTCCATCTTTTGCTGTCATTCGCCGTCTCTACCATCTGACCAAGCCGGAAGTATCATTAAAGGATAGTAGGGAGAACAAAGACATGGATCGCATGACTAGCTTCAGAGTAAGGTCTAATCCGACACTTCGCCGTCCCTCCGACAACTTTGTTTCTATGCAACTTCAGCCTGTGCAAGAAAAGGAAATGGACGATCCAGAGCTTACAGCATTCAAGAATGAATTTCGTGACTTCGAGGAATGATGGAAAATGATGAAGAGGAACCGTGCGCCTGATTTTCATGCTCATGACCCGCACCTAGTTCCAAACTTAGTTATCCCCCCAGGATTCCAGATGCCCGCCTTTGAAGTGTACAAAGGTACAATTTGTCCAAGGTATCATTTGATGATGTTTTGTCAGAAGATGACCGCCTATCTTGGGAACGACCAACTATTGATTCACTGCTTTCAAGAAAGTTTGGGTGGAGCACCGTTAACATGGTATATGAAGCTACAAGTGAATCGCATCCAGTCTTGGGAAGACTTAGATGTTGCTTTTGTAAAGCAGTACAATTACAGTTTGGGTATAACTCCAGACAATAAAGATGACAAAGGAACTCCCAGAGAATCCACAGCTTCAGTATCCCGTCCTCAACATGAGTATGCAATGCCCGCTCAGCGCGAGAAGCAATTGCCTCCTAAGCGAAGGATGCCATCTCCAGATCAGCACCGACATGTTCGAAGACAGTTTCCGAATCAGAAAATGCCTCTGAACACTCTGAAAAAAGAAACCCATTGGTTTGATCTTATCCCATTGACCTACCGTCAATTATGGTTTTATTTCATCCGAAACTCGGTAATGACACCTAGAAAGACTAGAACCATGAACTCTAACCCACCATGGTTCAACCCGAACACCAGCTGTGAATTTCATGATGGAATGTTGGGGCATTCGATCGAAGATTGCAAAGTTTTTCAAGAGAAAGTTCAAGAAATGATCGATAATGAAGTGCTAACCTTCAAAGGAGAAAGACCGATCCTGAATGGAGTACCATTACGCTGATATAAGCGAAAACTCCAGAAGAACTTTCTTTTTTTTTCTTTCGTTTGTTTGTGTGTTTATTTCTTTGGTTAAAAGCATATTTGGCATGTAAGAACTTTCTGTTTTGAATAAGTAATGCAATAACTGTTTGTCTTGAAGAAATCCATTCGTTTCCACTCAAATAGTTTTTCAAAATTATTTATAATGCCGACTTTTACCCGATCTCTTGCTCTGACAGAGAATTGGAAGGAGGATGATGAAGTAAAACACATGATCACTTATTGTATGCTTCGAATAAAAACCCTACTGATGATGTAAGGCATTATTTAAAACCTCCTAAACGCCAAAATAGTCAACCCTTTCTTTTAATCCTTGAGAAAAGACCTTTTTTTTCTCCCAAACCGAAACTTCATTTTCTTAACCTGGGGCAGGGTGATATCAAAAATAATAAACATCTTCAAAAAAATTGGGTGGGCACAAATATACTAACCCTTTCTTTCTCCATTCTACAAGTCATAAATTAAACCCACATACAACCCTCAAAGTCCTAATTGAAGGAAGGTTTAATTCGAAAGCATACTCGATGAGATATTGTTTCCTGACTCCTTGAGCTATGCCCAAATTTAAATCGGCTTTATAAATAATATTCAATTTGTATCCTAACTAGTGGTTTCGATCACAAGTTATTGCGATACCCCTTTTCAAAACTTCAAGACAAACGTGTGTCGCATTAACCATTTCAAAATGGATATTTCAAATGTGCTAAATACGCTTGACATCTTAGAAAGACCACATACAGACATTGATGATGATATTTGAAGACTTTGCTGACTTGGGGCAAGTCATTCTTCCCAAGAAAATTTCATCCGTGCAAGTCTTGGGTTCCACTAGAAGAAATTCAAGGACTCAGTTATACCGCCAATCAGGGGCAGTTACGTCGAGATTCGACGAATCTCTAGAGAGTTTGAAAACAGTGGGGCATTGGGACATCATGTTTTCTATAAAATCCTCTCGAGACTTTTCTCTTAAACTATGTGACTTGGGCATTTGAAGATTGGAGCAAGATGTATATCTCATCCTCAGGAAGCTCAACCCCAACATGTTCAACAACTACGAAGACCCAGGATATTTATTTTATCCCCTATGAAACTTCGGTTTGGGTACCTCCATCTACAATTTCATACAACACGTCAAGCTTATCAAGATGTTACATCCCCAAATGGATTGATCACTCTTCCTCAAGACAAATTTTGAAGTTTTGAAGCAGGATTGGGATCCTATATTTAGTTCTCCGTATATCCCCAGTGGTACTTCTATCTTTGAGGATTAGTCGGATGTTGGTTCCGAGACGTTTATCCCATCTTCGGTCATTGCTTTCGTCTGTCTTGTCAGCATAAGCATACTCATATCATATAAGTAGATAGCATAACATTTGCATTTGTGCAGCCTTTGTATGTTTTACTCTATCTCTTCGATTGCGGTTACCCTTGGGTATTTGGGCGTGTCTTATTCCTTCCAAATAGATTTGTCAGCCCTAAGCAAAAAAAAACTCTCAATATTTCTATCTCCCCACGAAGTTCGATCCTCGTGGAAGACAGTTGTTTCAGTACATTCCCATTGGAGTTTATGCCTCTATGGTTGAGTCTTGCTTGACAGTTTCTCTTCGGTTATTTCCCGAATTGAACTTCGGTCTTTGGCAATCACGCTATGAATATAGATCAAGAGTGCATTTGTTTTGCACTTTAACATTATGAGGATCACCATTTGAAGACGTGACATTTCTTCAGCAATACTACAAGACTTCCTCAACAACTTACAGCTGAATGACAAAAGATCTCTTTATTTGAGCAACTCGTCTTGGGCTGATTTATATTCAAAACGACAAACAACAATTTCCTCAAGACAATCTGTCCTTCCCCAGTGGATTATTTCAAGATTATCAAGACAAAACAAGGGACATTACAGATACTTCCCCATTTGAGGATTTCTCCTACAACAATCTCACATATCTTGCAATTACAGCAAAGATACCTCAAAAATGATCTTCCTCAGAGAGTTCATTACGAGTACAAACAACGATATATCTCCTTACAAGAGGACACTCCACAAATCAACCGGCTTACAGCTCATCTGAAGATCCCCGGTGCATATTCTACAAATTGCCAATACAATACAAATTGCATCTACAATTACAAGTACAAGATCACATCTACAAAATTCTACAATTACAGATTACACAACATTTACATCAACAATTCTACAGTTCTACAATTTACAACATACAATCTACAATGACACTATGGCTCACAGCCGAACATTTACATCAACATTACAATTTACAACTACAGTTACATCCACAATATACAAATTTACAACCCCCCATGAAGGTGCTCTCACGAGTTCTCATCATTTCGGGAAGGAACCGAGACCAGCTCATGGTTCCCATACCATGGTGCAAGGGGAAGTTCGACATCAGGAACCGAGACCAGCTCATGTTTCCCATACCATGGTGCAAGGGGAAGTTCGACATCAGAAACCGAGACCAGCTCATGGTTCCCATACCATGGAGCAAGGGGAAGTTCGACATCAGGAACCGAGACCAGCTCATGTTTCCCATACCATGATGCAAGGGGAAGTTCGACATCAGGAACCGAGACCAGCTCATGGTTCCCATACCATGGAGCAAGGGGAAGTTCGACATCAGGAACCGAGACCAGCTCATGTTTCCCATACCATGATGCAAGGGGAAGTTCGACATCAGGAACCGAGACCAGCTCATGGTTCCCATACCATGGTGCAAGGGGAAGTTCGACATCAGAGACCGAGACCAGCTCATGATTCCCATATCATGATGCTCGGGGAAGCTCTACAACTACAACAACATCTACAACTACAATGACATCAAAGACCGAGACCAGCTCATGGTCCCCGTACCATGATGCTAGGGGAAGTTACACATTTTACCGTTTCAGCTGAGTTACAAAATAACAAAATGAAAAAATGACGAAGAATGCATTGCGCCCCACTCAAAAAGATCCGTTCTGAGTTACTATTGACCACCACCTTGGTAGTAAAAGTATCTTTCAATCACAAATCGTCGAAATCACCGCATCCTTGATGCATGAGTTACCGTTACACGTTTGGAGATTTCCCATGGGTGATTTGTTCCTATCCTCGTAGGGTCCCGCCTTGTTGGATCTGTTGCTCTTTTCTCTCGCGTGTCGTGTCTAGTTGTTCCCCTGTGGTGTCTTTTCCTCACAGGACCCGTGTCTTTCATTTTATAACATTGCCTATCATTTGCATCCGGTGGCATCTTAGGGCCAAAAATCCGTGCAATGTTTGTATTTAAGTCCCTCCTATCTCGTCGAGAAGAAGATTTCAATCTCCATATCTCCGGATAGAAGTAACTTAAATAGGGGCATCTGCTGCACCCTAATTTTTGACCGTAAGATCCCACCTCTTTTTGCATTTTATTACGTTTTATCTTTTTGTCCCTATATGCGTATTTATCAGGACTAACAAAGGTGTGCAGGATCAATTTGGCTGTTGAGACATCCCTGACCAGTTTTATGTGGCCTTCTAATGCAAATAAGAAGGATTTAAATTCAAGATAGTTCATATGTGTTTAAAATCCGGATGGTGCAGCCTATCAAATGATTATACATGCCAAGCATAATTAGTTTTGCTCATGATGTGGGATTATCACTTTTAACAAGCTTTCAAATTCTTTGAGTTCAATTCAAGAAAGACAAGTTCCATCAAGTTTTAAGTTCAAGAAGTGATTCAAATGTCGCCATGAAGTTAAACGTTTCATTGCAACAGTACGAAAAGCCCAAACAAAGGACCATTTCCCGTGACATTTGATTCACATTTCGGAGCTATATGAGAATATGCATCTTCGGCATACGTGACCCATGAACACGAGTCCGGCAAACAATTTTGGGACTAGAGATTTTCAAATCTTATTATGGGGAGTTAACGCGGTCTCGAAGGAAGCTTTGATAAACGACCAAATATGGACAATTGAGATTTCATTTGAATATTACATTTGTGTTCAAATATGAGGATTTAAATTTAGAAGGTTTGACCAACAATATCCTGTTAAGAGGAAGACATCATTGCTTTACACTCTGGAATTGCTAGGAGTGTTAAAGCATTCATCAGAGATAGTGAATATCGCTTTTTTTCAAATGTTGGAAGATATAAAAGGACTAAGTCTAAGTTGTTATAGCAATTCGATGGGATAGCATTAAGTTCTGACATATATAGCTTCATTACACCAGGTGACACAATAATTTGGATAAACCCCAACCAACTGGGGGTACATAATTGATGACAGCCACTACATCAAAAGACAAAGACTATATTCTGCAGTAAAACTACTCCAACAATACATCCATCACTAAGCCCCATGAGCATCGGCGAGCTCCTTATTGTTCTGCCTGAAGGATCGCATCCTGAGTTAAAAAGCAAATCTCGTATTCCTGCTTTCGGGACTATCCAATTACTGGTCCACCTTTGTCGTTCTAATAGGGATTCCAAGGTTTTATTTTATGGACGACTTCGTTCGTACAGATGCGCACCTCAGCTTGGAAGCCGTCTTAAGGCGTTACTTCCGCTGTTCTCTAGGCAATATCAATCGACCTGCAAAATTAACAATGCAGTCAACAAATGTGGTTCGACATTGTTAGAGATAAGCTCAAGCAAATTAAAGAAGGATAACAACAGGCCACGAAGTTACGTTTTCAAGTATTGCAGAAAGGTTACAGCAACTTCGAACTCCTACTAGCATGCCACGACCACATCAATGATGAATCCCACTATAATTAACGACCATGTCTTACGGGGTCGTATTGGGCCGTTGTTTCTCCGTGTTAAGCACTTGCGAAACTTGAGAATAGCATTGCTTATGGACCTCGGTGAATTCGAGACAGCTGCCAAGAATCTTGAAGGCGAGTGTAATCCACATTCGCGATTCGCTGCAAAACGCAAGGGCATTAATAGTCAGTTAAATGAGTACTAAGCTTTTCTCTTGAAATTCAAAGAGGATACTGTCACAAGAACTGAGAGGGTATTCGGTATTAAACCAGACTGGAACTTGCACCCTTGTCTCTGAGACGACTCCGGAGTAACGCAACCAACCTCTAGACAGCTTTATTCCACAGTGGCACCAGCTTTTTACCCTTTCAACCAGTCCCCAATTTACCACCAAAAATCACTTAAA
Source organism: Lathyrus sativus (assembly GCA_963859935.3). NCBI lineage: Eukaryota > Viridiplantae > Streptophyta > Magnoliopsida > Fabales > Fabaceae > Lathyrus > Lathyrus sativus. The sequence goes on along the minus strand of OZ012737.1, from coordinate 247,234,907 downwards.
GCTTCGCAACGACACAATTTGAAGCACCAGGTTTCATATAGCAACATTACCTGTACCTACACTAACACCAGAACCTGTAAAGCAAGAGCAGACTTGAAAAGTTAGAAGTCAGCGGTATAACCAAACATCCTAAAGGCCTAGCTGTTAAAGGGTCAAAGCATTTTAAGTCGCAGAACAGGGCACGAAACCTCATAGGAATCCCTTTAACTGTGATAGAACGGTTACATATCAGCTGGAGATTGCGCGAAGTTGCGCGTTTCACTTAGAAGCTTGTCGTAGAGTTTGTCCTCATCTTGCCCTCACATTTCCTCCTGGCCCAGAACAACCGCTAATTACACCTGCCAAGATCATAATCTCAAGTTAGTAAATCAATCAGGAATATTCCACGAGACTCAGAGAATATCCAAATCCAAATATTGAACCTAAACAGATAGCATTTAAAGACATTTGATACAGAATCAGGGATTTGATTTTTCGATTGGAACAGAAGAGGGAAGTTTTCAAAATCGATTGATACCAAATTGGAAACCCCAAATCGGTATTCATTACAGCAATCAAGGGGCTTTCCTTCATCTAAAGCCTATATAAGGAGACTGAATCACCACAAAAAAAGAGGAGGCCTAAGTGTCGTAACCCTAAAAGAGAAAAGAGGAAAACTCATCTGTCTCAATCGTCAGAATCTTGGAGCCATTGTCATTCGAGTCTCCATCGCCCCTGACCCGCCGCCGCCAGCACCAATCGGAGCTTCATCACTAATCGTTGCTCCTAAACTTCGGTAGGACCACCATTCACATTGAAACTTCTTGTACTATTGATGCTCTGGCGTGTTGTTGCAGGTTTTTGATTGAAAATAAAGATGAAAGCAGAAGGAGAGACGAAGACCGTTTGGATCGAAAGAGGTGGTTGAGGGAGGCGATGCGGTTTCGATTTGGGGATAGAGGGTCTTTAGGGTTCCGCCTCTTCTTTCGTTCCTCATTTCCTTCAATTGTCTGTAATTGCCATATGATTGCACTAACCATTCACTAACCACACTACACTCACCGTTAATCACTGTTAACTATCACTAATCCCTTTTTTAAAAATAACTTATTAATTAGTTAATCTTAAAAAAAATTTTTAATTTGTAATAAGTCTTTTAAACAATCAAATATATTATTCATGTTCTTTTAAAAAAATAACTCATATTTTTGCAACTAAATTTATTTGTGTTTTTCTTAATAAAAAACTTTTTAAGGTGACTTTTACTTATTTAAAAACCATATATTAATAAGAAACTTTTCCATAATAACTTGTGTTTATTGCAAAAATCCTTTTTAAAGTAATTTGAATTTTAATAATAATAATCTTTCATAATATTATTTCATAATTTCTAATCAACTCACAAAACTAATATTTATTTCCACCTAAAATAAAATCTCACCTAATTAATCCAACTTTTTTTTTCAAAACAATTCGACCTCCTCTAAAATCAATTCACAGCGTAAAAACAACTTAATCGTGCACATCCACTTCACGACACTTGCACCTACACTTTAGCGCTTTCATGCGTGTGTATGGATTTACTTTTCGCAATTTACAGTAATTACTGTTATTTATGTTTCCGCATCGCATTCCGTCCAAAGGAAAAACCTACACATGATTCAACGTTGTGTGTAGTTGCACATCATATGCATCATATTCCTCTCGATCCTTGATTCTTCAAGTTGATCACTTAAGTTTAGATCCTACCCTATAGGAGGACCTTGTCTTTATCTTTACAACATAGAATAAACATAATCAAACACAATATAACTTTTTCAAACACATTAGAGAAAAGATGTTAATCATCTTAAGTGAGATATAATCTCCACCCCACAATAATACAATCAAACATGTAGGGACTTTGCCTTAAGAGCGATAAAGGCATACTTGGCGACCATCCGAGTATGTAAGACCTTTTCTTAAGACGATGCAAAGACCATTTCCTACAACCCCCTTTACATTTGTGGTGGTTATATCTCCCTTAACATGAAGACTCGTCTCTTCTCCTAAACCCAATCAAAACAACTACCCTAAACCCGTAGGAACTTTGACCACAGTCAAAGGTCTCCTCAAACCCTTTAGGGTGAACTACAACATACTCTGATTCCACTCCCGTAAGGATATGTAGGCATAAGATGCGACATCTTATCGAGTATACTTAGAAATAAACCACTAGGGTCTTTAAACCATTAAGCAGATAAACACTTAGCAGTAAACAAACATAAAACAAGAGGTTCCTGTAGAGTACTACAGAAACTTAGGATGCTAGTACCTTCCCTAAGTTTAACCAACCCCCGAACCTAGACAATCTAACCTTGAATTTGCATTGCATTGTGGGAATTTCGATCTTTATCCCTTCCTTTGGACAAATCAAAGTTCGGTTGCAAAATGAATAACGATTCAAACTAATCAATAGTTTGGTATCCAAATTTCACCGCGACACCTGCTTCATTGCTAAGACCTCAAAGTCCCGGCGTAGACGATTGAGCTGAGCTCTCTTCACTCGAGCATTGCCTTGACACTTCAACTTCATGGAATCCCATAGCTGTTTAGATGTCACCTTCTGCGTGATTGTCTTCAGAATTGACTTGTCAAGCGACTGAAACAAGTAATTCTTAGCCTTCAAATCCTTCAGCTTCATCTCGTCCATGTTCTTTATTTGCACCGTCGTCATCCCATCCCTACTTGTGGGCTCTGTGTAGCCTGATTTGACAGCAACCCAATATTCCTTAGATCGAAGAAGATTCTCCATGACCATGCTCCAATGTTCGTAGTCGCCGTCGAACTTCAGAATAGAGGTTGTTGCAAAGTTTGCTTCTGAACCCATCTCTCAGGTAACCGGCTCTAGATACCAGATTGTTAGATGCAATAAGAATTCAATAGAAAACAACTAACAGTACTGGGAATGACTTGTTTATTCTTTGTGAAATGCAGTAAAATAAATAGGAAACAAAAACGAACGTGCAGTAGCAAGTTACAATCCACTTCTAGCTAGAAATAAGGAAACAAACTTCACTTAATTAATTCAACAAACTATCCTAAAAACTAGGTCTCTTATTTGACTAAATACTTATCACAAAGACACAATCAAAGCATAATATCTCTCTTTATCATGGATTTAATTGATATAACACTATAAGAGCATACTCACACGTATTGCAGAAAAGAGGAAGATCAGTACACGCACGAGAAACCATCTGAAGCATCACAAATAGAACCACAGAAAAAGTACAACAGTTATTACAATATTAAAAATACACCTAATCACTTGATTTGAAAAGAATCGCCATTGAAGCATACACACGGTTTTGAAAGCGGAAACACACCAAGACACAAATTGAAGAGAAAAAGTCACAAACACGGAGAATACATAGACAAGCAACACATGATTTGAAAGGAGATACATAAAGAAATCAGCGAACAACATCAACAACATATGCAGAGCACTAAGAGCAGCAGAGGATAGGAATCAATATCTGGAAATCGTTACGCCGAAATTCTTTGAACGTATGTGTTAACACGATCCTTATGCTTTAATTTGCGAAACTCAATTGTAAGCTTGTAGTATTTCAATTTTACATTTTCGATTCAAAGCTTTGCGATTCTGATTACGAGTTAGAAGGGGCGACGTCACGAAGTTCCCTCCGCCGCCGCCGACTTACATGCATGGCGCGACGAAGTCTCCTTATCCGGCGGGATGGTGCACGAAGGAGAAAAGAGATGCGAGGGAGCCATTGCGTTTGGTTTGTTGTGTGAACAAGAAATGAAAAAAAAAGATATATATATATATATATATATATATATATATATATATATATATATATATATATATATATATATATATATATATATATATATATATATATATATATATATATATATATATATATATATATATATATATATATATATATATATATATATATATATATATATATATATATATAGAGAGAGAGAGAGAGAGAGAGAGAGAGAGAGAGAGAGAGAGAGCTTTCGCGTGAGAAGAAAGTGAATTGGGAATAGTGAGATGAGAGTCACGAGAGAAAGAACAAGAGTGTGAGGATGTTGATTAATTGTGATTGTCAGGCTAGTACTTGTCCCCTTGTGGATTTGGGTGGGCTCAAAGGAGACCCAACCCTTTAGTTGTTTTTTTTATCAAGTCATTTTTTTAGGAGATGGGTTTGGATGCTAATCCAGTAGACTTTTTTTTCACATCATCAGCTCCTCTCTTGCACCCTAGCTTTTCTAGTTTTTATTTTTCATTTAAATTCTATAAATTTATAATATGGTGTGGTTAATGTTAATTAGGATTATTAATTGAAAACATGATTAATTTTGGTTTATTTTCTTAGGTATTAATTCTATTTAGATTTTGATTTTGATTAAAATTTGACATTATTTCTTGATTAAATACTTAATGTTAATCTTGAAAAGCTTTGGTCTTGATGTCAATCGATTTGGAACTAGATTATGATTTGACTCTAATTATTTTTCTTGGCTAATTTTTCATAAATTTCCTTATTGATTTTCGCCTTGTTCTTGACACATATGATTGAGGATCGCTTTTGGTACTTGATGTTATTGGTTGTTTGCTTTGGACTACCAAGGTACCTTAGGATGTTCTTGGTTCAATTCAATCCCCAATTGATCGAATTAAGATAGACTTTAGGATCATTCTCTGGAATAGACATTAGGATCTTTCCCTTCAATCTTAACCCTAGGTCCTTATCATTAGGTTAATTTCCCTTTATCTTTTTTATTAAAATAAAAAAACATAAAAAATATCTTAACTAAATATGATATGCCTCACACACCCAATTGAGCCCTTTTTAAACACCCTATAAGTCGGTTGTCTTTTGCAATCACCATCAACCAAACACAAATCCTTGATCCAATGTCAAGTGGTTTCTTTCCTCATAAGTTGGTTGCCTGTGGCAATCGCCATTACGCAAATTCAAACCTTTATGAACATCGAATATTTTTCGTAAATAAAAAATCAAGATATTTAATCACGATTAAACATTTTTTGAAATAAAGGAAGGGGTTTTAAGTCTTCAAAATTTCTCCTCAATTGTGTGGATACGAGATGTCTTTCTCGGGTTCAAGCAACTGTCACCTAAAAAAAATTTCCTTCCGATCAAACTCAAATTATTTTCATAATCACTCGAACGAAATAGAAAGGGAATGAATTCTTCCATTTTTCTTCTCGAGTGCACAGGGTACGATGAGTCTTCGTCGTTGTTCAACACACTCGTCGCTCTTAAAACAACTAATCATATCTTAAACATTATTTCAATAAAGATGAAACAGAGGGGTGTGGAGTATTCCACTCCCCTCTTTCAATTATTTGGGTATGAGATGTCTTTCTTGCGTTCAAGCAATTGACATCTATAAAACACACTAACAAACCGTAGAGCCGAACTACAATTACTCTGACTTTCCCATTGCACGAGGGAATACGTAGACACAAGGGCCCCAATCCTTGGCGAGCACCCTAATAATAAAATCAACCATTTCCCTTTAAACCTTAGATAAAATCCTTTAGCAAACCCTCTTTTTTTTTGTGAAGAAGACAAATAAGCATAACTTACACATTTAATCACAAATTAATCTAAGAGGTTCTCCTTGAGTACAACAGACGTGAAAGGGTGCTAATACCTTCCTCTTGCGTAACTGAATCCTGAACCTAAGATATGGTTGCGATGACCATTTTCCATTTTTAAAAAAGCTTTTCTCGATATATTCCTATTCCTTCATTGGAATTAATTAAAATTCGGTGGCGAATCTGTTCGAACGAATTTTTCCATGTCCATCATGAGGATCGTACTTTTAGAGGTATGATACGATGCATACTCGATGTTGTTGTTATTGTTGATCTTGTTATTATTCCATATTGATGTAAGTGTGAAAATGATTCTTTTTCTGCTCGGCCATTTTTCTTTATTCCTTATTGATTCTTTAGTTTGAATCTTCAGCTACTTAAATAGCATATATAAAAGAGTAGCCATTGGAAGAGATAACTTGCACACGTGTCTTTGTTAATTCATAGTAATAAGAGTCGTTAAAGATAGATATACAAAAAGATATTTATCCATTGTGTAACTTGCTTAACCATAACGTCTTTCTTTTGAGTTGTACTATAGAAAGACTCTAGCTGGCAAACTGATTTAACAATGTAGCTTGCTTTATCTAGTATAGATCACTTAGCTTTGTCTCTGGTTATGAATGATCATCAGAAGTTGATACGTTCAATGAGTGTAAAGATAGCATATTGATCTTATAATGCTAATACATCCAGCTTCAGAGTCTATGCAATCATATATCATTAGGCTTCACTTAAGAATGTCCTTCAGTTCTACATCATCAGAAGCCAAGAATTCAGCTTCTCTCAAATGCATTCTCTTAAAATATTTTAAATATATTCTGTTTAAGCTTTGGAACCTTCATACTTAGAACACATAAACACATATTAGATAACACCATTGTTCTTTCAATATTTTGTTATCATCAAAACATAAAGTATATATGTCATGAACTAATCTTGTTCTAACATGGTGTTGTTTGCTTGCACTAATTGTCTACTTTACTTTAATTTGCAGGCACAATGGCTGATATACATAATATATCGAGGCGTGAGAGGGTTGCAGAACACACACCATTGCAGAAGGAGAAGAGTTAACAGGTTTTAGAGGCTCCTGGTCCCTTTGGCCATCTAGAGCCATCTACTTCTAGGGCTCACGCTTTTCCTCATGCTTCTCCATCTTCTTCGGAGACATGTTTCACCTACCGACCCATCACTCCCTTCATCCTCTCGTAGACCCAAGTTTCACCTATTTAGGTGCCTGAGTTACCCGAGTCACCATTGGTACTGGAGGAACCATAGTGTTTACTAGTATTTTTGGTAAATAATCACGAGTTTGAAAGTCTATGAGATTAACTTGAAAAGTCTCCAAAGCAATTTGTGAAAATAATAAATAAAGTCAAGTTGTGATAAATGATAAGGTAAAATACAGAGAATAAAATTAAACAAATCAAAAGAAAAAGTACACGTTCTGTTTAAGGAAACAAAAAGACTAAAAAAGTGTGGACGCAGATGCATACATGTTTCTCCCCCAACTGTTTTGCTCTTTGACTCGGGTACTCTATTGGTATGGAAAGTATGTATGAAATTTTGCGACCCCTAATCCCATGTATGAGTATGCTATTTATTCTATTTAAAAAGTAATCTTCGACGACGGTTAAGACCAGTACGGGACTGCTGCGTTTGCTTGACGTTCACCCTTCAAGTTCTCACTAGCCTATTTGCGTGTCTTCCAAGCTATATAGGAATAACAGAAGTGCATTGAACCCATACCACAAACATATTCATATCTCTTAAATTTTACATTTAATAAACATGTACCTTTGAGTAATGCATATTATGTGAAAAGAATTCACACTATTATTGAGTGATTAAATGTTGTATATTTTTTTATTAAAGTATGTCTTTATCTAACTAGAGGCAGATCCATCTACAGGGCAATGGGGGCTTTAGCTCCCAAAAAATAAAATGAAACCTTCTTTTTTCGTTTAAAATGAAACCTTCTTTTATTTACTATATATTTTGACAACACTTATCCCTATTAAATTGAGTAGGTTCACTAACTTATTTTTATTGCCTTAGAGCATGTAAATTAAAGGGATAAACTAAGATACTTTTTATAGATTTAAAGTGATTTGTAAGATTTAAAAAATTTATAGTTGATTTGAATTGTTTTTAATTTAATAATAGTTGTTTGTAAAATACTAAAATTTGATCCCACATTTTATATTTTTTATATTTTTTATTTATAATTATTTTTTATTCAAGTTATCATTAATTTAAAATGCATAAAATATTGATATTTTAATAATATAAAATAATAATCAAAGCCATTAAAATTTGATAGTGTGCGTTGGTTATATAGCTGCCGAAAACTAATTGTTAGTTCACCTACTATCATGTCATTTTTATTCCAACGCAAATTGTTTATAGCTATCGTTACTATTAAAGAATTTAATACTACAAACCTGTACTAAAGATGTCTTAGTTATCATAATTTTTTTTTTTAAGTTTTCAACTTTTCGCTATCCCAATTTTCATTTTTTAGATTTATTTTTTCTCTTTCCTATTTAATGAGTCATCTATTTAATTTTTCATACCGATTAAGAAAAAGATCAAAATAATATTTTTACTAAAATATTTTTGTTATATATTAAAAATAATAAAAATAATATTAATTTGAGGATAAAGTTAAAAAAGATATGTTAAAAATTAAAAATAAATTATTTATTTTAAAATACTAATTTATTCAAATTGAGTTACTCATTGTAAATAGAAAGGAGGACTTCTTTTTAATATTTAAAGACTGTTTTTTTTTAACATCTAGTTTAACATCAACTAATTTTTATTTACAAGTGTATTCATTCTCAACTAATATTTAAAAATATTATTCTCTATTTTAATTTTTTTTATTAACAATTATAAACTTATAAAATAAAATTTTAATTTAGTGTTTTATTTCCAAAAATGGTATTAAATAATTAATTAACTTTGTCATAAAAATAAATCAAGTGTATACTACTCAACTCTATGTCTCTATTCCTTATTATTATTATTTATTATTATTATTATTATTATTAACACTCATAAAAAAAAATTAAAAAAATGTCACATGTCATATAGAACGAAGCCTCAATTCCTTCTACATTCTTTGGTTGTGGTTCCTTGTTTATATTATTTTCCTATGTCCTAAGTTTTTTTTATGAGAGTAAACCCCTCATTTTCTTCCCTGAATCTCTCCCATCTTCATCATAAGGTGCATGTACCTTTAAAACAAAAGTATCTATTTTTGTATTAGAAAATGGAAGGAATTAGTGTTTTGAAGAAAAGTTCTAAATAAAGACGATCTTTATCATGTTATCCATAAGATTCTTTTTAGAGAAAGTCTTATGTCAAAGCCAAACATGCTCAGGTATGGTATCTATACCCTTTCAAATATTTCATTTTTGATTTTGATTATTCCTCCATAATTGAAATTATCTGCATCATTATGTCTTAGAAAATTGCACCATTCATAATTCTATCTTGTATTTTAGTGATTAGGTGTATTTTTCACTTTATTTTTAATTATTGACTATATATGTTTATGTATTTTTTTTATAGATTAAGGACTAATATTGAGTAATAAATGAATGTGTGTGAATTCATTTGATGGATAAAGATTTAGAAGTAACTATAGTGTACTTTTGGAAGGCATTAATGTCGGAAACAAAGTGGACAGTGCTATAAAGGATATGGCTGTTGTGATGAAGCAATTAGATAGAACTGAAGAAGCTATTGAGGCCATCAAATTTTTTAGAGGTCTTTGCTCCAAACATTCTCAAGAATCACTTAACAATGTTCTTCTTCATCTTTACATGGTATTTTCATATAATATTTCATATCTACCATACTTTTTGTAGAGCAACTAGCAAGTAAACTCTGATTTTAGAGGAATACAGACACATAAAAAGAAGACATTGATGGTCTGATACAAGTAATAACTTTAATTAATGTGTTATAGTAATTTACTAGAGCAAAGACCTAAAACAGGACATTAATAACACACTGATGGTCATTGATAACACACTGATGGGGAAACACAAATAACAAAGTGTCATAGTAATTTATCAGAACATAAAATGACAAAACATTGATAGTCTGACAATTTAATAATTTTAGTCAGTACTATTTATCATATCCCACACAAAATATTTATGATATTACACAAATAATAGTTTCAATTAATATCTATAAGGATTATTTATAATAAGTGTGTATTTAGAATTTTTTTTAGAATAACCAGATATTAAAGTTTATTTACCAATATAATGCATATTTGAAATAAATGTCTAAAGTACAAATCAACATTCAGTCGCCATTCCAATTGGCGAAAACTTGTAAATTGAAAAATCAAAAAAACCAATTCGCCACATCAATTGGCGAAAATAAAAAAAGCAATTCGCCATCCCAATTGGCGAATGTGTGGTTTGTGTTTTCAGATTAGGGTTTCCACGTGTGCATTGTTAAAAATAATTATTAATCTCAAATTATTAAACTTTAAATAAATTAATAAATAAACTTTAAATAAATAGTAATTAATAAACTATTTTAAATTAGTTATATTTTATAAACTTTAAATAATTATTAATTAATAAACTTTAAATAAATAGGTTTAAAGTTAAAATTAATTTTTAATTAATAAATTTTAAGTAATTAGGTTCAAATAAAAATAATCTCAAATTAATTAAATAAATTTATGTTGATCTAATAGTTGAGTGTTCATTGAAGTTTAGATTTTAAACCAAATTAAATAAATTTATGTTGATCTCAAATTAATTTTTAATTTTAAAACATAAAATTTGAGTGTTCACTGAAGTTTAATTAATGTAAATTTTTTAAGGGTGTTTAAGTCATATCATATGGGGTACGTACCATTTTTTTTACTATAAATACGACTGCAACACACAAGTATGTTTTCACAACTTTGTATCCCAAAAGACTAAAGCTTTAGTGCATTTTGAGTTGAGTGGAGCCTAGAATGTCTGCATTTCTAAATCAACATTCATCGTCGTCGTCATCAGCATCGGAGGAACCTTTTCCAACGTTCGATCTAATGAAAAGAAATGCCCTAGTTGTGTTTTCACCAACAAAGGCTCCGATGAAGGTGCTCCTCTGGAATACGCAGACGTTGGAGCACTTGCACAGGGAACTGAACCGCTGGCTAGAAGGAGATATTGGTCCAGGAGAAAAGATTAGGAAAATCGAGAGGCTGGTCGAGGAGACCGGGAGAAACAGAGTGACTCGTGAATGGAGAAAAGTGGAAAATGATGTCGGTGTCCTTGTGATGATGTTGACACCCAAGAAGATAAAGTTGATGGTCGTGATATCGTAGACGCTTTGGTGCAGTGTTATGTTTTAAGTCTTTACGTTGTTGTTATGTTTGTTTAACTTATGTTGCCTCCGCGTAGTGTTCCGTTGTCATGTTGTTGTTGTGTCAGATAACTATGGTTTTAATTGATTGAAACTTGGTATTATTCGAAAGAAATTTGCTATTAATCTTATAAAAGTTGCTATTAATCGAATGGAATTTGATATTGATTTAACGGGACAAGACTACACATGAAACTATGATATGCTGCTTAATCCTACGTTAGGACATTTTGTTCGATTGTGTCCTGGTTGCCGACACGAACTACACATTCTCACCAGCTTGTCTGCGATATCCATCTCAGTTCGAATGCGCGTGCTGTTAGGCCGACCCTTCTTCTGTTTGCGCATCAGGTCATTATGCCAGACAATTTCGCCTTCGTATTGAGGCCAATAGTCTTCCTTTGCCACCACTTGAAAGCTGCATGTGTAGACATTGCATAGACTAATGACTTGGTGAACTGCAGAAAGAAGGTTGGTTGGGTCCTGGAGCAACTTGGAACATGCTGCTATGACATGAGAGCACGGCATACGGAATGCTTGGAACTTTCCACAATCACACCAGCTCTTATCCAATTTAACACGGTAACATCCTTCCTTCGTTGTGATCCATAGACTCAGAAACACTGAACCAACCAGTTGTACGGTCAAAGATGGTGACCACGTGTTTGTTGGCTTTGGCAGCTTCCTCTTTCATGAATTTCATTGAAGTATCGCTGTACAGCTGGCCCGATTGTAATACCGAACTCCACTTCGTACGTCTGCTATCAAAGAGTGATCCTAGCCTGAAATAGGTTGCCTTCACCAAGGCAGTTATTGGGAGGTTTCGGATTCCCTTGAAAACAGAATTCATTGACTCTACGAGGTTAGTTGTCATATGGCCCCACCGCACCCCATTGTCGTATGCCTGCGTCTATTTCTCCCTATCAATGCTATCAATCCATCTTAATGCATCCGCGTTGTTCAGTCTGATCTCGTCACGGTAGTATCTGAATGTGGGTTCAGTTAGTGCATATCCCGCGTTCACAACCTTCTTTCGCAGCGTCCTGTCCTTGATTCCCCACATGAAATTTTGGGCAATATGCCTTATGCAATAGACGTGCGTCGAGGGAGGATCCTGCCAACCATTGTCATGGTTGTTGTATGCACTCTCGATGGATGGGTGTCGATCGGAGATCAAACATAAGTTAGGTTGTGGAGACACGTAAGAGTGGAGGTTTTTTAAGAAAAAACTCCATCCCCCAGCAGTCTCCCCTTCTACTATGGCGAAGGCTATTGGAAAAATGATGTTGTTCCCGTCCTGTGCCACAACCATGAGAAGTGTGCCCTTATATTTCCCGTATAACCATGTTCCGTCAATTTGAATTATAGGTTTACAAAATGCAAACCCTTTGATGCATGGTTCGAACGCCCAGAAGACTCTGTGGAAAATTCCATTTCCACCAACACAAGTCCCGTCCGGTGTACAAGCAGGCATCGTCTCCAATATTGCAACAGTTCCTAGAGAGTAGTGTTTAAGAGCCACCGGGAATTTAGGAAGTTCCTTGTACGACTCATCCCAATTTCCAGACACCCTTTCAACTGCCTTAGTTCTTGCATTCCAGGCTTTTCGGTACGAAGGAGTGTAGTTGTACCTTTGTACCATATGTGCAATTATGGTACTCACCTTCAAAGACGGGTTGTCGCTAACGATTGACAGAATCTCATCACAAATCAATTTAGAGCTGAGTTTGCGATGGTTTTGCATCGGATTCGACATTATACAACTGTGGGACGGACCCATTGACCCTATCTTCCAAGAATCGCTTATCTTCCTGAAAGATGTTGTTAATCGGAACGGGCACTCGTCGTTACGACAGTAGATCGTATACCGCGTAGGATTTGTCCGATCGACTCTGTAGTCGGCTGACAACTCCATGTGAAATTGTTTGATAGCCCGGACACAATCTTCTTTCGTACGAAACTCGTCACCCTCTTTTAGTTGCCCCTCTGTTGTGTAGTTGGGGTTGTAGAAAACATCTGTCGAGGGTTCATCATCACCTAAGGCGATAGTAGTCATGTGTTGAGGAGGACAATAGACATTGCCAGGTTGAACTTCAACCTCCGGATTGTTCACCATCTCGTTAACAGTGACTTCAGTTGCTTCTTCTTCTTCGTCAACGACATTGACTTCAGGGTGTTCATCTTCCTCATCACAAAAAACTTGGGACGAATCAAGTTGCTGAGACAGTTGTTGTTGCTGTAACGTAACATATAACACGATATCTGAGAACCCAGAATACTCGTGACTGTGGAACATGTTACGCACATCTTCATCGTCTCACACCTTTAAAGGGAAAAACTTGCATGAATCAGGTCCGCCAAAAAATACTGGGTTTTTGTATATTATTTGCCCAACTAGACCACATTGCAGTTTTTTTTTTCTATTCTTGACTTCAGGTGTAAAAAATTAGACCTTGTGTCAATTAAAAACTTTGTAACTTCCGTGTTTCTGAAATTGTATCCCGACACTTCACATTCGAAAACTTCACCGTTTAGATGAGCGGAAATCATATACTGTGGTGTTTGAGACATAGCAAAAATTGTGGTGTTTGAGTGTTTGAGTGTTTGGGTGTTTGAGTGTTTGAGTGTTTGCGTGTTTGAGTGTTTGAGTGTTTGAGTGTTTGAGTGTCTGAGTGGTTGAGGTTCTGAGTGTTTAACGTGTTTGAGTTTAAAGAGTTTAAAGGCTTTATAACATGGGCTGAGTGTTTTCTTGTTTAAAGACTTGAAAGATTTTTTTTACATGTATCAGTAAATGAATCTGTAATTTTCACATGTGACCCTGCGAATCAATGACCATGCATCAGGACTCTTTTTGCATACACCAGGACACTTGTCACGCATGCTTCACAATTAATGACATGCATCAGGACTTGAACAGGACACTTGATAAGACGTGACAATGCCAAGTTCTGCGTTCACATGTGATACCGCATCAGGAATCTCTGCCTTTCACTTCTCACGCATGCTCCACAATTAATGACATGCATCAGGACTTGAACATGACACTTGATAAGACGTGACAATGCCAAGTTCTGCGTTCACATGTGATATCGCATCAGGAATCTCTGCCTTTCACTTATCACGCATGCCTCACATTCAATGACACGCATCAGGAATCAATGACATGCATCAGGATACTATTCATCCTTAATTAAGAAAAAACAATATGTCCTTAATTAAGAAAAAACAATATATGAAAAAATCATCCATCAGAACCTATCAGAACCTATCATCCATAAAAAAAACAATATGTCCTTAATTAAGAAAAAAACACAATATGAAAAATTCACACTACGCAATCAATGACATGCAGCCTGTTTGATTAGACGAGACAATGAAGGAATCTCATTTTCACATGTGTTCCTGCATGCCTACATTGACCATGCAGGCCTACGAGACTCTCTTTCTGCATGCATCAGGACTTGATAAGACGGGACACTGCATCCACCATGCTTGATTAGACGAGACACTGCATAAAAAAGACTCAGCATCCAACATGCATTTACACATCACATGCTTCATGACACTAGTCCAGAAATGCATCTACACAACACATCCATCACGACACTAGTCCAACATGCATTTACACAACACATGCTTCAAGTCACTCGTGGAATATAAATATAGGGTCTTTACCCATCAAATTATACTCACACATAAACCCTCCTTTCCTACTCTCAACCCTCAGCTCTCAACTCTCAACTTCTCAACTCTCAACCTCTTAAACTCTCAACACTCAACCTCTTAAACTCTCAACTCTCAACCTCTTAAACTCTCAAATCTCGCAAACTCTCAACATTCCAAACGACAATGTCTCTACTCACCATGGGTGACGCTCATAGAGGGACGGATGAAAACATCGCCGCGTTTGTAAGTCTTTTGTTATTGTCTATGTTTACAATTTTGTCTAAAAAAACGTTAGTACTTTTACTTCTTCTCTAACGTAACATTCATTATTCTGCAGGATGTATCAAGGTTTCGATGTTGTGTGCATGATTACATACCACACGACCCGCTCATTACGAACTACCTTACTCAATATGGGTTTGGTGATTTGATCGAAATCAAATCTTACTCCCTCGACATGAAATTTATTATAGCGTTGTTAGAACGCTGGAGACCAGAGACACATACATTTCACCTACCTTTTGGTGAGTGTACTGTGACTCTTCAGGACGTTTACATGTTGCTCAGCCTACACATCGATGGTAAGGCCGTCAACGGAAAAGTTGGTGTCCCTGACCAACTTTGCGAAGATTTATTGGGCGCCCCTCTTTGTACGGACGGACCTCAGGCGGAAAGTGAGGGCCGCCCGAGGGGTTAGGGAATAAATTTAAAATACCTTAAATGCTATATTATGATTTCAATTATATATGATGAATAGATAAACCCCGCATTGCTAGGGGGTGTCCCTGAATTGTTATGTAATGAACATCTTTTGAATTATTCAATGAGACCTTGCTTTCTTACATTAATATTTTGTTATGCAAATTATTTAATATTTTTCAATCGTACAAATTTGGAACAATTTACGATTAAGGATTTGGCCTGAAAAACCAATCTATTATTTTGCATAATACATTACGGTAGATATAGTCTAGGAATAGGGATATCCTGTAATGATTGATAAAAACCTTGTCAGAACTATTGCTTGATGTCCTTCCTTGACTGCTAAGGAATTAGGGTCAAGGAAGAATCTCAAAGGTTTTTCGGTTAAGGAATTTAAGAAAAATACTACTGAGTTTCAATAAAAATTAAGGTTTTGAGGCATGTCTCGTTGATAGTGAGTTAGAGTTCTTATTGAGCAATTCATACACCTCTCCTAGCATATTTTCTCATATTTGTTAAAATAATTTGATTATTCTGCTTATTTCTGTTGCACCCCTAAATTTGACCAACCGGTTCCCATCTCTGGTTTATGTTTCAACGCATTTTGCATTCGCATTCGCATACTGCATGCAGCGCATTTTTCTCAGTCAGATTGATTTTATTGGGATTACAGCCCCTGGCGTTTCAGGCAGTTCAGGCCGGTTTGAATAAGTGTCTTTTGAGAATTGGTGCTTGTTCCCTGTGTTTTCAAGCCATCTCGGTGCCCGGGTTTCGCTATGGTTGCGCAATTGTTCTCTAATCGATTTAATCGGCTTCCTGGCATTTTTAGGATTTTCTCTTATATTTTCTAGATTTTTAATGCCTTTTAATAGTTTTTAATAGATTTACTTGATTTTTTAGATATTAAGTAGGTTAACATTTTTTTAATAGAAGTAAATAGATTTTTTAGATTTTTAAATAGATATTCTCTTTTTTTTAATAGTTTTAATAGAGTTTTAGCATTTTAGATATTAGTTTTTCTTATTAAATAGAATAGTTTAATATAGATTTTAAATAGTCTTTTTTAGTTTTTTTAAATAGTTTTATGATATAGTTTTTAAAAAAAAAGGGAGGGTAATAACGTGGGATTTTAGTGATAAGAGATTTTTGATATAGAATTTAATAGGTTTATTATTTTTTTTCTAGATTTTAATAGAATTTTTAATTGATTTTATAGATTTAATATAGGATTTAGATAGTTTCTTTTTTAGATATTAAATAAATATTTTTCTGTTTTTTAATAGGTTAATTAGAGTTAATTGTGTTTTGTTAATTAGGTTTAATTAGAAGTTTTGTTTAGGGTTTACAATTAATTTCGTTTAGTTTTAATTAGGGTTTAATTAGGTAGGTCATTAATAGAGTCTTTAGTTTAATGCAGAGCTAATCAAATCATTAGCATTTAATTAAGTCTTAATCAGAGTCTTAGTCTTAATGGGCCAGATGTGCATTTTCGTGGGCCCAGTCAGGTCCAAGATTCATTGTTGCCACTTGTCATATAAAGGGGCCTGCCACGCGTGGCTTTTCTCTTTCCTCCACCTCATCTCTGACTCTCACACCACTCACAGCTCTCTGCCACCTCTATCCCTCTCTCCCACGTGTTACTCTCTCTTTCTCCCTTAGTGCCACCCGTCATCTTCTGAACCCACCACCACCACCCCTCAGTGCATGATCGCCACGTGGAATCCACTCCCAACTCCTCACCACCGGCCATGCAGCCGCCGTCCCCAACGCCCTAACCATCGTCGGAGCTTGTAACGCTCGCCGGAAAACCAAATCACCACCGGAAACTGCAGATTTTACCAGAAATCCTCAAGAACTCATCCAGTCTTCATTTGCTTCTCTTCAAAGACCTCGCCGGAGAATTCATCGGAACCACCGTGTGTCTCCAGAAATCTTCAAACGACCAAGAACTTCATCAGTACTCGTCATCTTTTTTCCAGAATTGTCAGAAATCCTTCCGATCTTCACCTGGATCTTCTTCGTTCATCAATATCTCCAGATTGCCGCAGTTCAAGAACATTCGTTACGTTCTTCGTCCGTTCAAGATTTTTCTTCAGATTCCTCAAAGAACTTCGTCAAGCCATCTCATCGCGTGTCAAGATCCTCAGATTTTTGGATCGTCTTTGCTCACTGTTAGTTTCGTTGATCCTTGTCTATTCATCAGGTAACAACACCATCGCCGCCGTGGATTTTAAAGCATCAAAGATTCTCCAGAAGACGATCCGTTGAGTTCTTCGTAGACTTCGTCGAGCTTCATCAAATCTCTAGATTCCTCATCACAGCCGTCGCATTCTCCAGGTTCTTTCTCTAAACGTGTTACACCTTCATAGCTCGTTTGTTAACTGGAGAGTTAGATTTGAGTGGTAGATCTTGAAATGATTAGGTTAAGAAATCTAATGAGAGTTTGAATGGGAGAGTTTTGTGAAAAGAGATTAGGTTAGGGAGAGTTATTCTGAGAGATTGATTGGTTAGCTTGTGATAGATGGATTGATGAACATTTTTATGGTGAGGGAGTGTGAACGAAAGTGGTTTGTGGTTTGTGTCTGAGGAGTTTCAGTGAGAGAGAGGTTGGAGAGAATGGCGAGCGGCGCTTAGGGTTTGGGGGAGGATGATGAACAGTGGAGAAGAGTGTAGTGACTTAGTTTTTTTGTGTGCTGATAGAGGTGAGATTGGATTCGGGCCTTAGGCCCATTATGCTTTGCAAAGCGTCTCCCCCGTTTCCCCATTGAACCCCCTCTCTGTTGGTTTTTCATTTTGGGCCATAGGCCAGAATTGCTAATCGCACCCCCAATTGGAGGCCCATTGAGAAAATAAGGCGAAACTCTTGCTATTCGCCACCCGTTTTTTCCTTTTTCCTTGATTTTTTTCAATGTTTTTCTGAATAAGTAATGGGCTTAGTGCGCCTGATATTGGCACCCCCCTGAGCCCAATTCATGTCTGAACTAGATAAATTGCTATTTACCACGTCTGTCTTTCATTTTTAATTGATTTTCATTTTATTTCATGTTTGCATATAGGTTAGCAAATAATTCACAATAAATTGAAAAATGATCATTTTAGGATGAGATTTTTTTCCCTAGTTTCCTTAGGACCTCTAGAAAATTGTGAAATAATAAAAATATTAATTTCATGAATTTTATATTTTTGGCATATTTTACAATATTACTACTTTTATTTTACATTTGTTTAGTACTTGATTTTTCGGAATTTAGTATGAGAGTTTGGTGCATGATTTTTGATTGATTCTTGTGAGTTTGATTAGATTAGGGAAGCATGTACCCTTAGGAATTTTGTCATATTTTTGTGACTAAAACTTAGGGTAATTTGAGAGATAGATAGGAGAGGTATCAGAATTAGGGTTTCACAACACTTAGGTGTAGTTTAGGGCATAGTTTTGGGGTTTTAAAATTGATTTAGGCCTTGGGGTTTATAAGGGGTATAGGGTATATAGTTAGGGTCCCTTAGAAATTAATTTAGTATTTTATAGTGAGTTTTACTATTTTTACTTGATTTTTGCAATTTGGTTGATATTGGTGTGTTTCCCACTTGGGATGTTGCTTTGTTTGTTGGATTTTGGGCATTTCTATTGGGCTTGGGGCTTGAGTTTTGCTTGTTGGAGCTAATGAAGATCTTGGATGATGATTGAAGACAAGGGATAGAGCTTGATGCATGAAGATTCCTTTCCTGGTAGATGGTTTTTGAAGACTTAGGAAATAGGAGAAATAAGGAGAACCTTAGATTAGAATGATTTCTTCTTACAAACATATAAAGCATCTTGTGCTTCTATTCCTCCCTATGACAAAAAGTCCTTCTAAGATATTCATATCCCTCCTTTGGAGGGATAAGTGGCTTATTCTGGAAGTAGAACTTTGAGGGAATCTTTCCCTTATAATGTTAAACACTTATAGGCTTCCTTTGGTTGTCAATGAGCTATTTAACATTTCAACTTAATCTGTTAAGTGATTCTCTCCTGTGAATGCTTGCTTTGAAGATGTAAGAAGTGCATTGAAGATTGGTGAAGATGAAGCTTGTGCTTGTATTGCTTGTATTGCTGCATCTCATGCATTTTACTGTTTACTGTATATATGCTGTTTCTTTTCTGTTTATCCCCTAGGATCTCTGTTTTTCTCTGGGCAAGAGAGAAATATGACAGACATTAGGTGTTAACCCATGCATGACAACATTAGGGTAGTTTTGATTCCCATTTCAAACCATAGGTTTTTAGAGTTCTTTCTCTTCTATCTCAAAATCATTCAAAACACAGTAATAAGGTTAATCGATGTCGTACACTACGAGCCTTAAGCTATTTGAGAAAGGGTTGCTGGAGAGTTTCTTTCCAGTAGTCTGGCTGCTTAGTGTGGTACCCTTTGGGTGACACGCGACGTAGTCAATCTCAAGTCATAGTCTCTAGTGCGTCAGAGATTGCAAACATCATAAAAACAGTTCTTGCGTAAAAGACTGAAAACAAACGTCAAAGTGTCATTTTTGTCCGCTTGGACCCGTAATCAAAAGAAAACTTTTTCAGAAGGATAAAAGATAAACAGACAAATCTGTGTCTTCCGTAGCCCGAACTACGTTTGCTCTGATCTTTCATGTTGTATGAAAGTACGTAGGCATAGGATGCCGTATCCTAGCGAGCAACCTTCCCCTTCATTCGTAGTTAGGCGAACTACGTTGACTCTGATTTCTCTTTCCAGACGGGAATATGTAGGCATAAAGTACGATACTTTGCCGAGTCATTTTATTTTCTTTTAACCCCAGACCTGTAGAATAGACAGAATAACAATCCGTACTAGAAAACAAGCGTGGATCCCGTCGAGTACGACGGACGTGAGGGGTGCTAATACCTTCCCCTTGCGTAACCGACTCCCGAATCCAGGATTTGGTTGCGATGACCATTCCTTTCCCGTGTTTGCGTGAGGTTTACTTCGAGCGTTTCCTTTCCCTTCTTTGGGATAAATAACGCACGGTGGCGAATCTTCTGTTCAGCCGGCGCCGATTTTCGCAGTAGGGACAGCTGGCGACTCTGCTGGGGACTCCAACGGTTCCCTACGCGAGTCAATCCTAGCGCTTGTTTTCCCGTCGTAGACTTTGTATGGATTTACGTTTCTGCATTTACATTCAGCATTATATTATTGTGATTATTGCTGTGGGTATGAGGGGGTTCTATGACTGAGAGATAAGCCGGACCTGGGCTTGAGTGCACCTAGATTTAGTTGTGGAAAGTAGTGGGCGCGTGCATGCTTTGCATGTACTAGTGTCCTGCAAAATCCATGCTCGGACAAGGTTCTTCTAGTTGACTTCTTTTTCAACCCTTTGGGTTGAGGGGGTTGTTGGTTAGTTGGATTGTCGACTCCGGGGACCGATCATTTGGAAGTTGGCTAAGTGAGGCCTCTTCAGGACATGATGATGCCACACCTTCTGGGTATCGTATCATCAGTCTTGAAAGTCTGTGACGCCGACGACCGCATAGGATGTCGTACCTTGTGTCAGTTATTAGGACACCTACCTGTGAGAGGGGTGGGGCATGCAGGTAACTTGACCTCCAAATTACCGGTTTTTTTGATTGAGGTTCAGTGGTGTTTGAGGACAGTGTTATGGGTCTGTTGAGACCAGGTTTTGAGCAGCTTGTGGGTCTATTTGAGATCAGCATAGTGGATTGGGCTTCTCAGCCATGTGCATTTGATCCCTGTTGCATACTGCATTGTTGCATACTGCATTGTTGCATACTGCATTGTTGCATACTCATTCTGTATATCATTAACGTGTGTCTGTGCTGCAGGTGCATTTTCATACCTCTGATTCTAGTTGCTCGGATTTCTGTCTGCTGATATTATGGATACCCTAAAGAAGACTGTTGTGTACAGGTTACCTACTCCAGATGTCTCTGCGTTGCTTGGTTTGATATCTTTAGCTGATGAGGATGTGAGGAGAAGCTTCCGGAAGAGCTATGGGAAGTTACTTAGATTGGTTTATAAACCATCCATGTATGAGCGCAACAGATTGTACGCGCTGATGCAGTTCTATGATCCTCCGCTGAGGTGTTTTACTTTCCCTGACTTCATTCTGGCTCCGACTATGGAGGAATATGCTGAGATCCTAGAGTTGACCATCCAGAACAGGGTACCTTTCATTCACATGGGCGCTGACCCCAAACTGGAGGATTTGGCTCCTGCCTTGCATTTAGACTCTTCAGAACTGTTGCTGACCTCGTGGAATGGAGTGTCTGGTTTTTCTCTCAAGTTCTTGGTTGGGAAAGCACAAGAGTATGCCAAGAGTGGATGTTAGACTGTGTTTAATGCTATTCTTGCTCTGTGTATCTACGGAATTGTACTATTCCCGAACCTGCCTGACTTCGTTGATTTGGATGCGTTCTATATATTTGCTTCAGGCAATCCTGTGCCTACTTTGATTGGAGATTTCTATCACTCACTGCATTATAAGAACGAGAGCAGGAGGGGCAAGAACGTCTCTGGTTGTGGGCCTTTACTGTATATGTGGTTTGAGAGTCACCTGCCCAAGAGGGGTATCTTCGCTGAGTCTGTAGATACGGTGGATTGGTCTGAGCATTTGATGGGACTTTCTTCAGAAGACATTGTTTGGTTTAATAAAGATTTGCTGGGATCTGTGATCATCTATAGCTGGGCCGGATATCCTAACATTCCCCTGATTGGGAGGAAAAGGTGTATTAACTACAATCCTTCACTGTTGATTAGGCAATTCGGGTATGCTTTGAAAAACCCACCAAAAGAGGAGGAAGTACAGGAATCTCTGTACTTCACAGGTGATTTGAAGGGAGAACTACTATCCAATCTGCAGCATGCTTGGAGAAATATCAACAGAAGGGGTAAGCCATTGTTGGGTAAAAATGATTGTCAAGCCTATCCCCCGTACAAAGTCTGGATCCAAGATAGAGCAGAACAGGTGCGGATGCTGTTTCCTGCAGTATTACCTCCTGCTTCCCCCATGATTGAGGAGCCAACTACTGTGCCTATTGAGAGGTATGAACAGGTTGTGAAAGAGAAGGAAGAGCTGATGAAAGCCAACGAGAAGTTGGAGGAAGAGCTAATGCAACTCAGGAGCGAAAGGAATGAGGCCGTATATTCCTTCGAGCAGCAAACGAAGCTGTTGAATCAACTAGGCACAGAATTGACTGAGCTACGAAAGAAGCGTGAGCGATTGGGGATAGATTTCAAGAGTTCTCACGATATGCTGGAGTCTAAAAAGAAAGCACTTGATATAGCTTACCGGGAGATCTCTGCATTCAACAAAACCTGGAACGCCACGCTGACCGGCAATAAGGAAAGAGAAGACAAACTGAAGTTGCGGATCTCTGAGCTGGAAGGTCAGTTGAAAACTAGCCAGAAGAGGTTAGAAGAAGAGGTTACGCGGAGGTATGATGTCCAGAATTCCTTGAACAGAGTTATCAAGTGCAAGAAAGAGTCTGCATCCCAGAAACAGAAGCTAGAAGATTGCTTTGGGGAAGGTGTTTGGGAGGAATCCATTGGTGATCTCCAGCGCGTTGTCAGGCAAAGAGACTCGCTCGTTGAAGGGTTGCTTACTCAGTCAAATCATCCCAAGACTAAGAGATTATTAGAGGAGTACCAAGCATATGGTCGCACTTGACTATCTCATGTATTGATGTGTATGCTTTATTTGCATTGGGATGGCCATCACCAGGATTGTTGGTTGAGGTCATGCCTTCCTATTGTACGCTCAGTAATATTGTATCCCTGACTTGATGGGCTTTTCTGCAATATATGAGATGTTTTCTATGATTGGGTTTCGAGCTTCTTATTGCTATCATTGTCACTGCACTGACACTTTGGCAATAGAATCAGGGGTTGATCTCCCTAACGCACAGACACATATTGCATCTGCATATCCATTTTGCATTACTAGTTACTTGGCGAACTTGTATCTCATTTCCTGCATCTCCAGGTTGTCTAGGATTGACGAACAAAGAGTCCACCGCTACTCAACCCGAAACAACTGCAAGAGAATCATGGATCAAGTCCAAATGGAGATGCAGGAAATCCGCGAGAAGTTGAATATGTTCATGCAAGCAATGGAGAACATCGCTAAGGGCCAGGAGAGCCTCCAGACTTTGGTACAGCCGCTGCTGACGCGGGCTAATGGGAATAGCAACAATGACCACAACTCTGCGCACGTTGAGACTATTCCGGAAGATGGGCCCCCTACGCCCGTGGTCTCACCTATCGTGACCCCACCCGTTGTGGTTGTAAACAATGACGCTGGCGCTGTCAATGGCAACGCAGGGAATGGAAATGAGACTGTTGTTAACCATGGTAGATTTGGTGACGCCAACCAAGGCGGTGGTAATAACAATGGCGGTAATGGTTTTGGCAATAATGGTTTCGGTTATAACGATCAGGGATTTGATTACGTCAATCAGGACGGGAAGTTCGGCTTCAACGCTCAGGGTTTCGGTTATGACGGTTTTGGTAATGCTAACCAAGGGTATGGTGGATTTGGTAATATGAATGGTGCTGGGGTGATTCCTGTCAACACTGGGTTTGGACCTGTTAGGGTCAACCAGGGTTTCGGTAATGGGGGACGAGGTCCCATGATTAATCAGCAAGGGTTCGGTTGTAACACTGGTTACGAAGGATATGGAAATGGAAATGCGAATTGGGGCGAAGTGCCAGGAGGACGCCTTTTCTGGAAGAGGTGTGGGATTTGAAGGACCTGTTGATCCTGTACAGAGGATCAAGATGCTTGAGGAACAGATGAAGGGGGTAGTGAATCAGAACTCCACCGGTTTGGATATGACTACAATGGGCTTGATACCAGGGCTGAGGGTGCCGTTGAAATTCAAGGCTCCCACTTTTGACAAGTACAAGGGGGACACTTGCCCTAAGGTCCATGTCCGCTCTTATTACAAAAGGATGTCCGCATATTCAGATGACGAAAGGATGCTCATGCATTTCTTTCAGGACAGCTTGTCAGGACCTTCACTTGAATGGTATATGGGGTTGGAGCCCACGCAGATCAAGACCTGGAAGCAGTTGGCTGATGCTTTCGTGACCCATTACAAATACAACAGCGATCTGGCGCCGAACCGGGTCCAATTGCAGGGTTTGTCACAGAAGAACGGTGAAAGCTTTAAAGAGTATGCGCAAAGGTGGCGCGATATGGCAGCGAGGGTACACCCTCCTTTAATTGAAAGGGAGATGAATGATATGTTCATTGGGACATTTACAGGGGTGTTTTACGAAAAATTGTTTAGTGTTTCATTGAGCAGTTTCTCAGATTTGATTCTTATGGGGGAGATGATTGAAAACGGGATTAAAGTTGGAAGGTTCCAAGCAAGTGAGTCTACTTCAACAGGAGGTGCCAGAAAAGCATTTGGTGGTAGACGACAGGGTGATACTAGTGCCGTGTTTGGTGGCAGGGGCAGGGGCAGAGGAAGACATCAGTATGTTCAGCCGCAGCAGATAGCTAGTGTCACTATCCCGCTTCCTCAACAAAGACAGCCACAACAACAACAACCGCAGCAACAGCAAGGACAGAATCCTGGTCAGAGAAGGGTACAGAATGCGAGACCGAAAAGAGTGTTCGACGCACCTCCTTGCACGTATGCAGAACTCCTCCAGAATCTACTAGGTTTGAACTTGGTCGAAAAGAGGACTTTGGCACCGCCTACTGGGGCAGTACTTCCGTACGAATATGATGCCAACAAGCATTGTGAGTTTCATTCCGGGGCACCCGGGCATGATATAGAAGCTTGTCAGGCATTTAAACATAAGGTTCAGGATTTATTGGATAGCAAAGCTATTAACGTTGGACAGGCGGGTCCAAATATAGTACAACAGCCTATGCCCAATCATGGGGCAAACGCCATTTTGACTGAGGAGAATCTGAATCTAGTGACGGATGTCAAGGAGCTGAAGACACCGTTGGGTGAGATTAAAAGCAGGTTGCTAAAGGGGGGTGTATTCCCGGGGTGTGATGAATTTTGCTTGGATTGTTGGATACAGCCAGAGGGTTGTAATGAGTTGAAGCAGGGTATTCAGGCTTTGATGGATAAGGGTACTTTGCAATTTGATAGGACCGCGGTTGAAAATCCTGTAGAGGCACTGTGCGATGAGCAAAACGATGTTGCTACGGTGACAATTCCGAGGAAAACAATAACGATAATGGCGCCGGCCAAGCGGCCGACGATCACAATTACTAAAGCAGGACCAGTTCCTTTTGAGAGTACTAAAGCAGTGTTGTGGACTTACGGGTTGGAGGTATATTGCGATGGTGAGAAAATTGAAGTCAATAGACAACCAGCTGGGGTCGTGGACAATGTTGTCGGAACAGGGGGTATGACCAGAAGCGGAAGAATCTTCACGTCACCCGAGGTAGAGGCGGAAAGATTAGCCAAGGGTAAAGCCAAGGTAACTGAGAGTGGTCCTTCTCAGTCGAATGAAAAGGAAACGTCACTTAAGGATGTGGAGGAGTTTATGAGGCTCATTCGTAAAAGTGATTACAAGATCGTGGAGCACCTCCAGCAAACGCCGTCAAAAATCTCCATCCTATCATTGTTGTTATGTTTCGAGGCCCATCGGAACGCTTTGCTGAAGATTCTAGACACGTCGTTCGTTCCTCAAGAAGTTTCTGTTAATCAATTAGAAGGGGTGATGGCGCATGTCAATGCGGGGCACAGTTTGGGCTTCACAGATTTTGATTTGACTCCGAGAGGGCGAGAGCACAATATGGCATTGCATGTGTCAGTTGAATGTCGGGGCACGATCATGTCCCATGTTTTAGTAGACACTGGATCTTCCCTGAATGTGCTACCGAAGAAAGCCATGATGAAGTTGGATATCAGGGGGATTATCTGCACACCCAGCGACTTAGTGGTGAGAGCATTCGATGGAACAAGGAGGTCAGTTTTCGGATCAATAACATTACCGTTGCAGGTGGGGCCTGAGATATTTGAAACTGAATTCTATATAATGGACATCCAGCCAGCGTATAGTTGTCTCCTTGGACGCTCATGGATCCATGCTGTCGGGGCAGTCACATCCACGTTACACCAAAAGCTGAAGTATATGGTGGGGGATAGTGTCGTCACTGTTTGTGGAGAGGAAGATATTCTGGTTAGCCATTTGTCTTCATTCAAATATGTGGAAGTCGACGGTGAAATACATGAAACACCCTGTCAAGCCTTTGAGGGGTTGCGAATTAAGGACAAAGCTCCGGTGCCAAGTAAAGTATCAGATGTGGCGGTGTCATCCTACAAAGAGGCTCAGGCTCTAGTGTAGGCAGGCAAAACCAAGGGCTGGGGTCAGGTGTTGGAGATTCCCGTGAAGAATGACCGGTTCGGGCTTGGATATCATCCTTCGTCATCAGCATCCTCTCCAGGAGCGCCCAAGTTCAGGGGGCCGATAACCATCACACCAAGCAGGGTGAGCTTCGAGACTATCAATGCTGTTTCCGATTCTGAAGAAGGAGATAGCGACTGTGATATGGACGCGTGGATCAAGCCAAGCGTGCCAGGACAAAGTCTCTGCAATTGGTCTATCCGGGAAACTGTTCCCGTGACAACTAAACAGTAATGATTTGTTTTCTTAATTGTTGAATAATCCTGTGTCCTACCCGGGGCATAGTGATTTTGCTTAGGGCCATTTGGTTATGTACAATACATTGTTTAATCATGAAATAAAGGCGTTTTTCATATACAAATGTTGTGATCCCTGTTTTTCCTGTTTTTATCTTTTGCAATAAAATGGCAACGTGGTTATTTGCTTTGTACGCGTTTTGAAGCATTTAACCATTTCCTTTCCAGGACTAGTATTTCAGATGACATCTCCTACGAACCGCCCATGACTCATTTCGACTTCGAGCACCCGGTATTCCAAGCAGAGGAAGAGATTGTTGAGGATAGCGACCTGCCAGAGGAGCTGACTCGTTTGTTGAAACAGGAAGAGAGAATCATTCTGCCTCACCAGGAGGAAGTTGAGATTATCAACTTGGGGTCGGAAGAAGTTGTGAGAAATATCCGTATAGGGGCTGCGCTGCAGAGCGACGTCAAGCAAAGGCTAATTGAGATACTGCGAGAGTATAGTGATATATTTTCTTGGTCGTACGAGGATATGCCTGGGTTAGATACGGACATGGTTGTGCACCGTCTGCCGTTGCGAGAGGAATGTCCGCCTGTTAAGAAGAAACTCAGAAGAACCAGACCAGACATGGCGATGAAAATCAAGGAGGAAGTGCAAAAACAGTGGGATGCTGGTTTCCTAGCCGTTACAACTTATCCGTCGTGGGTCGCTAACATAGTACCAGTGTCGAAGAAAGACGGTAAAGTGCGAATGTGTGTAGACTACCGTGATCTGAATAGGGCGAGCCCGAAAGACGACTTTCCACTTCCTCACATCGATGTGCTGGTTGATAACACTGCTCAATTCTCCATATTCTCCTTCATGGATGGCTTCTCAGGCTATAATCAGATCAAAATGGCGCCATAAGACATGGAGAAGACTACTTTCATTACTCCTTGGGGAACATTTTGTTACAAAGTGATGCCCTTCAGATTGAAGAATGCTGGGGCAACATATCAGCGAGCTATGACGACTCTCTTTCATGACATGATGCATAAAGAGATCGAGGTTTATGTTGATGATATGATTGCCAAATCCCAGACGGAAGAGGAGCATTTGGTTAATCTGCTGAAATTGTTCAAGAGGCTTAGGAAGTTCAGGCTGAGACTGAACCCTAACAAGTGCACCTTCGGGGTGAGATCGAGTAAACTGTTGGGGTTTATCGTGAGCGAAAAAAGAATAGAGGTTGATCCTGCGAAAATAAAAGCAATACAAGAAATGCCGACGCCTAAAACAGAAAAAGAAGTGCATGGATTTTTAGGGAGGTTGAACTACATCGCTCGGTTCATATCTCACTTAACTGCGACGTGCAAACCGATATTCAAGTTGTTGAAAAAGGACCAGGTTGTGACCTGGAATGAAAATTGTCAAAAGGCGTTCGACAAGATAAAAGAATACTTGCAGGAACCTCCTGTTTTGATACCCCCAGTGGCCGGGAGACCATTGTGTAATACTCAAATTTTTACCCCTAAGATACCACATTGCATTTTCATTTTTTTGCATACACAAAAACAAGGCCATACTTTTTGGTTCTCTCAGCGCACTTGTGTTTTCTACTTGCTTTATGTTTGTTTCTGTTTACTAACCTCTAACCAAAATACCAAAAATATTTTTCAATTTGTTTGTTTCTTCTTCTTCTCTGTGTGTTTAGGGTTTTGCAAGGAGATTAATGGCAAAGACATTCATTCAAGTTTAAATCAGATGGACGTTTGACCTCATCTTGGTCAAACTATCAAGAGTTTGCTTCAACTATAAGTTACCCGTGGTGGTAGGATATTTTCTCAGGAATTGTGATCGTTCATGGTCAATTTGTCTTGTGTTGAAATTCATTGGTTTATCAAGCAGTGTTCAATGAGAAGTTTGGTCCAAATTAAAGGTGCAAGTAATGTCCTGGTACATGAGTAGTTGTGTTCATTTTTATCAGAGGTGTGTGGAAAATAGTCAAGTTGGTGTTACAACGAAATCAAGAGCTCATGGTTGCGTGTTTATGAAGGAGGAGATGCCTGGGGTTACTTCGCCTATGGTTTATCTTGCTATGCTTTTTAGCTGGTACTTAGACTGCTGCTCGTTTTAATTCTTTACCTCACGTTGTTCATATTTTGACATCAAAAGACCGCGAAGCTGCTGCCCAATTTTTGAAGGAGCAGAGTGATGTTATTGAGGAGGTTGTGGATGAAGTTGTACAATCTTATCATAATGGTTTCAACAGAGCTATCCAAAACTATTCCCAGATCTTGAGGCTTTTTAGTGAATCCACTGAAAGTATAGGCATCCTGAAGGTAGATTTAGCAGAGGCTAAGAAGCATCTTAGTGCCCGCAATAAGCAGTTATATCAACTATGGTATCGATCAGTCACATTGCGACACATAATCTCCTTATTGGATCAAATTGAAGACATTGCTAAGGTTCCAGCTCGTATTGAGAAACTCATTGCAGAGAAGCAATATTATGCTGCAGTTCAATCGCATTTGCAATCCATCATGATGCTTGAGCGAGGTCTCCAAACTGTTGGGGCACTTCAAGATGTCCGTTCTGAGTTAACGAAGTTGCGTGGAGTCCTCTTTTATAATATTTTGGAGGATTTACATGCACATTTATACAACAAAGGTGAATATAGCGTTGCAGGTTCTAGTGATGCAGGAGGGAATGTGTCTACTTTGAATGTGGCAGGAGGGGCCAGAATATGAATGATGGGTTGAGCCCTGATTCCAGAAGTGCCAGCAAAACTGCTGATGGTACTCGCGATTTAAACATTCCTGATGGGCCATTAGCTGATCCCTGTTTACCAGCCAACATCTGCTATGGAGATAGCCAGCCATTGTCTTGTGAACGATCTGAAGGTATTTGTTCACCTTCTGACCAAAAGACCGCACTACAAGAAATAATTTGCAATGATGGTTTAAAGAAGTGTTCTGTCGTATTGCATGATGTTGAAGGAATCACCGACACCATGTCTCTTCCTAAAAACGGGGGAAAGGGTGTCTCCAATTATTGAGGGTGAGCTAAAGAAAAGATTGACTGCCGACCAAGTAGAATTGTGTAATATTCCTTCAAAATGCAGCGATTTTACGTCCAAGGACAAAGAAAAGTTCTCCTCTTGTGACTACAAGCCACTGGCTAGATCATCCGAGAATATGCCGTGTGAAAATAATCATCAGGTTTCTGAAAAAGCATTACAGGGATCCTCAAGACATGGAGTTATGTCGTTCTTTGGATGCCAACCAGAATTAGATGTAGGTGTGTATTCTGAAACTAAGTCTGTCTCTGACAAAAGTTGTGGTGAGCAGAATATTACTGATACAAAGGATGAAGTGCAAGATTTTGTTTCAGGTGATTTATTGAAAAAAGATTCTGCTGTTTCCGGTAGTTGTTTACATCCTACAGTGTCCAATGAAACTAATAAATCTGAATTGGCTGTTCAGCTGAATCACCCAGAGATACCTTCAGAAACACACAATATTCCAAAGGACTCTGAGGCCTTTATTCCAAAATGCAGTTTGGTATTAGATCCGACTCAACCTTCCAAGAATACATTTGAAAATACTTTTCTTGCAAATGGTGATTGTTTCCATGCCAAGAGAGACTCTGAAGGTGCCTCTCCTCAGAATACAATTCCAGAAGAGAATGAGAATTCTGCAGAAAATGATGCCTCTGTGTCTGAGGTAGCCAACTTTGATGATAAGACATCGGCTGTTATTCGCCGTAAGGCAAAAAAGCGCCGGCGTGGAGACATGGCGTATGTAAAGGATTACTCTAGAAGGAATTAAGTGCACATGTTGTCAGAATGTGTTTGGACTCAGCGGCTTTGCAAACCATGCTGGTGGAAGCAGTAACCGCATGCCTTCGGCATGTATCTTTTTGAAAGATGGTAGGTCACTGTTAGATTGCATGAGGGAAGTAATGCATGACCACAGGTCAAGAGAAGCCAAAGAGAAACCATGCAATAGTCTGTTTGATGGCGAAAATGACAACATTTGTTCTGTTTGTAAATATGGTGGTGAACTTATTTTATGCGACCAATGCCCATCGTCGTTTCATAAGAAGTGTCTTAATTTGGAAGGCATCCCTGATGGTGATTGGTTTTGTCCATCTTGCCGTTGCGGGATTTGCGGCCAAAACAAAGTTGAAGAGGCAGTGGATCAACATTTTCTTACTTGCATTCAGTGTGAACATAAATATCATGATGAGTGCCTCAAAAATAGAGCAAAAGATAACTCGAGATGATATATGAAAATGTTGAGCTAAGGAGTTTGGAAGATGGTTTTCTGGGATCGTGGCATCCGGGGAAGATTATCTGCCGCGCAAAGACTAAGCGTTATGTTAAATATGAGAATATTCTGAATGACGATGAATCGGATTACATTGTTGAAGTTGTGAGTGTTTCTAGTGTTTTGGATGGTAATATAGATGATTTGAATTTTGAAGCTGTTGAGAAGGAGCAGCAAGAGAGTGTTGCTGATACATTTATGTCTCAGGAAGAAGGTGATCAGGCTATGTCAGCTTACCGCACTGCAGCTCGATTATTTCCTGGGTGCCATTTACCAGCTCTTTATATTGGAATGGAATGCATGCGGACTCACAGCTATAAGCTTGCTGAACAGTTTTTCATGCAGGCGAAGTCAATTTGCTCATCGGATCCACTTGTGTATAATGAGCTAGGAGTTGTTGCCTATTATACGAAAGAGTACAAGAAAGCAGTGTGGTGGTTCGAGAAAACGTTAGCCCTCATCCCGACCGCTTTAAGTGAAATGTGGGAGCCAACTGTAGTCAATATTGCTCATGCATGCAGAAAGTTGGAGATGTACCGAGAAGCAATTTCATATTATGAGAAAGCACTTGCATTATCAACAACAAGTGTGAGCACTTATGCTGGTCTTGCATATACTTACCATTTACAGGATGATTTCACTACAGCAATTACATATTATCACAAAGCATTGTGGCTGAAGCCAGATGATCAGTTCTGTACTGAAATGTTAAGCTGGGCTTTAATAGACGAAAGCAGAATCTGTGCTGAATCTCACCTTGAATTCCGATGAAAGCAGAAACGGTACAATTTCATTTGAATTATTAACGCCAAGGAGGAGTTGAACCATGTTTGTCTTCTGGTGTTAGGTCTTCGGCATGTGAAGTAAGTCCAGTTTTCGAACCTGTTGTTCAGACGGTTGTTGATCCAATCTCATCCAAGTTAGCTATTGTACATCATGTTTCCCAGGCCATTAAGTCTTTGGGATGGATGAGGCAGCTTCAGAGCACTGAACCAGAGATGATGGCTCAATTCAATAATAATCATGATACACCGCCATCATCTTTTAATGTTTCTGTCTGTGCTTGTGGGGATTCCGATTGTATTGAAGTTTGTGACATTCGAGAATGGTTTCCAACGTCCAAGTTGGATCATAAGTTGTGGAAGCTTGTTCTTTTGCTTGGAGAATCTTATTTGGCACTAACAGAAGCTTATAAAGAGGATGGTCAGCTTTATCAAGCCTTCAAGGTTATACAGTTATCATGTTCTGTTTATGGATCAATGCCTTCACATCTTGAAGATACAAAATTTATTTCTTCAATGGCTAGTTACTCATCTTTAAGGAGAGAACACATTGATATGAATGAAAACATGAAACGGCTAGAGCAGCAAAGTCAGCAGCTTCTCTCATGAAAAGACAAGTGAGTGAGTTGAAAGAAGCTCTTCGAAAAAAACTACCCTTGAGGCAGTTCAGATGGAATGGATGCATGATGCTAGTTTGAACCCATCATATAACAGGAGAATCACATATGAAAAGTATCTTGATACTGATGACAGCTTGTATCCAATCATTTTAAACCTCAGCAGATCTAAGTTATTGGAAAATTTACAATCTGCTATTTCAAAAATCACATCGTCATTGGATAGCCTCCAGTCTTGCGAACAACCTTCTCTTATAGCTGAAGGACAGCTTGAGAGAGCAATGGGCTGGGCCTGTGAGGGCCCAAGTTCAAGTAGTTCTGGAAATAACTCTACTAAAAATTCCGGAATTCCTTACGAGTTCCATGAACATATTAAGAAACGGAAGAAGATTTTATGGGAATCTAGAGAAAAAGCATCAGACATTGTGAAGTTATGCATGTCAGTATTAAAGTTTGAAGCATCAAGAGACGGGCATTTGCTTATACCAGGGCAACCATATCCCTCTAGGAGTGGTGTTGATGGAAATACATAGCAGCAACTGTACTTGAATTCATTAACAAGATTGGATGTTACTCTCCATTCTTATACACGTACTGAACAAGAGTGGAAGCTTGCTCAATGCACTGTTGAAGCTGCTTCCAATGAGTTATATGCTGCAGCCAACGAACTCGGCATTGCCTCTCTGAAAGCAAAATCAGCTTCTGGTGACTTACAAAACACTGTTCTTTCAATGAGGGATTGTGCGTATGAGGCAAGTGTTGCTTTGTCTGTTTTTGCTCAGGTTTCAAGGATGCATATTGCTTTAACTTCTGAGTGTGGTTCTATGCTTGAAGAGGTTTTAGCAATAACTGAAGATGTACACGATGTTTACAATCTGGGGAAAGAGGCAGCTTCAATCCACCTTTCACTCATGGAAAATCCTTCAGAGGTGAATGCCATCCTTTTTCCACTTGAATCCGTGTTGTCTAAGGATGCAGCTGCTATGGCTGATGCTTTAGCTAGGGAAAGTGAGACCAAGGAGGAAATATCACACATCCATGGACAAGCTATATATCAATCATACTGTTTAAGAATCAGGGATTCTTGTCAGACCCTTAAGTCCTTGGTGCCATCTCTGACATCAGCTGTGAAGGGACTTTATTTGTTGTTAACTAGGCTATCAAGAGCAGCTAATCTCCATGCTGGGAATCTGCACAAAGCTCTTGAAGGAATAGGAGAAAGTCAGGAAGTAAAATCACAGAATATTGCTTTGTCCACATCAGATGCTGGTGGTGGTGATACTGTATGTTTGAATTTATTCAAGCGTTCATACCCGAAATTGAAGCCGAACCGTAATTGAGCCATGAGAGCCAATCCACGTCACGTACTTGAAAACAGAGCGAAAAACGGCTCGAAATTGAGGTTGAGCTGAGGAAACAATTCATCACTTATCCAAGCCATATTGCAAGCCATGTGAATATAATCTCAGCCATGTTGCACTCCAAGCTGACCCCACAAACCTTCCACGTCACCTAAGTGAGCTGAAAGAAAAAAAAATCAAAACGACATGAAAAAAAGCTTCTCCACAGGTCACGTATAACTTGAGTGACCAAAACGCAGAAAAATCCCAAAACGGCAAAAATTTTCACTCACTCTCAATCTATAAATACTACACATACCTCATTCATTTCTTCAAGCTTTTCAAGCCAATTAATCCCTGCAGAATTTTCATCATAACTCCTCAATTTTCCTTCAAATTTCACTTTCAAAAATCACCTTCAACCGTTCTTCAAATTTCATCAGATTCAACTCTCTTTTCATTCACAACCTTTCCACATAAAAACTCACCATACTTCAACTTCTTCAACACAACAATCAGAATTTCGAAGTCCAGAAGAAGAAGAAAGAAGAAGAGAGTTTCGATTTCATCATTCACCTGAGTTTGAAGGTAGATTGAGCTTCACCGTTAGTTTCGATCCGTTACTTTTTGTTGTGTTTCTTTGAATTGTTGGTACCATTGTGAAGAGCTCTTGATTTCGATTGCAACCGCGTATTTTTCGCGTCCCGCCGTTGTGATTTAAGCGAGCATCCATGGCCGTGAATGTGTTCGCGTGTGAGAGCTAGAAGAAGAAGATGATTCTGTTTCGTTTTCTCTTTCTTCTTTTCAATTGTATCTTTCTTT
This sequence comes from Lathyrus sativus, assembly GCA_963859935.3. Lineage (NCBI taxonomy): Eukaryota > Viridiplantae > Streptophyta > Magnoliopsida > Fabales > Fabaceae > Lathyrus > Lathyrus sativus. The sequence goes on along the minus strand of OZ012737.1, from coordinate 247,200,042 downwards.
TCATTTTTTTATTTTTCTTTTTATTTCTCTTCAGAATTTAACCGTGTGGACTTTTCCACATTTTCTTTTTATTATTAAATTTGTATTTTAATTTCATTTTTGAAAAAGTTCTTAAAAAAAATTATTTGAAAATATTTTGATTAAGTGTTGGTTGTTTTGGATCTTGAATTTGATAAGATTTCATCAATATCAATGGACTTTGGGTGTTGATTTTATCCACCAAGAGATGTGATTGATATTGACGATAATTTAATCGATTCGAGATTCAAATTGTGATTTCATTTTCTTTCTTCTTCTTTTTATTTTTGTTCGATGAAATCTATGGATCATAGATTGTTGATTATCAAGGTTGTTTAATCTTCATTATTTCAAATCTATGGATGAATAATCATTGAGATAATTCTCCGTACTTTGGAATAGTGATAGATTACCTTTGATTAATTAATTAAAAATCTTGATTGTGATGAGATCACTACCTCTTTTCTTTTTTTGTGTGGCATGTTTTAGGAGAGTGATTTACATATCACTTCTCTAACATGTATTAACACTAACATTTTATTGACCGGCCTCAGATAGTCGTGGTTTCTACATAAACCCGATTACGATTGCTTAACATAGCGCTAAAGTGTCCCTTAATCGGAAAATGATCATTCGTGGCTCAAACTTACGTTTAAAAGTCCAAGTATGTTTAGTTGCTTGTCTTAAGTCCAATACCTATGAAAATCATTGTTAGGAGGCTTTGATTCTATCAATCCTCTAATGAGTTTTCATTAACCTTGGTCTAAAGTGCAAGAATTAATCATCATTGATCATATGTTCTAACCACTAACCACTAATTCACTAACATTATCTTTGTTTAATTTTGTTTATATTCTCTTCTTACTCCTTATTTCTTACTTTTATGTTTCCATATTATCATTTCATATCATATCTTTGTTTATGTTTATGTCATTTTCTCTTTGTCCACTTGGACCATACTTTGTTCAAAACACTAATAAAGGATAAAACATCTAAAAAAATTTTGGTTATGCTCTTGGACTACTCTTAGACCTTGGACTTTATGGACCTTTGGACTTAGAATTAGGGCTCTCATTCCTATGCTTGGAGTATTGTGGATCTTAGCCTTTATTTGGCTCGCTCATTAGCTTATGCTTTAAATCGGATGGAATTCTTTTTTGCTTGCTATGGAGTGTGCTACAAGTCGGTTAGATCTTTCTCACCTCTAGCTCTTATTTTGGTTTTTTAGGATAGTCACTTCATCTCCTCCCCTTCTTAAATTTTCAAAACTTTCTCCCTCTTTCAAAACCTTCTTGGTTTCAAACTTCAAAACCGCTTTCGCAATAAAACTTTGACTTTCGTCAAGTGATTTTTAAACTTTGTTTTTTTTCTTAATAAAAGTCAATCAATGTTAATCATGTTTTGACCAATTTCAAAAGACATAAAAAATACAAAAAACTCATCAACTCTTTTTGTGCCTTTATGCACTTTTTCACTTTAAAACTTTTCATAAAGTTTAGACATGATTCATTTCTATAGTTGAGATGTAAATCTCCTATTCCCCATATTATTAAGACTTTGACATTTTCCACGTTGATGTTGAGTGATAGTCTTGTTGATAATCCAAGCAAATCCTCCATCTTTATGTGATGCAGATGTTGTCTTAATACTCGTGGGTGGATAGTCGCAGTTTTCTCCTGGAAATGACGACTTGTCTTTACATCTAAAATCAATCAAAACCAACAAATTTTTGTCATTTGTACCACGAACTACGGGGTTTTGATTCCATATTGCACTTTATGGGTACGTAGGCATGAGACGATAAGTCTCTCCAAACACAAAAATCTAAAAAATAATTCTCTTCTCATCTCCCCAATCTCTTTTCAAACAAACCATTTTAAAACCAAAAAGCGTAAATATTTCAAAGGGCTCCTATAGAGTACTATAGACGTTTTGGGTGCTAACACCTTCCCATTGCGTAACCAACCCCCTTACCCAGATCTCTGTCTCTTGTTCTTATTTTAGAACTATTTGGTTTTGTTCGCTCTTTTTCCTTTCCTTTTTTTGGATAAAATAAAAGTGCGGTGGCGACTCTTGTTTTCTTTGAGTTAAGTTAATCAATAACTTACACTCACGATTTTTACCGCTACACATTGATTATGTATTTGACGGTTCTTGAGGAAAGTATGGGTTGTGTTCTCGGTCAGCACGACGAGACAGGACGTAAAGAGCATGCCATCTACTATTTGAGTAAGAAGTTTACTGACTGTGAGTCCAGATACTCAATGCTCGATAAAACGTGTTGCACGCTAGCCTGGGCCGCCAAACGTTTGAGGCAATACATGCTAAATCATACAACCATGCTCATTTCAAAGATGGATCCAATCAAATACGTGTTTGAGAAGCAAGCACTCTCCGGAAGAATTTCCCGATGGCAGATGGTGTTAACCGAATATGATATTCAGTATGTCTCGCAAAAGGCTATTAAAGGTAGTGTCTTGTCAGAGTACCTTGCGGAACAGCCTGTTGAGGACTACCAATCGATGAGGTTTGATTTTCCTGACGAGGATATCATGTACCTGAAGATGAAAGATTATGAAGAACCGTTGCCGGACGAAGGACCAGAGTTGGGTTCCAAGTGGCAGTTGATATTTGACGGAGCTGTGAATTCCTATGGTAGCGGAATAGGGGCAATTATCACTACTCCTCAGGGGTCGCACATCCCCTTTACGACTCGATTGACCTTTCCTGTTACCAATAATGAGGCTGAATATGAGGCTTGCATCATGGGTCTGGAAGAAGCTATTGATTTGCGAATCAAACATCTGGATGTATACGGAGACTCAGCTCTAGTGGTGAACCAGATTAAAGGAGAATGGGAGACTGATCGCGACTTTCTATGTCTAATACAACCTAACTGCAAGTGCACAGTCTATCGCATAGTAATAATAGATATCGATCCCACAGGGACTCGTAATCAAACTAGTGTTCTCGGGAGTTACTATGTTTAGCTAGGTAGATAATGTTTAAGGGAATAAGATTGTCATTAAAGGGAACTATGAATGTTAATTAAGTTATAATTAATTGAATCGATATGCAGTAATTATGTTCTTCGGGGATTTGACAAGTTACCGGTATACGAAATATTTTTCAGAGTTTATTTAAGCAGAAAATGGTGATCTGAAGACTCTCGCCTCACGATGGTTATTGACGCTAATCATAATTCTAAGGGCCAAACGTACGCTTTCGTGTCCCATTCGGGGTTAAAATTATTTTTTGGAAATCTCTAAATTCTAATTCATTTTAAAGTGCTTTCGCTGTTATTAAAATGAATGACTAGTGTTTACTATCTGGTCTTGCCGCAGCTTTCGCTTGCTGGTTCGTACCTTAATTAATTTCCCACTTTCGTGGCAAAACTACTTTTAAATAAGTTCTCGCTTTCGCGACGAAGTTTATTCAGTAAATTAATTTTAAACACTCAGACCATAAATAACTTTTGAAAAAGACAGTTTTCAACCGGTTATTATCAAATCCCTTTCGAATTATTACTACATATCGATTACTTAAATTTAGCTAGACATGGATTTGGGAAAGGTAAAACATAAATGAAAACAATAAATAATAGCATGCATCATAATAAAAACTGGAATTACGATTAAAATGAGAAACCTGTAAATATTCCAATTGACCTTTGGGCAGATCCTCCACAATTGTTGGCAGGATTCTGGTCTTTGTGCCAATTGATCGTACAACGGAAATAAGAATTACAGAAGAATCAAAGGAATGCAGAAAAAGAAAAGAGAAACAAATAAGAATATTAAAAACTGGAATTATTGCTCTGAAGATAAATTGGCAGCACTTCGTTGTCTGAATGCGGCTCCCTTTCTGAGTTCCCCTTCTTCCCTTTTTATAGAAATGGAATTCTAACAGTTATAACTTGAAGAAGGTGGACTTTGAGGCAGAATTATCAGGGAGTAGTGGTCCACTATTTGGGACTTGGAACTGCTTCTTTCACGTGCATTTGAAGTGGGGCGTTTTTGCCTGCATGACGGTCGTCACGGTGTGTGACGGTCGTCACCCGTGTGACGGTCGTCATGGGGCTGTGACGGTCGTCACAGCAGCAGAATCTGCATTTTGCGTTTTTCATGTTGTTTTCCTCCGGCTTTCTTCCATATTTCATCTGTGATTGCTTCTTTTCTTCATATTGCTTCGTTTAGACGTGATTATCAGATACCTGCAAAACATCAGACAAATAACACGGAAATAACCCGAAATCGGATCGAAAACAGTTAAACTTCAGTTGAATTATGCATCAATATATATATATATATATATATATATATATATATATATATATATATATATATATATATATATATATATATATATATATATATATATATATATGATTTCGTGTTATCAAACTCCCCTAAGCTTGAATCTTTGCTTGTCCTCAAGTAAAAGGTGAAAAAGTCGGCAAGCACGAGGCAGCTTCTTCGTTCGCAAAGTTGGGAAAAACCGGGATTCTCAGTAAGAACAAAACGAGTACGGAGACGACACTGGACTATAAGTCTTCGGAGGTCTCCTTCTTATGCAAATCGGTTGCAGTCATGCTACTGTAGCTTGATGTCAAGGTTCTCGCAGCAAGTTCACCCTGTTTGTTCTAGCGCAATCACATTAAGCCCGTTGTCCGTACACTTTCATGGCAAGTCGACCTGTTATTGAATATGATCTCATTTATGTTTTGATCTTTTTCATTGATCATAAACTTATATCATTGATTTTTCAATGAGCTTTCGTGTCGTTGGGCTAAATGCTCGGGCGAGGAGCACCTAACTTAGAAGGAAACGTGTCTTTATATTTTTGGCTATATGGCTTTCTTTTCATGATTTTTCATCTTTTTGGAGATCATACACTTATTTTCATCGGTCGCTCGCTTAGAAGTGCTTTAGGATGGTGCTGACTGCTAGTATAAACTACTTGGGGTTGAGTTTGCGTAGACACTTGAGACTTTGGTACACGTAGGTAGTGAAACCGACTCGCATAAAACGAAGATCTAAGGTGTATGGACGGTACTGGTTTTGTTAGAATTGTCGTCTCCTCGGAGTTTCAGAACTTGGTTTGAACTTGGGCGCATTCTCGTGATGCTTTTGCTTTTGAGGAACGAACGAAAAATTTTTGTTTACGTCGAATAAAGTGGGGATGTTTGCGTAACGGGAAAAAGATATATAATAGAGCTTTTATTTGCTAAACGTGAAAATGTTCGAATTGAAATTACGAGAATAAAAGTACAATGGAATGGGAAATAAACGCTCCGCTCCCGCACTATCTTAATCAGTGTCCCCACTGATTTGAAAAAATGCGAGAGGGAGATACAACGGAAATTAAAGTACAAAGAAACTGAAAATATAGTAAACAAATAAGGAAACTGGTAACTAATCACGGCCTCTGCCTCGGTCACGTCCTCGCTCGCGTCCTCTGGCTCTGACCTGGGCGACTCGGTCCTCAAAAATCATAGCTCTGGTGTGGTAGACATAGTCACGGAGTCCTTCGACCTGCAAGGTCAGATTCGCCAAGTTCTCAGTAATGGTTTCTTGGCCGGTTTGAAGTTGTTGCATTTGGGTCTGATGCCAAGCTTCGAACTGCTCTGTTCGCTGATTCTGCTGCTGCATCATAGCGAGTATCTGGGCCTGCTGGTCGAGAGAGCGGCGAAGGTCTTCCTCTGAGTAGTCGGGCTCTGGACGATGGCGGCGGCGGCGGTAGGATGTACCTTCAAAAGGAAGTGGTTGCGATGCCTCCGGTTGCTCTGGTCTGTCCAACTCAGCTTGGATTTCATCGTCAGAACCTTGGGTGTGGTCCTGAGTTGGAACAGCGGCAGCAGGAGGGGCAGTGAGGTCAAATAACCAGTTGGTACGATCCTCTGGGTGCATCCGGGTGCGTGATGGAAGGATGATGCTTCGGACAGTTTTGCCATGCACTACCGGTTGGTACTTGCCATCAGCTCTGGAACGGATGAGGTGAGAGGCTCTGCAGTGGTCGGTGTCGAGGAACACTGAGGGAATGGCGTGGAGATGCTGGAGGCGGTCACCGAGGTTCAGCCCAAGTGCAATGGCAGTGACAATCCCGCCAAAGTAAAATGGCTTAGAGCCACGGTTACAGTTGGCCTGAATGTGGGCCAGGAGGAATGGAGCGGCGTTGATGGGCTCGTTGTTGAAGATACAGCGGAGAAATAAAAGCTCTTTCGAATTCACTTTATGGTTGCTATCCCGGGCGAAGATGGTGTTGCTCAATGCTCGGTGGAAATACCGGATGGTCGGGTTGTGGATATGCGTTGCGTGTAGAGAATCCCAACCATCGGCATTGATGTCGGTTAACTGGTACCAGAGCGCGAAGGCTTCGTGCTGGAACTGATCGGTGAGGCGGCGGTGAGCATTGTAGCCTCGAGGGAATTGTAAGATGGCGGCAATCTGGTTCTGGTTCACTTGATAGTTTGTGTCGAACATCCGGAAGCATGCGGCACCAGAGTGTTGGCTGAGGTCGCTGCTGGAAGTGACATAGGTGAACGAACTTAGGAACTCGAGGGTGAGTTGTTCGTATGTCGGTAGTGGATTGGTGCAGAGGTTCCAGATGCCGGCTCTTTGAAGCAGCCAAGTGACGCCTTCAAGGAGTCCGAGCTCCGTGAGCGATGGGATATGTGGATAATGGGTCGGCTGGAGCGACCTTTGATGGAATGCGATGTAGTTGGCTCGCTGTCTTTCGCCTGAGTCACCGTCGCTGAACACAATGTTGCTGAGGTCTAGGGTTTCGTAGTTTCTCGCCATTGTTGGAGGATTGAGTTGGTTCTGTGGAGTGGGAAAAATGTAACAGAAGTGTGGTAGGAAGTTGAGATGGGAGTTGGAATATATGGTGCAATGTGGGGAAAACGAAAAGTTGGAGTGGGGTGGGAGTTTCTGATGATTGGAAGTTGAAAGGAGATGAGTGGGAGAGAAAATGCAACCCATGTTATATCAGATAACAGTTTTGGGCTCGTGACAGTCGTCACGTATCTGTGACGGTCGTCACCCGCGTGACGCTCGTCAGGCTCCTGTGACGGTCGTCACAGCAGCAAAATCTGCAGAACGCAGAATTTTGCTTTGAGGGTGTTCTTACAATGATTTTTAGGCCTATAAATGATATAGCAATGTATTGTAGTGGCCAATAAACAAAGAAATTACGTAAAAACAGAATAAATAGATAGAGAATATAATTGAAATAAAAAATAAAAAGTAATTAGAATGATTGTAATGTAATACATAAAGAAATTAACAATGCAAAAATCCAAATGATTAAACTAAACTAAACTAAGCCAAACTAAACTAAAACTAGTATCTAGTCTTTTCGTGCCTTCAACTCATTGAACTTCCGTGCGTAGTAGTCGAGCTGGTCACAGACTAAGTCCATGAAGACTACCAGTTCGCTGTGTATGCCTGCGATGTCGTCTTTTACAGTAGTCAGAGCTGCATCAACGTTGTCTAACCGGAGTAGAACAATATCCATTTTGTCAGTGGTCTCCTCAGGGATGGGCTCAGGATAGGTGTTGTAATGCGGAGGAGTCGTAGGGTCCATTTCAGCTTCGGATACAGCATCCTCATAGTACATATAGTTGTGTGCCTCAGAGATGTGGTCACTGTCGTACATATAGTTCCGTGGTGTTGATTGAGGTGAAGGAGGTCCCATAGGCTCATCTAATTCATAAAGCCAGTTGTCCTTGTTGTGGATACTTGTCATCTGATGATTAGGCAATGTGAATAGCTGGACAGGTTTTTCGTTGATGAGGTACTCGTAAGGTCCAGGTCCCATAGTTCCTAAAATGCGCCTGTTAAAGCAAAACTGGATATTCATGGGTCGGATGGTGCCAAAACTGGTGCTTGCATTAAGGTGGAATCTAAGGCCAAGCTCGTGGGCAATCATTGTCACGAGGCCTCCTATAAGAATAAGTGATTGTGGGTCCTGAGTGAGGCGTCTGAAAGATCTCATCATGAAAGGCACTGCATTTACTGTACGTCCCTGAGAAGCACAGAACATGATGGATAACTTCTCTTTAGATACTGTAGTAATATTTTCTTCTTTCCCGAAAAGGGTGTGAGCTAGTATCTTATGGAAGTATCTGAAAGATGGGTTATCAATCTCATCATTATACATTCTGTCTGGTTCAGGGTGATAGTCGCCTGTGATTCTACCCCAGAATTGGTCGAGTTCAAAATCAATATCGTCATCTTCTGCACTGATGAACACATGCGGTCCGCTAGGAAATCCTAGGAGGTTAGCTAGTGACATCCGGCTATGGGTTTGGTCCATTCCAAACATTCGAAAGGTAATCAGCTCTGTGTTGGATCCAAAACCATAGTTGGGTAGGTATCTGAAGGAACTAAGGAATTCGTAGGTGAGGTCCTTATAGGTAGCAAAACGTGTTTTCAAAGCAGTGTTCTCCCAACCCAGTTGATTGAACAGGTATTGGATGCTATCCGTGATTCCTAGTTTCTCCATGGTAGACTTATCGTAATACAGCGTTAAGGCTAGTTCTCTCTCAGTTAATGCTTCAAATCTTGCCTTTTGAGCTAGTCCTCGAAAATGAACCTTTGTAAAGTCGTACGCGGCCATACTCTCAGGTAAGTCGGAGAAAAACAGGAGGAAGGTTTTAAGACTTTTAAAATCCTAAAAAGTTTAAAACAGAAGTTTGAAGTCAGGATTTTTTAAAAACAAAAAGCGGTAAAAACAAAAGACAAAAGAGAAAAATAAAATAAAAATAAAAATATGAAAATAAAAGAAAGGAAAAATAGTGGCAATTTTTAGTTTAGAATTTTTGTTAAAGTTTCAAAGTAGAAAAAAAATGAAATACGGGAAAAATTGGGTTGCCTCCCAGTAAGCGCTGTTTTTAACGTCTAAAGCCTGACGATAGCTTGGGGACAAGCTATTCGGGTGTTTGAGCTGGAGGCCCAAGCAGTGCTATACTGCAGACTTGAGGGCTGTTTTCGTTCTTGTTATAATCTTTTAGACGTTGCCTGTTTACGATAAACGGTGCATTCGTCTTATTGGTAATTTCAACAGCTCCACTCTGAAGTACTTTAGTCACTTCATAAGGTCCAGACCACCTAGATTTTAGTTTACCTGGGAAGAGTTTTAATCTTGAATTAAATAGCAATACGATGTCTCCCATGCTGAATTGTTTCTTGACTGAACGTTTATCATGCCACTTTTTAGTTCGTTCTTTGTAGATACGGGCATTTTCGTAAGCGTCCAATCGAAGTTCTTCTAATTCGTGTAAATTCAAGATTCGCTTCTCTCCTGCCTCGGTGTAGTTGAAATTGAGTGTCTTAATGGCCCAGAAGGCCTTATGCTCTAATTCTACAGGGAGATGACAGGATTTACCATAAACTAATTTGTAGGGTGTAGTACCTATTGGTGTCTTAAAGGTGGTCCTATAAGCCCATAAAGCTTCATGTAGCTTTGATGACCAACCTTTCCTTGAGGTAGTGACAGTCTTTTCCAATATCTGTTTTATTTCTCTGTTTGAGACCTCTACTTGTCCGCTAGTTTGCGGATGATAAGGTGTAGCTACTCGGTGTCGGATTCCATATTTAGAAAGAAGTTTATCGAATATTTGCGATATGAAGTGAGATCCGCCGTCACTAATGACGAGTCTGGGTACACCGAATCTAGGAAAGATTGTGTTTTTGAAGAGTTTGATTACTACTCGTGCGTCATTTGTTGGAGCAACAATGGCTTCTATCCATTTAGACACATAGTCTACAGCGACGAGTATGTAGTTATTACCAAAAGAAGGTGGGAATGGTCCCATGAAATCTATTCCCCATACGTCGAAGATTTCTACCTCTAAGATTCCTTTCTGAGGAATTTCATCGCGTCGTGAGATGTTGCCAGTTTGTTGGCATCTATCGCATTTTTGCACAGCGATGTGAACGTCTTTCCAGAGGTTAGGCCAGAATAAGTCGGCTTGAAGAATCTTAGCGCACGTCTTGGATGTACTAGCATGACCACCATACGATGCTGAATGGCATTGGGAAATGATATTTTCTATTTCTTCCTCTGGACACAGCGACGCTATATGTTGTCGGCCCCTCTCTTGAAGAGTAGAGGTTCGTCCCAATAATAGTGTTTCAGATCGTGGAAGAATTTCTTCTTTTGCTGATAAGTGAGATCCGGTGGAAGCACGCCTGCAGCAAGGTAATTAACAATGTCAGCATACCAAGGTAATGTGACTTGTGCATAGACGGCTTCTACGGCTTTTTCGAATTCTGAATCTTCCGAGATTGAGTTAGGCATGTCACTTTCTAATTTGGCTATCAGACGTTTGTATGGGAAATCGTCATTTATCGGTACTGGTTCATGTTTGATGCCTTCTATTCGGGATAAGTGATCTGCAACGACGTTCTCGGTTCCTTTCTTATCTTTGATTTCTAAGTCAAACTCTTGTAATAACAGGATCCATCTCAATAGTCTTGGTTTGGCATCCTTTTTGCTTATTAGGTACCTTATGGCAGCGTGGTCTGTGTATATGATAATTTTTGCTCCTACTAAGTAAGAACGGAATTTGTCAAGCGCAAATATAACTGCTAGAAGTTCCTTTTCTGTGGTAGCGTAGTTCATTTGGGCAGGATCTAAGGTTCTACTGGCATAGTAGATGGCATGGAGTTTCTTGTCCTTCCTTTGTCCTAGAACTGCGCCTACGACATAATCACTCGCATCACACATGATTTCGAACGGTAGTCGCCAATCGGGTGGTTGCATAATCGGTGCGGTGATAAGGGCTAATTTTAATGTTTCGAATGCTTTTAGACAGTCGTCGTCGAAGACGAACTCAACATCTTTCATCAACAGGCCGATCAAAGGTTTTGTGATTTTTGAAAAATCTTTTATAAATCTTCGGTAGAAACCGGCATGTCCTAGAAAACTCCGTATTTCTCGTACGGATTTCGGAGGTTGGAGATCTTTTATAATCTCTATTTTAGCTTTGTCGACCTCAATTCCTTTATTTGATATGACATGTCCTAGAACTATTCCTTGTCGGACCATAAAATGGCATTTTTCCCAATTTAGGACGAGGTTCACTTTTACACAACGTTCTAATACCAATTCTAAGTTTTGTAAGCATCCTTCGAAACTTTGTCCACATACCGAGAAATCGTCCATAAATACTTCCATTATGTCGTCTATGAAATCTGCGAAGATTGCCATCATGCATCTTTGGAAGGTTGCTGGAGCATTACAGAGTCTGAACGGCATTCGGCGGTAAGCAAAAGTACCATAAGGACATGTGAATGTAGTCTTTTCTTGGTCATCAGGATGAATGGGAATTTGGAAAAATCCTGAATAACCATCTAGATAGCAGAAATATGAATGTTTGGCTAATCTTTCCAACATTTGGTCTATGAAGGGTAACAGGAAGTGATCTTTCCGTGTGGCTTTGTTAAGCTTCCTATAATCAATGCACATCCTGCTTCCAGTCACGACTCTTTTTGTTATTGATTCGCCTTTTTCGTTTTTAACTACTGTGACTCCTCCTTTCTTCGGTACGACATGAACTGGGCTAACCCATTCACTATCGGAGATTGGATATATGATTCCTGCATCTAGCAATTTCTTTACTTCATCTCTGACTACAGTGCTTAGGACGGGGTTCAGTCTCCTCTAATGCTCTCTAGAGGTTTTAGAGTCTTCCTCTATTGTAATTTGATGCATACAAATTGAAGGGCTTATACCTTTTAGATCGCTTATGTTATAGCCTAACGCGGTGGGGTACTTCTTTAGGACTTCTAATAGCTTTTTGGTTTCTGGTTGTCCTAAGTTGGCGTTGACTATCACTGGTCTTTTTAGTTCATCGTCTAGGAATTCATATCTAAGGTTTTTGGGTAGTGTTTTAAGTTCTAAAGATGGGTTCTTCGGACCTGGCATATTGTTTGGAGTCAGTGCTAAGCTTTCGCTTAGGCTGTCATCTTTATACGGTTTACGCTAATCATCGTCTTCAGAAATATCGGGTATTTGAATCTTTATTATTTCTGAATACGTGGTCTCTTCATTTTCAAGTTCTCTTAAGCATTCGTCAATTTCATATACTAAACAACAGGTATCGTCTATGGCTGGTGCTTGTAAGAACTTGGTGAGAATGAACTCTATCTTTTCTTCTCCTACTTCGAATGTTAGCCTTCCTTTCTTCACGTCTATAATAGCTCCGACTGTAGCTAGGAACGGTCTTCCTAGGATAATTGGGGTAACAGAGTCCTCTTTGATGTCCATGATTATGAAGTTGGTTGGGATGTAGAATTGTCCTATGCGTACTGGAACGTTTTCCAGTATTCCGACGGGGTATTTTACTGATCGATCAGCTAATTGTACGGACATTTTGGTTGGTCTCAGGTCTCCCATATGCAGCTTTTTGCATATAGATAAAGGCATAACACTGATACTGGCTCCTAAATCGCATAGAGCTTTGTCTATCACGAACTTTCCTATGACGCAGGGTATGGAGAAACTACCTGGGTCTTTTAATTTAGGAGGCATGCGGTTTTGAATTATAGCGATACACTCTGCAGTAAGTGTAACTATTTCGTTATCCTCTATCTTTCTCTTATTCGACAAGATTTCTTTGAGAAATTTAGCGTATGACGGCATTTGAGTTATCGCTTCTGTAAAAGGAATAGTTATATTCAACTGTTTAAGGAGCTCTACAAATTTCTTAAACTGTCCTGAAGTTTTGGAGTTTATTAATCTTTGAGGATAAGGGATAGGTGGTTTATATGGCGCTGGAGGTGCTTGAGTTTTTTCGATTGCGGTATCCTCCTTCTCGTTGTCTTCCTTCTTCTCTAACTCGGATTCCTTTTCTGCTTGTTCAGTTGGTTTTCGTTGCATGGCTGAGTTTTCGGTCCTCGGATCGATCGGTTCGTCCAATTCTTTTCCACTTCTTAATATGACAGCATTTTCTTGACCTTTTGGATTCTGTTCGGGTTGTCCAGGAAATGTGTCAGCGGGTGCGGCAGCAGAGGCTTGTTGTTGAGCCACTTGTGATATCTGTGTTTCTAACATTTTGTTGTGGGTGGCTAAAGCGTCTACTTTTCCGGTCAACTGTTTAATTTGCTCGCTAGTGTGTATGTTTTGATTCAGGAATTCTTTGTTTGTTTGAGCTTGAGTAGCTATGAATTTTTCCATCATCAACTCGAGGTTTGATTTCCTAGGTGCAGTCTGAGCAGCAACTAGTTTCTGATATCCTGGCAGAGCAGTAGGAATTTGCAATGCATTATCGCTTTTGTAAGAAAAGTTTGGATGATTTCGCCAACCTGGGTTGTAAGTATTTGCGTAGGAATTTCCTTGAGCATAATTTACTTGGTCTGGTGGGATTCCGGCTAGCAATGGGCATTCAGGTGCATTATGAGTGGTGCTTCCGCATAACTCGCAGTTTGGAGTTACGGCAGCGACGGTTGCAGTGGGGTTAACGGTCAGACTGTCAATCTTCTGTGCTAGAGCATCTACTTTAGCGTTGAACTTTTCAAGGCTGCTGATCTCGTACATCCCACCTTTCGCTGTGGTTTTCTCTGTTGGAGTGCGTTCACCTCCCCATTGGCAGTGGTTCTGAGACATGTTTTCTATTAGCTGATAGGCTTCGTCGTATGGCTTATCCATAAGTGCACCGCCCGCGACAGCGTCTATTGTCAATCTAGTATTGTATAAAAGCCCATTATAGAAAGTATGGATTGTCACCCAGTCCTCTAGACCATGGTGAGGACATGTTCTCATCATATCTTTGAATCGTTTCCATGCTTCGTAAAGAGATTCAGTATCTTTTTGTCGAAATCCGTTGATTTGAGCTCTAAGCATAGCAGTTTTGCTTGGCGGAAAATATCTCGCTAAGAAGACGTTCTTCAATTGTTCTCACGTCGTAACGGAGTTGGACGGTAAAGATTGCAACCATGTCCACGCTCTGTCTCTAAGAGAGAATGGGAAAAGACGAAGTCTTATCGCGTCTGGAGTTACTGCATTTGCTTTCACTGTGTCTGCGTATTATACAAACTTCGTTAGATGTTCGTTTGGATCCTCAGTTGCATTTCTTGAGAATTGGTTTTGTTGTACAGCTGACATCAATGATGGTTTCAGCTCAAAATAATTTCGAGTAATAGCTGGGGCAGCAATGCTACTTCTAGGCTCCATCTGAGAGGGTGTAGCGTATGCCTTCAGTGGTTTGTTTGGAGGTCCTTCAGCCATTTTTGGTTTTTCTTCTGATTTGGGAATGGGAGTGAGAGGATCGGGAATGTCATGTTTGAGTTGGTACTCAATAATTCGGCTTCTTAAATGTAAGAAGCGCTCTAGTTCTGCGACTGAAGGTTTCAAGATATCGCCTTGTGGGCGATTACTTGGCATACAATCGACAACACTAGTAAAGGAAAAATGAAAATAGTTAACCTAGTCTATACGGCGTAACAGAAGGTTACACTATTGACTAAACGGGTCCCCGGCAACGGCGCCAAAAACTTGATCGCGACTTTCTATGTCTAATACAACCTAACTGCAAGTGCACAGTCTATCGCGTAGTAATAATAGATATCGATCCCACAGGGACTCGTAATCAAACTAGTGTTCTCGGGAGTTACTATGTTTAGCTAGGTAGATAATGTTTAAGGGAATAAGATTGTCACTAAAGGGAACTATGAATGTTAATTAAGTTATAATTAATTGAATCGATATGCAGTAATTATGTTCTTCGGGGATTTGACAAGTTACCGGTATACGAAATATTTTTCAGAGTTTATTTAAGCAGAAAATGGTGATCTGAAGACTCTCGCCTCACGATGGTTATTGACGCTAATCATAATTCTAAGGGCCAAACGTACGCTTTCGTGTCCCATTCGGGGTTAAAATTATTTTTTGGAAATCTCTAAATTCTAATTCATTTTAAAGTGCTTTCGCTGTTATTAAAATGAATGACTAGTGTTTACTATCTGGTCTTGCCGCAACTTTCGCTTGTTGGTTCGTACCTTAATTAATTTCCCACTTTCGTGGCAAAACTACTTTTAAATAAGTTCTCGCTTTCGCGACGAAGTTTATTCAGTAAATTAATTTTAAACACTCAGACCATAAACAACTTTTGAAAAAGACAGTTTTCAATCGGTTATTATCAAATCCCTTTCGAATTATTACTACATATCGATTACTTAAATTTAGCTAGACATGGATTTGGGAAAGGTAAAACATAAATGAAAACAATAAATAATAGCATGCATCATAATAAAAACTGGAATTACGATTAAAATGAGAAACCTGTAAATATTCCAATTGACCTTTGGGCAGATCCTCCACAATTGTTGGCAGGATTCTGGTCTTTGTGCCAATTGATCGTACAACGGAAATAAGAATTACAGAAGAATCAAAGGAATGCAGAAAAAGAAAAGAGAAACAAATAAGAATATTAAAAACTGGAATTATTGCTATGAAGATAAATTGGCAGCACTTCGTTGTCTGAATGCGGCTCCCTTTCTGAGTTCCCTTTCTTCCCTTTTTATAGAAATGGAATTCTAACGGTTATAACTTGAAGAAGGTGGACTTTGAGGCAGAATTATCAGGGAGTAGTGGTCCACTATTTGGGACTTGGAACTGCTTCTTTCACGTGCATTTGAAGTGGGGCGTTTTTGCCTGCATGACAGTCGTCACGGTGTGTGACGGTCGTCACCCGTGTGACGGTCGTCATGGGGCTGTGACGGTCGTCACAGCAGCAGAATCTGCATTTTGCGTTTTTCATGTTGTTTTCATCCGGCTTTCTTCCATATTTCATCTGTGATTGCTTCTTTTCTTCATATTGCTTCGTTTAGACGTGATTATCAGATACCTGCAAAACATCAGACAAATAACACGGAAATAACCCGAAATCGGATCGAAAATAGTTAAACTTCAGTTGAATTATGCATCAATATATATATATACGATTTCGTGTTATCAGAGACACGTCAGCCCAATTTGATACCATATATGAATTATGCAAGGAGATTGTTGCCTTTCTTTGACAAGGTGGAATTGCATCATGTGCCGCGAGAAGAAAATCAAATGGCTGATGCCTTGGCGACATTGTCTTCGATGTATAAAGTTAACTTCTGGAACGAGGGTCCCCGGATTGTTATCTCTCGGCTTGATAGGCCTGCCTTCATATTTGCCATTGACGAGGCTCCCGATGGTAAACCCTGGTACTTTGACATCCATAATTTCCTGAAGAACAAGGAGTATCCGGTTGGGGCATCCAGTCGAGATCAGAAGACTCTCAGGAGGTTGGCTGGCAATTTCTATTTGAACCCGGACGGTGTTCTGTACAAAAGAAACCATGACTTGGTATTGCTACGCTGTGTAGACGAGAAGGAAGCAAAGCTGCTCATGGAAGAGATACATGAGGGTACATTTGGTACGCATGCCGGTGGGCATGCTATGACGAGAAAACTGCTACAGGCAGGTTATTACTGGCTAACTATGGAAATAGACTGTTTCAAGTTTGCAAAGAGGTGTCATAAGTGCCAAATTTATGCGGACAAGGTCCATGTACCCCCAAGTCCTCTGAATGTGATGTCATCACCGTGGCCGTTCTCGATGTGGGGAATTGATATGATTGGCAAGATTGAGCCTACAACATCCAACGGACACCGGTTCATCTTGGTGGCAATTGATTACTTCACCAAATGGGTGGAAGCAGCGTCATATGCCAATGTCACCAAGCAAGTGGTCGCCAGATTTATCAAACGAGATATTATCTGAAGATATGGAATCCCTGAGAGGATTATCACCAACAACGGTTCGAATTTGAACAACAAGATGATGAAAGAGCTGTGCCAGAATTTTAAGATTGAACATCACAACTCTTCTCCTTACCGACCCAAGATGAATGGCGCTGTTGAAGCGGCCAATAAGAACATAAAGAAGATTGTTCAGAAGATGGTTGTAACGTACAAGGACTGGCACGAGATGCTACCTTTCACTTTGCACGGTTATCGTACGACGGTACGCACATCAACCGGGGCAACCCCTTTTTCATTGGTATACGGAATGGAGGTATTGTTACCGTTGGAAGTGGAGATTCCTTCCTTGAGGGTTTTACGAGATGTCCAGCTTGACGAGGCAGAATGGGTTAAAGATAGACTGAATCAGCTCAGCTTAATGGATGAGAAGAGGCTAGCTTCTCTAGCATACGATCGGTTGTACCAGAGCCGGATGAAGAAAGCATACGATAAGAAGATACACCCTCGAAGCTTTCAGACGGGCGACCTTGTGCTGAAGAGGATTCTCCCGCCACAAACAGATCACAGGGGCAAATGGACCCCTAATTACGAAGGTCCATACGTTGTCAGAAAAGTCTTCTCTGGAGGAGCCTTGCTACTATCTACCATGGATGGTGAAGACTTTACGTCTCCTGTGAATTCAGACGCAGTTAAAAAATACTTTGCTTGAAAGTGACCCGCTGGACAGTAAAAAGAGAGTCTAGGCAAAAATGGGGCATCCTGGCGAACCGTAAAAAATGAATAAAAGGTTCGGGCAAAAATTAGGGATAAAATTGAAAAGATGTACACCCGCAAAGTCGAAAACCTACGTTGGGCGACTTCGGCAAAAAAGGGTATCCCGGTGAATTGAAAACCCGCAAAGGGCGGTTCACGCAAAAGTTAGGGATTGAAAAAGCAAATGACTGTGGTCCGAATCTAATACTACATCGCTTAGTGGTTTGGGAATACCTGAGGGTTCGTTTATCCAACATAATCTCCTCCTAAAAATGGAATACCGGGAAAGCGTCAGAGTCAGGCGAGTCATAGGAGGATCAGCTCGTGATGTTTGTCTGTACCACGTTTCCGACATGTGTACAAATACTGTTTTGTATTTTTTATCTTTTTATGCATATATGTATGTGTGTGTGCGCAACTTCCTCTTTTCAGGAGTTGCATCCGATGTACAAAACTTTTCCTATTCAGAGGCCTGTCATCAATAAAACATGTTATTCAGTATTTGATGTTTGTGCTTTACTGTTTTGTATGTGGAAAACGCCGATGTTTCGATAAACTTGCATGTGCATAACTTTGCTGGCCCTTGCCAATAATTGCTAAAACTTTGAATTGACTGAAGCAATGTCACGGACACTAACCCGAATCGATCTGGTTGTATAGATTTGTTTTGTCTCGTTTGTGTTTTGCAGGGTTCTCGCCCTTGAAGCGAATAATCAGAAACTAGAGGCCCCAGCCAGAAGTTTGTGGTGAAAGAGTTGACTTTGTTTGACGCTAATCCCCATGCAGGTCGCATCTCATCCCCAGAGGGTTAAATAATGTTATCCCTTACCGAAGAGGGATCACTCTCCCCAGCTAGTCGCAGCTTATCCCCCACGGGATATCCCCAGCAAGACAGAATCAGTGTCCCATGCAGAGTTTATACTCCCCAGAGAGTTGAAGGTGTGCGCATTCAATCCCCAGCGGGGAGGATTTCCGAGGCACGTAACCAAGATAGTAAGTTCATAAGGGTTATCCCCCACCAAGGATGGTTTTCGTTTCCCCCGCAGGTCGCATACCTTCGTCAGGATGATTATCCCCCGCGGAATGGTAGTTCCGAGCTCGTAAACTGTACCCAGACAGTTGTCTCCCAGAAGGGGCGCTTCTCCCCCAGCTGAGTTAATCTTCCCAGCAGGTGTTATTCTTTCCTCCCAGGGGAAATCAATGTGTAATCTCTCCCCGGCAGAGTTGGTTGTATTTTCGGCATTTATTTTGCCAGAATACGTCTTGATATCCGTTCATCCCCAACAGGGTGGTATTTGTCCTCAACAGCCGTGTTGAAGCAAGCTTGTCAGAGCCTCCCCAGCAGTCTTAACCTGCATTTGAATTTGCATACATTATCATGATTGCATCTACCCACAAACGCGTAGCATTTCCATGCCGTATGGAGCATTACGCCATTGCCAAACATACGCATTTTGAAACATAAATCAGGTTGGTTAACCTTTTTCTTTCAGGTGTGTTTCTCAGCAGGAGTATGGGGTTCTATCTCAAATCTATTTCCAGATATTCAAGGTCTCGCCGTGAGACATGTGATGACACAGTTCTTGTCATTATTCCCCACAGAGTTACTGACTGAAGTTTCTCTTATCCGACTAGCGGAGTGTTTTCTTCAGGTTTGCTG
The DNA here is from genome assembly GCA_963859935.3 of Lathyrus sativus. Taxonomy (NCBI): domain Eukaryota; kingdom Viridiplantae; phylum Streptophyta; class Magnoliopsida; order Fabales; family Fabaceae; genus Lathyrus; species Lathyrus sativus. The sequence continues at coordinate 247,180,869 of OZ012737.1, read as the reverse complement.
TTGCGGCAGCATTTCAGGGTTTCATAAATCAAGATTTCAGAAGTGGTCACTTGTTGTCGAAATGGTTGTCGGGCAGTTATTTTCAGAATACCCATAGTGGAGTTAGCTACTACCGCGAACAGGCTAGGAAGCTATATCCTAGTTTTCCCGTAAGAATCAGGCGGATGAACTTTCCTGTAAGTATCAGGCAGATGTGTTACGATTTTCCCGTAAGAATCAGGCGAACGAACTTTCCTATAAGTATCAGGCAGATGTGTTACGATTTTCCCGTAAGAATCAGGCGGATGAACTTTCCTGTAAGTATCAGGCAGATGTGTTACGATTTTCCCATAAGAATCAGGCGGAAGAACTTTCATGTAAGTATCAGGCAGATGTGTTACGATTTTCCCGTAAGAATCAGGCGGAAGAACTTTCCTGTAAGTATCAGGCAGATGTGTTACGATTTTCCCGTAAGAAGCAGGCGGATGAACTTTCCTGTATGTATCAGGCAGATGTGTTGTATTTTCCCGTATGAAGCAGGCGGATGAACTTTCCTGTATGTATCAGGCAGATGTGTTGTGTTTTCCCGTATGAATCAGGCGGATGAACTTTCCTGTATGTATTAGGCAGATGTGGTATGTTTTCCCGTATGAAGCAGGCAGATGAACTTTCCTGTATGTATCAGGCAGAGGTGTTATTTTTTCCCGTAAGAATTAGGCGGATGAACTTTCCTGTAAGTATCAGGCAGATGTGTTATGTTTTCCCGTACGAATCAGGCGGATGAACCTTTTCCTGTATGAATCAGGCAGATGGAGTTTCCCGTATGAAGCAGGCGGATGAATCTTCCGGTATCCAGACAGATAATTCTCCTGTGATAGACAGAGTATGTGAGTTGTGTTCCGATATTCGACAAAAGCATTTTCCCCAAGGAAGTCGTCGTGATTTCCTCGTGTTACTATCCCCAGTAGAGTCCTCCTCAAAGTCGTTTGTGGGATGGGACTGACGGATTTGGCTACTGCAGAGGTAGGCAGAGAAACGGTATTCAGATAATTTTCCAGTATGAAGCAGGCGGATGGATTTTCCTGTAATCAGGCAGATGACTTTTTCCGTATGAAGTAGGCGGATGGGGTTTCCTATGGTTAGACAGATGATGTGCCTGTAGGGATAGGCAGATGAGTTCCCTATGATTAAACAGAAATGTTTCCCCAGCGAAAGCATCGAGAGTTTTCCGTAATGTGGAGTCCTGACGTGGACAAGATTGATTACTCTTCAGGAATCATTTATCCCCAACAGATGTTTTCCTTCGGGTTGATGGGATTGCGAGTCCTGACGTGGACAGATTTGCATTTATTCGTGATTTGACGGAATTTGAGTCCGAATGTGGACAAGGTTACTCCCGTGACGACAGAATCTCTATTCGTGTTGACGAATTGGTTCCTCTTCTGGTGTTGACGAGGATAGACCAATGGTGGACAGAGATGTTTCACGAAGATAATTCAATACCTGTGGCGTCACACAGGGGGTTGAGGTTGAAATCAAAATTGTAGCAGATAGTTGACCAGTTGTTGTCGGGACAACCAGATTCAGTTCAGTGGACGTTGCTTCTCAGGCAGTTTTGCAGTTTATCTCCACGGTTGGCAAATTTCAGGGTTTCTTTGGTATTCAACCGTCTCGTACCTCGAATGTTTGAAGGTCGTTCGCTCTTCACCCAGTCGGGTCCAAGCCATTTGAATAGGGGCAGCTGTTGCACCTCTAAATTTGACCAACCGGTTCCCATCTCTGGTTTATGTTTCTACGCATTTTGCATTCGCATTCGCATACTGCATGCAGTGCATTTTTCTCAGTCAGATTGATTTTATTGGGATTACAGCCCCTGGCATTTCAGGCAGTTCAGGCCGGTTTGAATAAGTGTCTTTTGAGAATTGGTGCTCGTTTCCTGTGTTTTTAGGCCATCTCGGTGCCCGGGTTTCGCTATGGTTGCGCAATTGTTCTCTAATCGATTTAATCGGCTTCCTGGAATTTTTAGAATTTTCTCTTTTATTTTCTAGATTTTTAATGCATTTTAATAGTTTTTAATAGATTTACTTGATTTTTTAGATATTAAGTAGGTTAACATTTTTTTAATAGAAGTAAATAGATTTTTTATATTTTTAAATAGATATTCTCTTTTTTTAATAGTTTTAATAGAGTTTTAGCATTTTAGATATTAGTTTTTCTTATTAAATAGAATAGTTTAATATAGATTTTAAATAGTCTTTTTTAGTTTTTTTAAATAGTTTTATGATATAGTTTTTTTTTAAAAAAAAGGGAGGGTAATAATGTGGGATTTTAGTGATAAGAAATTTTTGATATAGAATTTAATAGGTTTATTATTTTTTTTTCTAGATTTTAATAGAATTTTTAATTGATTTTATAGATTTAATATAGGATTTAGATAGTTTCTTTTTTAGATATTAAATAAATATTTTTCTGTTTTTTAATAGGTTAATTAGAGTTAATTGTGTTTTGTTAATTAGGTTTAATTAGAAGTTTTGATTAGGGTTTACAATTAATTTCGTTTAGTTTTAATTAGGGTTTAATTAGGTAGGTCATTAATAGAGTCTTTAGTTTAATGCAGAGTTAATCAAATCATTAGCATTTAATTAAGTCTTAATCAGAGTCTTAGTCTTAATGGGCCAGATGTGCATTTTCGTGGGGCCAGTCAGGTCCAAGATTCATTGTTGCCACTTGTCATATAAAGGGGCCTGCCACGCGTGACTTTTCTCTTTCCTCCACCTCATCTCTGACTCTCACACCACTCACAGCTCTCTGCCACCTCTATCCCTCTCTCCCACGTGTTACTCTCTCTTTCTCCCTTAGTGCCACCCGTCATCTTCTAAACCCACCACCACCACCCCTCAGTGCATGATCGCCACGTGGAATCTACTCCCAACTCCTCACCACCGGCCATGCAGCCGCCGTCCCCAACGCCCTAACCATCGCCGGAAAACCAAATCACCACCGGAAACTGCTGATTTTACCAGAAATCCTCAAGAACTCATCCAGTCTTCATTTGCTTCTCTTCAAAGACCTCGCCGGAGAATTCATCGGAACCACCGTGTGTCTCCAGAAATCTTCAAATGACCAAGAACTTCATCAGTACTCGTCATCTTTTTTCTAGAATTGTCAAAAATCCTTCCGATCTTCACCTGGATCTTCTTCGTTCATCAATATCTCCAGATTGCCGCAATTCAAGAACATTCATCACGTTCTTCGTCCGTTCAAGATTTTTCTTCAGATTCCTCAAAGAACTTCGTCAAGCCATCTCATCGCGTGTCAAGATCCTCAGATTTTTGGATCGTCTTCGCTCACTGTTAGTTTCGTTGATCCTCGTCTGTTCATCGGGTAGCAACACCATCGCCGCCGTGGATTTTAAAGCATCAAAGATTCGCCAGAAGACGATCCGTTGAGTTCTTCGTAGACTTCGCCGAGCTTCATCAAATCTCTAGATTCCTCATCACAGCCGTCGCATTCTCCAGGTTCTTTCTCTAAACGTGTTACACCTTCATAGCTCGTTTGTTAACTGGAGAGTTAGATTTGAGTGGTAGATCTTGAAATGATTAGGTTAAGAAATCTGATGAGAGTTTGAATGGGAGAGTTTTGTGAAAAGAGATTAGGTTAGGGAGAGTTATTCTGAGAGATTGATTGGTTAGCTTGTGATAGATGGATTGATGAACATTTTTGTGGTGAGGGAGTGTGAACGAAAGTGGTTTGTGGTTTGTGTCTGAGGAGTTTCAGTGAGAGAGAGGTTGGAGAGAATGGCGAGCGGCGCTTAGGGTTTGGGGGAGGATGATGAACAGTGGAGAAGAGTGTAGTGACTTAGTTTTTTTGTGTGCTGATAGAGGTGAGATTGGATTCGGGCCTTAGGCCCATTATGCTTTACAAAGCGTCTCCCCCGTTTCCCCATTGAACCCCCTCTCTGTTGGTTTTTCATTTTGGGCCATAGGCCAGAATTGCTAATCGCACCCCCAATTGGAGGCCCATTGAGAAAACAAGGCGAAACTCTTGCTATTCGCCACCTGTTTTTTCCTTTTTCCTTGGTTTTTTTCAATGTTTTTCTGAATAAGTAATGGGCTTGGCGCGCCTGATATTGGCACCCCCCCTGAGCCCAATTCATGTCTGAACTAGATAAATTGCTATTTACCACGCCTGTCTTTCATTTTTAATTGATTTTCATTTTATTTCATGTTTGCATATAGGTTAGCAAATAATTCACAATAAATTGAAAAATGATCATTTTAGGATGGGATTTTTCCCTAGTTTCCTTAGGACCTCTAGAAAATTGTGAAATAATAAAAATATTAATTTCATGCATTTTATATTTTTGGCATATTTTACAATATTATTGCTTTTATTTTACATTTGTTTAGTACTTGATTTTTCTGAATTTAGTATGAGAGTTTGGTGCATGATTTTTGATTGATTCTTGTGAGGTTGATTAGATTAGGGAAGCATGTACCCTTAGGAATTTTGTCATATTTTTGTGACTAAAACTTAGGGTAATTTGAGAGATAGATAGGAGAGGTATCAGAATTAGGGTTTCACAACACTTAGGTGTAGTTTAGGGCATTGTTTTGGGGTTTTAAAATTGATTTAGGCCTTGGGGTTTATATGGGGTATAGGGTATATAGTTAGGGTCCCTTAGAAATTAATTTAGGATTTTATAGTGAGTTTTACTATTTTTACTTGATTTTTGCAATTTGGTTGATATTGGTGTGTTTCCCACTTGGGATGTTGCTTTGTTTGTTGGATTTTGGGCATTTCTATTGGGCTTGGGGCTTGAGTTTTGCTTGTTGGAGCTAATGAAGACCTTGGATGATGATTGAAGACAAGGGATAGAGCTTGATGCATGAAGATTCCTTTCCTGGTAGATGGTTTTTGAAGACTTAGGAAATAGGAGAAATAGGGAGAACCTTAGATTAGAATGATTTCTTCTTACAAACATAGAAAGCATCTTGTGCTTCTATTCCTCCCTATGACAAAAATTCCTTCTAAGATATTCATATCCCTCCTTTGGAGGGATAAGTGGCTTATTCTGGAAGTAGAACTTTGAGGGAATCTTTCCCTTATAATGTTAAACACTTATAGGCTTCCTTTGGTTGTCAATGAGCTGTTTAACATTTCAACTTAATCTGTTAAGTGATTCTCTCCTGTGAATGCTTGCTTTGAAGATGTAAGAAGTGCATTGAAGATTGGTGAAGATGAAGCTTGTGCCTGTCAAAGCTGGATATCTGCTGAAATTAGGGTGCTGCTGCTGTTTGAAGCTGTCTATTTGTTGGGGTTCATTGCTTGCCAGAGCTGGGGTACTTTTGAAGACAGGGGCTTATCTAAAGCTTGGGGATCATTGAAGGGTGAAGATGGGATCTTGCTTGAAGTTGTTACTGTCAACTGTTTACTGTCAATCAACTGTAGCTGTCAGAGCTGGTGCTGTTTGAGCTGCTTACTGTAGGAGTTGGTGTTGCTGTCAGAGCTGGTGTTGGGTTTTATTTTCTTTTCTGTATTGTTTGTTGGCTTGTTCAGTTTTCCCCTTAGGTTTGAAGTGAAGCTGTTTCACTTTGCCTATTGTTTTCCCAGGTTCGAGGTTGAGTGGACTCCCTTGCCTCGCTTGTATTGCTGCATCTCATGCATTTAACTGTTTACTGTATATATGCTATTTCTTTTCTGTTTATCCCCTAGGATCTCTGTTTTTCTCTAGGCAAGAGAGAAATATGACAGACATTAGGTGTTAACCCATGCATGACAACATTAGGGTAGTTTTGATTCCCATTTTAAACCATATGTTTTTATAGTTCTTTCTCTTCTATCTCAAAATCATTCAAAACACAGTAATAAGGTTAATCGATGTCGTAAGCTACGAGCCTTAAGCTATTTGAGAAAGGCTTGCTGGAGAGTTTCTTTCCAGTAGTCTGACTGCTTAGTGTGGTACCCTTTGGGTGACACGCGACGTAGTCAATCTCAAGTCATAGTCTCTAGTGCGTCAGAGATTGCAAACATCATAAAAACAGTTCTTGCATAAAAGACTGAAAACAAACGTCAAAGTGTCATTTTTGTCCGCTTGGACCCGTAATCAGAAGAAAACTTTTTCAGAAGGATAAAAGATAAACAGACAAATCAGTGTCTTCCGTAGCCCGAACTACATTTGCTCTGATCTTTCATGTTGTATGAAAGTACGTAGGCATAGGATGTTGTATCCTAGCGAGCAACCTTCCCCTTCATCCGTAGTTAGGCGAACTACGTTGACTCTGATTTCTCGTTCCAGACGGGAATACGTAGGCATAAAGTGCGATACTTTGCCGAGTCATTTTATTTTCTTTTAACCCCAGACCTGTAGAATAGATAGAATAACAATCCGTACTAGAAAACAAGCGTGGATCCCGTCGAGTACGACGGACGTGAGGGGTGTTAATACCTTCCCCTTGCATAACCGACTCCCGAATCCAGGATTTGGTTGCGATGACCATTCCTTTCCCGTCTTTGCGTGAGGTTTACTTCGAGCGTTTCCTTTCCCTTCTTTTGGATAAATAACGCACGGTGGCGACTCTTCTGTTCAGCCGGCGCCGATTTTCGCAGTAGCGACAATTTCATTCTGTCATTATAATTATTTAAAAATCACCAAACAAAACCCCCAAGGATATTTTTGTTTAAATTGAAACAACACCTGTACTAACAATTGCACACAGTCCTCAAGAGATCGATTCTGCGGATAACCCTACTTATTACTGCATCGGTAAAAATGATACACTTTCTATTTTGCCGATCAAGTTATTGGCGTCGTTGCCGGGGACTGCCAAATTAAGTACTTTGTTAGTTCAATTTGAATTTTGTCACTCTGTGACTAAAATTTTTAGTTTTATTTTTCTGTTATTTTTATAATTACTAATAATTTTCTAACCTGTGTATGCGAGGTAAGACCTCAGCTGTATTTTCTTTTGACGCAGAACCAGAGAGATCTTTGCACGTAAGACGCTATAAAGCCAAGTAAGAAGGACTGGCAGCGTCAAGTTCAGAACTAATTATTTCTGAGCAAGAAAGAGAAGAAGTTGTTTCAGTCCACTCTGAGCACACAGATTCTGGCACAGACTCAGAGCCGGAAATTCCTATTATGGCTGACTCACCAGCAGAAAGACTTCTCGGTGACTATGGAAGAGCAAATGCTCCAACAGTGCAGTTGACAATAATAAATCAACCAGCCACTGTAGTGGAATTCCAGCTGCACCCGTCCACTATCCGACAACTTTAGAGTAGGCCTTTTTCAGGAAGGATCAATGAAGATGCAAATAAGCATCTACAGAGGTTCCTTACTATGAGTACGTTATTAAAAATTGAGGGACATTCTGAAGAAGCGAAGAAGCTGGTTATGTTTCCATTTACTCTATCTGATGAAGTCGAAGAGTGGTTTTACTCATTCCCTGCTGGGAGTATTACTACTTGGTAAGAGATGGAAACAACATTCCTAAATGAATATTTCCCTACTTCTGTGTACATCTGAAAGCGGTACGACATTGTGAACTTTAAACAGAAATAGGGAGAGTCACTTGGAAATGCATAGAGGTTTAAGAGGTGCTTGATTGCATGTCCCACTCATAACATGGATGCAACCAAACAAATGCAAAATTTTGTGAATGGTCTCAAGATGAAGACTAAGCAACTTATCAGTACAGCTGTCGGTGGCTCAACCAACTTTACAACAGCCACTGGAATTAAAAAAATAATTGAGGCTATTGCAGCAAATGAGCACTTGGACTTGTATAATCACAATGTAAGCCAACCTGAAAAGATAATTGATATGAAGCTTATTAAACAAGTGGTAAAAATGGAAGAACAGATTGTGGCTGAGGTAGAAAGGAGGATTAAAAAAATGAATCTTAATACTTAAACCGTGGCGTAGGTTCAACCAGTTCAAGCAATCAATTGTGAAATCTGTGGGAGGACCGCATTTTACTGTGCATTGTCTTGCTACCGTGTAACAAGTGGAAGCAATCAACTTTTTGAAATAGAATAACCCTTATTCTAACACCTATAATATGGGGTGGAAGAATCATCAGAATTTCTCATGGAAAGACCAGCAAGGGAATGTTCCAAAGTAAGGGGTTGCTCCACCTCCGAACCAACCGTAACAACAACAGTACCATCCTCAATAACAACAACCTTAGCAACCGTATCCTCAACAATTTCAGCAACAGTTTCAATAACACCCACAACAATTTCAGCAGCAAGCACCACGAAAAGCTGATTGGGAAATTGCCATTGAAAAAATGGCCGCTCAGAGCTGCCAATTCCAAGAAGAGACAAGAAGCAATATTAGGAACATAGGTGCTTCGATAAAAAACCTTGAAGTCCAAATGAGCCAAATAGCACAACAACTAGCAAATTCTCAAGCACCAAGTACTCTACCTAGTGCCACTGTGCCCAATCTGCGGGATCATAATAATGTTAGTGTCGTGACCACAAGGAGTGGTAAATCTATTGATGTTCCTGAGAAAAATTCTGAATCGGAAGACCAACTGCTTGAGGTCGATCTTAAGATCAAAGAAAATGAAGTAGTTGCTGAAAAGGTGGTGTAACCGGAACAAGTGGTGAAAGAGAAAGTTATTGAGCCCAAATCGGTCATCAAGCTTCCTTATCCTCAAAGGAATAAGAAGAAGGGGCAGCAAGAGAAGAACTTCGAATAATTCTTGGAGATGTTCAAAAAGCTTGAGTTCAATATTCCATTTTTGGAGGCACTCGAGCAAATGCCTACCTATGCGAAGTTCATGAAGGATATCATTTCAAAGAAGCGAACCATTGACATGGATCCGATTATTCTAACCGAAACTTGTAGTGTTATTTTGTAGGGCATGAAGATTCCGGTAAAGAAGAAAGATCGAGGTGCCGTCACTATACCTTGTACAATTGGGGATAGAGCATTCAAGAAAGCTCTTATTGACTTGGGTGCTAGTGTAAGTCTAATGCCCTTATCCATCTACCGAAAGTTGGGTATAGGTGTGGTGCAAGACACTAGGATGGCACTTCAATTTGCGGATTACTCGGTAAAGAGACCTTATGGGGTTGTGGAAGATGTTATAGTGAAAGTGGACAAGGTTGTGTTCCTGGTGGATTTCGTTATTCTTGGAATGCTTGAAGATGAAGAGATCCTTCTTATTCTTGGAAGACCGTGTTTGGAAACTGGGAGATGCTTGATTGATATAGAGGGGGGAAACATGACTATGAATGTTTATGATGAAGAGGTGAAGATAGATGTGAGGAGTACAATGAAGCACAAAAATAATCTTGGAACAAGCAATAACATTGGGGTGATTGACCATGTTATTGCAAATGAAAATCTTGAAAGTGCAGCTCAATTGCCTCTAGAAAAAGTGTTAAGTTTGTCAATTTTTGAGGATAATGAAGAAGTGGGGGAAAGAGAGTTGGAAGTATTATCCATGATGGAAGCTCTACCCCCTTTGAAGGGACCTCGGCCACACCGCTGGGAGGACCTGAGACAACCTCAATCGGTGGAAGGGAGTGAAGAGACCAAAAAGAGTACGGAATTGAAACAACTTTCGGAAAACCTCAAGTATGCCTTCCTCGACACCGAAGGTAAATGTCCAGCCATCATAAGTACTATCCTCAAAACTATCCAAGAAGATAAGTTGATTGAAGTTCTAAAAAGGTACAAGGGAGCTATGGGTTGGAAGATTGAGGATTTGAAAGGTATTAGTCCCACTGTCTATATGCATAAAATTCTCATGGAGGATGACCATAAACTGGTTGTCCAACCTCAAAGAAGGCGTAATCTAGCTATGAAGGAAGTTGTAAGAAAAGAAGTGGTGAAGTTGCTAGATGAGGGTCTGATTTACCCAATATCTGACAGCTCGTGGGCGAGTCCAGTCCATGAAGTGCCCAAGAAAGGGGGAACCACCATCATCAAAAATGAGAAAAATGAGTTGATTCCTACGAGGACGATTACAGGGTGGTGGGTGTGTATTGACTACAGAAGGTTGAATCTTGCCACAAGGAAGGACCACTTCCCACTACCGTTCATTGATCAGATGTTAGAACGACTAGCAGGTCATGATTACTATTGCTTCCTTGACCGGTACTCCGGTTACAATCAAATTGTGGTTGCGCTGGTAGATCAAGAGAAGACGGCTTTTACATGCCCATATGGTGTTTTTGCTTACAGAAGGATGCCATTCGGGTTATGTAATGCCCCAACTACATTTCAGAGATGCATGACTTCCATCTTTGCTGATATGCTTGAAAATCATATGGAAGTCTTCATGGATGACTTCTCGGTATTTGGATCTTTTTTTGATAATTGTTAAACTAACATTTCTCTTGTTTTAGAAAGATGGCAGGAAAGCAACCTAATCCTCAACTGGGAGAAGTTCCATTTCATGGTCCGTGAAGGTATAGTGTTGGGTCACAAAATTTCCCACAAGGGAATTGAAGTAGACCAAGTCAAAGTGGAGGTAATCTCAAAGCTTCCGCCTTTGGTGAATGAAAAAGGTATACGAAGTTTCTTAACCCATGCGGGTTTCTACCACCGGTTCATAAGAGACTTCTCTAAAATAGCTAAGCCTCTAAATACTCTTTTAGTTAAGGATAGAGCTTTTATTTTTGATAAGAAATATGCCGATGCATTTGAGACATTGAAAAATAAATTAGTGTCTGCACCTGATCGGGGGATTTTAGTTGTGTTTTCTAAACTATGTTTGTCGTTGGTTTCGCATTGTTTTATCTCTTTTTCTAGTTCTTGGTTTGTTTTGTCGTAGTTATTTGCAGTGTTTTCGCATGAGTCTTAGTTTAATAACTTTATTGCTTTTGCCGCCGATGCGTTTGATTTGGTTTCTTTTAGTGTATTTTTGGCAGGAATCGGTGGCCGGACATCCGTACTGTTTCGAAGACAAAGAAAAGCCGAAAAAGCACAAGTCAGAGGCATGACACGGGTGCCCGTGTTGCACAACACGGCCCGTGTCATGAGGGATACGGCCAGGAGGACACGGGTGAAAAGGAGAAAAGAAGAGTTGGAAACAGAAGAGCAACACGGGTGCCCGTGTCACACAACACGGCCCGTGTTGCAGCCCCTGATGCTTTTTTCTCAGTTTTGAGTTACAGCAGCCTGACACGGCCACCCGTGTCACACAACACGGCCCGTGTCAGGGCCACTGATGAGGAAAATGTTGTTTTTATTATTTTTCACTATTGAAGCCATTTTGAAGGGCATTTTAGACATTTTATCATGTAATTTGAATTAAGTTATATTAAGCCTTATTTTGGAAAGAAAGGAGGCACGTTTTTGGATTAGGATTGAAAGGAGAGAACTGAAGCCGGAGAATTCGGAAGAACAAAGGATCAATCAAGAGCGGAAGCAATTGATGATCCAAGTCCCCCAATTTCAATTGTAATGATCTTCTCCTTTTTAATTCTAATTACTTTTATGTTGACCAAGAACATGAGTAGCTAAACCCCCAAGTTGTTAGGGGGTGGTCTTTAATGCGATGTAATGACATTTATTTAATTATTCTACGAGACTTATGTTTTTACCTTAATATATTTGATTTTGCATTAACCTTATTCGTATTCCTATTGGAAAGTAGAATTCGAATAGTGCTTAGGCTTAGTCTGGAAAGTCAACCTAACACTTTTGCAAAATGGTATCACGGTCGATATTGCTTAGGAATGAGGATATCCCGTATCACGTATTTTATGGTCGGAGTTATTGCTTGATGTTTTTCAGGGACACTGAGGAATTAGTGAACAGGAAAATCATCAAAGGGTTGCCATTAAGGAATTAAGGCAACTAAAGTGGCCAACTGATAGATTAAGGTTAATAACGAGTAAAGTAGAATAATCATACAGAGTCTGCACTCGTATTGTCTCCACTCCCCTAACACTGTTCTTAGATTAATTAATTCAGTCCGTCTTTACTGTGATATTACTCTGCTACCAAACAAACCACTAGACCTTTTGTTCAATTGAATTCTAAAAAATTCTGTTAATTACTACACAGTCCTCGAGATCGATACTTGGGACGTTTCCCTTATTACTACGATTGGTAAAAATAGTACACTTGCTATTTTCCCGATCAAGTTTTTGGCGCCGTTTGTAAGTGCCCCTGATTGGTCTCTTCCGTTTGAGATCATGTGTGATGCTAGCGATATCGCTGTGGGGGCTGTGTTGGGGCAGCGGAGAGAGAAGTTGTTACATGTTATTTATTATGCTAGTCATGTTTTGAACCCTGCACAGATGAATTACGCGACCACCGAGAAGGAGTTGTTAGCGGTGGTGTACGCCTTCGATAAATTTAGGCAATATTTGTTGGGTTCCAAAGTGATTGTTTATACTGACCATGCTACATTGAAATATCTTTTTGCTAAACAGGAATCGAAGCCTAGGCTCCTGAGATGGATTTTGCTTCTTCAAGAATTTGATGTGGAGATCCGCGATAAAAAAGGATGTGAGAACACCGTGGCTGATCACTTGTCGCGAATGTCACCAATTGAAGAAAATGAAGATAACCGCCCTATAAGGGATGAGTTCGCTGATGAACGCATTTTAGCTATTTCCGGTGTTCCATGGTTCGCTGATTATGCAAATTACGTGGTCGGAGGTATCATACCCGACGATTTTGACTCTAACAGGAAAAAAAGTTTGTTCATGATTGTAGGTTTTATTTATGGGACAACCCTTATCTCTATAAAAGAGGAGTGGATGGTTTGATCAGAAGATGTGTACCTGAAGAGGAACAGAGGAAAGTGCTTACAGCGTGTCATAATTCGGAATATGGAGGACATTTCAGTGGTGACCGAACCGCTGCCAAAGTCCTCCAATCGGGGTTATACTGGCCCTCAATTTTTAAAGATGCTCAAGAGCTGGTGAAAGAATGTGACAAATGCCAGAGAACGGGAAACATTTCGAAACAGAATCAAATGCCCCAAAATTTCATGCTGGAAGTGGAATTGTTTGATGTGTGGGGGATAGACTTCATGGGGCCATTTCCACCATCCTCTGGAAAGCACTACATTTTGGTCGCAGTGGACTATGTGTCAAAATGGGTTGAAGTCGTTGCCCTGCCTACTAATGATGCAAAGGTGGTAGTCAAATTCTTAAAAGAAAATATTTTTGCCAGGTTTGGAGTTCCAAGAGCGTTGATAAGTGATGGAGGAACTCATTTCCTAAATCACCTTATGGAGAGACTCCTTCAGAAATACAATGTGAAGCACCGGGTAGCCACCCCGTATCATCCCCAAACAAGTGGTCAAGTGGAGGTATCTAATCGGCAATTAAAACAAATTCTAGAAAAAACGGTTAGTTCGTCGCGGAAGGATTGGTCAACCAAGGTGGATGATGCATTATGGGCATATCGTACAACGTTTAAAACACCCATAGGCATGTCACCATATCAACTGGTCTATGGAAAGGCTTGCCATTTACCATTAGAGTTAGAACATAAAGCTTTCTGGGCGACAAAGTTCTTGAACATGGATCTATCGATAGCCAGAAGCTCGAGGATTCTTCAGTTGCATGAGCTGGAAGAGTTTCGTAACCAAGCCTATGAAAATGCCAAACTGTACAAAGAAAAAACAAAAAAATGGCATGATCAGAGAATACGGAGAAAGGAATTTTGGGAAGGACAGTTGGTCCTCCTATACAATTCCCGGATGAGGTTATTCCCAGGAAAGTTACGATCTAAATGGTCGGGACCATTTCTGGTTCACAAAGTTTTTCCACACGGCGCAGTCGAGTTGCAGAATCAAGCCAACGGAGACACTTTCAACTGGGAGAAGTTCCATTTCATGGTCCGTGAAGGTATAGTGTTGGGTCACAAAATTTCCCACAAGGGAATTGAAGTAGACCAATTCAAAGTGGAGGTAATCTCAAAGCTTCCGCCTTTGGTGAATGAAAAAGGTATACGAAGTTTCTTAGCCCATGCGGGTTTCTACCACCGGTTCATAAGAGACTTCTCTAAAATAGCTAAGCCTCTAAATACTCTTTTAGTTAAGGATAAAGCTTTTATTTTTGATAAGAAATATGCCGATGCATTTGAGACATTGAAAAATAAATTAGTGTCTGCACCTATTGTTATTGCCCTTGATTGGTCTCTACCGTTTGAGATCATGTGCGATGCTAGCGACATTGCAGTAAGGGATGTTCTTGGACAACAAAGAGATAAGCTATTACATGTTATTTACTATGCTAGTCATGTGTTGAACTCTGCATCGATGAACTATGCAACTACCGAAAAGGAGTTGCTAGCAGTTGTATACGCCTTTGATAAATTTAGGCAATATATGTTGGGTTCGAGAGTCATTATTTATACTGACCATGCTGCTTTGAAGTATCTTTTTGCTAAGCAGGATTCTAAGCCAAGACTCTTGAGATGAATTATACTCCTCCAGGAGTTCGATGTTGAGATTCGTGACAAGAGAGGGTGTGAAAATAATGTTGCTGGTCACCTCTCTCGGATGTCACAGATTGAAGAAACAGAAGAGAAGTGCCTAATAAAGGATGAGTTTGCTGATGAATACATCCTAGCTACTATTAGTGTTTCGTGGTTCACAAACTATGCAAATTATCTAGTAGGTGGTATTATTCCTGATGATTTCGATTCTAACCGAAGAAAAAAGTTTTTGCATGATTGTAGGTTTTATTTATGGGATGATCCATTCTTGTACAAAAGAGGAATCCATGGGCTGGTAAGGAGATGTGTGCCTGAAGTAGAACCGAAGGATGTTTTGAAGGCTTATCATGACTCAGATTATGCAGGACATTTCAGTGGTGATAGAACTGCAGCCAAAGTCCTTTAGTCAGGGTTATACTGGCCATCATTGTTCAAGGATGCCCAAGAGATAGTGAAAGAGTGTGACAAATGTCAAAGAACTGGGAGTATATCTAAGAGGAACCAGATGCCTCAGAATTCCATGTTAGAAGTTGAGTTGTTTGATGTTTGGGGCATAGATTTATGGGGCCATTTCCACCATCCTTCGGGAAAAACTATATCTTAGTAGCGGTGGACTATGTGTCTAAATGGGTGGAAGTCGTGGCCTTGCCTACTAATGATGCAAATGTGTCGCACCTCAAAAAATCACAAAGACATTTCGGAGAAACGACCCTCGCGCGAAAGGCGCGGAAATGCGGTTCGACAGAGTCGCCACCGAACTTTATTTATCCCGAATAAACGGGAGAGGAAAATATCGAGAAAACCTCTTAAAACAGAAGGACATGAGCAGGACTGTCGCAACCTTGTTCCGGGTTCGGGAGTCGGTTACGCAAGGGGAAGGTATTAGCACCCCTCACGTCCGTTGTACTCAACGGGAACCTCTTAGGGTATTCTACGACAAGTGTTATCTAAGCTTGCTTGTTTTCTTCTCAATAATAAAGGCGAATTGGTAGGGTAAACAGATAAAGACGTTAGGGGAAATTGGTGGTTATAGGATGGGGTGCTCGCCAAGGATTGGGGCCCTTGTGACTACGTATGCTCATTCGGATGAGAATGAGAAATCAGAGCTTTGTAGTCCGACTACGGGAATGAATGGGGGAAATTATGGATGGAATAACGGGGAAATACAGAAGTGTGCTCGCCAAGATCATCGCAATCTTGTGCCTACGTATCTTACATTCAGACGAGAATGAAGAATCAGAGCGTCCGTAGTTCGTGGTAACAACCACGAAAAGACGAGGTTTGAATTGGTTTGAAGTTAAATGTTGAATGTTTTGAATTCAAAAGATTGAATTAATAAGAACCCAAAGGCGTGCCTCGAGAGTTACTCATTCGAAGATTCAAGGAATGCTAGACTCCAAGAGTATCCTTCTTTCATATGTTTGATTACAAAAATGTTTGAATAATGATTAGGTATTTTAAGACGAAAGGGTGAATGAATGACAACCCAAAGCGTGCGCCTCAAGAGCCATCCATTCGAAGATTCAATGAATGCTAGACTCCAAGAATCTTCTTCTTTTGTTAACTATTTAAGAAAATCGTTTTGAAATAGATAGAATCGAATAAATTGCGAAAAGAGGTGAACTACAAAGTTGGTTTGAAAGTGGCTCGACGACGAGTCGAGGATTTGATTGAAAATGGAACCGGCTTGACAACGAGTCAAGGGTTAAGTTGTGATAAACGATATTAGTCCCTGAGGGTGCCTCTAATATCGAAACCACGATGAAATATGAAAGTAGGTGTGATAAGTTGATTGTGAATGCGTACGAGCACTCGACTTAGGAGATCGTTCGAAAATGATTTGAATTTGCAAAAATTCGAAAGATTGAATGAATAGAAACCCAAAGGGCGTGCTTCGAGAGCTATTCATTCGAAAATCCAAGGAATGCTAGACTCCAAGAACTTTCTTCTTTCGAAGTTTTGGTCGAGAAAATGTTTAGTTATGAATTCGACTCGAATTAGGATGCGAGAATAGTTCGTTTGCATGAGGCAAGAATATGAGGTTAGATTTGATAAGTATTTTAGGAGAAATGACGACTATTTGATAAATGAGATGTCGGCCTCACAACCAATTAATCGGGGCATTATCAAGATGCTAGATCCCAACGACACCTTTTTCATTTAATTAAATTTTGAAAAATTGTTTGAATGAACAATGAAAGTACCACGTGGAGTGCTAGACTCCAATGGAATTTCTTTGTCCAATAAACTAAGGAGCGTATTTTAGAAACAAAAAGTCGAATGTCACTACCCAAGGTGTACGCCCCAATAGTGATAATTCGAGAACCCAAGAAATGTCAAACCCCAAGACCTCGATTCTTTCCTGATTTAATTAAGAAAAGTTTTGATTAATTATATTTTGATAATAGTTAGCCAAGTTTAAAAGCGTAATTTGAAATAACTCAAGATCTTTGTCTAGAAAATTGTTTTTTTTAAATAAATAAATAAAAAACTATTTAATTATTTTGAATAAAAAGTGATTTTAATGATTATAGAAATTTAAAATTTAAATTGAAAAAAGAATTGAAAATAGAACATAGTATGTCTGAAATTGACTTGTGTGTGATAACACCGTGAAGGGAATGTCATGCATGATGATCAGCCGTGGCAAAAAACTGACTGATACGTTGAAGTCTTGCTTTATGGCATAGTGATGTCGGCTTACCGCGTCCAAGGACCAAGGTCCAATTTCGCAATGATAACATTACCTCACATCCCACTTATTACCATATACTTTATTGACCAAATATAGATCCTTCATATCATCTAAATAGTAGAGAAAAAGAACTAATTATTTGGAAACGTAGCGCACCACAAAAAGCTTGATTCAACACGGCAGGTCAGCTCCTATGGCTTAACTACTAATCCAAGCTTTACGAAAAAATTGCATACAAAGGCTGCCATATAATCAAACCTACCACCGCGTATATTTACGCAACATTCAATGTGAGCTTTAAACAGAAAACAACATCAGAGGATTCAAACCCAAACCTTCATATTAGTCCTATTTTAATCACAAATGCCAAATACTTAACTCTACAAAGTCAACAATATCCTTTGTTAACGCGTGCTGAGTGAATTAAAATAAGACTAACCACCCTAAAAAAAATAGTTCTGAACCCAAAGACTCACATGCTGCCATTTTCTTGAACTTAAAACAGAAACAGAATGATGATAATGAAAACGTACAAACAAATTTGATAGCTAAGTCACACTATATTTCTATGAATCAACCAATTATACAACAACCAAAAGAAATGTGCATCATACACTAGGTCTTTTTCAACAGATTTATTACAAACTGGATATCCAAAAAACCAACAAAATGGCCACCAGGGGACTTGAATATTACCTATAGTGAAGAATGCGGCTATGAACCAACCGAGATGAAAGTCGAATCACACGCTGTATTGATACACTAATTTATTTCATTTCTGTTACCTTGAGATTGTCGCGACTTCAATTTTGTTTCTCACCATTACGTCTTTCATCGAGAAGTTGCTTCCGGAGTCACTTTCTGTCGTAGCTTTGATGCGTTGCAAATGGGTCTCTTTCCACGGCGATCTTCAGATGGTTGGTTTGGTTGAAGGTTCGGCTGATGGTGATGGGGTTTGATAGTTTATGAAGACGGATTTAGGGAGGAAATTTGTGATTAAAAAATAATATGAAGGTGATGGTTTCGAGGAAGTGTCGTCGGAGGATATGAGAGAGAAGAGGGAGAAGATTTGGGCGGCTAGGGTTTTGTGTTTAGGGGAAGAAGAAGATGTTTTCGACGATGGTGAAGGTGAAGCAAAGGGAAGGAAAATGGAAGGGTTTGACGGCGGACCAGGGGGACAAGAGGAAAGGGTTTTGCATTTTAGGAAAGAAGAAGAGGGTTGGGAAAACAGAGTCGCCGACTTAGGGAAGAAGAGAGGAAGTGTTGTGCGGCTAGGGTTTCCTTTTGGAAGAAGAAGAGTCGGTGATGGTTTCCCTGAAAAAACCCTCCATCCTCCCATATAAAGCTCGCGCCCTCCCTTGTCTATTTCTTTTTTCTTTTCTTTTAGTTTCAATTTTCTTTTCTGTTAATTAATTAATAACTAATTAATAATATACTATATATAAGAAATAATTAATAAAACCAACTAATAAAAAAAACTAAAAATAAGTAAAAGCTGCCACGTGTCATCTTAGGAATGGGTGTGGTGACACAAACCCTTGAAATCAGCAAATAAGGACTAGACATGTGTCATAATGACATGAAAAAGATATCTTCCACATTTTTCTGATTTTTTAACTAATAAAATAGGAATGCCAACAATGCCCTTTTTTAGAAATTCTAATTTAATAAATGAGATTTATTTAAAAGAAACTCACAATATATTGAATAAAAGATGACAAAAAGTAAAAAAAACTAGTATAGACAATTTTAAATTAAGTATGCTAAATAATTTAATAAAAGATGAAAAGAATTAGCTAAAAATAAATAAATCGACCGCACGAAAAATGATTAACGCAGAACAAATAACCTAGAGAATTACAGCATTATGTCGAATTGATCGGATGTCTTTGGGCCAATATTCGACCAGTCCGTATGTGTGTCCGAGTATTCTTTCTAGCTAACCAATTTTCTGAGTTTTATTCAGGGTAAAAGAAATGATACTATGTAGGCAATGCAATACTGGAAATAAAATCGAATTCAAAAATACTTGAAAAAGGGTAGGACAAATTTAGGATATGACAGATGCCCCTATCTAATCGGCTTAATCCTAGGGAAATGAACTGCTACCGAGTTCTTTCTCCCGTGGTAGAAGTCAATTAGATATGAAAAAAACCCTAAATTTGTTCGAAAATGAGAGAAATGCTCGGGACTTGAAAAACTATATAAAGGTACCCCTTAGTAGATAGTAAATAACTAGCAATAGGTCGCCATCAACATAAGGATGACGGGACAAAACACACACGGGCTACTACCACCAAAAGGATGATAGAGCAAACACTCACACAATCTGCCATCAACGAGATGACAAACCCACCACCAAAACGATGACGAAGCGAACACACACTTGTTGCACCCCAAAATTTGACCAACATTTCTTTACCTAGCTTGTGTTTCATTTCATTCACATTAGCATTATCATTTGCATTTCATTGATACGTATGCAGGAGATCAAGAGGTATGATTACCAATCAAGAGCTATACAAGACTATGAAGCTATCCAAGAAGGTTATTCAAGTGTTTAAGGGTTGATATCCTTGTCAGAGAAGTTAAAAGATCCTCAGAGAGAATGGTTGAAACCAAGGTTGTGTGTCTCCTAACTTGAGAGTTGTGGGAGCTCCTCAGATGATTCTGAAGTCAGGAAAGTGGACTTGAAGCCTTGAGAGAGCTTATGAGATGTCTTGAAAGCCATCATGAGGCCTAGATAGGTCATTGTGCAAGATTAAGAAGCCTCAGCCATGAGTGGTGTAATTAGGGTTTGACTGGGTCAACCCTAGGTCAACTGATGATTTGAACAAGGTTGAGACCTGATTAAAGGGCCATGTGATCATGGATTGACACATTGAGATGCTATAAGGATGATTCCAAGGTCAACTCATCATGATTGAAGAGTTTGAGAAGTTTCAAGCTAGGGTTTCTAAGGCTTGACAGTGTAAAATCCCCTAGTTTGACCCCTATCTTCAAGGAAGTTTATCCCAAGATGTGATTGTCATCTAATCTTACCCCTAACATGAATGTTTTAGATCTTGTTCTTAGCTTTAATTTGAGTACTAGAAGTCCTTGATAGGATTTGTAGAACTCAAGTTATGACTTTGACAAGTTACAGGTCATCTGAGGTATGTGAATCTGGGGGCTTGAAAGTTACCCAACTTGCATCAAACGTTTTCCCAAGAAGGATGATTCCTATGAACTTTTGGTCAACATGAATGTTGTTCCTTATCCTCTTAGCTTTCTAGAGAGTACTAGAAGTACTTGATAGGATTTGTAGAACTCAAGTTATGGCTTTGACAAGTCAAGGGCATTTTGGTCATTTGGAGATTACAGGTCATTTCAACCATAAGGCCATAACTCCTATTTCCAAGCTTCAAATGGAAACATGTTCAACATCAAACTTGTTCAAAATGATGTTTTAAGGCTAGTAAGGAGGTCATGAGATGCTGGAAATGCTTGTAGCTTAAAGTTGCAAAAATGACCTAAAATAAGGGTATAAGTTAAATGAATCAAAGTTGGAAATTGATATTTTCAATCTACACATCCAAACCATGGCATGTAATATATCATTTTGACTCTAGAAAACATTTTAAGAACATTGGTTTAGCCACATTTTTGAGTTGAGGTCTAATTTGTGGACTTGCTTTGAAAAGTATCTACTTGCATATTAAGTAACATTTGCAAAACTCAAAATCAAGGCATGAGCAAGATCCCTTGCAAGCTAAACACTTTCAAAATGTCACTAGGGGAGAAATTGAAAGAGAATGGGATGGTTTTCAAGCTGAAAACAGAGCTATGCATATCATGATATGTGATTGAAAATCTCATGACATGAGAGATTGAAACTCTCATTAGAAGAGTCTAGAGGGTTCTAGATCACTCATACATCATCTATATATTGAGCAGAGGTGATCCAATGCAGAGGTTGGTGATGATTGAAGGAGAGAGCATAGATTGAGTTTGAGATTTCTTGGCTTGCAATTGAATTCGGTTTCACCAAATTCTTCACTTTCCATCCATTTTCTTGATTGAAACTTCTTCCATGGATGCAAGGGAGTGATTCCAGATCATAATCCAAGGGAATTCGTGGCTGAATCGTGTATGAGCAATTGAATTTTTCCACCTGCAACTCATCATCGGATTTCAAGATTCAGGAGCTTTCAACCGGTTCTTTTGCATACAGAAGCAAGGAGAGGATCCATTGATCGTGTCTGGAAGGTTGGAGAGCTTGAATTGAAGGTTTAATGCATCTGTTCGTCCAAGATTTTCAGGTTAGTAACTTTCTTCCTCTAGCCTGAATTAGGTAGGATCAAGATGAATTAAGGTGTTAGATGCATTGTAGAACGGTGTAGGAACGATTTCAGATAGTTAATTTGAGAATTAGTGACCAATTTAAGGTATTACCATTTTCGGTTGAGATTTGGATATGGTGAATCTTGAGGTTTCAGAGAGAACTAAAGGCATGAATGAGTTCGTGAGGGAATTTGGGACATGTTTCATGTATAGAACGTTTGCAATGGATGATCCTAGAGAGGGTTAGGGTTGGGGATGGTGACCGGAGCTCCACCGGTGGTGGCCGGAGCTTCACGCGAGTTGCAGAGGTTTGAATTGGGGAAGATGACCCCAGGACCATTGGATCATGGTTTGACTTGGACTATGACCCTCATCCAACGGCCACGTTTTAAATTCAGTTTATGAAGGACCTGAATTAATGAAACGCATCGTTTCATTTGAGTGCTGATGCTGGGCTTAGTGAATTGGATGATATTCACACCCCCCCTGAAGGCCCAATCCATTATTTGAACTGTGTATCATTGCTATCTGCACCGTGTGCTTGTCTATTTTTGTTTGATTTTCATTATTTTTTCATTTTGTTCATGGTTCTTGAAAAAATCATATAAAATTGAAAATTAATCCAATTAATCCCATTCTTTTTGCATTTTACTCATGATTGAGTCTAGTATTTTTTAGAGAAAAAATATTTTCATTCCATGCATTTTCTGATTTTATGGGAATTTTACATTTTAATTGATATTAAAATGTTATGTTTGATACCTAATTTTGTGGAATTTTGTGTGATCATGTGGTGATGACTTTGATCCTGATTTTTTGTGTATGATTAGCTTAGACATGTATGCTCCCATAGTATTTTTCTCACATTTTTGTGGTGAAAATAGGTGTGCTTTCTAGATTGATATTTAGGGGCCTCCTTTTAGGGTTTAGGTTTAGTACCTTGTAGTGTAGAATTTATTTCTAGGTCTTATTTGATGATTTTACAATTGGTTTTAGTATTTTAGTTAGGACTAACTTTAGTACTAGGTTTTAGGTGATCCTAACTTACTAATTCAACTAGTTTAACTCATTTAGCTCCCTTAGATTAGGGTTTTTGCTTGGTTTGCATTTGGTTGAGATTGAAGACAAGTTGAAGACAAGGTGAGGATGCTTGAAGTTGCTTGAAGTTGCTTGGAGCTAGGAATGCTTGTGCCTGAAGGTGTCTGATGAAGATTTAGGAGGTAGGAGACATAGGGAGAGCCTTATAACTAGAATGACTTCTTTCTCAAATATGGAAAGCATCTTGTGCTTCCATTCCTCCCAATGACTAAAAGTCCTTCTAAGATAATCACATCCCTCCTTTGGAGGGATGAGTGGATTTATCTGGGAAGTAGAACTTTGAGGGAACCAGTCTCTCATAATGATGAAGCTTTACAGGCTTCCTTTGGTTGTCAATAAGTTGTTTATCATTTCCACTCATTCTGTTCAATCAATTGTCTTCTGGGTTGAGTATCTTGAAAGATGTTGGGCTTGAGTTTGAAGATGAGGACTTCATTGAAGAGTGTGGAAGAGGATGATTCCTTGAGCATTGCCATTGCAGCTGAAGCTTGAAGAGCAAGAAGAGCAAGTTGATGCTTGTGAAGAAGAACCAATGGAGATTGAATGAAGAGCTGAGGCTTGAAAAAGAATTGAAGGATGAAGTTGACAATTCCAAGTGATTGAAGACTACTCAGGGAAGCTGAAGCTTGTAGGAGAAGATAACCAAGTTGATACTGGTAAAGCTAAGAGAGCTGAAGCTTGATGACCAAGTTGATACTCATGAAGAGGATTCAATTGAGATTGAGTGTAGAGCTGAGGCTTGAGGAATAAAAGATAAGTTGACACTTACATTGATGCTTGGAGAGCCTGGCGGAGTCAAGTTGACACTTGTAGATAGGAGTAAAGCCTGAGGGTGGAAATGACTGAAGAGCTGAAGCTTGGAGAAGAGAGAATAAGTTGATACTTATGTTTGTTGATGTTGGAACCTTGGAGGAGCAAGTTGATACTTGTCATGGAGGATGATAGCCTTGAAGGGTGGTTGAAGTCTGAAGACTGGATTGCTGTTAGAAGAGCTGAAGCTTGGAATTGAAAGAAGGGGTTGTTGGTCTGCTCTCTTTTCTTGTCTATTTTCTTTTCTGTGCTGATGTGCCTTGTTTGACTTGCTTGATGCATTAGAATAAGTTCATATCTAGACTAACTCTAAGCTAGGAGCATGATTGCACTAGAGGTTGAGTTTCTCCCTCTGCTTGTATTGTTACTGTATGGCTTTGCTTGCGGGTATTCGGTAGAGCCCAGCTCCCTTGCCCATGTGGTTTGTGTTTGCCTGATGGCATTTTATTTCATTTCCTCTGTATGATTGTAGTTTATTGTCTTGCTTGATAGCATGTTATTTCTACTGTATGATTACTGTTATTCATATCTGGCTTGAGGTTGAGATGAGCTTGTGGAGGATGACACCCCACACACATTTCCTCCCTCACTTGCATTGCATGCATTTTACAGTCGTTTACTGTTTACTGATTGAGCTGATGCTTTGTCTGTTTCTGTTTATCATTGACATGATCCCTTAGAACTCTCACTTCCTTTGATAAGGAAGTGATGATTAGAACTTTAGGTTGAAACCTATGCATGATAACTTCTAGGAGTCCCTGTCGCTTCCGCGAAAATAAGGTGCCGGCAAAACAGAAGAGTCGCCACCTTTCGTTATTTATCCCTCAGAACGGGAAAGGAAACGATCATAAAAACCTGACGAAAAGGGTAAGACAAGGTCATCGCAACCGTTGTCTGGGTTCGGGAGTCGGTTACGCAAGGGGAAGGTATTAGCACCCCTCACGTCCGTCGTACTCGACGGGATCCACGCTTGTTGTGTTTACTGGACGAGTTGGTTTATCTATCTACCTATCAAGGCTGGCTTAAACAGAAAAGAAAAATGACTCGGCAAAGCGTCGCGCTTTATGCCTACGTATTCTCATCAGAGAATGAGAAATCAGAGTCAACGTAGTTCGACCAACTACGGGTTACGGGGAAGGTGGCTCGCCAATACATCAGTATTGTGCCTACGTACTCTCAACAGGTATGAGAGATCAGAGCTTACGTAGTTCGGGATACTACAGATTACGGGGATTCAGATTCATCTGTTTTATCGAGTAGGGTTAAACACCAGTTCCAGCAGTTAGGGACAAAGCCTGTTTGCGTTGCGCTGAAGTTTAACGACACTCTTTTCTTCAGAAAAGCTTTCCTTTGAATTACGGGCCCACGGGGCAAAAAGGTTTGAAGTTTGTTTTCTGTCTTTTACGGAAGAAGTGTTTTTTATTGTGTTTGCAATTTCAATCGCACTAAAGACTATGACCTGTGAGTGAATGTGTCGCATGTCACCTAAAGGGTACCATACTAAACATCCAGACTGTTGAAAAGAAACTCTCCAACAATCCTTTCTCAGATAGCTTAAGGCTCGTAACATACGAAAGAAATCATTCATGATTACTGTATCTTAAGCTGTTTTGAGATGAGAAGAGAACAGACTCAACTACGGGGAGACTATCAAGTCCTACTGTTGTCATGCCAAGGATTCATCCTATGGTTGAGGTTTGAAATAGGGAACTCCTAGAAGTTATCATGCATAGGTTTCAACCTAAAGTTCTATCATCACTTCCTTATCAAAGGAAATGAGAGTCCTAAGGGATCATGTCAATGATACACAGAAACAGATAAAGCATCAGCTTAAACAGTAAACGGTAATACAGTAAAATGCATGCAATGCAAGTGAGGGAGGAAATGTGTGTGGGGCAGCAGCCTCCACAAGCTCATCTCAACCTCAAGCCAGAATGAATAACAGTAATCATACTGAGGAAATAACATAAAGTGCTATCAAGCAGGATATAAGAGACTGTAATCATACAGAAGAAAATAAAATGCTATCAAGCAAAACAAACCACATGGGCAAGGGAGCTGGGCTCTACCGAATACCCGCAAGCAAAGCCATACAGTAACAATACAAGCAGAGGGAGCAACTCAACCTCTAGTGCAATCATGCTCCTAGATTAAAGTTAGTCTAGTCATGGACTTATTCTAATGCATCAAGCAAGTCAAACAAGGCACATCAATACAGAAAAGAAAACAGACAAGAAAGCAGATCAACTCCTCTCCCTTCTCCAAGCTTCAGCTCCTTAGTCAATTCCACCTTCAGGCTTCACTCTTAACCACAAGTATCAACTTGATTCCTTCAGGATCTCCAAGCTTCAAAGTAAGTATCAACTCATCCTCTGTCCTTCAAGCCTCAGCTCTACACTCAATCTTAATTGAATCCTCTTCATAAGTATCAACTTAGTCTTTAAGCTTCAGCTCTCTTACTTTACCAGTCTCAACTTGGTCTTCTCTTCCTACAAGCTTCAGCTTCTTAGAGTAGTCCTCAATCATCTGGAAAGGTCAACTTCGTTCTTCAGTCTTTAAGCCTCAGCTCTTCATTCAGTCTTTACTGGATCTTCATGTATCAACTTGTTCTTCATGCTTTTCAAGCCTCAACTGCAATGGCAATGCTCAGGGAATCATCCTCTTCCATACTCTTCAATGAAGTCTTCATCTTCACACTCAAGCCCAACATCTTCAAGATACTCAAACCAGAAGAAGTCACTTAACTGGATAAGGTAGGATATTAAACTGCTCATTGACCACCAAAGGAGGCCTATAAGGGTTCAACATCAAAAGAATGGTTCCCTCAAAAGTTCTACTTCCTAGGTACCATCACTTATCCCTCCAAAGGAGGGAGGTGAATACCATGGGAGGACCTTGAATCATGGGGAAGAATGGAGGTGACAGATACCATCCATGTTTAAGAAAGAAATTAACTAAGTCTAAGCTCTACTTAATTCCTAACCCTAAAACAACAACAAAACAAACAAATCTTCAAGCTCTCAAGCTCCTTCTTCAATCTTCAAGTCTTCCACTATGCTCCTCCATGCTCCACAAAGCAAGACCAAACCCACCAAGCCAAGCAAAACAAAATACAAGCCCACAAGGCAAAGCAAAACAAAATACAAGTCCACAAGGGCAACACAAACAACAATCAAATACAAAAATCAATTAAAAATAGTATACTATTATATTAAAATCTAATATAATTTATAGGGGATCCTATATAACTACCCTTAATACCCTATATGTCCCAATATCTAACTTGACCTAAAAACCCAAAATTCTAGTGTTATTGTGGACCTATGTTAAGGATTGACCTAAATCTACACAACCTAAAGTCATCTAATCAAAACTAATCAAACACTAATCACAAAATTATGGAATAAATCCAGAGGGGAGCTAAAGTCCTAATCTAACTATAATAAAAAGAATGGTGCAAAATTATGAAGGGAACTAGCTAAACAAAATTCTGTAAAACTATGCATCAACATAAAATGAATTAAAAAGCTATTAAAAGAGAAAATACACAAAAAATATTAAAAATGCATGAAATGCAAATGTTTTGATTTTATAATTTTATAGACATAAATGTGAAATAGGAGAAAAAATCCCCATGCCAAAATCATTATTTTTCTATTTAATATGATTTTTCAAAGTTTAAAGAAAAATGGAGAAAAAGAAAATAAAATGTGAAATGTTTGGTGTATTTAGCAATGATATGCAGTACAAATCATGAGTGGGCTTAAAATGGGGGTGCCATCAGTAAACGCGCTAGGTCCATTTTTAACTCAGAAAAAAACTCAAAAATATAAAGAAAAAAGAAAAATACGCGGTGCAGAAAGTAAAGAAAACTAGTGCAAATCATGACTGGGCCGTGGATGGGGGTGTGGCTATCAAAATCAACTTAGGCCCACGACCTCACTTTTAATGAAACGGCTGCGTTTGGTTGTCTTCAGACTTCCCTCTTCAAAACGTGAAATCAAACCATGGCCTTTAGATCCAAGTCCAGTCAATGAGTCTACTCTCCATCCAACGGCCAGCACATTATCTTCTTCCCTCAGCCATGGTTTGGAATGAAGAAGCCATGGAAACAGAGCTTCATAGTATCTCTTCATCACAATAGTAGAACCTCAAATCTCACTCGAAATTCATCTTCTAAAATACTAATCTACTCTAAATTTCATGCTGATCATGACCATCCACTTAGAATTCAAAGAATCATCCTCAATCTCTAAACCCGATAATGAATCAAAATTATGCTCAAATCTCAACTCTAACCATTCTTGAAATTGATTGGCTCAGAATGATCACCACATGACCCTGATTAAAACTTGCTATAGATCTCTCATTAATTCACCATATCAAACACGTTCTTGATCCAAACAGAAATGGGGTCACTATCTTTAACCTCACCAAATGCCCTCAAAATCTCCAGAATCCATCTCCTACTTGTCTCTAACCATTCTAACCTAACAAATCTAACTAAATGCGCTTAAATTAAGGTGTAGATTAAAAGTTGCAAACCTGTCAATTCTTGAATACCAGATAGGTCAAATCTTCACTTCAACCTCTCAATCTCTTCAGAATCACTCCTTGTGCCAAGATCTTGCTATTGTTTGCAAAAGTTTTGATGGAGGATGCTTGAAACTTAGAATCCGATAGTGACTTGCAGCTTCCAAAATCCAAATGCTATCTTCTCAATTCTTCATGATCTTGCTCTCAATTTGGTATGGATTCACTCAGTATGATCAATGGAAGATGTTAGGATTGAAAGAATCAATGGAAATGGTGTGAAATATATAAATTGATTTCAACTTGCAATGGAAGAAAATGAAATGGTAATCTCACTCTCCTCTCTAATCTCTCACCAACCTTGCATCTGAGCAACTTCTAATCAATATATAGGATGGTTCAGAACCATCCAGAACTTTCTGGAATCATCCAATGAGAATTTGAGATTCTCATGTCATGAGTTTTTGAATTCAAGCCATCTCATATACCAGCTTGTGTTTGGCTCGTTGCAGCACTTGTATCTGACTTGAAAATCTCCTTAGATGAGATGCATGAGGTGTTAGGATGCTTTGCTAGCTTGTGCATTGATCTTCCTTGTGTTTTGCATATGTACCTTAATATGCAAGTAACCATTTTCCAAAGCAAGTCCATGATTTAGACCTCAAATCAAAAATGTGGCTGAACCATTGTTTTTAAAATGTTTTCTAGAGTCAAAATAGTATGTTACATGCCATGGTTTGGATGTGTAGCTTGAAAATTACAATTTCCAACTTTGACTTATTTAACTTATGCCTCCATTTTAGGTCATTTTTACCATTTTGAGCTACAAGCCTTTTCAATATCTCATGACCTCCTTACTAGCCTTAAAACATCATTTTAAGCAAGTTTTATGTTGAAGATTTTTCCATTTGAAGCTTGGAAATAGGAGTTATGGCCTTATGCTTGAAATGACCTATAGTCTTCAAATGACCAAAATGCCCTTGACTTGTCAAAGCCATAAGTTGAGTTATACAAATCCTATAAAGGACTTCTAGTACTATCTAGAAAGCTAAGAAGATAAGGAACAACATTCATGTTGACCAAAAGTTAATAGGAATCATCCTTCTATGGCAAAAGTTGGATGCAAGTTGGGTGACTTTCAAGGCCCCAGATTCACATACCTCAGATGACCTGTAACTTGTCAAAGTCATAACTTGAGCTCTACAAATCCTATAAAGGACTTCTAGTACTCAAATTAAAGCTAAGAGCAAGCTCTACAACATTCATGTTGGGGGTAAGATGAGATGACAATCACATCTTGAGCTAAACTGCCTTGAAGATAGGGGTCAAACTAGGGGATTTTACACTGTCAAGCCTTAGAAACCCTAGCTTGAAACTTCTCAAACTCTTCAATCATGATGAGTTAACCTTGGAATCATCCTTATAGCATCTCAATGCATCAATCCATGATCACATGGCTCTTTAATTAGGTCTCAACCTTGTTCAAATCATCAGTTGACCTAGGGTTGACCCAGTCAAACCCTAACTGCACCACTCATGGCTGAGGTTTCTTAATCTTGCACAATGACCTCTCTAGGCTTCATGATGGCTTTCAAGACATATCATAAGTTCTCTCAAGGCTTCAAGTCCACATTCATGGCTTCAGAATCATCTGAGGACTCCCACAACTCTCAAGTTAGGAGGCACACCACCTTGGTTTCAACCACTCTCTCTGAGGATCTTCTGACTTCTATGACAAAGATATCTACCCTTAAACACTTGAATAACCTTCTTGGCTAGCTTCAAAGTCTTGATTGGTACTCATACCTCTTGATCTCCTGCATACATGTCAATGAAATGCAAATGATAATGCTAATATGAATGAAATGAAACACAAGCTAGGTAAAGAAATGTTGGTCAAATTTTGGGGTGCAACAGTTGCCCCTATTCAAACGGCTTGAACCTGACTGGGTGAGAAGCGAACGGCTCTCAACCAATCAAGGTGCGAGACAGTTGAATACCAACAACCCCCGAAATTTTCCAACTGCACCAGTACACGGTACTCTGATGGGGACAAATCCTCGAAAACTGAAATACTAGTTGCACGGCAACTAGCTGGAGAGTTGGTCACACGGTAACCGGTAATACATGGTCGATCATGCCGTCAGGCATCCAGATTCCTCGGGACTCATCAGGTCAACAATCAAGTTAAATCATGTCGTCGGGCATTCAAAGAAAACTTTCGGGCATCAGCCGGACTCCATCGGTAAGTCGGGAATAGAATTCTCGGTCAATCATGAGCCAGTTGGGGATATCCAAACTTCTGCCATCAGGCACTCTGCATCAGCTGAGAGAACTGCTTTGTTAACACGGTCGGACTTCAATCATCAAGTCTTCGAGGGAAGTTTCAACTTTGCTGTTTAGGAACCTGCTGGGGATGACACATCTCCGCTGGGGATTCTGGAGAACTATCAAGTAACTCTGCTTCGGGGATCCAGGAATCATTCTGAATGAATCAACTATGCTGAGGACTTCAAGAATCATCTTAGACAAATAACTCCGCCGGGGACTTTAAGAATCAACCTGAACCGATAACTATGCTGGAGATTTCAGGAATCATCCTGAGCAAACACCCTGATGGGAACTCTAAGCATCAACTTGAGCAACCAACTCTGGCGACTGCACTGGGGATTTTAAGAATCATCTTAAGCAAACGACCTTGCTGGGGAATTCAAGAATCATCTTGAGCCGAAGACCTTGCTGGGGACTTCAAGAATCATCTTGAGCAAGCGACTCCGTTGGGGAGAATTCAAGAATCATCTTGAGCAATCAATTCTGCGGCGGAACACCTGCAAAACAAGAACGGTAACAACCTAGATCATGCTCATTATGCACATGCTTCGGCAATGGCGCAATGCTCCACACGGTGGAAATGCTACGCGTTTATGATAAATGCTATGCAGTCATGCAAAATGATGCGATCCCGTCAGCAAAATAACTGCTGAAGGGAGAATCCTCCTGTCAAGGAGAAAGAACCACTCTGATAGGGGGAAGGAATCATCCTGCTGAGGGGAAAAAGGTCACACCAATCCCAATCGGACGTTGTGGGGAAGTGAACTTCAGTTGACTACTGCAGGGGAACAAAGCTCTACGAGAACCTGGACCTGCTGAGGGAAAGCGATGTCAATCGCGGGAATAAACTGCACGACCTTCACGGCTACTTCCCTGGAGATAACGGCTCCGGTGGGGAAACACAGCATCAACTATTCAACACTCCACTGAGGAAAACCAATCATGGCCTGAGCGGCTTCCAAGGACTCGGCTCTCTTGGGGATCTGCAACCTCGGTTGGGGAAGAAGAAATCATTCTGCTTGCTGGGGAGATTACGACTCTGTGGGGAAACTCAATTCCGCTGGAGACTTCAGTCTTGAACCATCAGTTGCTGCACACTTCGGTGAATGACTCAGCTGAGGAGATGACGTTCCTTCAGGATGCATCTGACTGGGGGAGAGAATCTTCTCTGCATGGGGAGACACATCAATGCTCACGGTCTCGTGTTCAGACTCTGCGGGGAGAGGCTGCTGAACTTTGCTGGAGAAGGAGGAATCATCCTGCTTGGGGACGCGTACGGCGTACTGTCTGGTATATGCTACACCTGTAACAACACAAACAAACAGACAAGATACCCTTCTCAAAGGGACCTATCAAGGTTATTATCTCGTGACAATGTTCAAGTAATTCATTGTTTCAACAATCAGTGGCCTAGGCCAGTAAGTTTATGTATGCGCATTTTATCAAAAACATCGGCGTTCTTTTTCGCAAACAAAACAGGTAAATGCTAAACAGACAAACAGAATTGCTGAATAGTATACATTTTATTTATAACGAACCCCTGAATGGGTAACAATGTTTTACAACGGATGCAAGCTCCTGGAATGAGGAAGCCACGCAAAAATAAAACATAAATATACATCAGTATATACAAATGTCGGCAACGAGGCGTAGACGAACACCATGAGTTGATCCCTCTATGACCCACTCGACTTCGATACTTCTCCGACGCTTCAGCTTCAGAAGAGATTGATTCAGATAAACGGCCCTCAGGTCTTCCAAACCACTAATCAAAGAAAGTCCATACGCGGAACGCAGTCATTTGCTTTTTCAAATCCCTAACTTTTGCGTGAACCGCCCTTTGCGGGTTTTCAGTTCACCGGGATACCCTTTTTTGCCAAAGTCGCCCATCCGGGTTTTCGACTTTGCGGGTGTACATTTTTTCAATTTATATCCCTAATTTTTACCCGAACCTTTTTCCTTTTTTATGGTTCGCCGGGATGCCCCATTTTTGCCTGGACTCTCTTTTTACTGTCCAGCGGGTCGCTTTCAAGCAAAGTATTTTTTAACTGCGTCCGCGTTCACCGGGGATGCAAAATCTTCACCATCCATCGTGGATAACAACAAAGCTCCTCCCGAGAAGACCTTGCTGACGACGTACGGACCTTCGTAATTGGGAGTCCACTTGCCCCGGTGATCGGAGTGTGGAGGAAGAATCTTCTTCAGGACGAGATCACCCGTCTGAAAGCTTCTAGGACGCACCTTCTTATCATAAGCTTTCTTCATTCGGCTTTGGTATAAACGACCATGCGCAATCGATGCTAACCTCTTCTCGTCCATCAGGCTGAGCTGGTTCAGTCGGTTCGTAATCCATTCTGCCTCGTCGAGTTTCACATCAACCAAAACTCGCAAAGAAGGGATCTCCACTTCTAACGGTAGGACAGCTTCCATACCGTACACTAAGGAGAAAGGAGTTGCCCCGTTTGACGTACGTATCGTCGTACGATAACCGTGCAGTGCAAATGGCAACATCTCGTGCCAATCTTTATAGGTCACAACCATCTTCTGAACAATCTTCTTGATGTTCTTATTGGCCGCTTCAACGGCGTCATTCATCTTCGGCCGGTAAGGAGATGAGTTGTGGTGTTCAATCTTGAAACTCTGGCACAGCTCCTTCATCATCTTGTTATTCAGATTCGAACCATTATCAGTAATGATCCGCTCGGGAATTCCGTAACGACAGATGATGTCCCTCTTTATGAATTTGGCCACCACCTGCTTGGTCACATTAGCATATGAGGCTGCCTCCACTCACTTGGTGAAGTAGTCGATAGCTACTAGAATGAAGCGATGACCGTTAGATGCAGTGGGCTCGATCTTGCCTATCATGTCGATGCCCCACATGGAGAACGGCCACGGGGAGGACATGACATTTAACGGGCATGGCGGCACATGAACTTTGTCAGCATAAATCTGGAATTTATGACATCTCTTCACGAATTTAAAGCAATCTGATTCCATCGTCAGCCAGTAGTATCCTGCTCTCAGGATCTTTCTCGTCATAGCATGCCCGCCGGCGTGCGTACCAAATGTGCCTTCATGGACTTCTTCCATGAGCATACTCGCCTCTTTCTCATCTACACACCTGAGTAGCACGAGATCATGGTTTCTTTTGTACAAAACTCCATCAGGATTGAGATGAAAATTTCCAGACAGCCTCCTCAGAGTCTTCTTATCCTGGGTTGCTGCTCCCGCAGGATACTCCTTAGTCATAAGGAAAGTCTGGATATCATGGAACCATGGCTTGCCGTCGGCGGCTTCCTCGATCGCAAAGACGAATGCAGGTCTATCAAGACGAGAAAGGACAATTCTCGGAGCTTCATTCCAAAAATTGACTTTATACATCGAAGCCAACGTGGCTAAGGCATCATCCATCTAATTTTCGGCCCTGGGCACATGATAGAGTTCCACTCGATCAAAGAACGGAAGTAGCCTTCTGGCATAGTTCATGTACGGTACCAAATTCGATTGACGAGTCTCCCACTCCCCTTTAATCTGGTTGATCACAAGCGTCGAGTCACCATATACATCTAGGTTCTTGATTCTCAAATCAATTGCTTCTTCTAGACCCATGATGCATGCTTCGTACTCCGCTTTGTTATTGGTGACTGGAAACGTCAGTCTCGCAGTGAACGGGATGTGGGATCCATGGGGAGTCGTGATGGTCGCCCCGATACCACTTCCATAAGTATTAACCGCCCCGTCGAATATCAACTTCCATTGGGATTTCCTATCTGGCCCCTCGTCGGGTAACGGTTCATCGCAATCTTTCGCTTTGAGAAACATGATATCCTCATCAGGGAATTCAAATTTCATTGGCTGATAATCCTCGATCGGCTGTTCGGCCAGGTAATCAGACAATACGCTTCCCTTAATGGCCTTCTGGGAAACATACTGAATATCATATTCTGTCAACACCATTTGCCATCTGGCAATCCTGCCCGAAAGCGCTTGCTTCTCGAAGACGTACTTGATCGGATCCATCTTCGAAATTAGCATGGTGGTGTGATTGAGCATGTACTGTCGTAAACGTTTGGCAGCCCAGGCTAGTGCACAACACGTCTTCTCCAGCATCGAGTAACGAGATTCACAGTCTGTGAACTTTTTACTCAAGTAGTAAATGGCATGCTCCTTTCTGCCCGTCTCGTCGTGCTGACCGAGAACACACCCCATACTATTCTCAAGAACTGTCAAGTATATGATTAGTGGTCGTCCAGCCACTGGGGGTATCAAGATTGGAGGTTCTTGGAGATACTGCTTTATCTTATCGAATGCCTTCTGGCAATCCTCGTTCCAGATAATCTCCTGATCTTTCTTTAACAGTTTGAACATCGGTTCACACGTGGCCGTGAGCTGAGAAATAAACCTTGCAATGTAGTTTATTCGGCCCAGGAAGCCACAAACTTCTTTTTCTGTTATTGGCACTGGCATTTCTTGTATCGCTTTTATTTTCGCAGGATCAACCTCGATGCCTCTTTCGCTCACGATAAACCCCAGTAACTTTCCGGACCATACTCCGAAAGTACATTTGTTAGGATTCAGCCTCAACCTGAACTTTCTAAGCCTCTCAAAAAGCTTCAGCAAATTGACCAGATGTCCCTCCTCCGTTTGGGACTTCGCAATCATGTCATCAACATAGACTTCAATCTCATGATGAATCATGTCATGAAACAAAGTTACCATCACTCATTGGTAAGTGGCCCCTGCGTTCTTCAGACTGAAAGGCATTACCTTGTAGCAAAATGTTCCCCAAGGAGTGATAAACGTCGTTTTCTCCATGTCCTCCGGCGCCACCTTGATCTGATTGTAACCGGAGAAGCCATCCATGAACGAAAACACGGAGAACTGGGTTGTATTGTCGACCAACACATCGATATGAGGCAGCGGGAAATCATCTTTAGGGCTCGCCCTATTCAAATCTCGATAATCGACGCACATGCGTACCTTACCGTCCTTCTTTGGTACAGGCACTATGTTGGCGACCCAGGGAGGGTAAGTAGTGACCGCTAAGAAGCCAGCATCAAGCTGTTTCTGCACTTCTTCTTTGATCTTAACGGCCATCTCTGGTCTCGTCCTCCTAAGCTTCTGCTTAACGGGAGGACAATCTTCTCGCAGCGGCAAGTGGTGGACCACGATGTCCGTGTCAAGTTCGGGCATATCTTCGTATGACCAAGCAAAGACGTCACTATACTCTCTCAGCATCTCGACCAATCTCTGCTTGACATCAACCTGCAATGCAGCCCCTATCCTGATGTTTCTGACGAGTTCTTCAGAACCCAGATTCACGATCTCGATGTCCTCTTCATGAGGCAGAATAACTTTCTCCTCTTGTTTCAACAAGCGGGCCAACTCTTCAGGAAGGTCTTCGTCTTCATCAATCTCTTCTTCGGCTTGATATATCGGGCAATCGAAGTCGAAGTGAGCCGTAGAAGGTCCAGAGTCGATGTCATCTGTTATGTGGATCCTGCAATAACAATGGTTAAGTTTAAAACAAGGATGTGCAGGTTAGCACAAACCCCATTGCCATTTTATTGTTTTTCAAAAAATATATAAAACAGGAATAACAGAGATCACAATATTTGAATACGAAGAAAAACGCCTTTGATTTATTAACAAAATGCATGTACATAATCCAACAAGGCCCTGACAATAAAACCACTATGCCCCGGGTAGGACATAGGATTGTACAATGATTGGAAAAAGTAAATCATTACTCTTCGCTTGTCATCTGGATGATATCCTTGATGGACCAATTGTTGAGGCCCTCGCCTGGCTTGCTTGGCTGGATCCAAGAGTCGAGGTCACAGTCGCTATCTCCGTTGTCTTCAGACACCGCGTTGATGCTTTCGAAAATCATTCCGCCACTGGTAAACTGGATCGGCCCCTTACCTCGCGACGCACTGCTAGAAGAAGAAGAAGCTTAAGCTCCAGGAGAATATCCCAACACAAACTTGTCTTGCTTGTTAGGTATCTCCAAAATTCGCCCCCAGCCTGGGGTAGATCCGGCTTGGACAACGGCCCGAGCTTCCTTGAATGAGGAGAGAGTCATCTCTGGCTTTTCGGTGACTACAGGAGCTACGTCCTTCACTTTGACAGCTTCGAACGCTTGGCATAGGGTTTCATGGATTTCTCCATCCATCTCAACATACTTAAAGGACGACAAATGGCTCACCATTATGTCTTCCTCGCCACACACGGTTACGATGCTACCCCCGACAACATATTTGAGTTTCTGGTGCAACGTGGAGGTCACGGCACCAGCAGCATAGATCCATGGCCGGCCCAAGAGACAGCTGTAGGCAGGCATGATGTCCATAATATAAAAGACCGCGTCGAACGTTTCCGAACCAACTTGAATTGGCAGGGTCACCTCCCCGAAAACGTGGCGTTTGGTTCCATCGAACGCCTTCACAACCAGATCACTGGGTGTGCAAATCACTCCGCGAGTATCCAACTTTATTAATGCCTTCTTCGTAAGAACATTGAGCGATGAACCCGTGTCCACCAATACGTGCGACATAATCATGCCCCTACACTCTATCGAGATGTGCAGGGCGCTATTGTGGTTCCTCCCCTTCGGCGTCAGCTCCAGGTCTGTGAAACCTAACCCATTTCCAGGATTTACGTGGGCTACGACCTCTTCTAGCTGGTTTACCGATATTTCCTGCGGTACATAGGCGGCGTTCAACACCTTCAGTAGTGCATTGCGGTGTGCTTCAGAGCACAACAATAGATTCAAGATGGAAATCTTTGAGGGCGTCTGATGGAGATGATCCACAATCTTGTAGTCACTCTTTTTAATCAACCGCATAAACTCCTCGGCGTCTTTAACAAGCAAGTCTTTTTCTGCCCCTCGTGGGATCTCTTCAACGACTTTACTTTTACCTTTATCGGCCGTATCAGCTCTGACCGCTTTATCCGCCACGACCTCAGGTGGTGCAAATATTCTCCCGCTGCGAGTGATTCCGCTAACGCCCGCCAGGTTCTCCATAGACGACCCGGATGGTTCTAGTTCTAACTTATGTCCGTTGCAGTAGACTTCAGCCCCATAATGCCACGGGACGGCGTTAGTGCTCTCGAAGGGTATCGGCCCAGCTCTGGTGATGGTAATTGTGGGCGGTCCGGGTGCAGAAATAGTTATCGTCTGGCGAGGGATGGTGATGGTGGCGACCTCATCAGCTTGCTTCAACACTACCTCTCCTGACCCACTTTCGGCCCTTCGGCTAAACTGTAAAATCCCTTCAGTCATCAGACTTTGAATTCCTTCTACCAACTGGTCACATCCATCAGAACATGTGGCGCAGTCCATACATAGCTCTCCGCAACCTGGAAAGAACCCTCTTTTCATCAACTTAGCTTTAACGAAGCTAAGCGGCGTCTTCAGATCTCTAACGTCAGTCAACAAGTCCGCACTCTCGTCTTCGATAATGGCGTTCACCCCGCCTCCCCTATGATTCGGCATAGGGTTCTTCGTGACATTTGGCACATTATCCGAGAAGTTGATGATCTTGGCATCCACCATGTCCTGCACCTTGTGCTTGAAGGCTTTGCAATTCTCTATTGTGTGGCCTGGTGCCCCTGAGTGAAATTCGCAAGTTGCATTCGCGTCATACCCTAGCGGAGGTGCCCCTGTCAAGGGAGCCAGGGTTCTCTTATGGATCAACTGTAGCTGAAGCAAAGTCTGCAAGAGTTGCGCGTACGACATGGGCGGTGTCTCGAGGTGACGGCTCGACAAAGGTGTCCGATTCTGATACTTTCTGTACCCTTGTTGATTCGGTTGCTGCTGCTGCTGTGAAACTGCCGGGATAGTTATGCTGGCCACCTACTGGTGAGGACCTTTACCCTTCCTTCGAGCGTTGGTCATAGCGCTCGCTTCTCCTTCCCGTATTTTGCCACTATAAGGTTTCTTCCCGCCTCCAGCTGAGGATAAATCACCTTGAATTTTCCCGAGTTTGATCCCATTTTCGATGTGCTCACCCGTGATAATGAGATCTGAGAATGTTCCGGACATACCGCTGACCAACTTCTCATAGTAAACCCCTGGGAGGGTGGCTATAAACATCTGCACGAGTTCACGTTCAACCATCGGCGGCTGAACCCTGGCTGCCAACTCACGCCACCGCTGGGCGTATTCCTTGAACCCTTCATTGTTCCTTTGCGACAGATTCTGCAGCTGGACTCGGTTCGGGGCCAAGTCGCTATTGTATTGGTAGTGGTGCACGAATGCTTCAGCAAGATCCTTCCACGTGCGCACGCTAGTAGGCTCCAGACTCATGTACCACTCGAGGGATGGCCTGGAAAGGCTGTCTTGAAAGAAGTGCATCAGCAACTTCTCGTCCTCAGAATGAGCAGACATTTTTTTGTAGTACGATCTCAGGTGGACGCGAGGGCAAGTGGTGCCCTTATACTTTTCAAAGTCAGGCACCTTGAACTTAGGAGGCACCTTGAAATTAGCAATTAGTCCCAACTTGGACATATCAACACCCAGGGTGTTCTGGTTCTCGATATCTCTCATCTTATCCTCAAGTGCCTTGAACCTTAGGCGTGCTTCAGCATTCAGCTCCCCTTCAGCACCTCTCTGAGAGAACACATCGTCCTGACGATCCTCTAGCCATGGCTGAGGCCCAAACAGATTCCCAACACCGGCATTGCCGTTGCCCAACCCAACATTGACATTAGCTCCCAGACTCCCATTACCGACGCCCGTCGTATTGAGTCCCATGTTGGCCATCACATTGCCATTGGCACTGCCGTTTCCCCCGGTCACGGGAACACATTCTGTGGAGTTTCAACTGGTGGAGGAGTAGGCACAGTCCCACCATGGAGTACGCCATTGCTATCGACCCTTGAGATCAGAGGCTGAACGAAGGTTCTGAGCTGATCCTGGCCATTGGCGACCGCTTGCATGAGCTCCATGAAGCGATCCATTCTTTCGCGGAGTTCCTGAACATCAGTTTGCACTTGCTCCATGATTCTGATTTGATTAGCTCTAGTCGGATAGCGGTGAATAGGTCTCTGATCAATCCTGGAACCACCTGAAACAACCTGGAAAACACAAAAGGGTTAGGGAAAACAACAAAGTGCTCGTTATGCAAATGCTTCATGCAAATGCAAACGTGTGTCTGTGCGTTAGGGAGATCTCCCCCGATCCTAGTGCCTGAGTGCCAGTGCTGATAATAAGAAGAAGTCCGAGTCCAATCATGGAAATAACAATCTCATATATAAAGAAAGCCCATCAAGGCAGTACACAACATCAGCGAGTACAAGATGAATCAATAGCGTGACCTCAGCCAACAAGCCTGGTGATGGTCAGCATACAGCAATGATCAAAACAAAAGGAATACAAATAGTCAAGTACGACCACGAGCGCGATACTCTTCTAACAACTCCTTTGTTTTTGGATGATCAGGCAGAGTGAGTAACCCTTCGACGAGTAATTCCCTTTGCACAATGGTGTACTGAAGACCTTCGACCGAATCTTCCCATGCTCCTTCGCCGAAACAATCTTCTAACTTCCGTTTCTTGGACTCAAACGTTAGTTTGTGCTCCTTCAGGTTAGCAAGAGCCCTGTTGAGCTGGCCTTCGGCGGCGTATCTGCGAGCGGTTTCCTCATCAAACCTCTTCTCACTAGCCTTCACCTGGGCTTCCAGCTTGGAGATTTGTAGCATCAACTTATCCTCCCTCTCTTTCCTGGTGTCCAGGGAGGCCTTCCAGTGCTGGTTGAACTTGGATATCCTCCGATACGCTTCGTCCAAGTGCTGCTTCTTCGTAGCCAATACGTCGTTGATAGCTTTGAAGTCTTGACCCATGCGTTCACGCTCGACTATCTGCTTAGTCAGGTCTGTACCTAGCTGGTTCACCAGCTCTGTCTGCCTCTTGAAGGAATGAACGACTTTGTTCCTCTCGCTTCGGAGCTGAGCCAATTCTTTCTCCAGTTCCTCATTTGCCCGCTTCAATTCATCTCGCTCAGCTAACACCTGATTATGCTGCTGAATGGGCACAGTAGTAGGCTCTTCAATCATTGGAGGGCTTTCCGGCTTGGCAGGAAGAAACGACATCCCTATAGCATCGGCTCTGGCTCTGATCCACGTTACATACGGAGGGTAGGCTTGGTTATTGCTTCTCCCCAGCAATGGTTTGCCCCTCTAACTGATACCATTCCATGTGCGCTGAAGCCTAGATAACAGATCCCCCTCTAGAAGACCAGTGAGGTACAAAGATTCCTGCACCTCTTCATCCTTCGACGGAGCTCTCAAAGCGTACACAAACTGTCGGACCAGCAAAGACGGATTATAGTTTATACAGCCTTTCCTGCCTATCAAAGGCACGTTTGGAAACCCGCTGCAGCTGAAGATAATCTCGGTACCCAGCCTATCTCTATCAAACCAGTCAATATCCTCTGCAGATAAACTCATCAGACGCTCGGACCACTCAGCTGTGGCTGCAGACGAAGCAAAGGGACCCCTCTTGGGCAGATGACTATCAAGCCATTTATAAAGCAAGGGTACACAACATGAGACATTCTTACCCCTCCTGTTCTCGTTTTTGTAGTGGACGGAATGGTAGACATCTCCTATCAAGGTAGGGACTGGATTCCCTAATGCAAAGATGTGAAATGCGTCGAAGTCTACAAAATCGGGCATATTGGGGAACAGAATAAGGCCATATATGCACAGAGCGAGGATGGCGTTGAACGTGACCCAACATCCGTCTTTGGCGCACTGCTGAGCCTTTCCCACTAGAAACTGCAAGGAGAACCCGGGAACCTTGTTCCAACTAGACAATACCAACTCGGAGGCATCCAGATGAAGTGAAGGAGCTAAACCAGCCAGATCAGGCTCAGCATCCATATGAACAAAGGGCGTCTGCCTCTTGATAGGCACACCTAGCAAATCAGCATATTCCTCTAGCGTGGGTGCGAGAACAAAATCCTGGAAAGCGAAACATCTCAACGGAGGGTCGTAGAACTGCAGCAGAGCGTGCAACCCATTCAACTCGAACGCAGAAGGTTTACGAACCAAACTGAGCAATTTGCCGTAAGATTTTCTGAACTCATCCCTCACAGAATCATCTACTAAAGCTATCAAACCAGTCAGCTTAACCACATCAGGGGCATGGAACTTGTAAGCCACGGTCTTCCTCAGAGAACCCATAACAATACAATAGGAGGCAGGAAATCCTGGATCGGGGAAAACGGTACCTGCAACACAGACACACGTTAATGAAATGCAAATGAGTATGCAAAGCAATGTAAAATGCAATCATGCAGCAGGAGATCAAGGCAACTGTGCTGTGGAGATTCTGTATCAACAAAGCCATAATCCTGCTCTATCAAGAACAACCACTGTATCTGATAAGAAGAAAACCCTGGTATCAGACCACAAATCTGCTCTGTCAAGAACAGCCATCTGATAGGGCCATATACATAGGACCATAATTCTACTCTGTCAAGAACAAACGTCTGATAATAAGGACCTCTGATACAGGACCAAGAAATCTGCTCTGTCAAGAACACACGTCTGATAATAAGGCCCTCTGATACAGGACCAAAATTCTACTCTGTCAAGAACAAACATCTGATAATGAAATCCTCTGATCCCACAAATCTGTTCTGTCAAGAACAAATACCCATCTGCTAATGAGACCCTCTGATCCCAAAATCTGCTCTGTCAAGAACAAATACATATCTGATGATAAGATCCTCTGATCCCAATCTGCTCTATCAAGAACAAATACACATCTGATGATCAGATCCTCTGATCCCAATCAAAAACCTGCTCTGTCAAGAACAATCATATATCTGCAGATGAGAACCTCTGGTACCAACAAAACTGATTCACTATCAAGATAACCAGGTGGTCTGAAGGTCAAAGTTTCCTGCAATAAACCCAACCCTGCTCACAGGTATGAACCTAAACTGACTCAAGTTCGGCATCTTATGCGTTCATCAGCGTCACAGACATTCAAGAGGGGTGATACGATACCCAGAAGGTGTGGCATCACCAACTCATGAAGCGGCCTCACTCGGCTGAATCACAAATGATCGGTCCCCAGAGTCGACAATCCTCCAAACCAACAACCCCCTCAACCCAAAGGTTTGAAAAAGAAGCCAACCGGGAGAACCTCGTCTGAGCGTGGATTTCATGAGACACTAGTGCCTGCCAAGCAAGCACGCGCCCACTAATTTCCACAACTAATGCTATGTTCACTCAAGCCTGGGTTTGGCTTCTCACTCATCAGAATGCCCCTCCCACAACAGCACAGATAATCATATCATACTGAAAATAAAGTGCGGGAAATAAAGTGCGATAAATAAACACAACCCAACAAGTAATCATACAAGCGCTAGGATTGACTCTCACAGGGGACGTCGGATCCCCAAACTGACTCGCATACGGGACGTTGGATCCCAGGAAACTATCAAGTCCCCAGCAGAGTCGCCAGCTGTCGCTTCCGCGAAAATAAGGTGTCGGAAAAACAGAAGAGTCGCCACCTTTCGTTATTTATCCCTCAGAACGGGAAAGGAAACGATAGGAAAAACCTGACGAAAAGGGTAAGACAAGGTCATCGCAACCGTTGTCTGGGTTCGGGAGTCGGTTACGCAAGGGGAAGGTATTAGCACCCCTCACGTCCGTCGTACTAGACGGGATCCACGCTTGTTGTGTTTACTAGATGAGTTGGTTTATCTATCTACCTATTAAGGTTGGCTTAAACAGAAAAGAAAAATGACTCGGCAAAGCGTCGCGCTTTATGCCTACGTATTCTCATCAGAGAATGAGAAATCAGAGTCCACGGGGCAAAAAGGTTTGAAGTTTGTTTTATGTCTTTTACGGAAGAAGTGTTTTTTATTGTGTTTGCAATTTCAATCGCACTAAAGACTATGACCTGAGAGTGAATACGTCGCATGTCACCCAAAGGGTACCATACTAAACATCCAGACTGTTGAAAAGAAACTCTCCAACAATCCTTTCTCAGATAGCTTAAGGCTCGTAACGTACGAAAGAAATCATTCATGATTACTATATCTTAAGCTGTTTTGAGATGAGAAGAGAATGGGCTCAACTACGGGGAGACTATCAAGTCCTACTGTTGTCATGCCAAGGATTCATCCTATGGTTGAGGTTTGAAACAGGGGACTCCTAGAAGTTATCATGCATAGGTTTCAACCTAAAGTTCTATCATCACTTCCTTATCAAAGGAAATGAGAGTCCTAAGGGATCATGTCAATGATACACAGAAACAGATAAAGCATCAGCTTAAACAGTAAACAGTAATACAGTAAAATGCATGCAATGCAAGTGAGGGAGGAAATGTGTGTGGGGCAGCAGCCTCCACAAGCTCATCTCAACCTCAAGCCAGAATGAATAACAGTAATCATACTGAGTAAATAACATAAAGTTCTATCAAGTAGGATATAAGAGACTGTAATCATACAGAAGAAAATAAAATGCTATCAAGCAAAACAAACCACATGGGCAAGGGAGCTGGGCTCTACCGAATACCCGCAAGCAAAGCCATACAGTAACAATACAAGCAGAGGGAGCAACTCAACCTCTAGTGCAATCATGCTCCTAGATTAAAGTTAGTCTAGTCATGGACTTATTCTAATGCATCAAGCAAGTCAAACAAGGCACATCAATACAGAAAAGAAAACAGACAAGAAAGCATATCAACTCCTCTCCCTTCTCCAAGCTTCAGCTCCTTAGTCAATTCCACCTTCAGGCTTCACTCATAACCACAAGTATCAACTTGATTCCTTCAGGATCTCCAAGCTTTAAAGTAAGTATCAACTCATCCTCTGTCCTTCAAGCCTCAGCTCTACATTCAATCTTAATTGAATCCTCTTCATAAGTATCAACTTAGTCTTCAAGCTTCAGCTCTCTTACTTTACC
Source organism: Lathyrus sativus (assembly GCA_963859935.3). Classification (NCBI taxonomy): domain Eukaryota; kingdom Viridiplantae; phylum Streptophyta; class Magnoliopsida; order Fabales; family Fabaceae; genus Lathyrus; species Lathyrus sativus. The sequence goes on along the minus strand of OZ012737.1, from coordinate 247,136,744 downwards.
AGTATCAACTTGGTCTTCTCTTCCTACAAGCTTCAGCTTCTCATAGTAGTCCTCAATCATTTGGAAATGTCAACTTCATTCTTCAGTCTTTAAGCCTCAGCTCTTCATTCAGTCTTTACTGGATCTTCATGTATCAACTTGTTCTTCATGCTTTTCAAGCCTCAGCTGCAATGGCAATGCTCAGGGAATCATCCTCTTCCATACTCTTCAATGAAGTCTTCATCTTCACACTCAAGCCCAACATCTTCAAGATACTCAAACCAGAAGAAGTCACTTAACTGGATAAGCTAGGATATTAAACTGCTCATTGACCACCAAAGGAGGCCTATAAGGGTTCAACATCAAAAGAATGGTTCCCTCAAAAGTTCTACTTCCTAGGTACCATCACTTATCCCTCCAAAGGAGGGAGGTGAATACCATGGGAGGACCTTGAATCATGGGGAAGAATGGAGGTGACAGATACCATCCATGTTTAAGAAAGAAATTAACTAAGTCTAAGCTCTACTTAATTCCTAACCCTAAAACAACAACAAAACAAACAAATCTTCAAGCTCTCAAGCTCCTTCTTCAATCTTCAAGTCTTCCACTATGCTCCTCCATGCTCCACAAAGCAAGACCAAACCCACCAAGCCAAGCAAAACAAAATACAAGCCCACAAGGCAAAGCAAAACAAAATACAAGCCCACAAGGGCAACACAAACAACAATCAAATACAAAAATCAATTAAAAATAGTATACTATTATATTAAAATCTAATATAATTTCTAGGGGATCCTATATAACTACCCTTAATACCCTATATGTCCCAATGTCTAACTTGACCTAAAAACCCAAAATTCTAGTGTTATTGTGGACCTATGTTAAGGATTGACCTAAATCTACACAACCTAAAGTCATCTAATCAAAACTAATAAAAAACTAATCACAAATTTATGGAATAAATCCAGAGGGGAGCTAATGTCCTAATCTAACTATCCTAAAAAGAATGGTGCAAAAATATGAAGGGAACTAGCTAAACAAAATTCTACAAAACTATGCATCAACATAAAATGAATTAAAAAGCTATTAAAAGAGAAAATACACAAAAAATATTAAAAAACAGTTCTTTCGTAAAAGACAGAAAACCAACTTCAAACCTTTTTGCCCCGAGGGCCCATAATTCAAAGGAAAGATTTTCTGAAGAAAAGAGTGTCGTTAAACTTCAGCGCCACCGCAAACAGGCTTTGTCCCTAACTGCTGGAACTGTTGTTTAACCCTACTCGATAAAACAGACGAATCTGAATTCCCGTAATCCGTATTATCTCGAACTACGTAAGCTCTGATCTCTCATACCTGTTGAGAGTATGTAGGCACAATACTGATGTTTTGGCGAACTACCTTCCCCGTAACCCGTAGTTAGTCGAACTACGTTGACTCTGATTTCTCATTCTCTGATGAGAATACGTAGGCATAAAGTGTGACGCTTTGCCGAGTCATTTTCTTTTCTGTTTAAGCCAACCTTGATAGGTAGATAGATAAAACCAACTCGTCCAGTAAACACAACAAGTGTGGATCCCATCGAGTACGATGGACGTGAGGGGTGCTAATACCTTCCCCTTGCGTAATCGACTCCCGAACCCAGACAACGGTTGCGATGACCTTGTCTTATACCCTTTCGTCAGGTTTTTCTGATCGTTTCCTTTCCCGCTCTGAGGGATAAATAACGAAAGGTGGCGAATCTTCTGTTTTGCCGGCACCTTATTTTCGCGAAAGCGACAGCTGGCGACTCTGCTGGGGAATTGATAGTTTCCTGGGATCCAACGTCCCATATGCAAGTCAGTTTGGGGATCCGACGTCCCCTGCGAGAGTCAATCCTAGCGCTTGTATGATTACTTGTTGGGTTGTGTTTATTTATCGCACTTTTATTTCCCGCACTTTATTTTCAGTATGATATGATTATCTGTGCTGTTGTGGGAGGGCTATTCTGATGAGTGAGAAGCCAGACCCAGGCTTGAGTGAACATAGCATTAGTTGTGGAAATTAGTGGGTGCGTGCTTGCTTGGCAGGCACTAGTGTCTCATGAAATCCACGCTCAGACGAGGTTCTCCCGGTTGACTTCTTTTTCAACCCTTTGGGTTGAGGGGGTTGTTGGTTTGGAGGATTGTCGACTCTGGGGACCGATCATTTGTGATTCAGCCGAGTGAGGCCGCTTCATGAGCTGGTGATGCCACACCTTCTGGGTATCGTATCACCCCTCTTGAATGTCTGTGACGCTGATGACCGCATAGGATGCCGAACCTGTGTCAGTTTAGGTCCATACCTGTGAGCAGGGTTGGGTTTATTGCAGGAAACTTTGACCTTCAGACTACCTGGTTTTCTTGATAGTGGATCAGTTTTGTTGGTACCAGAGGTTCTCATCATCAGATATATGATTGTTCTTGATGGAGCAGAGTTATGGTCCTGTATCAGAGGACCTTATCTTCAGAGATGTGTATTTGTTCTTGATAGAGCAGGTTTATGATTGGGATCAGAGGGTCTCATTAGCAGATGTATGGTTGTTCTTGACAGAGCAGATTTATGGTCCTGTATTAGAGGTCCTTATTATCAGATGTTTGTTCTTGACAGAGCAGATTTTTGGTCCTGTATCAGAGGTCCTGTATCAGATGTTTGTTCTTGACAGAGCAAATTTATGGTCCTGTATCAGAGGTCCTTATTATCAGATGTTTGTTCTTGACAGAGCAGATTTTTGGTCCTGTATCAGAGGTCCTGTATCAGATGTTTGTTCTTGACAGAGCAGATTTATGGTCCTATGTATGTGTGTTCTTGACAGAGCAGATTTGTGGTCCGATACCAGGGTTTCCTTCTTATCAGATATAGTGGTTGTTCTTGACAGAGCAGTATCGTGGTTTTGTTGATACAGAATCTCTACAGCACAGTTGCCTTGATCTCCTGCTGCATGATTGCATTTTACATTGCTTCGCATACTCATTTGCATTTCATTAACGTGTGTCTGTGTTGCAGGTACCGTTTTCCCCGATCCAGGATTTCTTGCCTCCTATTGTATTGTTATGGGTTCTCTGAGGAAGACTGTGGCTTACAAGCTCCCTGCTCCTAATGTGGTTCAGCTGACTGGTTTGATTGCTTTAGCAGATGATTCTGTGAGAGATGAGTTCAGAAAATCTTACGGCAAATTGCTCAGTTTGGTTCGTAAACCTTCTACGTTCGAGTTGAATGGGTTGCATGCTCTGCTGCAGTTCTACGATCCTCCGTTGAGATGCTTTACTTTCCAGGACTTTGTTCTCGCACCCACACTAGAGGAATATGCTGATCTGTTAGGTGTGCCTATCAAGAGGCAGATTCCTTTTGTTCATATGGATGATGAGCCTGATCTGGCTAGCCTAGCTCCGTCACTTCATCTGGATGCCTCCGAGTTGGTATTGTCTAGTTGGAACAGGGTTCCTGGTTTCTCCTTGCAGTTCTTAGTGGGAAAAGCTCAGCAGTGCGCCAAAGAAGGATGTTGGGTTGTGTTCAACGCCATTCTCGCTCTGTGCATATATGGCATCATTCTGTTCCCCAATATGCCCGACTTTGTGGACTTCGACGCCTTCCGCATCTTTGCTTCAGGGAATCCAGTCCCTACCTTGATAGGAGATGTCTACCATTCCATCCACTACAAAAACGAGAACCGAAGGGGTAAGAATGTCTCATGCTGCTTGCCCCTGCTTTATAAATGGCTTGATAGCCATCTACCCAAGAGGGGTCCCTTTGTTTCGTCTGCAGCCACAGCTGAGTGGTCCGAGCGTTTGATGAGTCTATCTGCAGAGGATATTGACTGGTTTGACAGAGATAGGTTGGGTACCGAGATTATCTTTAGCTGCAGCGGGTTTCCGAACGTGCCTTTGATAGGCAGGAAGGGTTGTATAAACTATAATCCGTCTTTGTTGGTCCGACAGTTTGCTTACGCTTTGAGAGCTCCGCCGAAGGATGAAGAGGTACAGGAATCTCTGTACCTCACTGGTCTTCTAGAGGGGGATATGTTGTCCAAGCTTCAGCGCGCTTGGAATGGTATCAGTAAGAGGGGGAAACCATTGCTGGGGAGAAGCAATAATCAAGCCTACCCTCCGTATGTGGCATGGATTAGAGCCAGAGCAGATGCTATAGGGATGCCGTTTCTTCCTGCCAAGCCAGAAAGCCCTCCAGTGATTGAAGAGCCTACCACCGTGCCCATTCAACAGCATAATCAGGTGTTAGCTGAGCGAGATGAATTGAAGAGGGCAAATGAAGAATTGGAGAAAGAATTGGCTCAACTCAGAAGCGAGAGAAACGAAGTCGTTCATTCCTTCAAGAGGCAAACAGAGCTGGTGAACCAGCTAGGTACAGATTTGACTAAGCAGATAGCTGAGCGCGAGCGCATGGGTCGAGACTTCAAAGCTGTCAATGATGTGCTGGCCACGAAGAAGCAACACTTGGACGAAGCGTATCGGAGGATATCCAAGTTTAACCAGCACTGGAAGTCCTCCCTAGTCAACAGGAAAGAGCGGGAGGATAAGCTGATGCAACAGATCTCCAAGCTGAAAGCCCAGGGGAAGGCTAGTGAGAAGAGGTTTGATGAAGAAACCGCTCGCAGATACGCCGCTGAAGGCCAGCTCAACAGAGCTCTCGCTAACCTGAAGGAGCGCAAACTGATGTTTGAATCCAAGAAGCGGAAGCTAGAGGATTGTTTCGGCGAAGGAGCATGGGAAGATTCGATCGAAGGTCTTCAATATACCATTATGCAGAGGGAGTTACTCGTCGAAGGGTTGCTCACTCGGCCTGATCATCCAGAAACGAAGGGGTTGTTAGAAGAGTTTCGCGCCCGTGGCCGTGCTTGACTATTTGTATTCCTTTTGTTGTGATCATTGTTGTATGCTGACCATCACCAGGCTTGTTGGCTGAGGTCACGCTATTGATTCATCTTGTACTCACTGACATTGTGTACTGCCTTGATGGGCTTTCTTTATATATGAGATGTTATTTCCATGACTGGACTCAGACTTCTTATTATCAGCACTGGCACTCAGGCACTAGGATCGGGGGAAACCTCCCTAACGCACAGACACACGTTTGCATATTGCATGAAGCATTTGCATAGCAAGCACTTTGTCGTTTTTCCTAACCCTTTTGTGTTTTCAGGTTGTTTCAGGTTGTTCCAGGATTGATCAGAGACTTATTCACCGCTATCCGACCAGAGCAAATCAAACCAGAATCATGGAGCAAGTGCAAACTGATGTTCAGGAACTCCGCGAAAGAATGGATCGCTTCATGAAGCTCATGCAAGCGGTCGCCAATGGCCAGGATCAGCTCAGAACCTTGGTTCAGCCTCTGATTTCAAGGGTCGATAGCAATGGCGTACTCCATGGTGGGACTGTGCCTACTCCTCCACCAGTTGAAACTCCTCAGAATGGCGTCCCCGTGACCGGGGGGAATGGCAGTGCCAACGGCAATGTGATAGCTAACATGGGACTCAACGGTAATACGACGGGCGTCAGTAATGGGAATTTTGAAGCTAATGTCAAGGCACTCGAGGATAAGATGAGAAATATCGAGAACCAGAACACCCTGGGTGTTGATATGTCCAAGTTGGGACTGATTGCTGATTTCAAGGTGCCTCCCAAGTTTAAGGTACCTGACTTTGAAAAGTACAAGGGCACCACTTGCCCTCGCGTCCACCTGAGATAATATTACCGGAAAATGTACGCTCATTCTAAGGACGAGAAGTTGCTGATGCACTTCTTTCAAGACAGTCTGTCCGGGCCCTCCCTTGAATGGTACATGAGTCTGGAACCTACCAGTGTGTGCACGTGGAAGGACCTTGCTGAAGCATTCGTGCACCACTACCAATACAATAGCGACTTGGCTCCAAACCGAGTCCAACTGCAGAATCTGTCGCAAAGGAACAACGAAGGGTTCAAGGAATACGCCCAGCGGTGGCGTGAATTGGCAGCCAGGGTTCAGCCGCCGATGGTTGAACGTGAGCTTGTGCAAATGTTTGTAGCCACCCTCCCAGGGGTTTATTATGAGAAATTGGTCAGCGGTATGTCCGGAACCTTCTCAGATCTCATTATCACGGATGAGCACATTGAAAATGGGATCAAACTGGGGAAAATTCAAGGTGAGTCATCCTCAGCTGGAGGAGGCGGAAAGAAACCTTATGGTGGCAAAAGACGGGAAGGAGAAACGAGCGTCGTGTCCAACGCTCGAAGGAAAGGCAAAGGCCCTCACCAGCAGGTGGCCAGCATAACTATCCCGGCAGTCCCACAGCCACAGCAGCAGCAGCCGAACCAACAAGGGTACAGAAAGTATCAGAATAGGGCACCTCTGTCGAGCCGTCACCTCGAGACACCGCCTATGTCGTATGCTCAACTATTGCAGACTTTGCTTCAGCTACAGTTGATCCAGAAGAGAACCTTGGCTCCCTTGACAGGGGCACCTCCGCCAGGTTATGACGCGAATGCAACTTGTGAGTTTCACTCAAGGGCACCAGGCCACACAATAGAGAATTGCAAAGCCTTCAAGCACAAGGTGCAGGACATGGTGGATGCCAAGATCATCAACTTCTCAGATAATGTGCCAAATGTCACGAAGAACCCTATGCCGAATCATAGGGGAGGTGGAGTAAACGCCATTATTGAAGACAAGAATTTGGATGTGTTGACTGACATTAGAGATCTGAAGACGCCGCTTAGCTTCGTTAAAGCTAAGCTGATGAAAAGAGGTTTCTTCCCAGGTTGCGGAGAGCTGTGTATGGGTTGTGCGACTAGCCCTGCAGTTTAGTCGAAGGGCCAAAAGCGGATCGAGAGAGGTAATGCAGAAGAAAGATGATGAGGTTGCCACCATCACCATCCCTCGCTAGACAATAACTATTTCTGCACCCAGGCCGCCCACAATTACCATCACCAAAGCTGGGTCGATACCATTCGAAAGCACTAATGCTGTCCCATGGCATTATGGGGCTGAAGTCTACTGCAACATACAGAAGTTGGAACTAGAACCGTTTGGGTCGTCTGTGGAGAACCTGGCGGGCATTAGTGGAATCACTCGCAGCGGAAGAGTATTTGCACCACCTGAGGTCGTGGCGGACAAAGCAGACAGAGCTGATGCAACTGATAAAGGTAAAAGTAAATTCGTTGAAGAGATCCCGCGTGGGGCAGAAAAAGACTTACTTGTTAAAGACACCGAGGAATTTATGAGGTTGATTAAAAAGAGTGACTACAAGATTGTGGATCATCTCCATCAGACACCCTCGAAGATTTCCATCCTGAATTTGTTGCTGTGTTCTGAAGCACACCGTAACGCGCTGCTGAAGGTGTTGAACGCCGCATATGTACCGCAGGAAATATCGGTAAACCAGCTGGAAGAGGTCGTAGCCCACGTGAATGCTGGAAATGGGCTAGGGTTCACTGACCTAGAGCTGACGCCGAAGAGGAGGAACCACAATAGTGCCCTGCACATCTCGATAGAGTGTAGGGGAACGATTATGTCGCACGTGTTGGTGGACATAGGTTCGTCACTCAATGTTCTTCCGAAAAAGGCATTAATGAAGTTAGATACTCGCGGAGTGATTTGCACACCCAGTGATCTGGTTGTGAAAGCGTTCGATGGAACCAAACGCCATGTTTTCGGGGAGGTGACGTTGCCAATCCAAGTCGGGCCGGAAACATTCAACGCGGTCTTTTACATTATGGACATCATGCCTGCCTACAGCTATCTCTTAGGTCGGCCATGGATCCATTCCGCAGGTGCCGTGACCTCCACGTTGCACCAGAAGCTCAAGTATGCTGTCAGAGGTAGCATCGTGACCGTTTGCGGCGAGGAAGATATAATGGTGAGCCATTTGTCGTCCTTCAAGTATGTTGAGATGGATGGGGAGATCCACGAAACCCTATGCCAAGCGTTCGAAGTTGTTAAAGTCAGAAACGTAACTCCTGTGGTCACGGAGAAGCCAGAGATGACTCTCTCTTCCTTCAAGGAAGCCCGGGCTGTTGTCCAAGCCGGATCTGCCCCAGGCTGGGGACGAATTTTGGAGATACCTAACAAGCAAGACAAGTTCGGGTTGGGGTATTCTCCTGGAGCTGAAGCCTCCTCTTCTAGCAGTGCGTCGCGAGGTAAAGGACCGATCCAGTTTACCAGTGGCAGAGTGATATTTGAAAGCTTCAACACGGTGTCTGAAGACAGCGGAGATAGCGACTGCGACCTAGACTCTTGGATCCAGCCAAGCAAGCCAGGCGAGAGCCTCAACAATTGGTCCGTCAAGGACATCATCCAGATGACAAGCGAAGAGTAATGATTTACTTTTTCCAATCATTGTACAACCCTATGTCCTACCCAGGGCATAGTGGTTTTATTGTCAGGGCCCCGTTCGATTATGTACATGCATTTTACCAATAAATCAAAAGGCGTTTTTCTTCGTATTCAAATATTGTGATCTCTGTTATTCCTGTTTTATATTTGTTTTGAAAAACAATAAAATGGCAATGGGGTTTGTGCTAACCTGCATATCCTTGTTTTAAGCTTAACCCTTGTCATTGCAGGATCCACATAACAAATGACATCGACTCTGGACCTTCTACGACTCACTTCAACTTTGATTGCCCGATCTATCAAGCCGAAGAAGAGATTGATGAAGACGAAGACCTTCCTGAAGAGTTGGCCCGCTTGTTGAAACAAGAAGAGAAAGTTATTCTGCCTCATGAAGAGGAGATCGAGATCGTGAATCTGGGTTCTGAAGAACTTGTCAGGAATGTCAGGATAGGGGCTGCATTGCAGAGTGATGTCAAGCAGAGATTGGTCGAGATGCTAAGAGAGTATAGTGACGTCTTTGCTTGGTCATACGAGGATATGCCCGGGCTTGATACGGACATCGTGGTTCACCACTTGCCGCTGCGAGAAGATTGTCCTCCTGTTAAGCAGAAGCTTAGGAGGACACGACCAGATATGGCCGTTAAGATCAAAGAAGAAGTGCAGAAGCAGCTCGATGCTGGCTTCTTAGCGGTCACCACTTACCCTCCGTGGGTTGCCAGCATAGTGCCTGTACCGAAGAAGGATGGTAAGGTACGAATGTGCGTCGATTATCGGGATTTGAACAGGGCGAGCCCTAAAGATGATTTCCCGCTGCCTCATATTGATGTGTTGGTCGACAATACAGCTCAGTTCTCCGTGTTTTCGTTCATGGATGGCTTCTCCGGCTACAATCAGATCAAGATGGCGCCGGAGGACATGGAGAAAACTACGTTTATCACACCTTGGGGAACATTTTGCTATAAGGTAATGCCTTTCGGTCTGAAGAACGCAGGGGCCACTTACCAACGAGCAATGGTTACTTTGTTTCATGACATGATTCATCATGAGATTGAGGTCTATGTTGATGACATGATTGCGAAGTCCCAAACGGAGGAAGGACATCTGGTCAATTTGCTGAAGCTTTTTGAGAGGCTTAGGAAGTTCAGGTTGAGGCTGAATCCTAACAAGTGTACTTTCGGAGTACGGTCCAGAAAGTTACTGGGGTTTATCGTGAGTGAAAGAGGCATTGAGGTCGATCCTGTGAAGATTAAAGCGATACAAGAAATGCCAGTGCCAAAAACAGAAAAAGAAGTTCGTGGTTTCCTGGGCAGAATAAACTACATTGTAAGGTTTATTTCTCAGCTCACAGCCACGTGTGAACCGATGTTCAAACTGCTGAAAAAAGATCAGGCGATTATCTGGAATGAGGATTGCCAGAGGGCATTCGATAAGATAAAACAGTATCTGCAGGAACCTCCGATCTTGATACCCCCAGTGGCTGGACGGCCTCTAATCATGTACTTGACAGTTCTTGAGAATAGTATGGGGTGTGTTCTCGGTCAGCATGACGAGACGGGCAGAAAGGAGCATGCCATTTACTACTTGAGTAAGAAATTCACAGATTGTGAATCTCGTTACTCGATGCTGGAGAAAACGTGTTGTGCACTAGCCTAGGCTGCCAAACGTTTACGACAGTACATGCTCAATCACACGACCATGCTAATTTCGAAGATGGATCCGATCAAGTACGTCTTCGAGAAGCAAGCGCTTTCGGGCAGGATTTCCATATGGTAAATGGTGTTGACGGAATATGACATTCAGTACGTTTCCCAGAAAGCCATCAAGGGCAGCGTATTGTCTGAATACCTGGCCGAACAGCCGATCGAGGATTACCAGCCGATGAAATTTGAATTCCCTGATGAGGATATCATGTTTCTCAAAGTGAAAGATTGCGATGAACCGTTGCCCGACGAGGGGCCAGACAGGAAATCCCAGTGGAACTTGATATTTGACGGGGCGGTTAATTCTTACGGAAGTGGCATTGGGGCAATCATCACGACTCCCCACGGATCCCATATCCCGTTCACTGCGAGACTGACGTTTCCGGTCACCAATAATGAAGCGGAGTACGAAGCATGCATCATGGGTCTAGAAGAAGCAATTGATTTGAGAATCAAGAACCTAGACGTATATGGTGACTCAGCGCTTGTGATCAACCAGATTAAAGGGGAGTGGGAGACTCGTCAATCGAATTTGGTGTCGTACATGAATTATGCCAGAAGGCTACTTCCGTTATTTGATCGAGTGGAACTCCATCATGTGCCCAGGGCCGAAAACCAGATGGCTGATGCCTTATCCACGTTGGCTTCGATGTATAAAGTCAATTTTTGGAATGAAGCTCCAAGAATTGTCCTTTCTCGTCTTGATAGACCTGCATTCGTCTTCGCGATCGAGGAAGCCTCTGATGGCAAGCCATGGTTCCACGATATCCAGAACTTCCTTATGACTAAGGAGTATCCTGCGGGAGCGTCAACCCAGGATAAGAAGACTCTGAGGAGGCTGTCTGGAAATTTTTATCTCAATCTTGATGGACTTTTGTACAAAAGAAACCATGATCTCGTGCTACTCAGATGTGTAGATGAGAAAGAGGCGAGTATGCTCATGGAAGAAGTCCATGAAGGCACATTTGGTACGCACGCCGGCGGGCATGCTATGACAAGAAAGATCCTGGGAGCAGGATACTACTGGCTGACGATGGAGTCGGATTGCTTCAAATTCGCGAGGAGATGTCATAAATGCCAGATTTATGCTGATAAAATTCATGTGCCGCCGTGCCCGTTAAATGTCATGTCCTCCCCGTGGCCGTTCTCCATGTGGGGCATCGACATGATAGGCAAGATCGAGCCCACTGCATCTAACAGTCATCGCTTATTTCTAGTAGCTATCGACTACTTCACCAAGTGGGTGGAGGCAGCCTCATATGCTAATGTGACCAAGCAGGTGGTGGCTAAATTCATAAAGAGGGATATCATCTGTCGTTACAGAATTCCCGAGCGGATCATTACTGATAATGGTTCGAATCTGAATAACAAGATGATGAAGGAGCTGTGCCAGAGTTTCAAGATTGAACACCACAACTCATCTCCTTACCGGCCGAAGATGAATGGCGCCGTTGAAGCGGCCAATAAAAACATCAAGAAGATTGTTCAGAAGATGGTTGTGACCTATAAAGATTGGCACGAGATGCTGCCATTTGCACTGCACGGTTATCGTACAACGGTACGTACATCAACCGGGGCAACTCCTTTCTCCTTAGTGTATGGTATGGAAGCTATCCTACCGTTAGAAGTGGAGATCCCTTCTTTGCGAGTTTTGGTTGACGTGAAACTCGACGAGGCAGAATGGATTAAGAACCGACTAAACCAACTCAGCCTGATGGACGAGAAGAGGTTGGCATCGATTGCATATGGTCGTCTATACCAAAGCCGAATGAAGAAGGCTTATGATAAGAAGGTGCGTCCTAGAAGCTTTCAGACGGGTGATCTCGTCCTGAAGAAGATTCTTCCTCCACACTCCGATCATCGGGGCAAGTGGACTCCTAATTATGAAGGTCCGTACATCGTCAGCAAGGTCTTCTCGGGAGGAGCTTTGTTGTTATCCACGATGGATGGTGAATATTTTGCATCCCTGGTGAACGCAGACGCAGTTAAAAAAATACTTTGCTTAAAGAATGACCCGCTGGAAAGAAAAAGAATATCCAGGCAAAAAGGGGCATCCCGGCGAACCACAAAAAAGGAAAAAGGTTCGGGCAAAAATTAGGGATATAAATTGAAAGAATGTACACCCGCAAAGTCGAAAACCTGGAAGGGCGACTTTGGCAAAAATGGGTATCCCGGTGAATCGAAAACCCGAAAGGGCGATTCAGGCAAAAGTTAGGGATTTGAAAAAGCAAATGACTGCGTTCCGCGTGTGGACTTTCATTGTTTAGTGGTTTGGAAGACCTGAGGGCTGTTTATCTGAATCAATCTCTTCTGAAGCTGAAGCATCGGAGAAGTATCGAAGTCGAGTGGGTCATAGAGGGATCAACTCATGGTGTTCGTCTACGCCTCATTGTCGACATTTGTATATACTGATGTATATTTATGTTTTTATATTTGCGCAGCTTCCTCATTCCAGGAGCTTGCATCTGTTGTAAAACATTTTTACCCATTCAGGGGTTCGTTATCAATAAAATGTATACTATTCAGCAATTATGTTTGTTTGTTTAGCATTTACCTGCTTTGTTTGCGAAAAAGAACGCCGATGTTTTTGATAAAATGCGCATACATAAACCTACTGGCCTAGGCCACTGATTGTTGAAACAATGAATTACTTAAACATTGTCACAAGATGATAACCTTGACAGGTCCCTTTTGAGAAGGGCATCTTGTCTGTTTGTTTGTGTTGTTGCAGGTAGCATATACCAGGCAGTACGCCGTGCGCGTCCCCAAGCAGGATGATTCCTTCTTCTCCAGCGGAGTTCAGCAGCCTCGCCCCGTAGAGTCTGAACCGGAGATCGTAAAGCATTGATATGTTTCCCCAGGCAGAGAAGATTCTCTCCCCCAATCAGATGTATCCTGAAGGAGCAGCATCTCCCCAACTGAGTCAGGCGCCGAAGCGTGTGTTCATCCCCCAGCACCGGGTCACAAGCGCAGGTCTCGTAGGAGACTATTTACTGAGGTGTGCAGCACTCGATAGTTCAAGACTGAAGTCTCCAGCGGAATCGAGTTCCCCCCCACAGAGTCGTACTCTCCCCAGCAAGGAGGATGATTCCTTCTTCCCCAGCCGAGTTTGCAGTTCCCCAAGAGAGCCGAGTCCTTGGAAAGCAGTTCAGGCCATGATTGGTTTTCCCCAGTAGAGTAGTGAATAGTTGATGCTGTATTTCCCCACCGGAGTCGTCACCTCCAGGAAAGCTCTGGCTGCGAATGCCGTGCAGTTTATTCCTGCGATTGATATTGCTTTCCTTAGCAGGTCCAGGTTCTCGTAGAGCTTTGTTCCCCTGCAGCAGTCAACTGAAGTTTGCTTCCCCCTGCGGAGTCCGATTGAGATTGGCGTGACCTCTTCTCCGTGGCAGGATGATTCCTTCCCCCACCAGAGTAGTTCTTTCTCCTTGACAGGAGGATTCTCCCTTCAGCATTTATTTTGCTGACGGGATCGCAGCATGTTGCATGATTGCATAGCATTTATCGTAAACGCGTAGCATTTCCACCGTGTGGAGCATTGCGCCATTATCACGGCATATGCATACTAAACATGAGCTAGGTCGTTACTGTTCTTGTTTTGCAGGTGTTCCTCCGCAGAGTCGCTTGCTCAAGATGATTCTTGAATTCTCCCCAGCAAAGTCGTTGCTTAAGATGATTCTTAGAATCCCCAGTGAAGTCGAAAAAGTTGGTTGCTCAAGTTGATACTTAGAGTTCCCAGCAGAGTGTTTGCTCAGGATGATTCCTGAAATCTCTAGCAGAGTTATTGGTTCAAGATGATTCTTGATTTTCTCAGCAGAGATGATTCGCCCAGAATGATTTCTGGATCCCCGAAGCAGAGTTACTTGATAGTTCTCCAGAATCCCCAGCGGAGATGCGTCATCCCCAGCAGGTTTCCGAACAGCGAAGTTGAAATTTCCCTTGAAGACTTGATGATTGAAGTCCAACCGTATTAACGAAGCAGTTCTCTCAGCTGATGCGAAGTGCCTGATGGCAGAAGTTTGGATATCCCCAATTGGTTCATGATTGACTGAGAATTCTATTCCCGACTTACTGACGAAGGCCGGCTGATGCCCGAAAATTTCTTTGAATGCCCGATGGCATGATTAAATTGATTGTTGACCTGATGAGTCCCGAGGGATCTTGATGCCTGACGGCATGATCGACCAAGTATCACCGGTTACCATGTGACCAATTCCCCAGTTAGTTGTCGTGCAGCTAGTATTTCAGTTTTCGAAGATTTGTTCCCATCAGAGTACCGTGTACTTGTGCAGTTGGAAAATTTCCGGGTTTGTCGGTATTCAACCGTCTCGCACCTTGATTGGTTGAGAGCCGTTCGCTTCTCACCCAGTCAGGTTCAAGCCGTTTGAATAGGGGCAGCTGTTGCACCCCAAAATTTGACCAACATTTCTTTACCTAGCTTGTGTTTCATTTCATTCACATTAGCATTAACATTTGCATTTCATTGACATGTATGCAGGAGATCAAGAGGTATGTTTACCAATCAAGATCTATACAAGACTATGAAGCTAGCCAAGAAGGTTATTCAAGTGTTTAAGGGTTGATATCCTTGTCAGAGAAGTTAAAACATCCTCAGAGAGAATGGTTGAAACCAAGGTTGTGTGTCTCCTAACTTGAGAGTTGTGGGAGCTCCTCAGATGATTCTGAAGCCAGGAAAGTGGACTTGAAGCCTTGAGAGAGCTTATGAGATGTCTTGAAAGCCATCATGAGGCCTAGATAGGTCATTGTGCAAGATTAAGAAGCCTCAGCCATGAGTGGTGTAATTAGGGTTTGACTGGGTCAACCCTAGGTCAACTGATGATTTGAACAAGGTTGAGACCTAATTCAAGGGCCATGTGATCATGGATTGACACATTGATATTCTATAAGGATTATTCCAATGTCAACTCATCATGATTGAAGAGTTTGAGAAGTTTCAAGCTAGGGTTTCTAAGGCTTGACAGTGTAAAATCCCCTAGTTTGACCCCTATCTTCAAGGCAGTTTAGCCCAAGATGTGATTGTCATCTCATCTTACCCCCAACATGAATGTTGTAGAGATTGTTCTTAGCTTTAATTTGAGTACTAGAAGTCCTTGATAGGATTTGTAGAACTCAAGTTATGACTTTGACAAGTTACAGGTCATTTGAGGTATGTGAATCTGGGGGCTTGAAAGTTACCCAACTTGCATCAAACTTTTGCCCAAGAAGGATGATTCCTATGAACTTTTGGTCAATATGAATGTTGTTCCTTATCCTCTTAGATTTCTAGAGAGTACTAGAAGTCCTTTATAGGATTTGTAGAACTCAAGTTATGGCTTTGACAAGTCAAGGGCATTTTGGTCATTTGGAGATTATAGGTCATTTCAACCATAAGGCCATAACTCCTATTTCCAAGCTTCAAATGGAAAAATGTTCAACATAAAACTTGTTCAAAATGATGTTTTAAGGCTAATAAGGAGGTCATGAGATGTTGGAAATGCTTTTAGCTCAAAGTTGCAAAAATGACCTAAAATAAGGGTATAAGTTAAATGAATCAAAGTTGGAAATTGATATTTTCAATCTACACATCCAAACCATGGCATGTAATATATCATTTTGACTCTAGAAAACATTTTAAGAACATTGGTTTAGCCACATTTTTGAGTTGAGGTCTAATTTGTGGACTTGCTTTGAAAAGTAGCTACTTGCATATTAAGTAACATTTGCAAAACTCAAAATCAAGGCATGAGCAAGATCCCTTGCAAGCTAAACACTTTCAAAATGTCACTAGGGGAGAAATTGAAAGAGAATGGGATGGTTTTCAAGCTGCAAACAGAGCTATGCATATCATGATATGTGATTGAAAATCTCATGACATGAGAGATTGAAACTCTCATTAAAAGGGTCTAGAGGGTTCTAGATCACTCATACATCATCTATATATTAAGCAGAGGTGATCCAATACAGAGGTTGGTGATGATTGAAGGAGAGAGCATAGATTGAGATTGAGATTTCTTGGCTTGCAATTGAATTCGGTTTCACCAAATTCTTGAGGTTTCAGAGAGAACTAAAGGCATGAATGAGTTCATGAGGGAATTTGGGACATGTTTCATGTATAGACCGTTTGCAATGGATGATCCTAGAGAGGGTTAGGGTTGGGGATGGTGACCGGAGCTCCACCGGTGGTGGCCGGAGCTGCGCACGAGTTGCAGAGGTTTGAATTGGGGAAGATGACCCCAGGACCATTGGATCATGGTTTGACTTGGACTATGACCCTCATCCAACGGCCACGTTTTAAATTCAGTTTGTGAAGGACCTGAATTAATGAAACGCATCGTTTCATTTGAGTGCTGATGCTGGGCTTAGTGAATTGGCTGATATTCACACACCCCTGAAGGCCCAATCCATTATTTGAACTGTGTATCATTGCTATCTGCACCGTGTGCTTGTCTATTTTTGTTTGATTTTCATTATTTTTTCATTTTGTTCATGGTTCTTGAAAAAATCATATAAAATTGAAAATTAATCCAATTAATCCCATTCTTTTTGCATTTTACTCATGATTGAGTCTAGTATTTTTTAGAGAAAAAATATTTTCATTCCATGCATTTTCTGATTTTATGGGAATTTTACATTTTAATTGATATTAAAATGGTTATGTTTGATACCTAATTTTGTGGAATTTTGTGTGATCATGTGGTGATGACTTTGATCCTGATTTTTTGTGTATGATTAGCTTAGACATGTATGCTCCCATAGTATTTTTCTCACATTTTTGTGGTGAAAATAGGTGTGCTTTCTAGATTGATATTTAGGGGCCTCCTTTTAGGGTTTAGGTTTAGTACCTTGTAGTGTAGAATTTATTTCTAGGTCTTATTTGATGATTTGATCTATGGAATTAATATGGTAGAGTCATGATTGACCTAGGTTCCCATAGTCATTTTTGTAGGATTTTACAATTGGTTTTAGTATTTTATTTATGACTAACTTTAGTACTAGGTTTTAGGTGATCCTAACTTACTAATTCAACTAGTTTAACTCATTTAGCTCCCTTAGATTAGGGTTTTTTCTTGGTTTTCCTTTGGTTGAGATTGAAGACAAGTTGAAGACAAGGTGAGGATGCTTGAAGTTGCTTGAAGTTGCTTGGAGCTAGGAGTGCTTGTGCCTGAAGGTGTCTGATGAAGATTTAGGAGGTAGGAGACATAGGGAGAGCCTTATAACTAGAATGACTTCTTTCTCAAATATGGAAAGCATCTTGTGCTTCCATTCCTCCCAATGACTAAAAGTCCTTCTAAGATAATCACATCCCTCCTTTGGAGGGATGAGTGGCTTTATCTGGGAAGTAGAACTTTGAGGGAACCAATCTCTCATAATGATGAACCTTTACAGGCTTCCTTTGGTTGTCAATAAGCTGTTTATCATTTCCACTCATTTTGTTCAATCAATTGTCTTCTGGGTTGAGTATCTTGAAAGATGTTGGGCTTGAGTTTGAAGATGAGGACTTTATTGAAGAGTGTGGAAGAGGATGATTCCTTGAGCATTGCCATTGCAGCTGAAGCTTGAAGAGCAAGAAGAGCAAGTTGATGCTTGTGAAGAAGAACCAATGGAGATTGAATGAAGAGCTGAGGCTTGAAAAAGAATTGAAGGATGAAGTTGACAATTCCAAGTGATTGAAGACTACTCAGGGAAGCTGAAGCTTGTAGGAGAAGATAACCAAGTTGATACTGGTAAAGCTAAGAGAGCTGAAGCTTGATGACCAAGTTGATACTCATGAAGAGGATTCAATTGAGATTGAGTGTAGAGCTGAGGCTTGAGGAATAAAAGATAAGTTGACACTTACGTTGATGCTTGGAGAGCCTGGCGGAGTCAAGTTGACACTTGTAGATAGGAGTAAAGCCTGAGGGTGGAATTGACTGAAGAGCTGAAGCTTGGAGAAGAGAGAATAAGTTGATACTTATGTTTGTTGATGTTGGAACCTTGGAGGAGCAAGTTGATACTTGTCATGGAGGATGATAGCCTTGAAGGGTGGTTGAAGTCTGAAGACTGGATTGCTGTTAGAAGAGCTGAAGCTTGGAATTGAAAGAAGGGGTTGTTGGTCTGCTCTCTTTTCTTGTCTGTTTTCTTTTT
This sequence comes from Lathyrus sativus, assembly GCA_963859935.3. Lineage (NCBI taxonomy): Eukaryota > Viridiplantae > Streptophyta > Magnoliopsida > Fabales > Fabaceae > Lathyrus > Lathyrus sativus. The sequence continues at coordinate 247,118,601 of OZ012737.1, read as the reverse complement.
TGTGCTGATGTGCCTTGTTTGACTTGCTTGATGCATTAGAATAAGTTCATATCTAGACTAACTCTAAGCTAGGAGCATGATTGCACTAGAGGTTGAGTTGCTCCCTCTGCTTGTATTGTTACTGTATGGCTTTGCTTGCGGGTATTCGGTAGAGCCCAGCTCCCTTGCCCATGTGGTTTGTGTTTGCCTGATGGCATTTTATTTCATTTCCTCTATATGATTGTAGTTTATTGTCTTGCTTGATAACATGTTATTTCTGCTGTATGATTACTGTTATTCATATCTGGCTTGAGGTTGAGATGAGCTTGTGGAGGCTGACACCCCACACACATTTCCTCCTTCACTTGCATTGCATGCATTTTACAGTCGTTTACTGTTTACTGTTTACTGATTGAGCTGATGCTTTGTCTGTTTCTGTTTATCATTGACATGATCCCTTAGGACTCTCACTTCCTTTGATAAGGAAGTGATGATTAGAACTTTAGGTTGAAACCTTTGCATGATAACTTCTAGGAGTCCCCTGTTTCAAACTTCAACCATAGGATGAATCCTTGGCATGACAACAGTAGGACTTGATAGTCTCCCTTTAGTTGAGCCTGTTCTCTTCTCATCTCAAAACAACTTAAGATACAGTAATCATGAATGATTTCTTTCGTACGTTACGAGCCTTAAGCTATCTGAGAAAGGATTGTTGGAGAGTTGCTTTTCAACAATCTGGATGTTTAGTATGGTACCCTTTAGTGCGATTGAAATTGCAAACAAGCATAAAAAACAGTTCTTTCGTAAAAGACAGAAAACCAACTTCAAACATTTTTGCCCCGAGGGCCCATAATTCAAAGGAAATCTTTTCTGAAGAAAAGAGTGTCATTAAACTTCAGCGCCACCGCAAACAGGCTTTGTCCCTAACTGCTGGAACTGTTGTTTAACCCTACTCGATAAAACAAATGAATCTGAATTCCCGTAATCCGTATTATCCCGAACTACGTAAGCTCTGATCTCTCATACCTGTTGAGAGTACGTAGGCATAATACTGATGTATTGGCGAGCTACCTTCCCCGTAACCCGTAGTTAGTCGAACTACGTTGACTTTGATTTCTCATTCTCTGATGAGAATATGTAGGCATAAAGTGCGACGCTTTGCCGAGTAATTTTTTTTCCTGTTTAAGCCAGCCTTGATAGGTAGATAGATAAAACCAACTTGTCCAGTAAACACAACAAGCGTGGATCCCATCGAGTACGATGGACGTGAGGGGTGCTAATACCTTCCCCTTGCGTAACCGACTCCTGAACCCAGACAACGGTTGCGATGACCTTGTCTTATACCCTTTCGTCAGGTTTTTCCGATCGTTTCCTTTCCCGCTCTGAGGGATAAATAACGAAAGGTGGCGACTCTTCTATTTTTCCGGCACCTTATTTTCGCGAAAGAGACAACACCAACTACTATCACCAAAAGGATGATAGAGAAAAACACTCGCACAATCTGACATCGACGAGATGACAGACCCACCACCAAAAAGATGACGGAGCAAACTCACACCGGCTACTATCACCAAAAGGATGATAGAGCAAACCCTTCCACAATCTGCCATCAACGAGATGACAGACCCACCACCAAAACGATGACGAAGAAAACTCACATCGGCTACCACCACCAAAAGAATGATAAAGCAAAACACTCGCATAATCTGGCATCAATGAGATGAAAGACCCACCACCAAATGGATGACGGAGCAAACTCACACCGGCTACTACCACCAAAAGGATGATAGAGCAAACACTCGCACAATCTGGCATCAACGAGATAACAAACCCACCACCAAAAGGATGACGGAGCAAACTCACACCGGCTACTAACACCAAAAGGATGATAGAGCAACACACTCGAAAATCTGGCACCAACAAGATGACAGACTTATCACCGAAAGGATGACAGATCAAACTCACACCGGCTACTACCACCAAAAGAATGATAGAGTAAACACTCGCATACTCTGACATCAAAAAGATCACAGACGCACCATCAAAAGGATGATGGAGCGAACTCACACTAGCTACTACCACCAAAAGGATGATATAGTAAAACAATCGCAAAATCTGACATCAACGAGATGACAAACCCAACATTAAAAAGATGACGGAGTAAACTCACACCGACTACTACCATCAAAAGGATGATAGAGCAACACACTCGCACAATCTGGCACCAACGAAATGACAGACGCATCACCAAAAGGATGACGGATCGAACTCACACCGGCTACTACCACCAATAAGATGATAGAGCAAACACTCGCACGATCTGACATCAACAAGACGACAGAAGCAACACCAAGAGAATGATGGAGCAAACTCACACCGGCTACTACCACCAAAAGGATGATAGAGAAAAACACTCGCACAATCTGACATCAACAAGACGACAGACCCACAATCAAAAGGGAGAATGAGCAAACTCACACCGGCTACTACCACCAAAAGGATGATAGAGAAAAACTCTCACACAATCTGATATCAACAAGATGACAGACCCATCATCAAAAGGATGATGGAGCGAACTCACACCGGCTATTACCACCAAAAGGATGATAAAGCAAACTCTCGCATAATCTGACATCAAAAAGATGACAGACCCACCACCAAAACGATGAAGGAGCAAACTCACACCGGCTACTACCACCAAAACGATGATAGAGCAACACACTCGCTCAATCTGGCACCAACGAGATGACTGACGCATCGCAAAATGGATGACGGGTCGTACTCACACCGGCTACTACCACCAAAACGATGATAGAGCAAACACTCGCACAATCTGACATCAACATGATGACAGACGCACCACCAAGAAAATGATGGAGCGAACTCACACCGGCTACTACAACCAAAAGGTTGATAGAGAAAAACACTCGCACAATCTGACATCAACAAGATGGCCGACCCACCACCAAAATTATGATAGAGCAAACTCACACTGACTACTACCAACAAAAGGATGATAGAGCAAACAGTCGCACAATCTGACATCAACAAGATGATAGACCCACCACCAAAATGATGAAGGAGCGAACTCACACCGACTACTACCACCAAAAGGATGATAGAGTAAACACTCGCATAATCTGGCATCAACGAGATAACAGACCCACCATCATAAAAATGACCAAGCGAACTCACACAAACTACTATCACCAAAAGGATGATAGAGCAAAAAACTCGCATAATCTCACATCGACGAGATGACATACCCACCACCAAAAGGATGACGGAGCGAACTCACATCGGCTACTATCAACAAAAGGATGGTAGAGCAAAATCATGCACAATCTAGCATCAATGAGATGACAGACCCACCACCAAAAGGATGAGCGAGCAAACTCACACCGGATACTATTACCAAAAGGATGATAGAGCAAAACACTCGCACAATCTAGCATCAATGAGATGAAATACCCACCACCAAAATGGTGACGAAGCAAACTCACACCGGCTACTACCACCAAAAGGATGATATAGCAAACACTAGCATAATCTAGCATCAACAAGATGACAAAATCACCACCAAAAGGATGACGGACCAACTCACACCGGCTACTACCACCAAAAGGATGATAGAGCAACACACTCGCACAATATGGCACCAACGAGATGGCAGACGCATCACCAAATGGATGACAGGTCGAACTCACATCGGATACTACCACCAAAAAGATGATAGAGCAAACACTCGCACAATCTGACATAAACAAGATGACATACGCACCACCAAGAGAATGATGGAGCGAACTCACACCGGCTACTGCCACCAAAAGGTTGATAAAGAAAAACACTCGTATAATATGACAACAAAAGGATGACAGACCCACCACCAAAAGGATGATGGAGCAAACTCACACTGGCTACTACCACCAAAAGGATGATAGAGCAAAACACTCACACAATCTGATATCAACAAGATGATAGACCCATCACCAAAAGGATGATGGAGCGAACTCACACCGGCTATTACCACCAAAAGGATGATAGAGCAAACTCTCGCACAATCTGACATCAAAAAGATGACAGACCCACCACTAAAACAATGAAGGAGCAAACTCACACCGGCTACTACCACCAAAACGATGATAGAGCAACACACTCGCTCAATCTGGCACCAACGAGATGACTGACGCATCACAAAATGGATGACGGGTCGTACTCACACCGGCTACTACCACCAAAAAGATGATAGAGCAAACACTCGCATAATCTGACATCAACATGATGACAGACGCACCACCAAGAAAATGATGGAGCGAACTCACACCGGCTACTACAACCAAAAGGTTGATAGAGAAAAACACTCGCACAATCTGACATCAACAAGATGGCAGACCCACCACCAAAATTATGATAGAGCAAACTCACACTAACTACTACCAACAAAAGGATGATAGAGCAAACAGTCGCACAATCTGCCATCAACAAGATGACAGACCCACCACCAAAATGATGAAGGAGCGAACTCACACCGACTACTACCACCAAAAGGATGATAGAGTAAACACTCGCATAATCTGGCATCAACGAGATAACAGACCCACCATCATAAAAATGACCAAGCGAACTCACACAAACTACTATCACCAAAAGGATGATAGAGCAAAAAACTCGCATAATCTCACATCGACGAGATGACAGACCCACCACCAAAAGGATGATGGGGCGAACTCACATCGGCTACTATCAACAAAAGGATGGTAGAGCAAAATCTTGCACAATCTGGCATCAATGAGATGACAGACCCACCACCAAAAGGATGAGCGAGCAAACTCACACCGGATACTATTACCAAAAGGATGATAGAGCAAAACACTCGCACAATCTGGCATCAATGAGATGAAAGACCCACCACCAAAATGGTGACGAAGCAAACTCACACCGGCTACTACCACCAAAAGGATGATATAGCAAACACTAGCATAATCTAGCATCAACAAGATGACAAAATCACCACCAAAAGGATGACGGACCAACTCACACCGGCTACTACCACCAAAAGGATGATAGAGCAACACACTCGCACAATATGGCACCAACGAGATGGCAGACGCATCACCAAATGGATGACAGGTCGAACTCACATCGGCTACTACCACCAAAAAGATGATAGAGCAAACACTCGCACAATCTGACATAAACAAGATGACATACGCACCACAAGAGAATGATGGAGCGAACTCACACCAGCTACTGCCACCAAAAGGTTGATAGAGAAAAACACTCGTATAATATGACAACAAAAGGATGACAGACCCACCACCAAAAGGATGATGGAGCAAACTCACACTGGCTACTACCACCAAAAGGATGATAGAGAAAAACACTCACACAATCTGATATCAACAAGATGATAGACCCATCACCAAAAGGATGATGGAGCGAACTCACACCGGCTATTACCACCAAAAGGATGATAGAGCAAACTCTCGCACAATCTGACATCAAAAAGATGACAGACCCACCACTAAAACAATGAAGGAGCAAACTCACACCGGCTACTACCACCAAAACGATGATAGAGCAACACACTCGCTCAATCTGGCACCAACGAGATGACTGACGCATCACAAAATGGATGACGGGTCGTACTCACACCGGCTACTACCACCAAAAAGATGATAGAGCAAACACTCGCATAATCTGACATCAACATGATGACAGACGCACCACCAAGAAAATGATGGAGCGAACTCACACCGGCTACTACAACCAAAAGGTTGATAGAGAAAAACACTCGCACAATCTGACATCAACAAGATGGCAGACCCACCACCAAAATTATGATAGAGCAAACTCACACTAACTACTACCAACAAAAGGATGATAGAGCAAACAGTCGCACAATCTGCCATCAACAAGATGACAGACCCACCACCAAAATGATGAAGGAGCGAACTCACACCGACTACTACCACCAAAAGGATGATAGAGTAAACACTCGCATAATCTGGCATCAACGAGATAACAGACCCACCATCATAAAAATGACCAAGCGAACTCACACAAACTACTATCACCAAAAGGATGATAGAGCAAAAAACTCGCATAATCTCACATCGACGAGATGACAGACCCACCACCAAAAGGATGATGGGGCGAACTCACATCGGCTACTATCAACAAAAGGATGGTAGAGCAAAATCTTGCACAATCTGGCATCAATGAGATGACAGACCCACCACCAAAAGGATGAGCGAGCAAACTCACACCGGATACTATTACCAAAAGGATGATAGAGCAAAACACTCGCACAATCTGGCATCAATGAGATGAAAGACCCACCACCAAAATGGTGACGAAGCAAACTCACACCGGCTACTACCACCAAAAGGATGATATAGCAAACACTAGCATAATCTAGCTTCAACAAGATGACAAAATCACCACCAAAAGGATGACGGACCAACTCACACCGGCTACTACCACCAAAAGGATGATAGAGCAACACACTCGCACAATATGGCACCAACGAGATGGCAGACGCATCACCAAATGGATGACAGGTCGAACTCACATCGGCTACTACCACCAAAAAGATGATAGAGCAAACACTCACACAATATGACATAAACAAGATGACATACGCACCACCAAGAGAATGATGGAGCGAACTCACACCGGCTACTGCCACCAAAAGGTTGATAGAGAAAAACACTCGCATAATATGACAACAAAAGGATGACAGACCCACCACCAAAAGGATGATGGAGCAAACTCACACTGGCTACTACCACCAAAAGGATGATAGAGCAAAACACTCACACAATCTGATATCAACAAGATGACAGACCCATCACCAAAAGGATGATGGAGCGAACTCACACCGGCTATTACCACCAAAAGGATGATAGAGCAAACTCTCGCACAATCTGACATCAAAAAGATGACAGACCCACCACTAAAACAATGAAGGAGCAAACTCACACCGGCTGCTACCACCAAAACGATGATAGAGCAACACACTCGCTCAATCTGGCACCAACGAGATGACTGACGCATCACAAAATGGATGACGGGTCGTACTCACACCGGCTACTACCACCAAAAAGATGATAGAGCAAACACTCGCACAATCTGACATCAACATGATGACAAACGCACCACCAAGAAAATGATGGAGCGAACACACACCGGCTACTCCAACCAAAAGGTTGAGAGAGAAAAACACTCGCACAATCTGACATCAACAAGATGACTGATCCACCACCAAAATGATGACGGAGCAAACTCACACCGGCTACTACCACCAAAAGGATGATAGAGCAAACACTCGCACAATCTGACATCAACAAGATGACAGACCCACCACCAAAATGATGAAGGAGCGAACTCACACCGACTACTACCACCAAAAGGATGATAGAGTAAACACTCGCATAATCTGGCATCAACGAGATAACAGACCCACCATCATAAAAATGACCAAGCGAACTCACACAAACTACTATCACCAAAAGGATGATAGAGCAAAAAACTCGCATAATCTCACATCGACGAGATGACAGACCCACCACCAAAAGGATGATGGGGCGAACTCACATCGGCTACTATCAACAAAAGGATGGTAGAGCAAAATCTTGCACAATCTGGCATCAATGAGATGACAGACCCACCACCAAAAGGATGAGCGAGCAAACTCACACCGGATACTATTACCAAAAGGATGATAGAGCAAAACACTCGCACAATCTGGCATCAATGAGATGAAAGACCCACCACCAAAATGGTGACGAAGCAAACTCACACCGGCTACTACCACCAAAAGGATGATATAGCAAACACTAGCATAATCTAGCTTCAACAAGATGACAAAATCACCACCAAAAGGATGACGGAGCAAACTCACACCGGCTACTACCACCAAAAGGATAATAGAGCAACACATTCGCACAATATGGCACCAACGAGATGGCAGACGCATCACCAAATGGATGACAGGTCGAACTCACATCGGCTACTACCACCAAAAAGATGATAGAGCAAACACTCACACAATATGACATAAACAAGATGACATACGCACCACCAAGAGAATGATGGAGCGAACTCACACCGGCTACTGCCACCAAAAGGTTGATAGAGAAAAACACTCGCATAATATGACAACAAAAGGATGACAGACCCACCACCAAAAGGATGATGGAGCAAACTCACACTGGCTACTACCACCAAAAGGATGATAGAGCAAAACACTCACACAATCTGATATCAACAAGATGACAGACCCATCACCAAAAGGATGATGGAGCGAACTCACACCGGCTATTACCACCAAAAGGATGATAGAGCAAACTCTCGCACAATCTGACATCAAAAAGATGACAGACCCACCACTAAAACAATGAAGGAGCAAACTCACACCGGCTGCTACCACCAAAACGATGATAGAGCAACACACTCGCTCAATCTGGCACCAACGAGATGACTGACGCATCACAAAATGGATGACGGGTCGTACTCACACCGGCTACTACCACCAAAAAGATGATAGAGCAAACACTCGCACAATCTGACATCAACATGATGACAAACGCACCACCAAGAAAATGATGGAGCGAACACACACCGGCTACTCCAACCAAAAGGTTGAGAGAGAAAAACACTCGCACAATCTGACATCAACAAGATGACTGATCCACCACCAAAATGATGACGGAGCAAACTCACACCGGCTACTACCACCAAAAGGATGATAGAGCAAACACTCGCACAATCTGACATCAACAAGATGACAGACCCACCACCAAAATGATGAAGGAGCGAACTCACACCGACTACTACCACCAAAAGGATGATAGAGCAAACACTCGCATAATCTGGCATCAACGAGATAACAGACCCACCACCATAAGGATGACGAAGCGAACTCACACAAACTACTATCACCAAAAGGATGATAGAGCAAAAAACTCTCACAATCTCACATCGACGAGATGACAGACCCACCACCAAAAGGATGACGGAGCAAACTCACATCGGCTACTATCACCAAAATGATGGTAGAGCAAAACCTTGCACAATCTGGCATCAACGAGATGACAGACCCAACACCAAAAGTATGAGCGAGCAAACTCACACCGGCTACTATTACCAAAAGGATGATAGAGCAAAACACTCGCACAATCTGGCATCAATGAGATGAAAGACCCACCACCAAAACGTTGACGAAGCAAACTCACACCGGCTAATACCACCAAAAGGATGATATAGCAAACACTAGCAGAATCTAGCATCAAAAAGATGACAAATTCACCACCAAAAGGATGACGGAGCAAACTCACACTGGCTACTACCACTAAAAGGATGATAGAGCAACACACTCGCATAATCTGGCACCAATGAGATGACAGACGCATCACCAAATGGATGACAGGTCGAACTCACATCGACTACTACCACCAAATAGATGATAGAGCAAACACTCGCACAATCTGACATAAACAAGATGACATACGCACCATCAAGAGAATGATGGAGCGAACTCACACCGGCTACTACCACCAAAAGGTTGATAGAGAAAAACACTCGCATAATCTGACAGCAAAAGGATGACAGACCCACCATCAAAAGGATGATGGAGCAAACTCACACCGGCTACTACCACAAAAAGGATGATAGAGAAAAACACTGGCACAAACTGACATCAACAAGATGACAGACCCATCACCAAAGGGATGACAGAGCAAACTTACACCGGCTAATACCACTAAAAGGATGATAGAGCAAAACACTCACATAATCTGACATCAACGAGATGACAGACCCACCACCAAAAGGATGACGGAGCAAACTTACACCGGCTACTACCACCAAAAGGATGATAGAGCAAACACTCGCACAATATGACATCAACAAGATGACAGACCCACAACAAAAAGGATGATGGAGCAAACTCACATCAGCTATTACCACCAAAAGGATGATAGACAAAACACTCATACAATCTGACATCAACAAGATGACAAACCCGCCACCAAAAGGATGATAGAGAAAACACTCGCATAATTTGGCATCAATGAGATGAAAGACCCACCGTCAAAAGGATGACGGAGGAAACTCACACCGGCTACTATCACCAAAAGGATGATAGAGCAAACACTCGCATAATCTGGCATCAACAAGATGACTGACCCACCACCAAAAGGATGACAGAACAAATTCACACCAAATACTATCACCAAAAGGATGATAGAGCAAACACTCGCATAATCTGGCATCAACGATATGACAAACCCACCACCAAAAGGATGACGAAGCAAACTCCCACCAACTACTATCACCAAATACAGCAAAACACTCGTACAATCTGACATCGACGAGATGACAGAACCACCACCAAAAGGATGACGGAGCGAACTCACACCGACTACTATCACCAAAAGGATGGTAGAGCAAAACCTCGCACAGTCTGGCATCAACAAGATGACAGACCCACCACCAAAAGGATGACGGAGCAAACTCACACCGGCTAGTACCACCAAAAGGATGATAGAGCAAACACTCGCACAATCTGGCACCAACGTGATGACAGACCCACCACCAAAAGGATGATGGAGCAAACTCACATCGGCTATTACCACCAAAAGGATGATAGAGCAAACACTCGCACAATCTGACATCAACAAGATGACAGACCCACCACCAAAATGATTAAGGAGAAAACTTACACCGACTACTACCACCAAAAGGATGATAGAGAAAACACTCGCATAATCTAGCATCAATGAGATGACAGACCCACCACCATAAGGATGACGAAGCGAACTCACATCAACAACTATCACCAAAAGGATGATAGAGCAAAACACACGCACAATCTGACATCGACGAAATGACAGAGCCACCACCAAAAAGATGACAGAGCAAACTCACACTGGCTACTATCACCAAAAGGATGGTAGAGCAAAACCTTGCACAATCTGGCATCAATGAGATGACAGACCCACCACCAAAAGGATGAGCGAGAAAACTCACACCGACTACTACTACCAAAAGGATGATAGAGAAAAACACTCGCACAATATGGCATCAATGAGATGAAAGACCCACCACCAAAAGGATTACAGAGAAAACTCACACCGGCTACTTCCATCAAAAGGATGATATAGCAAACACTCGCATAATCTAGCATCAATAAGATGACAGACCCACCACCAAAAGTATGACGAATCAAACTCACACCGGCTACTACCAACAAAAGGATGATAGAGCAACACACTTGCACAATCTGGCACCAACAAGATGGTAGACGCATCACCAAATGTATGACAGGTCGAACACACACCGACTACTATCACCAAAAAGATGATAGAGCAAACACTCGCATAATCTGACAACAACAAGATGACAGACGCACCACCAAGAGAATGATGGAGCGAACTCACACCGGCTACTACCACCAAAAGGTTGATAGTGAAAAACACACAAAATCTGACATCAACAAGATGACGGACCCACCACCAAAAGAATGATGGAGCAAACTCACACAAGCTACTACCACCAAAAGGATGATAGAGAAAAACACTCGCACAATCTGACATCAACAAGATGACAGACCCATCACCAAAAGGATAACAGAGCAAACTTACACCGGCTAATACCACCTAAAGGATGATAGAGTAAAACACTCACATAATCTGACATCAATGAGATGACAGACCCACCACCAAAAGGATGACGGAGCCAACTTATACCGGCTAGTACCACCAAAAGGATGATAGAGCAAACACTCGCACAATCTGACATCAACAAGATGACAGACCCACCACAAAAAGGATGATGGAGCGAACTCACATCGGCTATTACCACCAAAAGGATGATAGAGCAAACACTTGCACAATCTGACATCAACAAGATGACAGACCCATCACCAAAAGGTTGACAAAGCAAACTTACACCGGCGAATACCACCAAAAGGATGATAGAGCAAGACACTCGCATAATCTGACATCAACGAGATGACAGACCCACCACCAAAAGGATGACAGAGCGAACTCACACAAACGACTATCATGAAGAGGATGATAGAGAAAACACTCGCATAATCTGGAATCAACGATATGATAGACCCACCACCAAAAGGATGACGAAGCAAACTCCCACCAACTAATATCACCAAGAGGATGATAGAGCAAAACACTCGCACAATCTGGCATTAATGAGATGAAAGACCCACCACCAAAATGATGACGGAGAAAACTCACACCCGCTACTACCACCAAAAGGATGATATAGAAAACACCCATATAATCTAGCATCAACAAGATGACAGACCCACCACCAAAAGGATGACAGAGCAAACTCACACTGGCTACTACCACCAAAATAATGATAGGGCAACACACTCGCACAATCTGGCACCAACGAGATGACAGACGCATCACTAAATGGATGATGGGTCGAACTCACACCGGCTACTACCACCAAAAAGATGAAAGAGCAAACACTCGCACAATCTGACATCAACAAGATGACAGACGCACCACCAAGAAAATGACGAAGCGAACTCACACCGGCTTCTACCACCAAAAGGTTGATAGAGAAAAACACTCGCACAATCCGACATCAACAAGATGACGGACCCACCATCAAGAGAATGACAGAGCAAACTCACACCGGCTACTACCACCAAAAGGATGATAGAGAAAAACACTCGCACAATCTGACATCAATAAGATGACAGACCCATCACCAAAAGGATGACAGAGCAAACTTACACCGGCTAATACCGCATAATAGTTGATAGAGCAAAACACTCACATAATCTGACATCAACGAGATGACAGACCCACCACCAAAAGGATGACGGAGCAAACATACACCGGCTACTACCACCAAAAGGATGATAGAGCAAACACTGGCATAATCTGACAACAATAAGATGATAGACCCACCCTAAAAAGGATGATGGAGCAAACTCACACCGGCTACTACCACCAAAAGGATGATAAAGCAAACACTCGCACAATCTAACATCAACAAGATGACAGACCCACCGCCAAAAGGATGATGGAGTGAACTCACACCGGCTATTACCACCAAAAGGATGATAGAGCAAACACTCGCACAATCTGACATCAAGAAGATGACAGACCCACCACCAAAAGGATGACGGAGCAAACTCACACCGGCTACTACCACCAAAGGGATGATAGAGCAAACACTCGCATAATCTGGCATCAACGAGATGACAGACCCACCACCAAAAGGATGACGAAGCAAACTCGCACCAACTACTATCACCAAGAGGATGATAGAGCAAAACACTCGCACAATCTAACATCGGCGAGATGAGAGACCCACCACGAAAAGAATGACAGAGAAAACTCACATCGGCTACTATCACCAAAAGGATGATAGAGCAAACCCTCGCATAATTTGGCATCAACGAGATGACAGACCCAACACCAAAAGGATGACGGAGCAAATTCACATCGGCTATTATTACCAAAAGGATGATAGAGAAAAACACTCGCACAATCTGGCATCAATGAGATGAAATACCCACCACCAAAAGGATGATGGAGCAAACTCTTACTGGCTACTACCACCAAAAGGATGATATAGCAAACACTCGCATAATCTAGCATCAATGATATGAAAGACCCACCACTAAAAGGATGACAGAGAAAACTAACACCGACTACTACAACCAAAAGGATGATAGAGCAAACACTTGAACAATATGACATCAACAAGATGATAGACCCACAACCAAAAAGATGATGGAGCAAACTCACACCGGCTATTACCACCAAAAGGATGATAAAGCAGCGCACTCGAAAATCTGGCACCAATGAGATGACAGACTCATCATCAAAAGAATGACGGATCGAACTCACACTGGCTACTACCACCAAAAGGATGATGGAGCAAACACTCGCACAATCTGACATCAACAAGATGACAGACCCGCCACCAAAAGGATGACGCAGCAAACTCACACCGGCTCTTACCACCAAAAGGATTATAAAGCAAAACAATCGCACAATCTGGCACCAAACGGAGGACAGACCCACCACCAAAAGGATGATGGAGCAAACTCACACCGGCTACTACCACCAAAAGGATGATAGACCAGACACTCGCATAATCTTACACCAAGGATGACAGACCCACTACCAAAAGGATGATAGAGCGAACTCCCACCGGCTACTACCACCAAAAGGATGATAGAGCAACAACACTCGCAGAATCTGGCATCAACAAGATGAGAAAACCACCACTCAAAGGATGATGGAGCAAAACTCACACACAAGTTGCTATCACCAAAAGGATAATAGAACGACACAGATTTTAAGGTTTCCAACACCAAAAGGATGCAGGCTAGGTTGAACCGACGAGGTTCGGCTATCACCAAAAGGATGATAGTAAGGCAATTGACAAAGGTCATGTTTGCTGGATACAAATCACTAGGGAACACCCAAGAGGAATATTGGATTGAAACAAATCAACAGGGTACGCCCACTGACTTGCTTGGAGGTTACAATTTAGACCATAAAAGATTGAAATAATTTCATGAGGAACACCTATGAACTTTGAAGAGGATGCCCCTTGTCGCAACTACAAAAAAAGGGCCGGCAAACTAGACAGAAGAGTCGCCACCAAATGTTATTTATCCCAAAGAGAGGGAAAGGAAACGATCGAAGAAAACCTTAGAGAAAGGGAAAGACAAGGTCATAACAACCAAATCTTGGGTTCGGGAGTTGGTTACGCAAGGGGAAGGTATGAGCACCCCTCACGTCCGTTGTACTCAACGGGATCCATGCTTGTTGTCTAAATCTATGGGTGAAAACTATCTAAAAGCTATTGCTAAACGGGGATGAACAGAAAGAATAGACTCGATAGGACATTGCCGCCCTATGCCTACGTATTACCTCGTGCAATGGGAAAGTCAGAGTCAACGTAGTTCAGAAAACTACGGGTGATAGGGGAAGGTTGCTCGCCAAGACATTGTTGTCTTGTGCCTATGTATCCTCATCTGGTATGAGAAATCAGAGCAAAAATAGTACGTGCAACTATGGAAAAGGGGTCTTGATCGCACGGGTGCGAGAGAAAAGGGTTCAGAATAACAGGTAGGTCTCGATTGCACTAGGGCAAGAGAAGGGGAGGTTAGTTATTAGTGTGCTCGTCAAGGATAGGGATCCTCGTGCCTACGTATTATTATTAGGGAATAAGGAATTAGAGCATCTGTAGTTCGGCTATACGGAAAAGCGGGGTCTCGATCGCACGGGTGCGAGAGAAAAGAGTCTTAGGCCTGGAATGCCTAAACGGAGGTGAACTGGATCGGTTTGGGACGCACACTATGCTAAATCCTAAGACGTAGAAGCGAATGTGTCACATATTTTCCAAAGGATATACGCTAAACACTTTAGACATTGTGAGAAGAGACCCTCTGCTTATCAATTCCTACGTATCTAACGCTTGACTCACAACACTCATCGCGGTTATAGTTTATAAATTAAAGTTCAAAAGTTCAAAGTGAATCGAATCGGAACCAATGTGATGCTAAACCTTCGTAGCTCGACTTATGAGGGAAATCGAACTATAGGAGGTCGCGTAATTAATATTCGTGCTATGGGCAAGATAGAGAAATGATATTGAGGATCGTTCTCCGATTAAATTGTGTCGTAGGGACCAAAAAAAGTGGGATCTAGTCTTAATCGCAAACATTATGTCGATTAATCGAAGGTAGCCTATCGCGATCCCAAAGTAAAGAAAATGACCCGAATGGTTATTTTCCATAGATTTGAAATCGGGAAGGTTATTGACTTCGATAATTTGACGCTTACGAATACAAGACTTCTTCCACCAAGGAAATTGAAATAAAATCGGAAATGAAGAAGAAATGAGGAGAGAAAGAAGGTGGTCTCGGATCCAACATTACTTATCAATAATTTGACTAATAACGGTTTACGGAAGTCTCGTCATCGACCAAAAAGCGGTAAAAGTGAAATAAAGATGAAATAAAGTCGAAAATGATAACAAATGGATTGTGATATTCGACAGATGGATTGGGGAGATGAAGAAGGGGTTAGTAGTGGTCGCGAGGGTTATGTGAAGAAGAAAAAGGTGTTGGTCCGAAAATGGGTTTTATTGGTGAGGAAGATGAACAGGAGAGGGTTTGGTGAGTTTTGTTTGTTGAGGCTGATGAAGGAAAAGAAGGAAGTGCAAGAAGGTGAAGGGGTTGCGTTTTGGGGGAGTTGAAGGAGGACAGTGTTTTCTGGGTTTGTGAGGTCTGTGGATGAAGGTGTTGTGGTTCGGATTGGAAGGGTTGCGTTTCTGGGTTTTGGGAGTTTGGAAGAGTGAGTGAGTGAGCAGCGACCGGTTTCGCGTTTGGAGAGAGAGAGAGAGAGAGTGTGTGAGTGAACAGTGTTGGGGGCTAGAGTTTCAGAGGTAGATGACAATGAACAGAACCCATGGCATTTATACTCAGCAACACGTGGCCCCCTTGTTGTTTTGTTAATCCTGATTAAATGAATAAATTCCGTTGATTAAATTGCACCAACTTTAATAAAAACTAACTTAATCCTAGTTCTAAATAATATAATTCTAACTTAATAATTAAAATAAATCTAATTTCTAATAAAAACTAAAATTCTAAGTCTAATGATTCCAATTAAACTAAAATAAATTTTAAACAAAATCCTAATATTAAATTAAGTTCTACTCTAAGATTAATTAACAACCTAACTCTAAATTAAAAAACTAATGAATTCTAACTCCTAATAAAATTCTAATAATCTAACTAATCTAAACTAAATACTTAATTAATCTAATCAAGACTAAAAACTAATCCTAATATAATGCTAATCTAAATCTAATTAATTAATCTAAACTAATTAAAATCTATTTCTAATTAAAAGCTAATTCTAATTAAAAAAGAAAAATCTATTCTAAACAAATCTAATAAAAATCTAATTCCAACACCAAATAACTAATTCTAATATCTAATAAAACTTAATTTCTAACAATATTCTAATTCTAAAATCTAAATAAACTTC
The DNA here is from genome assembly GCA_963859935.3 of Lathyrus sativus. Classification (NCBI taxonomy): domain Eukaryota; kingdom Viridiplantae; phylum Streptophyta; class Magnoliopsida; order Fabales; family Fabaceae; genus Lathyrus; species Lathyrus sativus. Next base: position 247,101,559 of record OZ012737.1, on the reverse strand, counting down.
TATGATTCTAATTAATTTCTAAGTTAAAACTAAACAATAATCAATCTAATTTCTAATTCTAATTAAAACAAAATATAAAAAAAAGAAATATAAAGCAAAAATAGAAATAAAATCACAAAATACCACGAAATAAAAAACGAAGAAAAGGGGTCGAACACCGAAACGCGACAAAATTACCAGCACGGACTAAACCACCAAGAAGAGAACAATTTCGCTCGATTTCGACATAGAACTCATCATTTGAACTGGTTTAAACTGTCAGAAAATACGAGCAAAACGGTTGTAATCCCGATAATCCACTCCGATTGATAACATGGACAATATGCGAGAAATGATCGACCTAAATGATATGCAGATGAAATGCGAAGTGAAAAGCCAGTCAAAGATAAAAAAAACTCGAGGGAAAATTTTAGGGTGCAACATCTGCTCCTATTCAAACAGCTTGGACCTGAAGGAATGAAAAGCGACCGCTTTCAGACATTCAAGGTAAAAAGTGATTGAATACAAAAGAACCCGAAAATTTGCAGTCTGATCGGGATGGTAAACTGTAGAATATGTCCACCCAAGTGGAATCACCAGAGAAATATCTGAAAGTAGGAAAGAACCACTAACTGTAACACCCCCTTCCTATACCCCCAGATAATCAATTAAATCATTTAGGTACATATTAAAAATTTCTATCAGAGTATAATTAAAACATGGTATAAAAGAGGCATGTCACATTATACATGAAATTAAAACATCCAACACCAGCTCAACAAATGATATGCAACAATGGGGTAACTTGCAACATAGGAACTTAGTCCTTACACCCACATCTCAATATTTAGAATAAAAGCAGAAAATCTAAACAATGAATAACATCAAAACATATGATCATATATATATATATATATATATATATATATATATATATATATATATATATATATATATATATATATATATATATATATATATATATATATATATATATATATATATATATATATATATATATATATATATATATATATATATATATATATATATATATATATATATATATATATATATATATATATATATATATATATGTCAACCACTTTGATTCAACCATATTCAACATGTTTTCATAAACATTTCATCATCAAGATACATATACAATGTATCACAAAAGAATTCTATACAATCCTAGCTACCCGGTGCTACATATCAGAGTCAACCGGCCAAAAAGAATGAAGTCATGCTTCACAAAAAGACCTCCAGCAAACCTACTCTGCAATGCCTCAAAGAGCATCATAAAACAGTAGAAGGGTGAGATATATTATCATAATAATCAATACATACATATATATATATATATATATATATATATATATATATATATATATATATATATATATATATATATATATATATATATATATATATATATATATATATATATATATATATATATATATATATATATATATATATATATATATATATATATATATATATATATATATATATATATATATATATATATATATATATATATATATATATATATATATATATATATATATATATATATATATATATATATATATATATACGCAAGCATAAAATACACATATTCCACATTTCTCACCACAATTCATCATAACTCATCATATACACCACAATGTATATATAAACAAATATGGATAATCACCAAGCATATTCATCATGCACACATCCATAATTCTCATCGTTTCACATAAACATACACATATTATGTCTATTCACCAATGCATCATATAAATATGATAAATGCAACTCATAGAGACCGACTCACGACTCTATGCAGATGCAAATGCAGTACCGACTCAATCATCTCAAGTTCACTCAGGAACTTATTGGAACCATTGCTCACACCTCTTCTAGGCACACAATGTTCACCCATTGCTCACGCCCCACCTTGGACACACAACCCGGTTGCTCACACCCCCACATGGCACACAACCATTCGTAACCACCGCTCACACCCCTCATGGGCACACGATGTTACGACAGATTCTCACTAGAATCACGCAACACAAGAATGTATATCATGATGCTTCGCATGCAAAATAACTCCATACACTTCTTGAAATACATACATATCCATAATGTTTTCATGCATTTTCATCTCATCTAATCTCACATAATCATCATACATTCACAATGCATATTCCATATTGTGTTCATCAATTATCACATTCTATCGCATACAATCAAGATGTATTCACAATAGTATGCCCAACGGCAACAGACTCCATCACAATCACCATGCATTTTTAATTAATGTATTCCATAAACACACCCGACGCATTAGAAACCCCAAATGGCATCACTAAATATTCATAATGACCATACCGTGTCCTAAAAGCCGTCTTTTGAATATCCTCTTCTTTCACACGAATCTAGTGATATCCCGATCTCAAATCAATCTTGCTAAAAATACACGCACCAACCAATTGGTCCATCAAATTATCGATCCTTGGAAGCGGATACTTGTTCTTAATTGTCACCTTGTTCAATTGCCGATAATCAATGCACAACCGCATACTTCCATCTTTCTTCTTTACCAAAAATACCGGTGCACCCCAAGGAGAAACACTTAGTCTTGCAAATCTCTTATCCAACAAGTCATTCAATTGCTTCTTCAATTCTACCAATCCGATACCGACATACGATACGGTGCCATCGAAACTGGTCTAGTACTAGGAACTAGATCAATAGAAAACTCAACTTCTCTTTTCGGTGGTACATCTGTAATATCCTCCGGAAACACTTCTGGAAAATCACACACTACAGGAAACACATCGAACTCAACTTTGCTCTCCACCGACAATGATGCAAACAAACCAAACAACTGAGTTCCATCCGCTAAACGTTTCTTCAACTCTTTAGTGGATAGAAAACTCTCATCTTCATCATCTTCCAAAGAAGGAAACCTCACTAACTTGTGATAACAATCTATACGAACTCTATTAAATTGCAACCAGTTCATACCCAATATCACATCCAAACCCTCTAAAGGCAAACACACTAAATCCATAATGAAGTCTTTACCATACATGGTCAAAGGACAACTTACACACACCAAAGAAGTAGTTACCGACCCTGAAGCAGGAGTCTCAATAACCATCTCACCACCACAAGAAGACATGCACAAATCCAAACGCTTAGCGCACTCAAAAGAAATGAACGAATGAGTCGCTCCAGTGTCAATAATAGCAACTAAAGGCGTACTATTAATAAAGCATATACCTTTAATCCAACGATCTGCACTAGTAGTGTCTGAACCTGCTAATGCAAACACTTTTCCGCCGGCTTGAGCTTGTTTCAGCTTAGTACACTTAGTACTAATGTGACCCACTTCTCCATAATTAAAACACTTCACCATATTCCTCCTACAATCTGTAGTAGCATGTCCTGTGCCTCCACAGTTAGCATATTTCATTACGGGCTTTCCGCACTCAAATGATTTATGACCCATTTCACCACACTTGTAGCACTTAATGGGACCATAACTTCCTCCTCCAGATCTCTTATCAAAGTTTCCCCTATGCTTGCCCTTATCAACAGGTGTCACATAAGGTCCACTTCTAACTTGTTGCTTTCCTTTCCTCTCACTCAAACTCTTGTAATGAGTAGAACGAGCTTTGCTATCTTCCTCGAAGATTCTACAACATTTCGTCAAGTCCGAAAATCTCCTTATTCTTTGGTATCCCACCGCTTGCTTAATCTCAGGACGCAAGCCATTCTCATACTTAATACACTTAGAGAACTCAGCAGTAAAAGCAGCATAGTGAGGATGAAATTGAACCAATTCCACAAACTTAGCAGTATAGTCCACCACGGACATACTACCTTGTTTCAATTCAAGGAATTCCATCTCTTTCTTTCCCTTCACACTCTCGGGGTAATACTTCCTCAAAAATTCAGTATAAAATAACTCCCAAGTTATCTCTTCATCATCTACTTCAAGAATTTGACTCATACCGATCCACCAATCGTCGACTTCTTCTCTCAGCATGTGAGTCCCAAGTCTCACCTTATTCTCTTCTACACAGCCCATGACTCTAAAGATTCTTTCAATCTCTTTCAACCAAATTTGGGCACCATCAGGATCAAATCTTCCTTTGAAGACCGGTGGTTGATTCTTCCTGAACTCATCATTAGCATTCACATTCGACGCACCCTGCACCGCCCTAGTCATTGCCTCCAATGCAGCAGCCATTGCATTGTCGTTACGACCAGCCATGTTCTGATCATTCCCAAAAATAACAACAAGGTTAAACAACCGTTTAACCAACACAACAACGAGACAGACACAACTGATTCAACACTGGCTCTAATACCACTTCATGTAACACCCCCTTCCTATACCCCCAAATAATCAATTAAATCATTTAGACACATATTAAAATTTTCCATTAGAGTATAATTAAAACATGATATAAAAGAGGAATGTCACATTATACATGAAATTAAAACATCCAACACCTGCTCAACAATTGATATGCAACAATAGGGTAACTTGCAACATAAGAACCTAGTCCTTACACCCACATCTCAATATTTAGAATAAAAGCGAAAAATCTAAACATTGAATAACATCAAAACATATGATCATATATATATATATATGTCAACTGGTTTGATTCAACCATATTCAACATGTTTTCATAAACATTTCATCATCAAGATACATATACAACGTTTCACAAAAGAATTCTATACAATCCTGGCTACCCGGTGCTACATATCAGAGTCAACCGACCAAAAAGAATGAAGCCACGCTTCACAAAAAGACCTCCAGCAAACCTACTCTGCAATGCCTCATAGAGCATCATAAAACAGCAGAAGGGTGAGAAATATTATCATAATAATCAATGCATATATATATATATATATATATATATATATATATATATATATATATATATATATATAAATATATATATATATAAATATATATATATATATATATATATATATATATATATATATATATATATATATATATATATATATATATATATATATATATATATATATATATATATATATATATATATATATATATATATATATATATACACACACACACACACACACACACACACACACACACACACGCAAGCATAGGATACACATATTCTACATTCTCACCACAATTCATCATAATTCATCATATACACCACAATGTATATATAAACAAATATGGATAATCACCAAGCATATTCATCATGCACACATCCATAATTCTCATCGTTCCACATAAACATACACATATTGTGTCTATTCACCAATGCATCATATAAAGATGATAAATGCAACTCATAGAGACTGACTCACGACTCTATGCAGATGCAAATGCGGTACAGACTCAATCATCTCAAGTTCACTCAAGAACTTATTGGGACCATTGCTCACACCTCTTCTAGGCACACAATGTTCACCCATTGCTCACACTCCACATGGGCACACAATATTATGGATTGCTCACACCCCACCTTGGGCACACAACCCGGTTGCTCACACCCCACATGGCACACAACCATCCATAACCACCACTCACACCCCTCATGGGCACACGATCTTACGACAGATTCTCACTAGAATCACGCAGCACAAGAATGTATATCATGATGCTTCACATGCAAAATGACTCCATACACTTCTTGAAATGCATACATATCCATAATGTTTTCATGCATTTTCATCTCATCTAATCTCACACAATCATCATACATTCACAATGCATATTCCATATTGTGTTCATCATTTATCACATTCTATCGCATACAATCAAGATGTATTCACAATACTATGCCCAATGACAACAGACTCCATCACAATCACCATGCATTTTTAATTAATTTGAACAATGCACATATATATGCCAAAAGGCCACATTTCAAAATCGATTCCACAATCTTGGATTCACGCCATATGGCTACCCACAACATATCACACAGCAGCACACAAACTATTCATTTCCGATAAGGATTGAACATAATCGAACCAAACAATCAACATTGGATGGAAACACAAGGAAATGAAAATGCTGTCACACTCGTTAGCTTGCTCGCCTAGCGAACACTCGCTACCTGTTCGCCTAGCGAACAAGCTCGCGAAGGCAAACAGAAGCTACTGTAAGGCTTCGCTACCTACTCGTTGGGGCTTCGCCTAACGAACCCCTTGCTACCTCGCTCGCTACCAGCGATGAGGGTCAATTACAATCTGTCCAAGTCTGGGACCATTCGCTACTAGGTCGCTACAGCGAACATTCGCGACCTGCTCGCCTAGCGAAGGTGCTAGCGAACGTCTGCGATGTTCAAAACCCCAACTGTCCAAAACTCTTTAAAGCTCCCAAAATCACCCGATTCAATTCCAACAAGTTCCAGTAGTCTTATCCTAACATTCCTCGATTAAACTACGCCATTTATTCTCAATCTTAACTGTTAAAACATCGATTCTACCGATTAAACTCATTTCTGCCCTAAAATGGAAAATGAGCAAAAACTCTCCAACAATCCAAACCAATTTAACAAACACATACATAATCATACACATTGATAGAGTAATAAGATTTCACACCTTTACCCGATTAAATCGAAGCCTAGATGTTGTTCTGGATGATTCTCCAAGTTTTCCTCTTTTCTCCTCTTCTCTCTTCCTCCTCTTCCTTTCTCTTCCTTCTATTTCTATCTCTTTTCTCTCCTCTTTCCACTTATATTTCTTTCTATTCCATTTCTCTCAAAATGTCTATTAAATCCATTTCTTCACAAAATGTCCAACTTAACATTAAATGCTAAATGTCTAAAATACCCTCCAATCTATTTTCCCTGAAAACTCTCAAAATCGGTAAAATAGCATAATATGCAAACATAACATATTAACACATAAATTCCACCATTAAAATAATAATCATCCAAATAAATAAAAAGACTCAACAAAAATGGAAAATCAGAATCGGTGCGTTACACTAACCACCAGTTAGAAAGCCTCGACACACAGTCGGAAAGAAGCAACTGCTAAACACAAGTTAGACAACCTCAACACGAAATTGGTAGATCATCTGCTAAACAGCAGGCTCAATACTAAGTCGGAAAAAACATCTGCTAACAAGCAAGCTCGACACTAAGTCGGTAAAAACATCTGCTAACAAGCAGGCTCGACACTAAGTCGGTAAAAACATCAGCTAAAAGAAAGGCTCGACACTAAGTCGGAAAGAATACCGTATCCAAAATCACCCGTCTAATGGTAGACGGGAAGAAAAACACCAAAATCACATCGTCTGATAGTAGACGAGAAGAAATACCATATCCAAGATCACATCGTCTAATGGTAGACGAAAAAAAACCACCTTCAAAGGACCACATCATCTAATGGTAGACAAAAAGAAAACCGTATCCGGAGAAACACCTCGTCAATAGGAGCCATATCCAAAATCACATCGTCTAATGGTAGACGAAAAGAAACACCGAAGACAGAGAAACACCTCAATGAATCCCAGAGCCACATCGCCAATAGGAATTAACGGGAAGAAAATCATATCCAAAAATCTCATCGTCTAATGGTAGACGGAAAGAAAACATATCCGATGAACCACATCGTCAATAGGAATTGACGGGAAGAAATACCAAATCCAAAGATCACATCATCTAATAGTAGACGGGAAGAAAATGCCTTATCCAGAGAGCCACATCGTCAATAGAAATCGACAGAAAAATATACCATATCCAAAGAATCCACTTCGTCTAATGGTAGACGGGAAGAACACCAAATCCAAAGAACACCTCGGCGAACTTCAGAACCACCTCGTCAATAGGAATTGACGGAAATATAACTTGCTGGGGATGCACATCATCAATTGACGGAAAGAAAATCTACTCGGAGATGTCATCATCAGAGGGTTGATGGACCAAGTACGACCAACGTATGATCTGAAACCCAAAAGAAAGTAAGCTAATGAGTCGTCTGAACAAAACTGCTGGAGATATGCCACTGTCTTGAAGAGTGATTTAGGTTGCCACAGAAGGCTAACAAAAATTGGCTTATGCTTCGCATGCACATGTTTGAAATTTTTTATTTTTTTTATATGGTGTAATTCTCCATACGAAATGAAAATGCTACACATTTGAGGATGTAATGCAAACATGATATATATATGGAAAAATGCAGATGCAGGCTCGGGTTGTCGGGGAAAGTTGGATGCAAAAGAACCACTCCAGCAAAATAAATGCTCAAGAGATGAAGCCAACTTCGCTGGGGATAACTGGATGTGCCAAGTTTGATTGGACTTTTGCTGGGCAAGATAAGTAAAACCTGACGGTGATTGGTTTTTTGAAGGTTAGATTTTCTGGGTACCAATGGGGATTGGATTTTGTAATGAGGTTCCAATAGGGATTGGACTTTCTGGTGGTTTCCAATAGGAATTAGACTTTAGGTTATCTGTGAGGGGTCATGTACGACTGACGTTGGAAAATGTCCTGTCTGGATACAGGGTTGAAAAGTGTCTTGTCTAGATACACGGTCGGAAAATGGCTTGTCTGGATACAAGGTTTGAGAATGACTTGTCTGGATACAAGGTTTGAGAATGACTTGTCTGGATACAAGGTTTAAGGTTAAAGGGTCAGGGGAATGGTTAACATGACTTCCCGACATTCGTCTTGAACTTGAAGGTTGACTGAACCTGCTTGAATAGCTCTGAGTAGCTATGAAAAATATGGAGAGGAACTGTTCCTTTGTTTCCAATTTTGCCCCAGCCTGTGGGATCTCTGTAAAAAAATCTTCCTCGAAAGGAAACCTGGAATCTTCGCACCCTGATGTTTTAAGATGAACTGCCTCAGAATTTTGAACCTCGGAAAGGTGCTTCATATTAATTGCCTTCTGGATAAGGACTACCTCTATGCTCTTGGGGTGGCCTGCCCCAACCTTGCAATGACTTTGCCTCTAATTGGCTGATCTGTGCAAAAAATGCCTTTGACTAATCTTCGAGAGATTTATCGAACCTCGACCTGATTGCCCCAGATTAATTGAATCTTGGGTGGCTGACTCCCGTGATGATCATTATTTGATATGGCTTGCCCCTGCTCAACGGAGTACTCAGGCGTTCTGCATCTTATCTCAAACAAACTTTCCATTGTGGAAACTCTCCTGATGTCAAGTGTTTACTCGTAAGTAAAACAAATCATTTTGCAAAGATAATATTAATGCAATGTATATGACAGTTTTGAAATCCAATCATGTTCACTGGAAAAAAGTTGTGACATATAGTGAACGAATCACTTATCAGAATGTCAATATCAATACCCATAGGGTAAGAAAACCTTTTAGGAGTCAGTTTCAACGCGATCTTTACCGAAGTATGCTTTCGAAACAAACCTGCTTCAATTTGGTCTTTTGAAGGTTGTAACATGGCCAGGTTCACGGTTATGAAAGAAAGGATATAAGGCTCAAAGTTTGTTTTAACCCACCCATTCTCCTTGAAGTTCTCCAGTCCTACGTTCAGCTAATTCGACACAAGCGCTCACCTCTCAAAGGTTGAATGACAGGATTGATGGTTAAGGAAAGCACAAGTTTTCGGAGTGACAGTCACTCGCTTTTCGTCTTTGGTGTCTGGAGTCACACGACTTATTCTTCATCGTTTTTTTTATTTCCCTATTTTTGCCTAGACTGACTCTTTTGAATGTATCTTTTGATTTTGAAATCCAGCGGGATGCCCTAATTTTTTCCTAAGCCACTTTTGTTTTCATGTTATCGACTTAACGGGCTTCTTATTTTTTCTTCTTCTCTTTTTTCTTTTTATTTACGGAACATTGTGTGACACCGGCTTGTCTGACTTGTTTGAAAGGATTGTGACTGCCTAACTCATTGGCTGGTGAGGTATAACCACTATGGTTTTTTAGGTACGACCTCTACAGGTGTGATTGATCCTCGAACGGGAACACTCCTTTTGCAATTTGGATGCTCGATCGAAATAACTGACACCTACCCTGCCCCAGGCTAAGATTGAGGGTTTTTCGTTTTCAGGAAGAAACTCCTACTACTAGGCTCAAAGGGGTTGACAAGGGATTATCTTCCTTATATCTCCGGTGTTTAGAGATTTGAAACAATGCCTGTACATCATCAGCAGGGATTTATCCAAAAGCATACAATCAGAAGCTTTGCGTCTTTCATTTTCGTCATCCTCCCTCGGGTTCTGCTTAAACAAGTGGTTGACATCAATAAAAAAGTATTGAGTGAACATGAATGGATTTAATCAAAACATGCATATTCATTTTATCATCATTATCAATCAAAAACAAACAAGTTTTACAAATAAGTTTGCACTTTAACAGAAAAGAAAACACAAATGCAAAGAAATGACATGATATAAAAGTTCGCCAGCCTCGAGGAACTGGGATTTCGAATCTTGATTTGATACTGAGCTAGCCATCTTCAGAATTGCTCGTCAAAGGCAGCCTGATACTCTCCCGAACATCTTCTCTCGGTAAATTCCTCCATAACATGAACTGATGAACCCACATGACTGGATAAAGGAGGATTGTTGATCTGGATACCCTGAGGTGTGACTGAGAACATATTGGAGTCAAACAGAGTCTGGATTTTTCTCTTTATCACCTTTCAATCTTCGGTTGCATGCCCCTGTGCCCCAGCATGGTAATCACAACGGGCGTTGACATCAAACCTGGCGGATACGAAGGAATCATTGGGTTAATCTCCTCCGGCATTATTAATCCACCTTTGATCAAATCTGGCAACATTTGACTATACGACATCGACAACTGAGTGAAATGCTTCTCTGGTTTCTTTGGCCTCTGTCGAGCGTGCTAACGCGGCTAATGATGGTATGACTGTTGACTCTGGAGGGGAACAGAGATCTAATATACAGACCTATCGCAACTGCAAAAAACACCCGGCGAAAAACAGAAGAGTTGCCTCCTTTTGTTATTTATCCCAAAGAGAGGGAAAGGAAACGATCGAAAAAACTTAACGAAAAAGGGAAAAGACGAGGTCATCGCAATCAAGTCCTGGATTCAAGAGTCGGTTACGCAAGGGGAAGGTATTAACACCACTCACGTCCGTCGTACTCGACGGGATCCACGCTTGTTGTCTATCTAATGGTGTGTTTAATCTATCTACACTACAGGCTCACAGGACAAAAAGAAAAGAAAAGAGACTCGTCAGAGCATCGCAGCTTTGTGCCTACGTATTCCCTCGTGCAATGGGAAAGTCAGAGTCAACATAGTTCAACTAACTACGCGTGAAAAGGGGGGAAGGTTGCTCGCCAAGACATCGCCGTCTTGTGCCTACGTATCCTCGTCTGGTACGAGAAATCAGAGTAAACATAGAACGGGCTGACACGAAACCACAAGTTGATTAAGTGTTTTAACCGAGTAGGGTTAAACCTCCGTTCCAACAGTTAGGGACAAAGCCTGTTTGCGGCAGAACCGAAGTTTAACAACACTCCTTTTTTACGGAAAAAAAGGTTTTCGATTAGTCCCGAAGGAAAAAGGTTTGAAATTTATTTGTGTTTTTTAGTGAAGTGAATTAATTCGGTTTGTGATTCACGTTGCACTAAAGACTATGACATAGGGGCGAATGCATCGTGTATCGCCCCCAAACGGGACATACACTAAACACTCTAGACAAGCGAGAGGAGGCCCCTTACTCATCATTCCCCAAGCGAGAGGAGGCCCCTTATTCATCGCATTTATTAGATGAGTTAGAATTGTTTTGAGACGAGAAAGAGAGACGCACAGAAGGTCTAAAGGAAACTCGGTCCTAACTTTGTCATGCAAAGTGGTCCTAAGATTAGGATTAAAGAGGGGAAACATCTACCCTAATGTTAGCATGCTTGGATTGAACACCTAATGTCTCTCCTACTCCCATCCTAAACAGAGGGACTAGGAACCCTTTGGGGATAATGGCAAAAAGCACAAGAAAACACCAGATAAATTCAATCACAAGTAAGAGATGCAAACATGGAATGCAACACACAAGCAAAGGGAGGAACAAAGTGTGGGGTAAACACCACCACAAGCACATCTCAACCTTTATTAATGCAAGAAATAAATATGCAAAACACAAGAGGAAATGCAAACATGAATATCACTTTGAACGGCAAACTACGAAAGTAGGCATCCAAGTGGAAAACAAACACAAGTCGACGAAGTCTCGATTAAACAACCAAAACAGTGACATATATCCCAAAACATTTCACTTCTAATGCATCATATTGAACTACGATGATTCGATGCGAAATGGTACTCAAACAAGCAAGAAAATCAGCAAAATAGACCCACTGGCACAGTGTTAATTGGTTAGCCATAACCGATTAACCACTTAAAAATGGCTGAAAATCTGGAAATTTGTACATGTTAATCAGTTAACACCAGGCGTTAACCGATTAACACCTTGAAAACATTAAAAAATTTGAATATTTGAAATGGTTAATTGGTTAACCATATGTGTTAACCGATTAACACTGTGCCAACAGCAGAAAATAGCAACAGAACAACATTTTCAGCAAATAAGCATTATCCGATCAACCAGATGATTGCATCATCACTTGATCACGAAATTAAACCAGCAAATCATGATTCAAAAAACATGTAAATAGATTAACATAACCAAATCACGAATCAAACAGATCAAATTAACCAAAAGCTAATCAAAGATGAAAATCCACATGATTATGCAAATAAGCTAAAAACAAATTCGGATCCAACGTTCGGAGCAGAGATCTGCTCCGGTTAATGTTGATTCAACTGTAACTGAGCAGATCCAATGCTAGAAGTTCGGAATACTTCAAGATCCACAACAATTCTTGTAGTAGCAATGAAGATCCTTCAAGATCAATCCAAATTAAGCCAAATAATTACTTCCAAAATCACTTCAAAAATCACTTCCAAGTTCAGATCCGATTTTGCATGAAAATTGGATGGAGAAATTGATTCAATGGAGATAATGGAGGAAGGTTTAGCTCTTAGAAATCAAGGATTCCAATGAAGAATCAATGATCTCAATGAGAAGAGCTTTGGTGAGGGCTTTGGAGATTGGAAATTTGAGAGAGAATTAGATTAATTCTGAAATTGAAATGAAATTATGAGGCTTTGATGTGTGTGGTTTGGAGTGGATCACTTAAATATCACTTAGGCTTGGATCCAAATGAAAGGTATGGAAGATGGTTTGGGAAATTTGGAATGGAGTGAGGAATGGGAGTTTGGAGGGAAAATGAAATTAACCAAACTTCAAATAGGTTCTAGATCCTTCCCAATGTGAAAATCATATTTGCACATGACCAAAATTGGACCCCAAAATGGTTTTTCTTCACAATTCACGTACAGAGGCAAAAATTACACTGGTTAATCGATTAACCATATGTGTTAATCGATTAACACCTTTAAAAATCCCAATTTGCCCTAATTTTGACTTGGTTAATCGATTAACCATATGGGTTAACCGATTAACACCTTCAAAATTTTGAATTTGGCGCCTTTTGGAGGGAAATCAGCCCATTTGCCCGTTTTCAGCCGTTCTGAACTCTGTTCTGCTTCTGAAACTTGTTTTTGAATGTTATAGAGCTGAAAATACCCTACAAAATAAAATACAATTGGTCACCCGACCGCTGGGTAACATAAATGCCATGGACTTTGATGCTCGCTGTCCAGGTTCATGCACTGAGATGAAGACTGAGCCACGTGAAAACCTCGATCCTCTGTCTCAAGAACGAATTCTATGCAATGTAAAAAATGCAAAAATGCGAAAAGAAACGTTAGCCAAGTACGAAAAGGTTGAGCAAATTTTGGGGTACAACAGCTGCCCCTATTCAAGCGGCTTGGACCTGACTGAGTGAAAAGCAAACGACTTTCAAACAATCAAGGTAAAAGACGGTTGAATACCGATGACCCGAAAATTTGCCAACCGTAGAAATCTCCGGAGATGACTGAGCTGATGGTTGCAACATTGACACGCCGACGGAAGAATCATCTGACATCGCCGCTAGCTAACGACACTAAGTCGGGAAGATCACCTCGCCATCAGGCACCTGAACTCGCCGTCAAGCGTCAACCTTAAGTAGGTAAACCTCTCGCATCACTGCCAATTTATCAATATCCGGTCAATAAAGCCTCTGACATCGCCGCCAGGCCTCGACATCAAGTTAATGAAACAGCTGATATCGCTAATAGTCCTCTGTTAAATAAAAGCAGGAATCGAATCCAAAGATACAGTCCTCAGACATCGCCGTCAGGCCCTCTCTAAATAAAAGCGAGTAACAAATCTAAACATCGGATCCACACAAAGCCTCTGACATCATCGTCAGACTCCTGTTAAATAAAAACAGGTAACAACTCCAAGAATTGAACAGTATCTGACATCGCCGCCAGACACTAGCAACGTTGGTAAAGACATCTGACATCGCCGCCAGATAACTACAAGATTGATATACATCACTTGGCATCGTCGCCAAGCCTCTGTAGGGGATAACAAATTCTGACATCGCCGCCAGGAATCCGCAAACATGATAAATGTCTGACATCGCCGCCAGAACAACACCCAGTCTAATAAACATCCGACATCGCCGCCGAATACCCACAAAGTAGACAGAATCTGATATCACCGCCAGACAAACATAAGGTAGCTAACATCACTTGGCATCGCCGCCAGACCATCGCTAAATAAAAGTAGATAAAATACCTGACATCGTCGCCAGGTAACCACGTAGTCGATAAACATCTGACATCACCGCCAGATAACCACACAGTAGATAAACGTCTGACATCGCTGCTAGACAACCACCAAGTAAAAAAGCACCTGACCTCGCCGCCAGGCAAACATCATGTTGAGAAACCTCTGACATCATCGCCAGAGCAACACCATGTTGAAGAATATCTGACCTCGCCGCCAGAAGCTACAACTAGTTGGTAATCATCACTTGGCATCACCACCAAGCTTCTATAAAGTAGATACGGTTCCTGACATCACCACCAAGTAACCACAACATCGGTGAACATCTGACATCGCCGCCCGAAAATCCACACACCTCTGACATCGCCGTCAGAAATCTACCCACATCTGACATCGCCTCCAGAAATCTACGGTGTTGATAACATCTGACATCGCCACTAAACAACCACACATCTGATAAACATCTGACCTCACCGTCAGACAAACACCATGTTGGTAAGAGAATCTGGCCTCGCCGCCAAGAATCTGCAAGGAATACAACAATCTGACATCGCCGCCAGCACTCTACAGGGAATAACATCTGACCTCGCCGCCAAATATTCGCTAAATAAGAGCGATCATCAAACCCAAAGGTAAAAACTTATGACATCGCCGCCATACCATCGCTAAATAAAAGCGAGAATCCAATCCACAGGTAAAACTTCTGACATCGCCGTCGGACACCTGTAGGGGATAAAACAACCTGACCTCGCCGTCGGGCATCCGCGCAATTGAGAAACATCTAACGTCGTCATTAGACGTCTATTGCAACCAATAAACAACGAACTCAGAATTGGATCATCGAGAAGCTAACAAACATCTGGCATCACCGCCGAACAACCCAAATCTGATAAGCATCTGACATTGCCGCCAGAAGCTACAAAGTTGAGAAAGATTGGTTGATAAACTTCTACAAACAAATAGACAATTGCTGAATAGAACAAACCTCGAACCCGAAGAACAAGATCAACCTGCAGCTGATAAACCTCTGACATCGCCGCCAGATCAACACAAAGTTGGGAAACCCCTGACCTCGCTGCCAAGCATCTGTTAAATAAAAACAGACATCTGACCTCATCGTCAGATTAACACCAAGTTGATAAACCTCTGACATCGCCGTCAGGCACCCGCTAAATAAAAGTGAGCATCTGACCTCGTTGTCAGATCAACACGAAGTCGACAAACTTCTGGTGAGAACTCCCAAAGGAACTCCGCTGGGGAAAAGATAGAACTTGAGTAAGTAACCCTGATGGGGAACACAACCAAGTCACTCTGCCAATACTTCACTGGGAAGCACAATATAACATGAACACCGCTATCCCGGATCTTTTTCCGAACACGTCAACCTTCTGGAGATCACCTGAAACAAAAATAACCACCTGGCTCATGTTTCAAATGCACATGTTTGAATATGGCGTAATGCTCCATACAAAATGGAAATGCTACGCGTTTCTGGGGATGCTATGCAAGCATGCAGATGCAACGGAACCGAATCAGCAAAATAAATGTTGGAGATACGGAGACCACCCTGCTAGGCAAAGAAAACGACCCTGCGGGGGATAGTTAGCACATGCCAATAAACTGGACTTAAGCTGGGGAAACAAGCCTTGAATAGCTTCTTGAAAGAAATTCCTGAATAGCAAACGAACCTGTTGTGGAGATAGAACAATCTGCCAGACGGTAATTCTACTTTGTTGGGGATTATATTAAATCTTGCTGAGGAAAATGTCATGAATGACCTTCCAGAATACAAACCTTTTGGAGAATAGGCGACCCTACCGGGGAAAGAAAAAGAACCACACACGGGTACCCGTCCGCCTGCTGGGGAATCAACGACTCTGCGGGGGATAACGGTCCACCTTCCGAGATTAACCACGTTCTACTAGGGACATCAGCCCTGAATAGCCTGCCGGAATATAACATTCTGGGGAATAGGCACCTCTGCTGGAGAAACGACACAAACTGCGAAGACCTAAATCCGATCCACGGGGCGTACTCAGTTGGGGAAGAGACGTTTCCCCTCCGACTCCACTGGGGATAACGCAATGAGAGAATCAACATCAACCTATGTTTGGGGGGATGAGGAATGGACTCATCAATGACAACTTGACTTCCGAGGGTATACAAAATTGTCTGCTCAGACTCTGTGGGGATTACTTACTCTGCTGAATAAACCAATCTTACACTACTGAGAAATGAGTGCACACAGACAATCTGCTAGAGCTAAATGTGTATTGACCATCTGTTGGGGAAGATCCCACACATACTCGGTGGAAAGAAATCCAATCCTGACTTGCTGGATAGTAATCACATATCTGTAATCGGCGGGGATTAAATGTGTGCCGACCAACTGTCGGGTATAAGCATATACACTACCTGCTCACAACTCTACTGGGGATAGAGACACAACCTCCCATTGCTGATGACAGACTCTAGTTGGGGAGAATAACCTTGCTTGAGTAACTGCCTCAGTGTAATTCAACTTCCCCTAGTCTAATCTCTAGGAAGAAAAGGAAAGCTTGCCATGAACGACCTCGAGATGGCTTATCCCTGAATTTGTAACATGAAAGGATTCGTACCAAGTTTTGCCCCAGCCCATGGGATGTCTACAACATCTTCCTCGAAAGGAAACCTGAACTTTCTGTACCCTGCCGGTTTGGTATGAATTTCTTCAGCATTTTGAACCTTGAAGAGGTGCTCCTATTAATTGCCCTTTGGCCAAGAATAGCTTATGTGCTCTTAGGGTAATCTGCCCCAACCTCGCAATGACTTTGCCCCTGATTGGCTGATTGGTGAAGCATTAACCCCTGACTGCGAGAGATTTACTGAATCTCGACCTGATTGGCCCGGATTAACTGACTTTCGGATGGCTGGCTCCCATGACATGATCATTTAACAAATTGCCCTGGTTCAACGGAGTGCATAAACGCTTTTCCTCTTATCCTGATCAAAATTTTCCACTGTGGAATGTTTCCAGATGTCAAGTGTTTACTCAAAAGTAAAACAAATTGTTCTGCACAAAAGATATATTAATGTAATGCATATGACAGTTTTGAAATCCAAGTCTGTTCACTGGAAAAACATTTGTGACATAAAGCGAACGAATCACTTATCAGAATGTCAACATCAATACCAACATGGTAAGAGGAATCCTTTTAGGTGTCAGTTTTGACGTGATCTTTACTGAAATATGTTGTCGAAACAACTCTGCTTCAATTAGGACTTTTGAAGGTTGTAACTTGGTCAGGTTCACGGTTTTTTTATAGAAAAAAGGATATAAGGCTCAAAGCTTATTCTAACCCACCCATTCTCCTTGATATTCTCCACTCCTATGTTCAGCTAACTCGACACTAGCGCTCACCTTTCAAAGGTTGAGTGACAGGATTGATGGTTCGGGAAACCTCAAGTTCTTCGGGAGTGACAGTCACTCGCCTTTCGTCTTTTGTGCCTGGAGTCACACAACTTATTTGTTCGAAGATTTTTCTTTTGTAATCCTTTTCACTTTTCTGCTTTCCCCTAATTTTTGCCTGGACTAGTTCTTTTGAGCTTCTTTTGATTTAAAAGTCCAGTGGAATACCCTAATTATTTCTGCTTAAGCCACTTGTTTTCAAGTTATCGACTTAACGAGCTTCTTCTTTTGATTTTTTCCTCTCTTTTTTTTTGGACAAATCGTGTGACACCGACTTTTCTAACTTGTTAAAGGGATTGTGACTGTCCCACTCCTTGGTCGGCAAGGGATAACCACTGTGGTTTTTTTAGGCACGACCTCTAGAGGTGTGATTGACCCTCGAACGGGAGCACTCCTTTTGCGATTTTGGACGCTCGGTCAAATTAACTGACACCTACGCTGCCCCAGGTTAAGATTGAGGGTTTTTCGTTTTTCAGAAAGAAACTCCTACTACTAGGCTCAAAGGGGTTGACAAGGGATTATCATCCTTATATCTCCGGTGTTTAGGGATTTGAAACAATGCATGTACATCATCAGCAGGTTTTATTCAAAAGCAGACAATCGGAAGTTCGTCTTTCAATTTCGTCATCCTCCCCGGATTCCGCTTAAACAAGCGTTAGACATCAATTAAAAACATAAGTGAACACAAATGGATTTAATCAAAAATATGCATATTCATTTCATTATCCTTATCAATTGAAAACAACAAGTTTTACAGATGAGATTTGCATTTAAGCAAGAAAGAAGCTACAAATGAAAAGAAATGACATGATAGAAAAGAGATTGTCAGCTTCAGGGGACCGAGCTTTCGAATCTTGACTTGCTGTTGAGTCAGCCATCTTCATAATTGCTCGTCAAAGTCAGTCTGATACTCTTCCAATCATCTTTCGTCGGTAAATTCTTCCACAACATGAACTGATACACCCACCTGGCTGGATGAAGGGAGATTGTTAATCTGAATACCCTGAGGCGTGATCGAGAACATGTTGGAGTCCAGCAAAGCCTGAACCTGGCTCTTAAGCACCTTACAATTATCAGTTTAATGCCTCTGTGCCCCAACATGGTACCCATAGTGGGCGTTGACATCAAAACCTAGAGGATACAGCGGAATCACGGGATTAACCTTCTTTGGCATTATCAATCCACCCTTGATCGAATTTGGCAACAACTGGCTGTATGATATCAGCAGCTGAGTAAAATGCCTCGCTGGCCTCCTTGGTCTTTGCCTGGCATGCTGACGCAGCTGATGACGGCATGACCATTGACTCTGGCGAGAAAATGATCTTTGATACAAAGACCCAAAAGATTGTTGACTCTGAACAGTTAAAACATCTGGAGACTGAGTCTGAGGTATCGGGGGCTTCCTTTTTTCAGGTAATTTCATCCTTAGGCTTGGCCCAGGAACCGACAATAGCTGTGGGCACGGGGATTCATAAGTCATAAGTTGCAAGACATCCTATTGGCCCAATGCATCTTTTGGGACGAAAGCAGGGATGTCCACCTTTTCTGTAGTGACTGGAATGAGACCATATGCTACACTCATGTCGCCTGGTGCGAATTTAACTGCCTTTGAATCAATCAAATCCTGAACTACGTGCTTAAAAGCTTTGCATTTCTCGACGTTATGCCCTGGTTCCCCAGCATGGAAATCACAATGGGCACTTACATCATAGCCTGGTGGTGGCTCACCAGTTAGCGGAGATAACTTTCGTAGTTCGACCAACCGAAGCTGAAGCAAGACTTGCAGCAACTAAGTATAAGTCATATGGATCTGGTCAAAGATTCTGTCAGGCTGCCTCAGCCTCTGAGCGTACCTCCTAGTCTTGAGATTGTCTTGGGGAGCAAGAGGTAGTTGCTGACATGGAAAATATGGGATCTCAGGTTGTGCAGCAGGTCTTTGAGGCACATCACGCCTTGGGAGAGGTTCCATAGACAAAGGTGGAACGAGCATCTCTACTGCAGCTTTAGGCACTTGATCACCCTTCTTCTTTAGCACATTCCATATCACTTCTGTGATCAGGCTCATCCGGGTCTTCAGCTGATGAACTTCTTTCCTTAGCATCTTCTGACCCTGACACAAGGCCTGCATGTCCACCGCAAATCGCCCCATCTGGCTTCGGACCTCCCTCAACTCTGCCTGAATTTGATCCATTACTCTTCGCTGATTCCCCCGAGTTGGATATCTGTGGAAACTGAACTCCTCAATCCTGCTACCTTCGAAAACCAAGCAGAGTTAGTAATAGAAGGCCACCGAGAACACCTGCGATGCAAATGAAAATGCAAGATGCAAAATGCAAACATGTCTATGTATGCACAGGGAAATCTTCCCCCTTGATTCCAATTTCAAATAAATGAGAACAGCAGAGATGGATAAGAACACCATAATAATCTTCTCATATATCAGGTAAAGCTGAGATAATACAACCAAATGAGAATTATTCGCATACAAAGAGGTATTGATCTCATCCAACATCCCTGGTGATGATCAAGATATAACAGCAAATGAAACTACAAAAGATAAAGCTCCTTAGTAGCCATGATCTCTACTCCAGTCCTGAGACTCCTTAAGCATCTCTTTTGTATCTGGGTGATCTGGTCTGGCACCCAACTCTCTGACGAGGACATCCCTCTTGCGTATCACATCCCAGAGATAATGACAATGATCCTCTCAAGCATCTTCGCCGAAGGCGTCCTTAAGCCTGGGTTTCTTCACCTCTGCTCGAATCTTGAACTCTTCAAGAGCTGATAAATTTTCCTGGTATTTCTGCTCGATCGTGCTTCTGCGGAACAATTATAACAATACCTCCCTCTCCTTAGCCTTGAACTGCGCCTTCAGCTTATCAACCTGAATACGAAGCTGGTCCTCCCTACTTTTGTTGGCAGTCACGGTAGCATTCCATTGCTCATTGAATTTGGATATCTTTAGATAGGCTCTGTCTAAATCTTCCTTCTTACTTTTCAGAACGTCACAAGTGCTTTTCAGATCAAGACCGAATTGCTTTCGTGCTTGTACCTGATCAGCAAGTTCTTTCTCCAACTTGATCAAGGATTCTGACTTTGTCTTAGCCAAATAAACATCTTCACCCTTATCATGCTTCAGCTGACTGATTTCCTGCTTCAACTCTTCATTCTCTTTGTGCAGCTCTTCCTTATCTGCCCAAAGCTTGGTATATCTCAGGATGGCGAAGGTCGTAGGCAGCTCAATGACTAAGGGATACAGTGGCGCTTCGACAGGAAACGGCAGAAGTACCTCTCCAAACCTCTTCTGAATCCACTCCAAGTAGGGATCATAGGCTCTACAATCTCCTTTTCCTAAAGAAAGATTTCCCTTCTTGTGAATTTTACCCCAAGCGTCCACGAATCTGGCCGAGATACAAGAATCAACTACACCTGTGAAGTATATAGATTCCTGCACTTCTTCTTCTCTTGGTGGTCCTCTCAAAGCATAACCAAACTGTCTGACAGCCAGAGAAGGATTATAATTGATGCCTCCTTTCCTCCCTATCAAGGGCACATTAGGAAAGCTACCACAACTAAAGATAAGCTCGTGACCCAGCAGGTCTTGGTTGAACCAGACAATATTCTTTTTTGTTAAAGCCATAAGCCTCTTCGATCATTCAGACATATTCCTCAAATCCACAAAAGCTCCAGAGCGAGGAAGATGATCAACAAACTATTTATGCAACAGAGGTGCACAACAAGAAACCATCTTTTCTCTTCTTTTCTCGTTCTTGTAATGTACCGAATTATACAAATCTCCCAGAAGAGTAGGTACAGGGTTTTCGAAAGCGAAGATATGAAAAGCATCGAAATCCACAAAGTCCGGTACATTGGGAAACAACACAATGCCATAGACACACAGAGCCAAGATAGCACTAAAAATCACCCAACAACCCTTTCCAACGTACTCTCGGGCCTTGTCTACCAAGAAAGATAAAGTAAAGTCGGAAACTCCGTTTCTACTGATAACATGGTCTACCAAGTCAGAGGGGCTCAAATAAAGAGCGGCAAATAACTTCTCAAGATTAGGTTCTTCCTCGGAGCTGAAGAATGGCACCTTATTTTATATCGGAACACCTGAGATGAAGGCGAATTCTTTCAAAGTTGGAGCCAACACATAGTCTGGGAATGTGAAACAGCGCAGTGGCAGATCATAAAACTGTAACAGGGTATGAATAGCACCATACTTATAGCTCGTGATCTTACGGACAAGATTTAGAATACCCCAATAATCTTCCCTGAAGGTTGCCAGAACACTAGGATCAGCCAAGGAAATCAGACCAAATAAAGGTCCTAACTCAGGCGCAGGAAACTTGTACACAACAATCCTCTTTCTGCTTGCTTCCATCTCTACAGAAGACCAGCACCAGAATCAAGGGAAAGACAAGAATTTGAAACACACATAAACATGCCATGTTAAATGCAGGATGATTATGCAGATGCAAACATGGGATCAAGGTATCCAATGCTCAAATTTGATGCTTTGTCGTTGACTGAACTCAACCAGAGCTCCACTCTAATCAGAACACTGAGATAATAAAAAACCGGAGTACTCAGAATCAAAAGTCCGCACTGACAAGAAAACCAGGGTTGGTTGAAGGCCATATTTCCTGCAAAACCCATCCCCTCTCACATGTGGGTTCTAGTCTTGAAAGGTACGACATCCTATGCAGGTGGTCAGCGTCATAGACTTTTGAGAAACGATGATACGTTCACCATTTCTGGTTTGGCATCATAGTCTAACGAAGCGGCCTCACTTAGCTGACCCCCCAAATGAACGATCTCTAGAGTCGACAGTCTCTCTAAGTCAATATTCCCTCAACTGCACCAGATGCGCAGGATAGAATATTTCCAAAGAAAAACCTCGTATGAACGTGAATTTCTCACGAGCTATTGCGTGGCCAAACGCCACACAAGCTCCCACTACTCTCCACACTAATCCTGTGTGTATACTTGTAACGCCCCGATTTTGATTATCGCATTTTGTGGAGCATTTTATTGGATTTGAGTAATACTTGTGTTATTCGTGGAATTAATTTGTGAATATGGTATGTTCTGATATTTTACCGTTTCGGAGAATTTTCGAGTAAAATTTAGAATGGAGGGCATTTTGGTCATTTGACAACTAATGAATGAGAAAAAGAAATATAAAGGATAGAAATAGAAAGAAAAGGAAAAAGAGTGGTAAGGGAAAGAAAAAGGAAAGAAAAAGAGAAAGAAGGAAAAGGAGGAGAAAAGAGAAGAAGAAGAAGAAGAAAAGTGTGGAAATCATCAAGAGCAGCCCAAAGCTTCAATTGAATCAAGGTAAGGGTGAGAAACATTATTATCCAATCCATGTGTATGATTATGTATGTGTTATGTGGATGGTTCGGGTGAAATCTATGCTTTTCAATTCTAGGTCGAAAATGATTTAATCGGTAAAATGATGTTTTAATCGGATAGAGTCGAGTATA
Source organism: Lathyrus sativus (assembly GCA_963859935.3). Classification (NCBI taxonomy): domain Eukaryota; kingdom Viridiplantae; phylum Streptophyta; class Magnoliopsida; order Fabales; family Fabaceae; genus Lathyrus; species Lathyrus sativus. Next base: position 247,077,919 of record OZ012737.1, on the reverse strand, counting down.
GATGTCATATTTAAGTCGGGTATCGTGGTGTTGAACTTTCTGGAGCGAGTTGGCTTTTAATCGGTTGGTTGTGTGGAGTTTGGGCTTTGAGGCAGCCATGGAAGTTCTGTCTTCGCAAGTTCGCCAGGCGAATGGCAGCGAAGCTTCGCCAGGCGAAGCCCAGCGAGCTGTAGCGAAGCAAGTCAGAAGCTAATACCCTGTATTCGCTGGCAAGTTCGCCAGGCGAAGTGAGTAGGCGAAGGTTCGCCAGGCGAGTGTGTAGCGAGCCTCAGCGAGTAATTCCAGAATTACTCCCAGTGGACTTTGCTGGGAAGTTCGCCAGGCGAAGGCCAGCGAGCATTCGCTGCGTGGCTTCGCCAGGCGAAGGTTGGCGAACCTGGCAGTGTTATTTTGTTTTGCTGTTTGTTCATAGCATGATGTTTGGTTGATTCAATTATGATTAATGCCTACATGAATGATTAATGTGTGAACTATTTTGACATGTCGTGCTGTGGGTGGCCGAAAGGCGTGAATCCTAGATTGTAGAGTAAATGGTGAATCTTGAATATTTGATAATCTTGTGTATTTGCTCGAATTGAATAGAAACGCATTGATAGGCTGATATGTGTGTAAACCATGTGTGGAATGGTGCATAATGTGAATGCATGATAGATATATGCGATGTATGTGATAAATGCAATGAGTATGTTTGTGAACATAGTATGCATTTTTGTGTTGATTGATCCCTCGGAGGAATTGCAGAACCTCGTATGATGGTTATATTAGATTCCTTGGAGAATCGGTTGCATTGTGTGATTCCTTGGAGAATCGGTTGCATTGTGTGATTCCTCGGAGAATCGGTCATAACATGTAATCCCGTGGAGGATTGGCTAGAGTATTTGATTCCGTGGAGAATCTGCTGAGTACTTGATCCCGTGGAGGATCTGCTGAATATTCGATTCCGTGGAGAATCTGATGAATATTTGATTCCGTGGAGAATCTGCTGAGTACTTGATCCCGTGGAGGATCTGCTGAATACTCGATTCCTTAGAGAATCTGTTGAAATGAGTCGGTACCGCATTTGCATCTGCATGGAGTCGTGAGTCGGTCTCTATGAGTTGCATTTATCATTATTGCCGTGGAGCATGGAAAATAAACATAATATGTGTATGTTTATGTGGGCTGATATGAATTATGATGAATGGCATGGTTGAATATGCTTAATGATATATGTATATGTGTGGCTATATGTATATGTTGACGTTTATGTGAATCGGGGTTGAAATAAACATATTGTATGCATTGCTTGATAAATGTTGTAATGCAGTGTTGTTTATGTGCAATTGTAAGTGAAGAATGCATGAAAATATATTATGTATATATATGTGCATTGCTTAGTGATTCATGTTGATGATATTGAAATAATGAATGCGTGTAAGGCTCATGTATACTGGGGTGGAATGACAAGATGTCGTTCCCAGCAGAGTGATCACCGGGGTAGAATGACTATGTGTTGTTCCTGGTGGGGTATGAGTGATATACCCACAATCCTGAACGGGGAATTGGTGGAATTGATGGGCTTTACGTGAGCCATATGACATAGATAGGATTGTTGATTAGAGTTGTGCTTACGTGTATGTACATGACTTGCATAATTGGAAATGTTGTATGAAAGTATGCTATGTGCATGACTATAATGTTTTGGATAAGTTATGACCATGTAATTGATGTATACAATGTGCTTATGTGTATGAAAATGTGGAATAATAAGAACCATGGATATGTGCATGATAACATGTTCGATAGTTAATCATGTTCGTTATATAAATATATAAATGGGGAAGCATGTGAGAAGTGATTATGTAAAGTGGTGAGAAATGTGGCATTTATGTATTTTATGAATGTTTATGCACATAATTATATGCATTGATTTTATGATAATATTTCTCACCCTTCTGCTGGAATGATGTCCTATATGACATCGTGCAGGTATCCAGAGTAGAGTTGCTTGTGGTGCGAGGTTGCCATCGGTCTAGCTGTTTAGTGATTTAATTAAGTTGGGTCGAGTCATGCTCTGGTCATGTAACACTGGGATCGCTTGGTTACATTTTATAGAAATGTGTTATGTTTTCATATTTATTGAAGCTATGAGAAATTGGCCTTAGTGCCCGATTATGGTTGAATCATGTGATCAAAACGAATATTCCTTTTATGAAAATATCTGTTTGAATTGAATCCGCTGTTTCATGCAAAGTGAAAAGAATTGTAAAACATGATCTTTTATTGTTGTGTTAATGAACATGGCAGATGTTTTGAAATTTAAGTGTGACACCCTTGAATGAATGCATGTTAATCATACTCTGATTATTTTCATTAATTGCGGGGTTTAGAAAGGGGTGTTACATTAGTGGTATCAGAGCAGGTCGGTCCGTCCGGCCAAGTTGTGTTGATTGGTTGTTCCATTGTATGCGACATGTGTGTGAAAACACTGTCGATACATGTCCGTTGTTAACCTTGTCTGTAGAAGTGGGAATGATCGAAGTGGGGGAGGAGCTGGTGATTCTCCAGGATGCTGCAAGTGCAGAGTTGTAGCTCAGTGCGTGGTTTGAAACACTATTATAGTTTGGTAAAGACGGGTTTATACTCCACCATGATTTTCGGCTATCTATTGACAAATTGAGGAACTGATCACCCTTAATCTCTTGTTGATAGTAGTTGGGAAGTTGTGTTGGATGGAATAAACGTGTCTTGCGAGCTTAGGTGGTGTGTGTGGTGAATTGTTCAGAGTGAAGCCAAATTCTTAAGGAGTGTTCTGAGAAGTCGACGCAGGACAATGTTAGAGTGTTAAACTTTGATGAGGATTTTGAGCACTAATGAAAGTAAGGGGTTGGCAGTTTGCCGTTTTGTTATGAATGTCTGAAAGTTATCCTGACAAGATAAGTGATACAGAGCTAGGATGTGGAATAAAGTGGGGAATGACTTATTTGATGAGGACTGGTCTGATATTGAGAGCTCCATGTCATATGTGTGTTTGGATAGTCAAAGAATTAAATTGATTAAGTAGTTGAGACTCGCGTTTGGTGTGGGTGCTACGGCAACAGACTGTGAGGTCAAGTATATAAGAGTAGATGGTGACTTTTGGTAATTATCAAAAGGAATAAGATATGGGATACAAGATTGATATGGTTAGACCTTCAACAATTTCAAGAAGTTGAAGATGTATGGAATAACCTTCTAAGTGGAGGATGTTGTTTTCGTGATTTTGTAGTGACGGGAGAACCGTAATTCAGAATGACGCGAGGTTAGAAGCGTTGGGAATCATTGCAGTGCTCTATATGATGAGAAAGTAGTGACGTGGAATTAAGTTATTCGTTAATGGAATATGTTGGATGTTGTAGAGGGTGCAGTTCGTATTTCCGCCATGACTTACGAAGTGAATGTCTGTGTGACATAAGATTTTCCATACTCAGATGAGTGAGTCGGTGGTTGTGTAACCAACGATGTTTTGGTGTATTAGAAGATTATAGGGGGTCATGTGGTATATTGGGAATTTTAGTTATCAGTGTTAGAGAAGAAGCGGTGATGTACTACAGTGAAGAAAGTTTAAAGAGTTTTGGTGAAGCTGTCAACAGCTTGTGTGTTGGTTTTGCCGAGTCCGACAGAACTGTTCATTGTGTTTTGTGATGCTTTGGTGATATGATTGGGAAATATGTTTAATGCAACGTCGGCAAGTTTTGGATATGCTTTAAGGCAATTAAAAGTGCAAAGAGGTATTTTCTGACAAGTGACTTAGAGTTGGTTGTTGTTGTGTGTTTGTACCGTAGTTAGGGAGACCTCAATTGTTAGTTGAGATTTGAGATGGTTAACGATCTTGAGAGCTTAAGGTATTTATTTTGTTTGAGAAAATTGAATATGATGTAGAGGAAATGATAGAAACTTCGTTTGAAGTTGAGCCTTGCATGATGAGACTGATGATTAGTACTCTCGATGAGATTCAAAGAGGTTGAAATTCTAATTGGAGTTGATAGATTGATTGAGTTCAATGAGTTAAAGTCGACAAGCTGAATTTCGGATTTATGGGAATGATGACACGAGATGTTGCGGTAGAGTTTATGTGTTCATATTGTGTGGTTTGGATAAGAGTACTTTGGAAAGAGGGTATTGAGATAAATGGAATATCCATTCAACTACCATGAAGACGTAACTGAATTGGGAGAAGTTGTTTTGGTGGCCACAGATGGAGGGAGAAGTGGTCGCGGTCGTATAGGCGGATTAGACTTGTTGAACGTCGAAGTGTGAACATCGGGGACTGTTAGCCTGATGCAACTGTTGTGTATTTCGGAATAGTATGTGATACCGTCTAACATTGTGTCAGATAAGGTATCTGAATTCATCATTGAGATTTGGAAAAGTTTGCGGACGTTTTGGGTGCCGTACTGAAATTGAACCTTATCTAGCATCCGTAGGTGGATGGGCAGACACGGGAACTGTCTAGTACGTAGAGGACTTGTTGATAACTTGTGTGTCGGATCAAAATGAATCGGAATGAGATGTATGACTCTTTTGTGTTGATGTGTATCTGGTAAGAGTGTGGTAATCGGACATGAGATTGTGCGAGAGGCGACTGAAAAGATTGAAAGAAGCCCCCGAGAAGATGTGTTTTGGAGAGTTACGATGGTAATTGGTGTTGGTCGAGCTTGAGGTCTCGGAAGCACACTGTGTCTTATCGAATTTGTACCAGAGTGGTGCAGCGGGAGCGTGGAAAGATAGCATGTTAGATTGTTGTACCGTTGTCACCTTGGGAAAATTGCATGATGTGTTCATGAGTCTAAGCTGAGGAGTTGCATTGATCCAGATGGATGGTGTATGAGTGAGAAAGTATTTGACTGCTAAGGCATTGCTGGTTCAGAGTGGTGAACAAGAAGCAACTGTGAGGCAAAGGGATTGTCTTGGTAAAGGTGTTTGGGAGGATCAACTAGAAACAGTCAGATTTGCGAGATTGGGAGGCGAGAATCATATTCCAAGTTGTTTGAGTCGGATGATATTTTCGAGGACGAAAATTTCTAAAGTGGGGGAGAGTTGTAACGCCCCGATTTTGATTATCGCATTTTGTGGAGCATTTTATTGGATTTGAGTAATACTTGTGTTATTCGTGGAATTAATTTGTGAATATGGTATGTTCTGATATTTTACCATTTCGGAGAATTTTCGAGTAAAATTTAGAATGGAGGGCATTTTGGTCATTTGACAACTAATGAATGAGAAAAAGAAATATAAAGGATAGAAATAGAAAGAAAAGGAAAAAGAGTGGTAAGGGAAAGAAAAAGGAAAGAAAAAGAGAAAGAAGGAAAAGGAGGAGAAAAGAGAAGAAGAAGAAGAAGAAAAGTGTGGAAATCATCAAGAGCAGCCCAAAGCTTCGATTGAATCAAGGTAAGGGTGAGAAACATTATTATCCAATCCATGTGTATGATTATGTATGTGTTATGTGGATGGTTCAGGTGAAATCTATGCTTTTCAATTCTAGGTCGAAAATGATTTAATCGGTAAAATGATGTTTTAATCGGATAGAGTCGAGTATAGATGTCATATTTAAGTCGGGTATCGTGGTGTTGAACTTTCTGGAGCGAGTTGGCTTTTAATCGGTTGGTTGTGTGGAGTTTGGGCTTTGAGGCAGCCATGGAAGTTCTGTCTTCGCAAGTTCGCCAGGCGAATGGCAGCGAAGCTTCGCCAGGCGAAGCCCCGCCAGGCGAAGCCCAGCGAGCTGTAGCGAAGCAAGTCAGAAGCTAATACCCTGTATTCGCTGGCAAGTTCGCCAGGCGAAGTGAGTAGGCGAAGGTTCGCCAGGCGAGTGTGTAGCGAGCCTCAGCGAGTAATTCCAGAATTACTCCCAGTGGACTTTGCTGGGAAGTTCGCCAGGCGAAGGCCAGCGAGCATTCGCTGCGTGGCTTCGCCAGGCGAAGGTTGGCGAACCTGGCAGTGTTATTTTGTTTTGCTGTTTGTTCATAGCATGATGTTTGGTTGATTCAATTATGATTAATGCCTACATGAATGATTGATGTGTGAACTATTTTGACATGTCGTGCTGTGGGTGGCCGAAAGGCGTGAATCCTAGATTGTAGAGTAAATGGTGAATCTTGAATATTTGATAATCTTGTGTATTTGCTCGAATTGAATAGAAACGCATTGATAGGCTGATATGTGTGTAAACCATGTGTGGAATGGTGCATAATGTGAATGCATGATAGATATATGGGATGTATGTGATAAATGCAATGAGTATGTTTGTGAACATAGTATGCATTTTTGTGTTGATTGATCCCTCGGAGGAATTGCAGAACCTCGTATGATGGTTATATTAGATTCCTTGGAGAATCGGTTGCATTGTGTGATTCCTTGGAGAATCGGTTGCATTGTGTGATTCCTCGGAGAATCGGTCATAACATGTAATCCCGTGGAGGATTGGCTAGAGTATTTGATTCCGTGGAGAATCTGCTGAGTACTTGATCCCGTGGAGGATCTGCTGAATATTCGATTCCATGGAGAATCTGATGAATATTTGATTCCGTGGAGAATCTGCTGAGTACTTGATCCCGTGGAGGATCTGCTGAATACTCGATTCCTTAGAGAATCTGTTGAAATGAGTCGGTACCGCATTTGCATCTGCATGGAGTCGTGAGTCGGTCTCTATGAGTTGCATTTATCATTATTGCCGTGGAGCATGGAAAATAAACATAATATGTGTATGTTTATGTGGGCTGATATGAATTATGATGAATGGCATGGTTGAATATGCTAAATGATATATGTATATGTGTGGCTATATGTATATGTTGACGTTTATGTGAATCGGGGTTGAAATAAACATATTGTATGCATTGCTTGATAAATGTTGTAATGCAGTGTTGTTTATGTGCAATTGTAAGTGAAGAATGCATGAAAATATATTATGTATATATATGTGCATTGCTTAGTGATTCATGTTGATGATATTGAAATAATGAATGCGTGTAAGGCTCATGTATACTGGGGTGGAATGACAAGATGTCGTTCCCAGCAGAGTGATCACCGGGGTAGAATGACTATGTGTTGTTCCTGGTGGGGTATGAGTGATATACCCACAATCCCGAACGGGGAATTGGTGGAATTGATGGGCTTTACGTGAGCCATATGACATAGATAGGATTGTTGATTAGAGTTGTGCTTACGTGTATGTACATGACTTGCATAATTGGAAATGTTGTATGAAAGTATGCTATGTGCATGACTATAATGTTTTGGATAAGTTATGACCATGTAATTGATGTATACAACGTGCTTATGTGTATGAAAATGTGGAATAATAAGAACCATGGATATGTGCATGATAACATGTTCGATAGTTAATCATGTTCGTTATATAAATATATAAATGGGGAAGCATGTGAGAAGTGATTATGTAAAGTGGTGAGAAATGTGGCATTTATGTATTTTATGAATGTTTATGCACATAATTATATGCATTGATTTTATGATAATATTTCTCACCCTTCTGCTGGAATGATGTCCTATATGACATCGTGCAGGTATCCAGAGTAGAGTTGCTTGTGGTGCGAGGTTGCCATCGGTCTAGCTGTTTAGTGATTTAATTAAGTTGGGTCGAGTCATGCTCTGGTCATGTAACACTGGGATCGCTTGGTTACATTTTATAGAAATGTGTTATGTTTTCATATTTATTGAAGCTATGAGAAATTGGCCTTAGTGCCCGATTATGGTTGAATTATGTGATCAAAACGAATATTCCTTTTATGAAAATATCTGTTTGAATTGAATCCGCTGTTTCATGCAAAGTGAAAAGAATTGTAAAACATGATCTTTTATTGTTGTGTTAATGAACATGGCAGGTGTTTTGAAATTTAAGTGTGACACCCTTGAATGAATGCATGTTAATCATACTCTGATTATTTTCATTAATTGCGGGGTTTAGAAAGGGGTGTTACAATACTCAAGCCCGAGTTTGGCTTATCTCTCAATGGAACAACCCAACCCACATCACAACAACAGTATAATATGATAATAAAATGCAAATGCAATAATATACAACAGATAAGGTACATAAAGCAAAAAATAACTGCACAATAGTAAACACCCAAAGACGCAACAGACAAGCGCTAGGATTGACTCGCATAGGGAACCAGAGTCCCCAACCGTCGCAACTGCAAAAAACACCCGACGGAAAACAGAAGAGTCGCCTCCTTTTGTTATTTATCCCAAAGAGAGGGAAAGGAAATGATCGAAAAAACCTAACGAAAAAGGGAAAAGACAAGGTCATCGCAACCAAGTCCTGGATTCGGGAGTCGGTTACGCAAGGGGAAGGTATTAGCACCCCTCACGTCTGTCGTACTCTACGGGATCCACGCTTGTTGTCTATCTAAGGGTGTGTTTAATCTATCTACGCTACAGGCTCACAGGACAAAAAGAAAAGAAAAGAGACTCGGCAGAGCATCGCCGCTCTGTGCCTACGTATTCCCTCGTGCAATGGGAAAGTCAGAGTCAACGTAGTTCAGCTAACTACGGGTGAAAAGGGGGGGAAGGTTGCTCGCCAAGACATTGTTGTCTTGTGCCTACATATCCTCGTCTGGTACGAGAAATCAGAGTAAACGTAATTCGGGCTAACACGAAACCACAGGTTGATTAAGTGTTTTAACCGAGTAGGGTTAAACCTCCGTTCCAGCAGTTAGGGACACAACCTGTTTGCGGTAGAACCGAAGCTTAACAACACTCCTTTTTTATGAAAAAAAGGTTTTCGATTAGTCCCGAAGGAAAAAGGTTTGAAATTATTTGTGTTTTTAGTGAAGTGAATTAATTCGGTTTGTGATTCACGTTGCACTAAAGACTATGACATAGGGGCGAATGCATTGTGTATCGCCCTCAAACGGGATGTACACTAAACACTCTAGAAAAGCGAGAGGAGGCCCCTTACTCATCATTCCCCAAGCGAGAGGAGGCCCCGTATTTATCGCATTTATTAGATGAGTTAGAATTGTTTTGAGATGAGAAAGAGAGACGCACGAAAGGTCTAAGGGAAACTCAGCCCTAACATTGTCATGAAAAGTGGTCCTAAGATTAAGATTAAAGAGGGGAAACATCTAACCTAATGTTAGCATGCTTGGATTGAACACCTAATGTCTCTCCTACTCCCATCCTAAACGGAGGGACTAGGAACCCTATGGGGATCATGGCAAAAAGCACAAGAAAGCACCAGATAAATTCAATCACAAGTAAGAGATGCAAACATGGAATGCAACACACAAGCAAAGGGAGGAACAAAGTGTGGGGTAAACACCACCACAAGCACATCTCAACCTTTATTAATGCAAGAAATAAAGATGCAAAACACGAGGAAATGCAAACATGAATATCACTTTCAACGACAAACTACGAAAGTAGGCATCCAAGTGGAAAACAAACACAAGTCGACGAAGTCTCGACTAAACAACCAAAACAACGACATATATCCCAAAACGTTTCACTTATAATGAATCATATTGAACTACGATGGTTCAATGCAAAATGGTACTCAAACAAGCAAGAAAATCAGCAAAACTGACCCACTGGCACAGTGTTAATCGGTTAACCATATGTGTTAACCGATTAACCACTTAAAAATGGCTGAAAATCTAGAAATTTGTGCATGTTAATCAGTTAACACCAGGCGTTAACTGATTAACACCTTGAAAACGTTAAAAAATTTGAATATTTGAAATGGTTAATTGGTTAACCATATGTGTTAACCAATTAACATTGTGCCAACAGCAGAAAAACAACAACAAAACAACATTTTCAACAAATAAACACTTATCCGATCAACCGGATGATTGCATAATCACTTAATCACGAAATTAAACCAGCAAATCATGATTCAAACAACATGTAAATAGATTAACATAACCAAATCACGAATCAAACGGATCAAATTAACCAAAAGCTAATCAAAGATGAAAATCCACATGATTATGCAAATAAGCTAAAAACAAATTCGGATCCAACCTTCGGAGCGGAGATTTGCTCCAGTTAATGTTGATTCAGCAGTAATTGAGCAGATCCAATGCTAGAAGTCCGGAATACTTCAACATCCAAATTCTTGTAAACGCATTCAGATTAAGAGTATCCTGACCCCTTAAGACATCAGGCTTTTCCTCCAACAAACGACATCTTCTCATAAATTCAACACTCTGAGAGTCCTTAGGATTAATCTTTGGAATAATCCCTTGAAGATCTGGTATAGAGAAAGTGAAGCTCTGATAGTCCGTGTCTTTGAAAGACGATGAATCTCTATCTCGGACAATGGTATAATCTTAATCTCCGATAGGAATCTGCACAGGCTGAGCTTGAGCAACATTCTTCATTGGAGTCCTCTGAATATTGGCCTCTTCTCTTGTTATAGATGTCATGGCTTCCACGAGCTGATCTAGTTGATTCTTCATCAATTCAAACTCTGCCCTTGTAACAACTGAATTTTGCTACCCTGAGTTCATGATCCTTCCAAAAGCTAATTCAAGTCCAATGCGAGTGTCGGGAAATTAACTGTGGGTTGGACAAAATATGGGTGAGCTCTCTATTCCCGATTGAGGATGGATATGCAAGAATGAGATGCAAATGTAATGCAAAATGCTAATTCGACAAAACATGGGATTAAAACTCCCACAAAGCCCTGAATAACTGCTGCGCTGCTGACTGAAGAAATTCATAAGTCTGCTCTGAAGAGAAAACCAGAATACCGGGTTGGTTGAAGGTCAAGTTTCCTGTATAACCCCCCCACTCACAGATATGGACCTAATCTCTGATAAGATTCGACATCCTATGCAAGTCGTCAATGTCACAGACTCTCGAGAAATGATGATACGTTCACCATTTTTGGTTTGACGTCATGGTCAAATGAGGAGGCGTCACTCAATTGACTTCCCAATGATCGGTCTCCAGAGTCGTTAGTTTTCAGATCCAACATCCGCTCAACTGTCCAAAATGCACAGGATAGGATGTCTTCAAAGAAAACCTTGTATGAACGCGAATTTCATGAGGACTAGTGCATGCCAAACATGCAGGCCCTTACTACTCTCCACATTAATGCTAGGTATGTACTCAAACATGGGTATTGGGCTTATCTCTTGATGGAACACCCACCCAACAGCACAACAACAACATAATAACAATAATAAAGTGCGGAAAAAGTAAATACAACAAAATACAAAATACAACACACAAATATACAAACCCACAAACAAGCAAACAAACGCTAGGATCGACTCGCATAGGGAAACAGATTCCCAGTAGAGTCGCCAGCTGTCGCAACTGCGAAAAATGGGCCGGCAAACTAGACAGAAGAGTCGCCACCGAACGTTATTTATCCCAAAGAAAGGGAAAGGAAACGGTCGAAGAAAACCTAATAGAAAGGGAAAGACAAGGTCGTTGCAACCAAATCTTGGGTTCGGGAGTCGATTACGCAAGGGGAAGGTATGAGCACACCTCACGTCCGTTGTACTCAACAGGATCCACGCTTGTTGTCTAAATCTTTGGGTGAAAAATATCTAAAAGCTACTGCTAAATGAGGGTGAACGGAAAGAACAAATAGGACATCGCCGCCCTATACCTACATATTCCCTCGTGCAATGGTAAAATCAGAGTCAACGTAGTTCGTAAAACTAAGGGTGATGAGGGAAGGTTGCTCGCCAAGACATCATTGTCTTGTGCCTACGTATCCTTATCTGGTATGAGAAATCAGAGCAAAATGTAGTTCGGGCAACTACAGAAAAGGGGTCTCGATCGCACGGGTGTGAGAGAAAAGGGTTCAGAATAACAAGTTGATCTTGATTGCACTAGGGCAAGAGAAGGGGAGGTTAGTTTTTAGTGTGCTCGCCAAGGATAGGAATCCTCATGCCTACGTATCCTTATTAGGGAATAAGGAATCAGAGCAGCCATAGTTTGGCCAACTACGGAAAAGCAGGGTCTCGATTGCACGAGTGCGAGAGAAAAGAGTCTTAGGCTTGGAACGCCTAAACGGAGGTGAACTGGATCGGTTTGGGACACACACTACGCTAAATCCTAAGACGTAGGAGCGAATGCGTCGCATATCTCCCAAAGCACATATGCTAAACACTCTAGACAATGTGAGAAGAGACCCTCCACTTATCATTTCCTACGTATCTAACGCTTGGCTCACAACACTCATCGCGGGTTATGGTTTAGAAATTAAAGTTCAAAAGTGCTAAGTGAATCAAATCGGGACCAATGTGACGCTAAACTGTCGTAGCTTGACTTGTGAGGGAAATCAAACTATAGGAGGTCGCGTAATTGATATCTGTGTTATGGACAAGATAGAGAAATGATATTGAGGATCATTCTCCGGTTAAATCATGTCGTACGGACCAAAAAAAGTGGGATCTCGTCTTAATCGCAAATATTATGTCGATTAATCGAAGGTAGCCTATCGCGATCCAAAAGTAAAGAAAATGACCCAAATGGTCATTTTCCATAGATTTGAAATCGGGAAGGTTATCAACTTCGATAATCCGACGCTTACGAATACAAGACTTCATCGATCGAGGAAATTGAAATAAAATCAAAAATGAAAAAGAAATGAGGAGAGAAAGAAGGTGGTCTCGGATCCAACATTACTTATCAATAACTTGACTAATAACGATTTATGGAAGTCCCGTCATAGGCCAAAAAGTGGTAAAAGTGAAATAAAGTCAGAAATGAAAATGAAATGAAAATGGGTCTCGGATCTATCGTTTCTCATCAATAATTTGACAGAAAAACTTAGAGGTCTCTTCATCGACCCAAACGAGGAAATATGAAAGTAAATCCTCAAATAAAGATAAAAAGCATAAAATCTAACTTCTAAGGAAAAAAACTAATTATGAAACTATTATAAAAAACTAAGTCTTAAAAAAAATTGGAAATCTAGAAAAATATATTAACAATTTTAAAAACTAGAATTAGAAAAATATTATAAATCTAAAAAAAAATTAATTTATATATAAAAAGATATATTACATTTTTTAAGGAAAAAAGGGGGGGGGGGGAGAATGGTTTTTGGGGTGAGAAGTGAACACGGGCCATATGGCCCAAAGAAACAACATCAGGGACAACACTGATTGCTTTTATACCCGCTCTACTTGACACCAAGTTGCTAAGATAGAGAGGTTTCTTTCCATTACTTCCATGTCGCCAATCGAGTTTATCAGAAACGAAACCAATTCAGTTTCCAAAATAAACAAAATATTTGCTGGAAAGATTGAAAGGTTTTAAAGTGCTCTAAGAACATCCTGCTTACCTTGATTGCTACTATTTTTCTTATCTAAACTCCGAAGGGTTCTGACTAAAAACGGTATTGCAGAAGACGACCCGATTATTGATTTATTCAAATCCAAAGCACTCAATCCAACGAAATTTGCAACAATCGCTTTAAAAACAGTAGAATCAGTACCATCTAAAGATTCAACAAGCTTAAGCATCTTATGAACAAAGCCAGCTTTAATAATGGCTGCCTTATTTGCATCATTTCCGATTCCGAGATTGAGCAACACGTAGAATGAAGGAAAGAGATGAAGATTCTGGGTTGGGATGATGGTGGGTCGATGAAATGGAGGTGGAAGAAAGTAAGCGGAAATGGATTTGATGGAAGTGGAAAATGGGTTGTGATATTCGAAGAATGGGTTGAGGAGATGAAGAAGGGGTTAGTGGTGGCCGCGAGGGTTATGTGAAGAAGAAAAAGGTGTTGGTCCGAAAATGGGTTTTATTGGTGAGGAAGATGAACATGAGAGGGTTTGGTGAGTTTCGTTTATTGAGGCTGATGAAGAAAAAGAAGGAAGTGCAAGAAGGTGAAGGGGTTGCGTTTTGGGGGAGTTGAAGGAGGACGGTGGTTTTTGGGTTTGTGAGGTCCGTGGATGAAGGTGTTGTGGTTCAGATTGGAAGGGTTGCGTTTCTGAGTTTTGGGTGTTTGGAAGTGTGTGTGAGTGAGCGGCGGCCGGTTTCGCGTTTGGAGAGAGAGAGAGAGAGAGAGAGAGAGAGAGAGAGAGAGAGAGAGAGAGAGAGAGAGAGAGAGAGAGAGAACAGTGTTGGGGGCTAGAGTTTCGGAGGTAGATGACAATGAACAGGACCTATGGCATTTATACTTAGCAACACGTGGCCCCCTTGTTGTTTTGTTAATCCTGATTAAATGAATAAATTCCATTGATTAAATTGCGCTAACTTTAATAAAAACTAACTTAATCCTAGTTCTAAATAATATAATTCTAACTTAATAATTAAAATAAATCTAATTTCTAATAAAAACTAAAATTCTAAGTAATGATTCTAATTAAACTAAAATAAATTTTAAACAAAACCCTAATATTAAATTAAGTTCTAATCTAAGATTAATTGACAACCTAACTCTAAATTAAAAAACTAATGAATTCTAACTCCTAATAAAATTCTAATCATCTAACTAATTTAAACTAAATATTTAATTAATCTAATCAAGACAAAAAAACTAATCCTAATATAATGCTAATCTAAATCTAGTTAATTAATCTAAACTAATTAAAATCTATTTCTAATTAAAAGCTAATTCTAATTAAAAAAGAAAAATCTATTCTAAACAAATCTAATAAAAATCTAATTCCAACACCAATTAACTAATTCTAATTTCTAATAAAACTTAATTTCTAACAATATTCTAATTCTAAAATCTAAATAAACTTCTATGATTCTAATTAATTTCTAAGTTAAAACTAAACAATAATCAATCTAATTTCTAATTATAATTAAAACAAAATATATATAAAAAATATAAAGCAAAAATAGAAATAAAATCACAAAATACCACGAAATAAAAAACGAAGAAAAGGGGTCGAACACCGAAACGCGATAAAATTACCAGTATGGAGTAAACCACGAAGAAGAGAACAACTTCGCTTGATTTCGACATAGAAATCATCATTTGAACTGGTTTAAACTGTCTGAAAATACGAACAAAACGACTGTAATCCCGATAATCCACTTCGGCTGATAACATGGACAGTATGCGAGAAATGATCGACCTAAATGATATGCAGATGAAATGCGAAGCGAAACGCCAGTCAAAGTTAAAAAAACTCGAGGGCAAATTTTAGGGTGCAACACCCCTGTCTGGGAAGATGCCCCTGGTCGGGCTGAATGTTGTCTTTGAAGTCTTGTTTTCGTCAACAAAAGGTTGAACGACTTCATGAGGAACGCCCACGGATTTGCTGAAGATGCCCCTGTCTGGGCTGAATTTCATTTTGATATTCTTGAATTTCGTGGGGGAACCCACGGTCTTGCAGAAGATGCCCCTGAATGGGATGATGTTTGCTTTAAAGCTCTTGAATTTGCCCAACAAAAGGTTAAAAAACTTCGTGGGGGAAGCCCATGATCTTTCAGAGGATGCCCTTGACCGAGCTGCAGATAGTCTTGGAAATCTTCGATATTGATCCTGGACCTTGACTTGCATATGCAGATGCTGGATGATAATAATATTCCATAACTAATGAAAATCCAAATGCAAATGCTGACGCGTGGAGATGTAAGAGCTGGGGAAGTATGATATGGTTTGGTATGCATATGATGCAAAATGCTTATGAAAACAAATGCGATGTGTATGATGCATATGATTGCAGACGGGTAATTGAAAATGCAGGCGGAGACTCCAGCGTGGTGGAATTTTGGTAGTTGCCAATGCGAATTGGACTTTGGGTGGTGGGAGGGATTGATTTCCTCGACACGCAGTTCGCTGAGGACGCCCTGATTAAAGCAGACGAAGATGCTATGGATGCCCGAAGTCTGGGTACTTGGTGGTTTGTTGTGAATTTGCTTCAGAGAAGGTTGCAACTCTACTTGACGGTTGGGACGACCTGATCTTGTCCCAGCCTGAACATGTTAATGGTATGCCCCAGATTAACCAGTTCTGACGTTGAAGTTGGACTATGATGCTTTGAGATGGGTTGCCCCTATTCGATATGTTGAATGATTTGCCCCAGCCTGTGGGTTTTGAGGTTGAAGCTGAACTTTGATGCTTTAGAACGGCTTGTCCCTGATCGAGTCGTTAAGTGATTTACCCCAGACTGCGGGTTTTAAGGTTGTATGGCTTCGTGTTAGCGACTGAAAGTCAAATTCCTCCTTGATTTCCCCTTGTTAGAGTGTCCTTGATGTCTAGCACTGATTTGCAGTTAAAATTGTACATTCATAAATGGTAATCTTAATGCAAAGTTCAATGCAATTTTTGAAAAAATGTCGTTTACTGAAGTGTTTGATTAGTGTGAGACGAATGGACCGTTAATTCAGACATTGTGCTAATTTGATTAGTATGGAAGATATAGCAAGGATAATAACACCAATGCTGATGATTAGCATATATGTGAGGAGTCAGTTTACGTAAGTTTGCGATAGTATGCTTTTAGAATAAGCCTTGCCTCAATTAGGTCTTTCGTGGGTTGTAACGTGGCCTGGTTCATGGTTCATGAAACAAAGGATATTAGGCTGAAAGTATGATTTGTACCCACCCTTCTTCGTAATGACCTCCAGTCCTACGTTCAGTTAATTCTACACCTGTCTTGATGGTGTAAACTTGATGATTCAAGGTTTTCTCAAGACGGCAGTCACCTTATTTTGATTTTGATGGATGTCAGTGACCTTTTTGATTTGAGTGGCTACTGAATCTTTTTTTTAGTTGAGGGTTCAAGGGCCTCTTTTGATTTTGTTTTTGATCCCTAACTTTTGCATGAATTGACTTCGCTTGTCAAGTCCATCGGGATTACCTTGATTTTTGCCTAAGTCCCTTTTGAGGTGCTTGACTTAGCAGGCTTTTGATTTTTTTTTTTTGTTGATTTTTTTGGAGGATTGTGACTGCCAAGTCATAGGTCTGTGATGAACAATCGTCATGTCTTTTGATTTTGGCTTTGTCAATTCTAATGCAGAACTGGATTAACTGAACACTACCCTGCCCCAGGTTGAGTGTAACAGTTTGAATGTCCGAAGGAAACTGCTACTTCTAGGCTCGAAGTGGTTTACTAGGGATTAACTCCTTATATCTCCAGTGTTTGGGGAATTGAAATAATTCTTGCACTTCATTGACGAGGTTCTGTCTGAAAGCATACAATTTGCAATTATGGGTATTTCGTTTTCGTCATCCTCCCTCAAATCATGCTAAACAACAGTTGATAGAGTGAAGTGAGCAATTGTGTTGGTGCTTGTGATAAAAATGAGTGAATACGACATGACTAATTCGAAACAATGCATAAACAACACATTAATGAAAACCAAATACGAATAATGAAATGGCAACATGGCTGCCTTCTTTGGGGAATGAACTTGACTTGATTTGGTCTGATGCTGGCACTAGCTGGCCGGTGGCATTGGATTGTTGATGACATTTGTAGGCTTCCCATTGAAGTTGATAGCATCTCTGTCGATCATGTCCCAAATCTTATGCTTGAAAGCCCTGCAGTTCTCAATGGTGTGACCTGGAGCACCCTTATGAAACTCACAATGAGCATTTGCATCATAGTCGGCAGGAATGACAGTTGGGGGAGCCAAATCTCTTGAAACAACAACCTTTTTCTCTATCAACTGATCAAATATTTTAGCATATGTCATTGGTAGACGATCAAATACTCTATCTGGCCTCCACGTTCTCTACTGACGCTGTTGGCAAGCACCTTGCTGTTGTTGAGCAGCTTGCAGTTGTTGTTGATGAGGAGGATACTGATATCCTTGTTGATTGTAGGATTGATGTTGAGGAGCCTGTTGTTGAGGCGTTTGAGCTTGCACTTCTTGAACAGCTAGAGAATAAGGCATTGAAGCATATTGCGCAGCAGCAACATATGGATACGGGTAATAAGGGACTTGATAAGGCATAGGAGCGAGAGCTTGTTTAGGAGCTTGCTTTTTCTGCAAAGAGATAGCATTTGTTTCGCCCTCTTTCTTCTTGTTTTCGTTGAAAGACTTTTTGGCGGTAGTCTGGTTGCTAGGACCTCCTTAGATTTTCCCACTCTTTAAACCTTCTTCAGTTCTCTCACTAACAATCACCAAGTCAGAGAATCCAGCAGAAACACTACCAATCAGTTTCTCGTAGTACTGGCCTTGCAAGGTACCCATGAATATGTCAATCAGTTCATGGTCAACAAGAGGTGGATGCACCCTTGCAGCTAGCTCTCTCGATCGCTGCGTGTACTCCTTGAAGGATTCACTGTCCTTCTGAGCTATACTTTGAAGCTGAGTATGATTCGGAGCAAGGTCGGTGTTGTATATGTACTGCTTGACAAATGCATCAGCTAGCTCAGCCCAAGTGCGCACACTGTTACACTCCATCTGCATATACCATTCGAGGGATGCCCCAGACAAACTGTCTTGGAAGTAATGAATCATTAGCTTTTCGTCTTTGGCATAGGCATCCATCTTGCGACAATACATCTTCAGATGAATATTCGGGCAACTGAGGCCTTTGTACTTCGAGAATTCATGCGCTTTAAACTTGGGAGGAATAACAACATCAAGCACCAACCACATTTCCAAAACACTGAGAGAGTTTGAGTTGTGCCCCTCCGTGACTCGGAGTTTCTCAGCTAGATCACGACACATCTTCATAGCTTCTGAATCCTGAGCAGCAACAGGACTGGAAATTAGGATAACAACATGATAGTTTTGAACGTCATTGTTGCGGTGAAAATTGGATATCAAGCTATTAGATTAACTTGAATCTTAATTCTTTTACAACCGAACTTTATTTTATCCAAAGGAAAGGTCTAAAGAAAGAAAAAACCTTTTTCGCGATGTAACGACAACGCTTAAGAGATTCGGGGATCCGGGGTTGGTTATACCTAGGGAAGGTATTAGCACCCTAAGCATCTGTAGTACTCTACATGAACCTTTTGTTTGATTGCTTGCTAAGTTTGTGAATATGTACTATGGATTGGGATAAGTAAAGTTGAAACCTAAAGTTATATACACTAAGTTTGCTTGCAAAGACATCGCATCTTCTGCCTACGTATCCTAACTAGGATAGAATCAGAGCAATCGTAGTTCACCTCACAAGGGAATAAGAACACTTGATTATGATCAAGGTTCAAGGGGGAAAACAAACATGACAATGTTTGTGTGGATTTTGAAAAAACTCCCTATTTCTAAGTTGCAAAAATAAAAGGGGGAAGTGAGAAATCATGACAATGATTCTCACACAGAGTTGACAAACTCTTTCCTAGGGTTCTAGTTGAAGAACACTCCTAGTGTAAGAGCATAGATTGTGTCTTAGTAATATCTCTATGTTTTGATGATAACATTAATGATAATTTGTATACAAGAATTATACTCTCTAAATTTGTTCTAAACTGTTTTCTACAGGCACAAAAGATTTTAATCTTAAAGAGCAAATTTGATGTGAACAATAAATTCTGAATGGCTCAAGACCATCTGAAGATTAGAAGAATCTGAAGTATAAGAGCTTAGTCATCAAGATTCTGAAGATACAACACGCTGCATATATTATCAAGAATCTGAATGAAAGAAGACTCTGAGTGAAGAGACTCTGAATGAGAGAAGACTCTGATCTGAGTGAAGACTCTGATCTAAGAGCATGTTACGCTTCAAGCACACAGCTGCACCAGACTCTGATTCAGCAACATCTGAAGAACATCTTAGGCTCTGAAGTTTCCAGAAGATTCTGAAGACTGAAGACTCTGATATTGATTGTTGATCTGAACTATCTGAAGAATTATTTTAAGAAGATTATTTTAATATATCCGTTGGAATATGCCAGCAAATCTTTCCTTAATTGGGATAGACATAATTCTCTGCAAGAAGATTATTCCTCTGATACATTCCACATATGGTAAATTCACAGCTCAGCAGACAATTGCTACACCCACATTTTGTGCGCCGTCTCTCTGCTGCAATAGTACAAAGGACAGTACTATTTGATATTGGAAATATCTTCTCCAACGGTAAAATATTCTCTCCAATATTCAAGTGGCTATATAAAGGATATCATAGCACTTTCTTCAGTGACGAATTTTGAGACGAATTTGACAAACTTACTCTCAAGCGAAGAAACTCTCAAGCTCTCATATTCTTCATAGTTCATACATTGTTCTAAACTTAGAGAAATAACACAGTTGTGTTTATAGCTTTCATAGAAGCAATTTCTTACTCTTACATTGTATTACATTAATTTGTAAAGGAAGTTTTCCTTAAGAGGATCTAGGTTAGATCAGTAGCTCTTGAGAAGACTAAGAACAGTTGTTCTTAGGTGTTGCTATTTGTAATCAGTTGATTTGAATAGTGGATTAAGTCCTTGTTGAGAAAGGCAAATCACTCTTGAAAAGGGTGGACTGGAGTAGTTGAGTTCAACGAACCAGGATAAAAATACTTGAGTTTTTATCTTTGATTATTTTCTGTCATACTTATTCAACCCCCCCTTCTAAGTATTTTCTCACCTTCAGTTGGCATCAGAGCTCCGGTTCTGAGTGTGCATTCACTTAACCGTGACAGATAAAGATCCAGTGAGAAGAATACTCTGTTATTTATTTGGTTGCTAATATGGGTGATATTCCTACATCAAGCAACAAATATGAAGGAGACAGAATCAGCACCAAACCTCCAATGTTTGATGGAGAAAAATTTGATTATTGGAAAGATAGACTTGAAAGTTTTTTCTTGGGGTATGATGCTGATCTCTGGGATTTAGTCATTGATGGATATGAACATCCTACTAAGGATGGCAAAAAGATTGATAGAAAATCAATGACTGAGGAGCAGAAGAAAGAATTCAAGAATCATCACAAAGCCAGAACCATACTTCTTAATGCAATCTCTCATACAGAATATGAGAAGATTACCAATAGAGACACTGCTCATGATATGTTTGAGTCTCTCAAAATGACTCATGAGGGAAATTCTCAGGTGAAAGAAACAAAGGCTCTGGCGCTGATACAGAAGTATGAAGCGTTCAAGATGGAAGAATCTGAGAACATTGAGACTATGTTTTCCAGATTTCAGATTCTAACAGCTGGGTTGAAAGTTCTGGACAAGGGCTACTCAACATCTGATCATGTTAAGAAGATCATCAGAAGTCTTCCTACCAGATGGAGACCTATGGTGACTGCATTGAAGCTGGCCAAGGATCTGAACAAAATCTCATTAGAAGAACTCATCAGTTCTTTGAGAAGTCATGAGATTGAGCTGGAGGAAGATGAACCCCAGAAGAAAGATAAAGGTAAATCCTTAGCTTTTAAATCTAACAAATCTGTTAAAGCTTTGCAGGTAAATGAAGAAAGCTCTGAGGAATCTTCTTCTGAAGAAGAAGATGAACTATCCATGCTGTCCAGAAGGATCAACAAACTCTGGAAGCACAAAGGGAAGAAGTTCAACAACTTCAGAAGATCTGATCAAAAGAGAGAATCTTCTGGACACAGAAGATCTGGCAAGAAAGAGGTCACTTGCTTTGAATGTAAAGAACCTGGACACTACAAGAGTGAATGTCCCAAACTTCAAAAGGAAAAACCCAAAAGGAAGTTTGATAAAAAGAAAAAGGTTCTGATGGCTACATGGGATGACTCAGATGAATCTGAATCATCTTCTGAATCTGAGGAAGAATGTGCAAATGTTGCGCTGATGGCCAACACAAATGATCAAGATGAAGGAACGTCATCATCTGAATCTGAGTCAGAATCAGACTCTGACTCTGAAGAGGTATTTTCTGAACTCTCCAGAGCTGAACTTGTTGAAAGTTTATCTGACATGTTGGAAAGCTACAGCAAGATTAAACTCAAATACAAGAAGCTGAAAAGCAATCTTGAATCTGAGATTGATCTTCTGAGAACAGAACTTGTTGAGCAGAAAGAAATAAATTTAAAACTCAAAAATGATTTAGAAACAACTCAACAAGAATCTGATACTGAAACAGAGTCAAGTGAAAATATTTTAGAAAAATATGACTCCAGTTTTAAAAGATTCCTCACTAAAAGCATAGACAGAAGCAAAATGGCTTCTATGATCTATGGTGTTAGTGGGAACAACAGAAGAGGCATTGGATGTGAATCTTCCTCTGGAAGCAATCCAAAATCTGTTGATAAACTCTTCATCAAGAAGACTCCTCTGTATTCTCATTTTAAGTTTGGTCATCTGAATGATATTAAACATACAAGCTCTGAAAAGAGTACTTATGTGTTTAAGCCTAGGGCTAGCCAGAATAAACACTATGTTGAAAAACAGAAGTTTAGGAAAAACCACAGAACATCTAACCCCAAAGGACCCAAGAAGATCTGGGTACCTAAAAGTAAGATAATACCTGTTGCAGATGTTCTTAGCAGCAAAATCCAGACACCAATCATGGTACCTGGACTCTGGATGCTCACGACATATGACGGGCGAAAGGTCTATGTTCCAAAGCCTGGAACTTAGATCTGGAGGGGACGTGAAATTTGGAGGGAACCAGAAGGGCAAGATCATTGGCTCTGGTACAATAGGTAATGGTAACCTACCCTCTATTTCTAATGTTCTGTTAGTTGAAGGATTGAAACATAATCTATTGTCCATAAGTCAATTAAGTGACAATGGTTATGATATCATCTTTAATCAAAAATGTTGCAAAGCTGTATGTCAAAAGAATGGTTCAATCCTATTCAGTGGAAAGAGGAAAAAAAACATTTACAAAATCAACCTTTCAGAACTTAAAGTTCAAAATGTAAAATGCCTTTTATCTGTGAATGATGAGCAATGGGTCTGGCATAGAAGATTGGGACATATTAATATGAGACGTATATCTCAGATTAATAAACTCAATCTGGTCAGAGGACTCCCTAATCTGAAGTTCAATTCAGATGCTCTGTGTGGCGCATGTCAAAAGGGTAAATTTTCAAAATCTCATTTTAAACCAAAAAATGTTGTTTCCACTTCTAGACCATTGGAATTACTTCATATTGATCTGTTTGGACCAGTGAAAACTGCATCCATCAGAGGCAAGAAGTATGGGTTAGTCATTGTAGATGACTACAGCAGATGGACATGGGTAAAGTTTCTAAAACACAAGGATGAGTCTCATTCTGTGTTCATTGACTTCTGCAATCAAGTCCAGACTGAAAAAGAATGCAAAATTATTAAAGTCAGAAGTGATCATGGTGGTGAATTTGAAAACAAATACTTTGAAAAATATTTTTCTGAAAAAGGAATTGCACATGATTTCTCCTGTCCTAGAACTCCACAACAAAATGGAGTTGTAGAGAGGAAAAATAGAACATTGCAAGAAATGGCCAGAACCATGATCAACGAGACAAATCTGGCAAAATACTTTTGGGCAGAAGCAATAAATACAGCATGTTATATTCAGAACAGAGTGTCTGTAAGACCTCTTCTGGAAAAGACTCCCTATGAATTGTGGAGAAACAGAAAGCCCAACATTGCTTATTTTCATCCATTTGGATGTATTTGTTATATGCTTAACACTAAAGATCATCTGAACAAGTTTGATTCCAAAGCACAGAAGTGTTTCATGCTTGGTTATTCTGAACGCTCTAAAGGCTACAGAGTATTCAATACTGAAACACAGATTGTGGAAGAATCTATTCATGTTAGATTTGATGATAAGCTTGGCTCTGAAAAGCCAAAGCAAGTTGAAAGTTCTGCAGATAGAGAAGTTATTCTCACAGACTCTGAAGGCTCAGAGGCAGACAAGACTAAAGACAAAGACTCTGAAGCAAACCCAGATGCTACGCCTCTAACTTCCCAACTTGACAATCTGCATATTTCTGAAAGACCAACAGTCAGAGGATCTTCTTCCAGAATGAAAGCTTCTCATCCAGAGGATGTGATAATTGGAAAGAAAGATGATCCAATAAGGACAAGAGCATTTCTCAGAACTTCTGAATCTTCCTTCTGTGGCTTAGTGTCAATTAT
This sequence comes from Lathyrus sativus, assembly GCA_963859935.3. Lineage (NCBI taxonomy): Eukaryota > Viridiplantae > Streptophyta > Magnoliopsida > Fabales > Fabaceae > Lathyrus > Lathyrus sativus. The sequence continues at coordinate 247,054,018 of OZ012737.1, read as the reverse complement.
AGAACCAACATCTGTTGATGAGGCTCTGGAAGATAATGAATGGATTTTAGCTATGCAAGAGGAGCTGAATCAATTCACAAGGAATGAAGTCTGGGATCTGGTTCCAAGACCTAAAGGTTTCAATGTCATTGGAACAAAATGGGTTTTCAGAAATAAACTTAATGAAAAAGGAGAAGTTGAAAGGAACAAAGCAAGACTGGTTGCTCAAGGCTACAGTCAACAAGAAGGCATAGACTACACAGAAACATATGCTCCTGTTGCAAGGTTAGAGTCTATACGCTTGCTTATTTCATTTGCTGCACAACATAACATCACTCTTTATCAGATGGATGTTAAAAGTGCTTTTCTTAATGGAATTATAGAAGAGGAAGTGTATGTCCACCAACCTCCTGGTTTTGAAAATGAAAATTTTCCAGATCATGTTTACAAACTGAAAAAATCTCTTTATGGACTAAAACAAGCTCCCAGAGCTTGGTATGAGAGGTTGAGTAATTTTCTTCTGAAGAAAAATTTCATCAGAGGAAAAGTGGATACCACACTATTTTGTAAAACCATTAAGAAAGATTTGTTGATTTGTCAAATTTATGTAGATGATATTATTTTTGGATCAACAAATATTATGCTTGGAAAGGAGTTTGCTAAATGTATGCAGGCAGAATTTGAGATGAGCATGATGGGAGAACTGAGATTCTTTCTGGGAATCCAAGTAAATCAGACTCCAGAGTGCACCTACATACATCAGACCAAGTATGTTAAAGAGCTTCTGAAGAAGTTTAACATGCTGGATAGCAAAATGGCAAAGACTCCAATGCATCCTACAAGCACTCTAGGTAAGGAAGAGGTAAGTAAGAAGGTAGATCAGAAACTCTACAGAGGTATGATAGGATCTCTTCTTTATTTGACTGCTTCTAGACCAGACATTCTGTTTAGTGTTTGTTTATGTGCTAGATTCCAATCAGATCCTAGAGAATCACACTTAACTGCTGTTAAGAGGATTCTAAGGTATCTGAAAGGTACTGCTAATGTTGGTTTGTGTTACAGAAGATCTGACGAATATTCACTAGTTGGATTCTGTGATGCTGACTATGCTGGAGATAGAGTTGAGCGCAAAAGTACTTCTGGAAGCTGTCAGTTTCTTGGAAGTCATCTGATCTCGTGGTACAGCAAGAAGCAACCAACAATTGCACTATCAACCACAGAGGCAGAATACATTGCTGCTGCTGGATGTTCCACTCAGATGCTCTGGATGAAGAGTCAACTAGAAGATTATCAAATCTATGAGAGTAATCTTTCTATCTTCTGTGATAATACTTCTGCTATATGTTTATCCAAAAATCCAATTTTACACTCTAAGGCCAAACATATAGAGATTAAACATCATTTCATCAGAGACTATGTTCAGAAGGGTGTAATAAATTTAGCCTTTGTTGATACAGATCATCAATGGGCAGATATTTTCACAAAACCCCTTGCTGAAGATAGGTTTAAGTTTATTCTGAAAAATATTTGTATGGATTTTTGTCCAGAGTAATATTTCTCAGAGTCAACTTCTCAGATGCTAAGTGTTTAACACTCTGAAGTATTTCATCTGTCTTGCTTGTTTATTTTATCTGTGATTTATTTTTGTGTGAAACTCTGTACTGACCATCTCAGAGGATCTGAAAGTTGAAAACGTTTCATTTCTTAAGAGTTATAGAATCACATGCAAGCAAACACGTGTCACTCAGAATCTGAAAAGATGGAGTACACCTACTGATTATGACGTTTAAGGTATTGCTTTGAAAATCTCAATCTGTCTTGATTTTCCCCCAAATGTCATATCATAATTAAAAATGATTACTTTTCATTTAATGCAAACGTGCGTATGTGTCCTATGTGTGTCTGTTGTGTTTCCCATGCTTGCTTTATTTGTCTATTTAAACCACTCTCATAACACATTCACACTTTTCACATTCTCAAACACATATGCGCTTTTGTTTGTTGTTCTCTCTCTTTGCAAACCCTAAAAGAACTCAGAAACCTTCATCTTCTTCATCATCGTCAACAATGGCATCTACTTCAAAAGCTGTTACTACCAAGAATGCTACCACTGTCATAGAACCAGTACGCACTCTCCTAACTGCTGTTGATTCACTAGAAGTTCTGTGTGAAAGCTTCGTGGACTTAGAAGATCTTGCTGAAAATGGGTTTGATCTGATTTCTTCAATCAAAGCACAAGGCTGGGACGGTTACTTTGACAGGCTTATGGGTCCTGTGTATCCAAAGTTAGTGAAGGAGTTCTGGATCCATGCATATGCTACTCCAAAGTTCATTCACTCCTCTGTGCTGGGAAAAAAGATAGTTATCACTGAAAACCTGATAAGGAAACTCATAGGTTTTAAGGCAACTGATGGAGTAACCTCTCTGTCTTCTGCGCGTGAAGATCTGAAAGATGTATGTCAAGAAATCTGTACTACTGGTGAACCTTGTAAGAAGGTTAAGTTCTTGAAACCCACTTACAAGATATGGGCTAAGATTTTCATGAACACCATCTTTCACAGACCCTCTTCAAACTCTTCTGATTATGTTAATGCTGAACAACTTTACTTCATGTATTGTTTACACCAAAACATTCAGATTGATCTTCCATATTTATTGTTTAATCATCTGGTGTCTCACGTCAAGGAAACAAGGGAAACAGCCAGAGATAAATCTGGAAAAGTCAGAACATGGATCCCTATGGGAAGGCTGATTTCAGATATTCTGATAGAAAACCAACTTGTGGCGCATCTGCAAGAGGCTGGGTTGACAGAAGATCTGAATTATATCATTGGCTCTGAAATAAACGGTTTAACTCTGAGAAGGATGAAACTGGTTGATGATTTATCTGAGAAACCAAGGAAAACTAACTCTGAAGAAGTTAAGGGAAGAAGGATTCCTGTTGAGGATTTTCCTTTATTCACCTCAGATGAACCTAGAGAACTTATTGCTGAGTATGTTGCTCGCTGCATAAGAGATGGTGTTGAGATTCCTGCCAATCTTGTGCAGAAGGAAGGCCAAGTTCTTCCTGATTTGACAAGGGAAAGAAGACGTAAGAGAAAAGCTGATAGTGAAGGTCATCAGAAGAAAAGGAAGCATTCAGATGCTGAAAAGAAGAAGAAAAGGAAGAAGCTGAAGAAGGTTCAACCAAATCCTCCTGCAGCAACTTTTGAAGAAATTAGAGATACTCTGAAACAGGTATTTAACACTGATTCTAATCCTGTTCATCATTCTGCTACCCCCACACCATCTGACTCACCCCTTATATTTAAAAGATCTAGACCATTTGAGACTCATACACCACAACCAACAAACATACAAACAGAAATTCCACAACAAACTCAACAAACAACACCACAACCACAAAACACTATCCCAGAATATACCATTCCAGAGGATGAGATATTAGATGTCACACCTTTAAACCAGTCTGTCATTTTATCTTCAACTTCTGAAAAATCTAACCACTCTGATACATCATCTGATGATGAATCATCTGGTTACATTAATGAATGCTTGAATGATCTCAAACAACCTCGTTCTGAAAGTGTTTGGAAACAGCTGTTTAAATCTCCAACTTCTGAACATCCACCTTCTCCACAAAATTCCCCAACTCAAACTCTCACTCCACAACCTCTTGAAACCCAAAACACTCCACAACCAACAGAAACCCAACCAATTCCCTCAATACCTCAACCACAACATTCCAACCAACCAACATCTGAACCACAAATCAATCCTCAACATTCTGAACCACAAACATCTGAACATCCATCTTCACAACCTCAACCTTCTGAACAAACACCACAAACACAACTAACCCAACCAAGAAAACCCAGAACCCCTGATGAAGCAGAATTGGGATCACGTGTTTATACTCTGTTAAGAGATTTTGATAAGGATAATGTCTCAGACTTTGCTGACATTATGGATGTTTGCATGACTACTATGGACAAAGAGGCTGCTAACGCTGTTTGGAAGAAATATCTTTACAGACTGAATAGGGAGGCTTTGAAAATCAGGACTCAATGTCTTAGATTGTCAAAAGTAAGGCTTGCTGCTTATCAAAAACGGATTAAGAAAAACACTCCTCCTATTCTTCTTCTAGAAGCTCCTCCACCTCCAGAAATTCCTGCACCTGATGTTACTAAGATTGTTTCAGAATCTACTGTTCCAGAATCTACTATTTCAGAATCTACAGATCTTCAGAAGGATGTCAAAGAACTTAAGGATTTTATGGTTGATCAAAAGAAAACAAATGAAGAAATGAAAACTTGGATGGTTAAGCAAGATGAAAATTCAGAAAGGATTACAGCACTGCTGCAACTCATTGCTTCCCAACAAGCCTCATCTGCTAAACCTACTTGATGTTTTGCACAAGTTTTTCATGTTTTGCCTTGTTTTGATATGTTTTATATGCTTTTATCTGAATCTGGATGTTTTCTTGACTCAATGACAATGATCTTTTTGCTTATCTGGATATGTGTTTCTTCTGCATCTTTACTGTCTTTTAAAATTCTTTTTGATTATGACAAAAAGGGGGAGAAACAAAATAGAATCTGATTGTTCAAATCTATAAGCAATTATCTGAACTAAGTCAGACATGTTACTAACATTCTTTGAATTTAACCAGACTCTGACAAATTTCATTGAAGTTTTTCCTGAGATCTATCTTTTCAGAACCTGATCAAAAATAGCTAAATCTGAGTAGACCAGACTCTGATATCTAACCTTGAGTACTATGATCTAAAAGATAACTCAAGACAGGAAATGGCAAGATAAACAACCAGGTGTTCTGAAGTTGTTCATCTGGCATCAAGCTTTAATATGGCATCAAGCTTTGACTCTAGAAGTCAAACATATGTCAACCAGGCTTCAATCAGGCTCTGAATCTGAAATGTAATCAGGCTCTGAATCTGAAATGTACTCAACCAGAAAGGGAAGTATCTAATTCCATTAGAGTATTCATTTCAGGGGGAGATTGTTAATCTCAGGGGGAGTAATTTTAATTCATATTTTTATTGAACAAATTTCTCATGTTTTGTCATCATCAAAAAGGGGGAGATTGTAAGAGCACAGATTGTGTATTAGTAATATCTCTATGTTTTGATGATAACATTAATGATAATTTGTATACAAGAATTATACTCTCTAAATTTGTTCTAAACTGTTTTCTACAGGCACAAAAGATTTTAATCTTAAAGAGCAAATTTGATGTGAACAATAAATTCTGAATGGCTCAAGACCATCTGAAGATTAGAAGAATCTGAAGTATAAGAGCTTAGTCATCAAGATTCTGAAGATACAACACGCTGCATATATTATCAAAAATCTGAATGAAAGAAGACTCTGAATGAGAGAAGACTCTGATCTGAGTGAAGACTCTGATCTAAGAGCATGTTACGCTTCAAGCACACAGCTGCACCAGACTCTGATTCAGCAACATCTGAAGAACATCTTAGGCTCTGAAGTTTCCAGAAGATTCTGAAGACTGAAGACTCTGATATTGATTGTTGATCTGAACTATCTGAAGAATTATTTTAAGAAGATTATTTTAATATATCCGTTGGAATATGCCAGCAAATCTTTCCTTAATTGGGATAGACATAATTCTCTGCAAGAAGATTATTCCTCTGATACATTCCACATATGGTAAATTCACAGCTCAGCAGACAATTGCTACACCCACATTTTGTGCGCCGTCTCTCTGCTGCAATAGTACAAAGGACAGTACTATTTGATATTGGAAATATCTTCTCCAACGGTAAAATATTCTCTCCAATATTCAAGTGGCTATATAAAGGATATCATAGCACTTTCTTCAGTGACGAATTTTGAGACGAATTTGACAAACTTACTCTCAAGCGAAGAAACTCTCAAGCTCTCATATTCTTCATAGTTCATACATTGTTCTAAACTTAGAGAAATAACACAGTTGTGTTTATAGCTTTCATAGAAGCAATTTCTTACTCTTACATTGTATTACATTAATTTGTAAAGGAAGTTTTCCTTAAGAGGATCTAGGTTAGATCAGTAGCTCTTGAGAAGACTAAGAACAGTTGTTCTTAGGTGTTGCTATTTGTAATCAGTTGATTTGAATAGTGGATTAAGTCCTTGTTGAGAAAGGCAAATCACTCTTGAAAAGGGTGGACTGGAGTAGTTGAGTTCAACGAACCAGGATAAAAATACTTGAGTTTTTATCTTTGATTATTTTCTGTCATACTTATTCAACCCCCCCTTCTAAGTATTTTCTCACCTTCACCTAGTACAAGTGGGTTTCTTAGAATTGAAGCAAAGTCTAATGGCTTCTAAACTAGGGTTAACGTGACTTAACAAAGTCAAGAGAGGGGTGAATGAGATATCCATGACATGAGGGTCAAGTGGACAAACTTTTCCTTTGGAAGGAGACAGGAGAGGCAACTGGATGAGAGCTAACAAGCTTCATCACTTGGGAAAAAAAAGGAAAGTAACAATATAAAAAGATGCATTCATGGTGCCAACCATTAAATGAGTATATGAAATTGATAAGAATGAAAAATACATTGATGACAAGCAAAGCAGGTAAACGAAACAGGAACTGTGACGACAGATCAAGCTTAAGTGAAATTAAATAGATGAAGTAACATGAATATGGTAACAACCAAAGATGAAGTCTTAACATGTTAACTAACATTTAAGGCTATGAATGCAAACAAGTATCACAAATAATCACAAGTACATCAAGGGAAAATTCATCTGCATAAGTCAAAATGATCACAAAAAGTACATAACTTGCACATAGCCAAAAGGGATGAAAAATTAGGAAAAAATAAAAAATATGACATGAAAGTAGACATCAAGATGAACACAATGCAAAAGGAATGGGTGAAAAATGATTAAAAATGAGTGAGATGTGATTTTTTGAAATTTGGTTTAAAAATGACAAAAATAATCAAAAGGGTTGCCCTCCTCAGGGGTCGAACCCAGGTTCACAAGGTGCAAGGCACGCTTTTGGCAATGGTCTTACCACTGGGGTGGCTATACATCCATTGATGAAGCCACCCCTAAAAATATATGATGTATGCCTCAAAACCAGGTTGGGCCAAAATACACACAAAATTCAGTTTTGCATTTCCAAGTGTAACTTCCTCAATTCTTTATGAAATTCAACAAAATTTTAGCGCAAACTGAAAGATTTTTCATGAGGAACATGATGGTGCTTTTAGTTTTTTGAAATTCTCCTTCCATTTTAAAACTCGATAGCATGTGTGTTTGGAAGCTTGAAATACATTTTGAGATGTGTGTCATGTTCCAGCTAGCTTTAAGTTCAAACAATCATGCAGACACAATACAGATATGATAATGCAGGGATTCATGCACAAGGTAGAGCTCAATTTATGCTGTAATGAAGAAATGCTATGTGAAATGCAAAATTACATGAATGGGATACATGGTTCATGGCAGTTCAGCTTCAAAGCATGTATTGACCAAAACAAACATACACACACATTGAATACAAGCTGGTGGATGAGTTTGAACATTGAATAGGGGTCTGCACTGATTTTTGTGAAGTGTAGTGTTCAAAGTGCAAATATGCATATGTGAAGTGCATGAAATATTCAGTTTCAGTTTCAGTTGATTTTTCATCACACCAATCATATGCACATGTCATATAAGGGCTCATGAGTGGACACAAACACATATTCAATTTAAAGACAACCTGCTGTGGAAAATGGTGATCAAGTGTAGGCTTGTGCTAGTGAGATGCATGAACATTTCCAAATTCAGCTCAAAACAAATCCAGGTCAATTCAATCATACACACATCTCATATTCATGATATTGAATGAGAACAAACAAAGAACAAAGTTCAAAACAGACTGGAATTGAAAGTGACACAAGAGTTGCAACTATGGTATTTTCATGGCATGAAGGTATCAATTCAAAGCTGTAACCTATTTCAGTAAAAACCAAACATACACACATGCTCCAAACATTTATTTAAATGAAATCAAGTCATAATTTCAGTGCCAAACAAAGTTGGTGTGAAGGGTGATGCTCATGCTGCCAAATGGTGCTTGTGTTGTGCAGGACAATGTGCATTTTTAGTTCTAAACATATTCAGGCCAAGTAAGACATACATACACCTCATACACATGCTATGGAATGGATTCAAGCAAAGATCATGATTCAAAACAGTCTGTATTTAGAAATGGTATGCAGGATGCAAAATTGGTGTTTGTACAATGCCTTAAAATGTTCAAGTCATGATTAAAGCATAATTGCATCAAAAGGATCATACACACACATTACCTACATGTAATTAAGAATGTCTAAGCAGGAAACAAGACTCTAAACAAGCTGTGATGCAAAAAATGGATTTCAGGCTGCTGTTGGTATTTTGTACAAAGCATGAAAAAGCTCAAAATCATTTTCTACCATATTCAAGTTAAACTAACTATGCACACATCTTCTATATATGATATCAAGTAAGTTCCATCACAAAAATGAATCTAAAGCAAGCTGGTATGAAACATGGCATGTAATATACAGTTTGGCTTTTTGATGAAGCTCACAAAGTTCAAAGTCAGTTTAAGGCATGTTCAGCTCAAATGAAATATGCGCACATGTCATATTCATGATTTTGGAGATGATCCCACTTAAAAAACACAATTATATCTTGGTCATGACAGAAATTGAGTAAGACATACACATGACATGTTTTTCACATAATGAACTCAAAATGTCAAATCATGGAATTATGATGCAAAGCAAGAATGGAGTGTTCACATACCTCTAGTAGACTGTATTGAGCAATTTTAAACACCAAGAAACCCATAGGAACTTCAAATGCTCCTAGCTTTGAGAGATTCCTTCCTTGTGAAGTAAGAAAGCAAACTTCAAGACAGTTGGAGAAATAAACTCCACCAGTGACCCTCAATGTTTTGGACAGTTGAGAAATGATATATGAGAGGTGTTTGAGTGATTAAAACACCAAGGAAATGGATGGAACAAGATATGGCAGATTTTGTAGCTTTTGGTCAAAGTAACTTGGTGTGGAAGTTGACTTTTTGAATGGTGAGGTTTTTGAATGGTTTAAGGTATTGTACACCTTCTATATCATATTTAGAGATTGTGTGGATGATTATTGAGGTGTTTGAATGCAGAGAACTGAGTTTGGCAGCAAAACTACCAAGACAGATTTTTGGTGGTTTTTGCAATTTTGCAATTTTGTGATTTTGGAATAAGGTGTGAAAGAGTGAGAGCTTTGTATTTCTCTAGTTTTTAGAATCAATATTGTGTGTCAAATGAAGTGATGAGGGCTCCCTTTTATAGGCAAATGAAAAGAAGGGGCAGATGTGGAGATTCCTTCACATTAAAGAAAGGTTTTACACCTTTGGATCAAACCTCCACAAAGGGGTTTCCTTGGCTGATAGGTAAGCCCAATAGTCAAGCAAAATGATGATTTTGAAAGGGCTAAATGCAGGCTAGAGGCATAGCTTGATGGCTATTTGCAGAACTTACTTTCCACCTCATGCTTACCATGTTTACTTGCAAGCCACTTGCAAGTTTGGCTAACTTCCTATTTTCTGAATTTCTCTTGTTCTCTCATGTTACAAACCCTCTATACATCAGAAAAAACATGTTTCACAAGCTGAGATTGGTCATATTTGAGGAAAGAATGATTTTTGAACATTTGACAATGTGGGACTAAAGTGAAAAACCACCAACTTGCCATAACCCTAACTTTCAGCTCACAAATCCTTTTGAGACGTGCTAGTACTTTTTAGAAAGCCCTCAAATAGCTCTAAAACATTCATGTTTTCATGAGTTTCAATTTCCCAAAGGAACTTGGTCAAAAAGTCTCTCAAAGTTGCTAAAAAATGAACTTAAAAGTGAAATTTTTCTAAGTCTTTTTCCCTTCTAGAAATGAATTTGATCATAATTCCAAATCTATGCATTTTCTGATCACGGACCACTTAGGTACTTTTGTAGGGTTTGTCAATATCTTTCAAATGATCTTTGAACCAACTCAATTGGATGTGTGGTTAAGGAGTTATGGTTTAGCCCCTTTCAAAACCCTAATTTCCCGATTTTCGATTACTCCTTCATCCTTGATCCAATGGTCATGAAAATTGATAGGCAAGTGCAATATGATATAAGGAGAATTTTTGATTCACACTTTGAAGTCCAATTCCTTAAATTTGAAGAGTTGACGTTTTGGTCAATCGTACGATCGATCGACGACTACCGAGTCGTCTGTTGACACTCTGGACCTCCTGAGACTTTGAAACTTCTTGAATGAACTTTATTAAGCTATATGAACTTCATGGATCATAATATCACCATTAAAACACCTTCCAACATCAAAGTCAAACTACAGTTGACTTATACTGGTCAAAAACCCTAATCGGGTGCCCTGAAATACACTGTTCTTGATTCTGGGGTAACAACCTCAAATTGGATTCTCAATTGACATTATATGATACCATTGACCTTGTTTCATAATTGAATTATCCCAAAACTTGGATTAATCACAAACCCTGAAGCTTCAATTTGTACAAAAACCCTGATTCATCTGTAATTTGACAAAGACAAACTTGCACTGGGTTAAGGTTAGATGATTCATGAGAATGCTCCTAAAATGATAATGAGAATCTAAGGGGTCAAAATTTGGGGTGCAACAGTTGTCCCTATTTAAATATCTTCACTAGATGGAACCGAGAGATGACAATCATCGTAGAATCGCAGTGAAAGGTATTTAAATATAGAAAACCGAAAATTGTGTCCCATAGATCCGATGATATGCAACAGGACAAACCATGATATGCCATGAATTCTAAATGATGCTTCATGATGCTTGGATGCAAGACATATGCAGAAGACAGAAAAACAAAACAACGAGTAACTACTCACGGGATCTGATTTTGTAGATCCGACACTGGGGACAACTGCGATATAACAATCAATAGTTCAACCATGACTAGTGATAACTTAGAGGAAAATTTCACATGAGGAGGCACAAAGTCTAATGAAGATGACAATCTCACTGGGGAAGAGCAACCACTCCACTGGGGGAAAGAGGTAGATTTCCATCGGGGAAAAGAGCGATTTTATACTGGGGAAGTGGAGAACTAGAGACGCGCACCTCACTGGGGATGATCAGATGAGGAACTTCCTATAGTGAAGAATTCAAACGGGATCTTCAGGAATGGACTAGAAACAAAGAAAAAACATATTGGGGATACTAGTGACGACTAGATCTCCGAGACTTGTCTGGGGAGGAAGATTTCACTGGGGATAACGATGTCACCCAGTTTTGACAAATGGTTCAACACAGTGCTAGTAACCACTAGACTTTCCGGAGGTAATGTCAACGACCAACCTGAGATAATAACAAATGAGATTTCTCAAATCCAATCGAAAATACGTAAGATTTCGACTGGGGAAATTGGTGATGACCAAATTTCAAGCGATGCCAGTAACTACTGGACTTAAAGGAGATTAGTAACGACCAAGTCCGGGTACCAATGACGATTGGGTTTCAAGTAATGCCAGTTACGACTGGACTTTGAAAGAAAACATGGTAACGACCAAATCAGGGTATACCAACACATGTGGTTATGAGAATGCTAGCAAGCTACTAGGCTTTAGCTGGGGAGGTTGGTAACGACCAAACCAAAATATACCGATAACGATTGGATTCCAAGTGACGCCAGTTACGACTGGACTTCCATGGGGACAGTTGGTAACGACCAACATGATATCAATGCTGATAGGACTTCACAGGGGATTTGCTAGTGACGACTAGACTTCAGAGGGAAAAGGTTGGTAACAACCGAACCAAAAGGTAATAACGAGTGAAGTTAAGACAAGGCCAGTTACGACTGGACCTCAAAGGAAATCATGGTGACGACCAAAAGAAAGCTAATAACGATTGGATTTCGAACACTACCAGTTACGACTGGACTTCAATGGAGAAGGTGGTGACGACCGAATCAAAAAGATACCAACGAGTGGATTTTAAGGCAATTCCAGTTACGACTGGTCTTAACAAGAAATATGGTGACTACCAAAAACTACCAATAACGATTGGCTTCTAAAACAATGCCAGTTACGACTGGACTTTAGGCGGAAGTTCAGTAGCAGTGATCGGTCATTCACGGGGAATCGACAGATAGCACACCGAACTCAAGAGGCAAAATGAATCACACTGAACCCAGGCTGAAAAGGTGTATGTAGTCTTGAAAATAAATCCAATCCTAACAAGGGAACCGAGCTTTTTAAACAAGCTATTCAGAGATGACAAAGTACATTCAAGTGCTCAGACATCTTCTACTGGGACGAGTCTTCATATCATCATAAGAATTTCCTTGAGAAAATAGTCTTCAAGTTTCGATACCCACACATGATCAAAGGAGACTCAACAGTTCAACGTGCTTATACTTCACCAAGGAGTGTGATAGGCTTGCGTATCAAAGTTTCCGATACCCTGAGGTTTCGGGGAAGTATGATTTTCCTCGATTTTTTTCATGAGTTGAAGTTTTTTACGTTTGTTAATTTTCAAGTTTTATTCAATAATCTGACCCTAATGCTTTCAAAATTATCGTTGATCAACGAACAATATTTTGCATAACAAAGAAAATAAAGGAAATGATAATTTTGCAAAAGAAAGAATGGCTCAAAAATGATTTTATGTAAGGATGAAATCTTGCAAATGACAAAATTCCATAGAAGTTTTACAAGTGAAAAATGGCAATGTGGATAAGGTTACATCGAATCCCATGACCAAACTATCCCTAAAGATTAAAATTCCCCAAAATCCTTGCTTCTGACGAGAGCGGTTGGAGTGAATTCTTGTAGGACCTTCTGCGTTAGTGACAACTTATCTGATGCAGTGAAACGCCTTTGTCCCTAACTTTTGCCTGGACCGCCCTTTCGGGTTTTCAATCCACCAGGACGCTCATTTTTGCCTAAGCCGCCCTTTCGGGTTTTCAACTTAGCGAGCTCTTTATTTTTTCTTTTTTCTCTTTTCTTTTCTTTTTCTTCAACCCTAAATTTTGCATAAGCCGTTCCTTTGAGTTTTCGGCTTATCGGGTTCTTTTAGGCGTAATATTTTCGTACTGCATCAGAATTCACTGGATGAGTAAGTTGCTCTCCATCCATGGTGGTGAGAATTAATGAGCCTCTTGAGAAAACGGTTTTCACAATAAACGGGCCGTCATAGTTAGGCATCCACTTTCCTCGTGCGTCTTTATGAACTGGTAAAATTTTCTTGAGTACAAGCTCCCCTTCTCGGAACTCTCGGCCGCGAACTTTGTTGTCGAAAGCTTTCTTAATCCTCTTCTGATATAACTGACCATGACACATTGCAGACATGCGCTTTTCATCGATAAGATTCAACTGATCAAACATTTCTCTCACCCATTCTGCTTCTTCAAGCTTGGTTTCCATTATGACTCTTAAAGAAGGTATCTCGACCTCAATAGGAAGTACCGCATTCATTCCATATACCAAAGAAAAAGGGGTTGCCCCTGTTGAAGTGCATACGGACGCTCTGTACCCATGCAAGGCGAATGGTAGCATCTCATGCCAATCTTTGTAAGTTTTCACCACCTTTTGCAAAATCTTTTTGATGTTTTTATTTGCAGCTTCTACAACTCCATTCGTCTTGGGACGATAAGCAGAAGAATTGTGATGTTCAATTTTGAAATCATCGCACAACTCCATGATTTTTTTGTTCAAGTTGGTACCATTGTCCGTTATGATTCGGCTCGGAATTCCGTAACGACAGATAATCTCTTTCTTGATAAAACGAGCCACCACTTATCGAGTAATGTTGGTGTAGGATGTGGCTTCAACCCACTTTGTGAAATAATCAATTGCAACCAGAATAAATCGGTGTCCGTTAGAAGCTTTTGGCTCAATTGCCCCAATCATGTCAATGCCCCACATAGAGAAAGGCCAAGGTGATGACAACATATTTAGCAACGTCGGAGGTACGTGCATCTTATCCGCATAAATCTGACACTTGTGACATTTCCTGTCATATTGAATACAGTCAGTTTCCAAGGTCAACCAGTAATAACCAGCCCTCAAAATCTTTTTAGACATAGCATATCCATTTGCATGAGTACCGAACATTCCTTCGTGAACATCTTGCATTAACAACTCTGCTTCTCGTCTGTCGACACATCTAAGCAGGACCATATCATGATTCCTTTTGTAGAGCACATCGTTACTGAGGAAGAACTTGGATGCTAATTGTCTCAGAGTTTTCTTGTCAAGTGACGTAGCATCTGCTGGATACTCTTGTTTTAACAGATAATTCTTTATGTCATAGAACCATGGCTTATCATCAGTCTCTTCTTCAACCATCTGACAGTAGGCGGGCTCGGTCTTGCGTTTGATTCGAATGAGAGTGGCATCACTGACATCCCTGACTTTCCACATTGAGGCTAACATGGCTAGGGCATCGGCGATGTGATTCTCAGATCTCGAATATGTTTGAAAGTGATTTCATCGAAATATTCCATCATCTTGACGATGTAGGCTCTATAAGGAATCAAATTCTCATGTCTAGTTTCCCATTCTCCAGTAACTTGATAGATAACCAAAGCTGAATCCCCACTGACTTCAAGAAGTTTGATTTTGAGGTCAATAGCTGCCTCGAGGCCGAGAATGCATGCTTCATATTCGGTGATATTGTTTGTGCAGTCAAAATCCAACCTGGCTGTGAATGAAGTGTAACCACCTTCCGGACTCATTAAAACGGCGCCTACGCCATGCCCACTGTAGTTGGAGGAACCATCGAACATCATTTTCCATTAAAGACCTTCCTGCAGACCCTCATCAAGACCTGGCTCTTCACAATCTTTTACCAACATAATGTCTTCATTTGGGAAATCAAATTTGAGAGACTCATAATCTTCCACTGGTTGATCTGCAAGATATTCTGACAAAACACTACCCTTGATAGACTTCTGGGCTACATACTGGATGTCGTATTCTGATAATAACATATGCCAACGGGCGAGTCTTCCAGTCTGAGCAGGCTTCTCAAAAATATACTTTATTGGATCCATTTTTGAAATCAACAAAGTGGTATGACAAATCATGTACTGCCTCAAACGTTTGGCCACCCATGCCAAAGCACAACAAGTTTTCTCCAGAAGTGAATATCGGATTTCACAATCAGTAAACTTCTTACTCAAATAATAGATAGCATGTTCTTTTCGTCCAGCCTCATCCTGCTGACCTAACACACAACCCATTGAATTCTCCAGTACTGTCAAATACATGAAGAGAGGTCTTCCCGGAACCAGAGGTATTAAGATTGGAGGCTCTTAAAGATAGCCCTTGATCTTATCAAATGCTTGCTGATAGTCTGAATTCCAAACAACCGTCTGGTCCTTGCGTAATAATTTGAAGATGGGCTCGCAAGTAGGAGTCATATTGGAAATAAATCTGGATATGTAGTTCAGTCTTCCAAGAAAACCTCTGACTTGCTTTTCCGTTTGTGGAGCTGGCATGTCTTGAATGGCTCGGACTTTATCTGGATCTAGCTCAATCCCTTGGTGACTGACAATGAAACCGAGTAACTTCCCAGATCTTACTCCAAAGGTACACTTGGCTGGATTCAGTCTCAACTGATATTTTCTGAGTCTCTTAAATAATTTCAAAAGATGTTCCAAATGGTCCTCTTCGCTTTGAGATTTGGCTATCATGTCATCAACATATACCTCTATCTCCTTGTGCATCATATCATGAAATAAAGTTACCATGGCCCTTTGATAAGTAGCACCTGCGTTCTTCAGACCGAAAGGCACAACTTTGTAACAGTAAGTCCCCCACGGAGTAATGAAAGTAGTTTTTTCCATGTCATCGGGATCCATCTTAATCTGATTGTAACCGGAAAACCCATCCATAAATGAGAAAACTGCAAAACGAGCCATATTATCCACCAAAGTATCGACATGTGGCAAAGGGAAATCATCCTTCGGACTGGCCTTGTTTAGATCCCTGTAATCCACACACATTCTGACTTTCCCATCCTTTTTCGGTACAGGTACAATATTGGCTACCCATTCGGGGTATTTGGACACTGCTAAGAACCCGACGTCAATCTGTTTCTTCACCTCATCTCGAATCTTGAGAGCCATGTCAGGTCTTGTTCTTCGGAGCTTTTGTTTAACCGGTGGGCATTCTGGTCGAAGCGGTAACTTGTGAACCACTATGTCAGTGTCTAGACCCGGCATATCCTGATACGACCAAGAAAATACATCCACGTACTCTTTCAAAAGTTCTTCTAGTCGCTGCTTGACTTCTGCCCCTAGAGCTGCCCCAATCTTGACTTCTTTCTTGTTTTCTTCGGTGCCAAGATTAATGACTTCTACCTGTTATTTGTAGGGTTGAAGCTATGCATACTCATGGTGTGCCAATTTTACCATTTCATCAGGGATTTCGAAATCTTCGTCCACATCTTCAGCTTGGTATATTGGTGAACCAAAGTCAGGAGGGAATGCAAAGTCATAGGATTCAATGGGTTTTAGGACATCACTGCACGTTGGAATGGCTTAATTTATTAAAACACTCAAAGACAAATGCAGCACACAAAAGAGAAAATTGTTTTTTTTTTTGGTTTTTTAAGATTGCCATTTTTCTTTTTTCTTTTTTTTAAAATGAAAGCAAAAACAGTAAAGGAAATAACACAAGGAAATTAACAAAATAGTTCATTTTCATTGATTTTCTTGAAAGCTCGGGGCCCTTACAAAACATTCCTATAGCCTTGGGCATGGCTACGGAGATTCAAAACAAAAACAAGAAAAGAAAGACAAACAAATTACTTTAACTCAGGAACAACCAAAGGAATCTCAATAGCTTCTCAGTTGCTCAAGGCAGCGTTGTAATGATACACTAACTGTTCAAGGTCTTCATCTTTGGAATCTTCCTCCACGACACTGACTTGGAAACCTCCACTGATGAATACTTCTTGTATAGTCTTTGGGCGTCCTTTATCATGTGTTGGCGCTTCATCATGAGTTGGTTTGTAACCCAACCCTTGGCGATCCATCTTTGGCTTCACTTCAATAACCTCTCCCCAACCTGCGGGAGTACCTTCTTCCAGTGTAGACATGATGCTCCGAGCGAATGCAAAAGACGGACCACTCTTAGCCACTGTTTCTTCCAACATCACCGCATTAGCTATCTCGAGTGCCTGAAAGGAAGTTTCTAACGCGCCCTCATCTGGTTCAATATACCTGAATGATGACAGATTGCTCACCATTAGGTCCTCTTCACCGTGTACAATCACTAATTTATCATTCACAATAAATTTCATTCTCTGATGCAATGTGGATTCACGCCGCTGGGGAAGTGACTTCCACGGTCGTCCCAACAAACAACTATAAGTTGGGTTAATGTCCATGACTTGGAATGTAATATCGAACACATGAGGTTCGATCATGATTGGCAATTCTACCTCTCCAACAACCGTTCTTCTTGAACCATCAAAAGCTTTTATAATCAAGGACGTGGGTTTCATTTCTGCCCCTGCATATGCTAACCTTGCGAGCGACCTGGCGGGCAATACATTCAATAAGGATCCAGTATCGACCAAAACTCGTGCCATTGTATCTTCTTGGCACCTGACAGATATGTGTAATGCACGGTTATGGTTGTGTCCTTCGTTCGGCAACTCTGCATCACTAAAGCTCAGGGTGTTACAGGCTATAATGTTGGCTATTACTGAGTCAAATTGTCCGAGAGTTACGTCTTTTGTCACATGTGCCTGTTTCAATACTTTTTGCAGAGCTTCTCTGTGAGCTGGAGAGTTCATCAAGAGAGACAAGATCGATATCTTTGATGGGGTTTGGTGGAGCTAATCAATAATCCTGTAATCACTTTTCCGAATAATCCTTAAGAGTTCTTCATCATCTCCTTCAGTACCTGCTACCTCTTGTTCTTTTGTCGCAGCAGGGGTAACCTCTTTTGGAGCGGCTACTGTCATCTTTGGTTGATAGATTCGACCACTACGGGTCATTTTGCTTGTACCTGCAATGTTTGTCACGTCTACTTGGTCGTCTTTTACTGTCTCTTTCTGACTAACCTTCCCAGATCCTCGGTCTATCATAGTCACTTCATACTTCCAGGGAACGGCCTTTGTGCTTTCAAAAGGAAACGGTCTTGGTTTCTGAATAATAACCGGTTGAGATTGATTGATAGCTAACTTGTTGAAAACCGGCTTCATACTTTTGTTGTTTATTTTGAACACCGGAATTGTCTCACCTTTCTTTGGCAAATTAAAAACAGGCTCAATTACCAAAACTTCTTCTTTCCTCACCTTACTACACACTTGTAGCATTCCCTCATCAATTAATCTTTGTATATCTCCTCGTACCACATCACACCTTCTAGAATCACTAGAACTTTCTTTACAATCATTATGGGTATCCTCTATCAATCCTGCTTTCAGTAGTTTCTTGTGAAGTAACCTCAACGGGGTTTTGATCTCTGACACACTTTGGACTACCCTTTCGTCTGAAAATTCTTCTACAACATTAACCCCTCCATGGTTCGGTAATGGATTACTTTTAACATTTGGGGGTACATCATCAAAAGACAAGATCTTCTTTTCCATCAACTCCCTGACAAGATGTTTTAAAGCAAAACAGCCTTCTAAATCATGACCGGCAGCACCTTCGTGAAAGGTACAATGAGCATTTGGATTATAGTGAGGAGATGTAGTGTCTGGATTTAATGGTCGTGCCATCACCAATCCTTGTTGTACTAAGAAGGGGTACAATTCGGTGTAAGTCATCGGTATCTGAGGAAGTCGAGGTTTTGTTGCTGGTCTCCGATTCTGGTAGTTCTGCCTGGGTGCCTGAGCTCTAGGCTGATGATGTTGCTGATAGGGGGGAGCGTTGGGCACTCGTTGATACCTGTCGCTACTGCGAAAATCGGCGCCGGCTGAACAGAAGAGTCGCCACCGTGCGTTATTTATCCCAACGGAGGGAAAGGAAACGCTCGAAGTAAACCTACCGCAAAGACGGGAAAGGAATGGTCATCGCAACCAAATCCTGGATTCGGGAGTCGGTTACGCAAGGGGAAGGTATTAGCACCCCTCACGCCCGTCGTACTCGACGGGATCCACGCTTGTTTTCTAGTACGGATTGTTATTCTATCTACTCTAAAGGTCTGGGGTTAAAAGAAAAGAAAATGACTCGGCAAAGTATCGCACTTTATGCCTACGTATTCCCGTCTGGAACGAGAAATCAGAGTCAACGTAGTTCGCCTACCTACGGGAAAGGAGGGGAAGGTTGCTCGCTAGGATACGGCATCCTATGCCTACATACTTTCATATAGCATGAAAGATTAGAGCAAATGTAGTTCGGGCTACGGAAGACATAAGCTTGTCTGACTGTTTTTTATCTCCTTATGAAAGGGTTTTTCCTGATTAAGAGTCCGAGCGGACAAAAATGACACTTTGATGTTTGTTTTCAGTCTTTTACGCAAGAACTGTTTTTTATGATGTTTGCAATCTCTGACGCACTAGAGACTATGATTTGAGGGTGACTACGTCGTATGTCACCCTAAGGGTAACACACTAAGCAATCAAATTACTGAAGAGTGACCCTCTAGCAACCTTCCTCAAATAGCTTAAGGCTCGTAGCGTACGGCATCGATCATCCTTATTACTGTGTTTTGAGTTGTTCTGAGATAGAAAAGAACGAAGCTCTAAAAAGACTAAGGTTTGAAAATGGGAATCAAAACTACCCTAATGTTATCATGCATGGATTAACACCTAATGTCTGTCATAATTCCCTCCTGCACAGAGGAAATCAGAGATCCTAGGGGATAAACGAAAAAGAAACAGCAGATATGCAGTAAAATAGTAAAATGCATGAGATGCTGCAAAACAAGCGAAGCAAGGGAGTCCCACTCAACCTCGAACCTGGGAAAACAATAGGCAAAGTGAAACTACTTCACTTCAAACCTAAGGGAAAATCAACAAACCATACAGCAAAGAAAACCACACCCAACACCAACTCTGACAGCCACACCAGCTCTTACAGCAAACAGTTCAAACATCACCAGCTCCGGCAACTACAGTTGATTAACAGAAAAAGGTTGACAGTAACAACTTCAATCAATATCCCATCTTCACAGTAAGCTCTTATCTTCCATAATCTTCAGCTTTAGCAAGCACTGAATCCAAACAACAAACAACTTCAAACAGCAGTAAAACCCTAATCCCCAACAGATATCCAGCTTTGACAGGTACAAGCTTCCTCTTATCCAGTCTTCAATGAACTTCTTATCTTCAATAGGTTTTCAACTTCAATGCAGACACTCACAGGAGAGAATCAACTAACAGATGAGGTTGGAATGTTAAGATGCTTAATGATAACCCAGGGAAATCATTAAGATCTTAACACAACAAGTGAAAGGTATCCTCAAGGTTCTACCCAATCAAAGCATGCTCTACATCCCTCCTAAGGAGAGATGGAACTCTTTTAGGGGACCTTGTGTCATAGGATGGAATAGAGGCACAAGAAGCTCTCTATGTTTGACAGAAGAAATCAGTCTACTCTAGAGCTCTCCCTATATCTCCTATCTCCTAAGTCTTCATCAAGCAATCTTCAAGCACAAGAAACTTCAAGATCCAAGCATCATTATTTGTCTTCAATCATCCTCAAAGTCTTTATACAATACTCAAGCCAAGCACAAGCCCCAACACCCAAAGAAAAGGCCCAAAACCCATCAAACCAAACAATATCCCAAGGGGGAAACACACCAATACCAACCATCTTGCAAAAATCAAATAAAATGGAAATACTCATCATAAAACCCCAAAACTATGTGTTGAAATGCACCTATGTCAAGTTGAAACCCTAATTCTAGCACACTAAAGTTCAATGTTCAAAACTAACTAAATTAAATCACAAAAAATGTGATAAAATTCCAGGGGGAACCTAATACTATAATCTAACTATAGGAAAAAGAATCACATCAAAAACAAAAATAAAATGGTCATACTAAATTCAGCAAGTAACATGTATCAAATGAAAATGAAATAAAAGCTGTTAAAAGTAAAAATAAACCAAAAATGGAAAAATGCATGAAATGACATTTTTATTCTTTTATAATTTTCTTGATGTCATGATGAAAACGGGGGAAAAACTCCCATCTAAAAATACTAATTTTCCAATTTATTATGAGTTTTCAAAGAACTTAAAATAAATGTGAAAATGTAAGAAAATATGGAAAAATGAAAAACGAGCGTGCCCAATAGCAATAAAAATCAATGTAAAAACCAACTGGGCCCAGAGAGGGGGTGGGGATAGCAGCGCACATTAAGCCCAGTTATCCATCAGAAAATTAAAACGAAAATATAAAGGAAAATGGAAAAGTTATGTGGCAAATAGCAATAAAACTACGTGCATTTCTCATTGGGCCTTGGAAGTAGGGTGTGGATATCAACTTAACCTAAGCCCACCCAATTGCCATTAAGTGAAACGGGGCGTTTTGATCTTCAGAGTCCCCTTCACAAACTGAAACGCAACCACAACCATTAGATCTCGTTTTGGTCAAAGGTCTTGTTCTAATATAAGGGCTTCTGAGTCATCTTCAACCTTCAAACTCTGAAAGGAGGGAAACGCCATGGATTGAACAGAGTTTGAACTTCATCTTCCCCAATTCATACTCCCTCAAATCTTCATCAAAAATCACAAATGAAAACCCTAACTCACTCCATTTTTCACCAGCAATTCAACCGTGGCCTCTAAACGCATTGAAACATCCTCCTCCTCAAAACACGATTGGAATCTCAGAAATTGATCAAGAACCAAAACTCATCAAACTTGAAATTGAATAGCCTAATCTCTTCACCATGTTTCACTGAGCATTTCTAGCCATCAAACTAAAGTTCTAACACCAAGAACACCAAGATAATCGCATGAACAGAAATTGCAACACTCCACTAATTGTCTCCAAATCAAACCTAATGCTACCAGAAAGCTTCATACACTAACCTACATTGAATCTAACTAATTAAAACAGATTGAAACTACCTAAATCAAGCCATGGAGTGAAGTTTACATACCTGCAAATTAAAGATGAACAGAGTCCTCAAACCTTCAAATCAATCCTCAAAAGCTTCCAGATTCCTTCAATGGAGTATAAGCAAGCTTCTGTATGCAAAGAACTTGATTGAAATGGCTTGAATCTTTGAATTCGATTCTGAGTTGCAGATGAAAAATTTCAAAGGCTATCACACGATTCTTCTCCAATCTTGCTCAATTATCCATCTGGAATCATTCACCAATGCTTGATCAAGGTTCTGAGATCAAAAGAATGGCTTGAATGTGGTTGAAACTTGTAACTGAATTTTGTTTTGCACATGGAAGTTTCAAATTGCAATCTCATAAATCTCTCCCAATTCTCTCTAACTCTAGCTTTGGATCACTTCATGTGCATATATAGAGTGTGAATGAAGACTCTAGAATCTTCTGGATCAATCTAATGAGAAAATCAACTTCTCATGCCATGGAAATCTCATCTCATGCTATGCACATACCATCTCATGTTTTTAGCTTTTATTCACCTTGTTCCGAGTTTAAATTCTATCCAAATGAGATTTTGGAGGTGTTAGGATGCACTAAAGCCTTGCATTTGCCTTGAAGTGTGGTTTTGCAATTGTGCCTTATGATTCAAGTAACCAATTTTCAAAGAAAGTCCTAAAAGTAACCCTCAATTCAAAATTGTGGCAATGTAAATGTTCTCAAAATGCATTTTACAATCAAATTGGTATGTCATATGGCTTAGTTTGGTTTTGTAGATCAAAAACCCTAATTTCCAACCTTGGTTCATTTAAAAAATACCTTTATTTTAGGCCATTTTGGTGACTTTGTGAAGCAAGCCATTCCAAACTCTCATGACCTCTTATCTAGCCTAAAAACATCATTTTGAACACATCTCATGTTGAACATTTTTTCATTTGAGGAGTGGAAGATGGAGATTTGGACCTATGTTGAAAAATGACCTGTAATTCAACTTTCCCAAAATACCCCTGGATTGCCAAGACCATAACTTGAGTTCTAAAAATCCTCTTGAGGACTTATAGTAATCAAATTAAAGCTAAGATCAAGATCTACAACTCTTATGTTTACCAAGAATCCTTTTGAAAACTCCTTGATGGGCAAAAGTTGCTTGGAAGTCAAATGACTTTCACAGATAAATTTCAGTGTCCTCTGGGGACCCATAACTTGCAAGAACCATAACTTGAGTTCTACAAATCTTCTTGAAGACTTCTAGTACTCAAATTAAATCTATTGAGAAGCTCTACAAGTTTCATGTTGACCAAGAATTCATTTGAAACTTGCATTTTGACTTATTTGGCTTGGAAGTTAGGCCTAAATTAGGGTTTTTTATACTGAAACCCTAATTTGGTACCTCCTCTTCTTCTTGATTCCTTTTGATTTATCCTTGGCACAAAACCACACTTGTGTCCATATATCAATTCATGAATCCCACATCCTTCAACTAAGCCTTGATGCTCTTCAATCACTCAGTTGACCTAGGGTTGACCCAAATGAAACCCTAGTTGACTGCACTTCAACTCTGGCTCTTGTACTTGAATCAATGACTTGTCTTATCTTCAAAATGACCCTCTAGGTCTTCCATGATCTTTGTGCACATTCCATACCCTCAGCCATGGCTCACACACTCATTGATGATCTTCAACCCCTCAAGATTAGGAGAGAAATCCACTGGTTGACCTTCAAACTTTTCAAAGCTTCCACTCATTTCTTGATTACTTGGATGGTCTTGAACTTGAATAAAACCCCTTGATGGGCCTCTTTCTGATAAGAATGGCACTTGATCCCCTGTTAGATGACTTGTTATGCTATGTTATGCAAATGATTGGACTATGTACATGACTTATTATGCAAATGACAATGCCATTGAAACATAAACCAGATGAAATAGGTTGAGAAAATTTTAGGGTGCAACAGCTTCCCCTATTCAAGCGACTTGGACCCGACTGGGTGAAGAGCGAACGACTTTCAAACATTCGAGGTACGAGACGATTGAATACCAAGAACCCGGAAATTTGCCAACCGCCGAAATAGACTGCACCACTGCTTGGGGAACCCCATCCATCAATTGAACCTGATTATTACTGTAACAACTAATCAACCACCTGATACAGATCTGATTTCAACACTAACTGCATGTGCAGCACCAAACTTGTCAATATAGGAATATCCTGGACGACTTCACTGGGGAAGCACTTATGTCGACAAACATAACTGTGCCAACGATACAGGAAAAGAGCTCCGCCATCACTACGGGAAATACCACCGCCACCACTATGGGAAATACTCTGGGAAAATAACACCGTCATCACTATGGGTAAACAACACCGCCATCGCTACGGGTAATACTCTGCCATCACTACAGGAAAATAACACCGCCATCGCTACGGGTAATACTCTGTCATCACTACAGGAAAAAAACACCGCCATCGCTACGGGTAATACTCTGCCATCGCTACAGGAAAATAACACCGCCATCGCTACGGGTAATGCTCCGTCATCACTACGGGAAAATAACACCGCCATCGCTACGGGTAATGCTCCGTCATTACTACGGGAAATAACACCGCCATCTCTACGGGTAATAACTCCGCCATCACTACGAGAAATAACACCGTCATCGCTACGGGTAATGCTCCGTCATCACTACGGGAAATAACACCGCCATCGCTACGGGTAATAACTCTGCCATCACTACGGGAAATAACACTGCCATCGCTACGGGAAGATAACACCGCCATCGCTACGGGTAATACTCTTGAATACAGCTCCTCTATCTATCTTTGCAGTAGCTAACTCCATCAAGCAAATGGGTAACAAAATGCGAGTCTAGTCTTCAAATTTTTAGTGCGGACGCGACAATAAATCTGAGAAGGACTCTACTGGGGATTTTCTGAAATCACACTGCCAGACACCTACTTCGACATAGGCGGAAACTTCCACAAATCGATTCACGAAATCTTTTGATAACGACATAACAAGAATCTTGAAGAAATACTCCGCTGGAGGGGTAAGAGAAACTTAACCAAGCGTCTCTGTGGGGAATAATGACAAGACGAACATTATCCTCACATGTCTCATGCTGAGATTTTTAATATTTGGTAGTTGATCTGAGCAAGAGCTCTCTCCACCTGCAAGGGAAACAACACTTGAAAACAAAAGGTTAACCAACCGGGCTTATGTTTCAAAATGTGCATGTTTGACAATGGCGTAATGCTCCGTACAGCACGGATATGCTACGCGTTTTTGGGTAGATGCAAATATGACACTATATGCAAATGTGAATGCAGGTTTAAGCTACTGGGGAGCTCTGACAAGCTTGCTTCAACACGGCTGTTGAGAGCAAATACCACCATGTTGGGGATGAACGGGTATCATAAAATCCTCCGGCAAAATAAATTCCGGACATACAACCAACTCCACCTGGGAGAGATTAAACTTCGATTTCCACGGGGAGGAAAGAACATCCTCGACTGGGGAGAGTAACTCCGCTGGGGAAGAATCGACTCTCTTGGGGAAAGTAAACTGACTGAGCAAGAAACGACTCAGCTGGGGAATGATGAAATCCTTATGGAGGAAACAATATTGTTCGGGCACAGCTTACAAACTCGGAGTTACTGCTCCACTGGGGATAATCATCCTGACGAAGGCATGACGACCTGTGGGAAGAAAAACCGTCTTCTATGGGAATAATCCTTCTGAACCAACTATGACTTGGCTAAATTCTGCGGGCATTCTCCCAGCTGGGGATTGATCGCTCACATACTCGACTCTCTGGGGGAGTGCAACCTCTGCAGCGGATACTGATCTCGACTAGCTAGGGATATCCTCTGGGGATAAACTGCGACTAGCTGGGGAAATTGATCTCTTCGGTAAGGGACAACAATTATCCCAACCTTTTTTGAAGATGATGTGCGACCTGCATGGGGATTGGCGTCGCACAACGTCAAGTCTTTCACCACGAACCTCCGGCTGGGGGCCACGATTTCTGATGGTCCGCTTTAAAGGCGAGAACCCTGCAAAACACAAACGAGACAAGACAAAATCTACACAACCAAATCTATTCGGGTTAGTGTCCGTGACATTACTTCAGTCAATTCGAAGTTTTAGCAATTATTGGCAAGGGCCAGCAAAGTTATGCATATGCAAGTTCATCGGAACATGGGCGTTTTCCACATACAAAACAGTAAAGCACAATCATCAAATACTGAATAACATGTTTATTAATAACAAGCCTCTGAATAGGCAAAGTTTTGTACATCGGATGCAACTCCTGAAAAGAGGAAGTTACGTACACACACACACAAATACGCACAAAAAGCATAAAAATACAAATATAACTCGAATTTGTACACATGTCGGCAACGTGGTGCAGACAAACATCGTGAGCTGATCCTTCTATGACTCGCCTGACTCTGGCGCTTTCCCGGTATTCAGTTTTCGGAAGAGATTGTGTTGGATAAACGAACCCTCAGGTGCTCCCAAACCACTAGGCATCGAATATGGACCGCAGTCATTTGCTTTTTAAATCCCTAACTTTTGCGTGAATCGCCCTTTGCGGGTTTTCAATTCACCAGGATACCCTTTTTTGCCGAAGTCGCCCAATGTAGGTTTTCGCCTTCGCGGGTGTACATTTTTTCAATTTTATCCCTAACTTTTGCCCGAACCTTTTATTCTGTTTTTGGTTCGCCAGGATGCCCCATTTTTGCCTGGACTCTCTTTTTTCTGTCCAGCGGGTCACTTTCAAGCAAAGTATTTTTTAACTGCGTCCGAATTCACAGGCGACGAAAAGTCTTCACCATCCATGGTAGATAGTAGCAAGGCTCCTCCTGAGAAGACTTTTCTGACAACATAAGGCCCTTCGTAATTAGGGGTCCACTTGCCCCTGTGATCTGTTTGTGGCAGGAGGATCCTTTTCAGCACAAGGTCGCCCGTCTGAAAGCTTCGCGGACATATCTTCTTATCGTACGCTTTCTTCATCTGGCTTTGATACAACCGACCGTATGCGAGAGAAGCTAGCCTTTTCTCATCCATTAGACTGAGCCGATTCAATCTATCTTTAACCCATTCTGCCTCGTCAAGTTGGACATCTCGTAAAACCCTCAAGGAAGGAATCTCAACCTCCAACGGTAATACTGCCTCCATGCCGTATACCAATGAAAAAGGGGTTGCCCCGGTTGATGTGCGTACCGTCGTACGATAACCGTGCAAAGCGAAAGGTAGCATCTCGTGCCAGTCCTTATATGTCACAACCATCTTCTGAACAATCTTCTTTATGTTCTTATTGGCCACTTCAACAACGCCATTCATCTTGGGTCGGTAAGGAGAAGAGTTGTGATGTTCGATCTTGAAATTCTTACACAGCTCCTTCATCATCTTGTTATTCAAATTCGAACCATTGTCGGTGATAATCCGCTCAGGGATTCCATATCTGCAAATAATATCTCGTTTGATAAATCTGGCTACCACTTGTTTGGTGACATTGGCATATGACGCTGCTTCCACCCACTTGGTGAAGTAATCGATGGCCACCAAAATGAACCGGTGTCCGTTTGATGTCGTAGGCTCTATTTTACCAATCATATCAATTCCCCACATCGAGAATGGCCATGGTGATGACATCACATTCAGAGGACTTGGGGGTACATGGACCTTGTCCGCATAAATTTGGCATTTATGACACCTCTTTGCAAACTTGAAACAGTCTGTTTCCATAGTTAGCCAGTAATAACCTGCCCGCAGCAGTTTTCTCGACATAGCATGCCCACCCGCATGTGTACCAAATGTACCCTCATGTATCTCTTCCATGAGCAACTTCGCCTCTCTCTCATCTACACAACGTAGCAACACCAAGTCGTGGTTTCTTTTGTATAGGACACCGTCAGGATTCAAATAGAAATTGCCAGCCAATCTCCTGAGAGTCTTCTGATCTCGACTGGATTCACTAGCCGGGTACTCCTTGTTCTTCAGGAAATTCTGGATGTCAAAATACCAGGGTTTATCATCAAATGCTTCGTCAATAGCAAATATGAACGCAGGCCTATCAAGCCGAGAGATGACAATCTGGGGAGCCTCGTTCCAGAAGTTAACTTTATACATGGAAGACAATGTCGCCAGGGCATCAGCCATTTGATTTTCTGCTCGCGGCACATGATGCAATTCCACCTTGTCAAAGAAAGGCAACAATCTCCTTGCATAATTCATATATGGTATCAAATTTGGCTGTCGTGTCTCCCATTCTCCTTTTATCTGGTTCACCACTAGAGCCGAGTCTCCGTATACATCCAGATGTTTGATTCGCAAATCAATAGCTTCTTCAAGACCCATGATGCAAGCCTCGTATTCAGCCTCGTTATTGGTAACCGGAAAGGTCAAGCGAGCAGTAAATGGGATGTGCGACCCCTGAGGAGTAGTAATAATTGCCCCTATTCCGCTACCATAGGAATTCACAGCTCCGTCAAATATCAACTGCCATTTGGAACCCAACTCTGGTCCTTCGTCCGACAACGGTTCTTCACAATCTTTCATCTTTAGGTACATGATATCCTCGTCAGGAAAATCAAACCTCATCGATTGGTAGTCCTCAATAGGCTGCTCCGCAAGGTACTCTAACAAGACGCTACCTTTAATAGCCTTTTGTGAGACATACTGAATATCATATTCGGTTAACACCATTTGCCATCGGGCAATTCTTCCGGAGAGTGCTTGCTTCTCAAACACGTATTTGATTGGATCCATCTTTGAAATGAGCAGGGTTGTATGATTTAGCATGTATTGCCTCAAACGTTTGGCGGCCCAGGCTAGCGCGCAACACGTTTTCTCGAGCATCGAGTATCGAGACTCACAGTCAGTGAACTTCTTACTCAAATAGTAAATCGCATGCTCTTTACGTCCAGTCTCGTCGTGTTGACCGAGAACACAACCCATACTTTCCTCAAGAACTGTCAAATACATAATCAACGGTCTCCCGGCCACTGAGGGTATCAAAACAGGAGGTTCCTACAAGTATTCTTTTATCTTGTCGAATGCCTTTTGACAATTTTCATTCCAGGTCACAACCTGGTCCTTTTTCAGCAGCTTGAATAACGGCTCACACGTCGCAGTTAAGTGAGATATAAACCGGGCGATATAGTTCAACCTCCCTAAAAATCCACGCACTTCTTTTTCTGTCTTAGGCGTCGGAATTTCTTGTATTGCTTTTATTTTCGCAGGATCAACCTCTATTCCTTTTTCGCTCACGATAAACCCCAGCAGTTTACCCGATCTCACCCCGAAGGTGCACTTGTTAGGGTTCAGTCTCAGCCTGAACTTCCTAAGCCTCTTGAATAATTTCAGCAGATTAACCAAATGCTCCTCCTCCGTCTGGGATTTGGCAATCATATCATCAACATAAACTTCGATCTCTTTGTGCATCATGTCATGAAAGAGAGTCGTCATAGCACGTTGATATGTTGCCCCAACGTTCTTCAATCCGAAGGGCATCACTTTGTAGCAAAATGTTCCCCAAGGAGTAATAAAAGTAGTCTTCTCCATGTCTTCCGGCGCCATTTTGATCTGATTATAGCCCGAGAAGCCATCCATGAAGGAGAATACGGAGAATTGAGCAGTGTTATCAACCAGCACATCGATGTGAGGAAGTGGAAAGTCGTCTTTTGGGCTCGCTTTGTTCAAGTCACGGTAGTCTACGCACATTCGCACTTTACCGTCTTTCTTTGGCACTGGCACAATATTAGCGACCCATGAGGGATATTTTGTAACAGTTAGGAAACCAGCATCCCACTGTTTTTGAACTTCCTCCTTGATCTTTACAGCCATGTCCGGTCTGGTTCTCCTGAGTTTCTGCTTAACCGGCGGGCATTCTTCTTTTAGCGGCAGACGGTGAACAACCATATCTGTATCCAGCCCAGGCATATCCTCATACGACCAAGCGAATATATCATTGTACTCTTTGAGCATCTCAACCAACCTTTGCTTGACGTCACTCTGCAACGCAGCCCCTATACGGATGTTCCTTTCAACCCCTTCCGACCCCAAATTGATAATCTCAATGACTTCCTCATGAGGCAGAATGATTCTTTCTTCTTGTTTCAATAACCAGGTCAGCTCTTCTGGTACGTCGCCATCTTCGACAATCTCTTCCTCAGCCTAAAATACCGGGTGCTCGAAGTCGAAGTGAGTCATAGGCGGTTCATAGATGTCATCTGAAATAGTAATCCTGCAAAGGAAATGGTTACATGCTTCAAAACGCATACAAAGCAAATAACCACGTTGCCATTTTATTGTAAAAGATAAAAACAGGAAAAACAGGGATCACAATATTTGTATATGAAAAAACGCCTTTATTCATGATTAAACAATGTAATGTACATAACAAAATGGCCCTAAGCAAAATCACTATGCCCCGGGTAGGACACAGGATTATTCAACAATTAAGAAAACAAATCATTACTGTTTAGTTGTCACAGGAACCGTTTCCTGGATAGACCAATTGCAGAGACTTTGTCCTGGCACGCTTGGCTTGATCCATGCGTCCATATCATAGTCACTATCTCCTTCTTCAGAATCGGAAACAGCATTGATAGTCTCGAAGCTCACCCCACTCGGTGTAATGGTTATGGGCCCTCTGAACTTGGGCACTCCCGAAGAGGATGCTGATGACGAAGGATGATATCCAAGCCCGAACCTGTCATTCTTCACGGGAATCTCCAACACCCGGCCCCAACCCTTGGTCTCGCCTGCCTTCACTAGAGCCTGAGCCTCTTTATAAGATGACACTGCCACATCTGATATCTTGGGTACTGGAGTTTTGTCTTTAATCTTTAGCCCTTCAAATGCCTGACAG
Source organism: Lathyrus sativus (assembly GCA_963859935.3). Classification (NCBI taxonomy): domain Eukaryota; kingdom Viridiplantae; phylum Streptophyta; class Magnoliopsida; order Fabales; family Fabaceae; genus Lathyrus; species Lathyrus sativus. Next base: position 247,023,080 of record OZ012737.1, on the reverse strand, counting down.
GGTGTCTCGTGGATTTCGCCGTCGACTTCCACATATCTGAATGAAGACAGGTGGCTAACCAGAATATCTTCTTCTCCACAAACAGTGACGACACTATCCCCCACCATATACTTCAATTTTTGGTGCAACGTGGATGTGACTGCCCCGGCGGCATGAATCCATGGGCGTCCGAGAAGGCAACTATACGCTGGCTGGATGTCCATTATATAGAATTCAGTTTCAAAAATTTCCGGCCCCACCTGCAATGGTAATGTTATTGATCCGAAAACTGACCTCCTCGTACCATCAAATGCCCTGACCACCAAGTCACGAGGCGTGCAGAGAATCCCCCTGATATCCAACTTCATCATGGCTTTCTTCGGAAGCACATTCAAGGAAGACCCTGTATCCACCAACACATGGGACATGACCGTGCCCCTGCATTCAACTGAGACATGCAGTGCCATATTATGCTCTCTCCCCTTCGGGGTCAAATCAAAATCTGTAAAGCTCAAACTGTGCCCTGCATTAACATGCACCATCACCCCTTCTAATTGATTAACCGAAACATCTTGAGGAACGAATGACGTGTCTAGGATCTTCAGCAAAGCGTTCCGATGGGCCTCGGAACATAATAGCAGTGACAAGATCGAGATCTTTGATGGCGTTTGTTGGAGGTGCTCAACAATTTTGTAGTCACTCTTACGGATTAACCGCATAAATTCTTCTACATCTTTCAGTGACGTTTCCTTTTCCTTTATCTGTGAGGGGCCACTCTTGTCTACCTTGGCTTTCCCTTTTGCCAATCTTTCTGCCTCTACCTCAGGCGATGTGAAGATTCTTCCACTTCTAGTCATACCTCCTGTTCCAACAACATTATCTACAACCCCAGCTGGTTGTCCATTGACTTCAATTTTCTCACCGTCGCAATATACCTCCAGCCCGTAAGTCCATGGCACTGCTTTGGTACTTTCAAAAGGGACTGGCCCTGCTTTGGTAATAGTGATCGTCGGCCGCCTGGCGGGCGCCGTTATTGTTATTGTTTTTCTCGGAATTATTACCGTGGCAACATCGTTCAGCTCATCACACAATGCCTCTGCAGGCTCTTCAACCGCGATTCTATCAAACTGCAATGTTCCTTCATCCATCATAGCCTGGATACCCTGTTTCAACTCATTACAACCCTCTGGTTGTATCCAATAATCCAAGCAAAATTCATCACACCCCGGGAATACACCCCCTTTTAACAACCTACTTTTGATCTCACCCAACGGTGTCTTCAGCTCATTGACATTCGTTACTAGATTCAAATTTTTCTCGGTCAGGATGGCATTTGCCCCATGATTGGGCATAGGCTGTTGTACTATATTTGGACCCACCTGTCCAAAGTTGATAGCTTTGCTGTCCAACAAGTCCTGGACTTTATGTTTAAACGCGTGACAGCCTTCAATATCATGTCCCGGCGCCCCAGAGTGAAACTCACAGTGTTTACCAGCATCATAGCCAAACGGAGGATTGCCCATTAACGGTGCCATGGTCCTTTTCTCGACCAACTCCAACCCTAGCAGTGTTTGAAGCAGTTTAGCGTATGTTGAAGGAGGTGTTTCAAATACTCGCCTGGGCTTGCCCTCTAGGATTCTGCGTTGGGCGGGGTGCTGCCTTTGTTGTTGCTGTTGCGGCTGTTGTTGTTGTTGTTGTTGTTGTTGTTGTGGAAAAGGGATGGTAACACTAGCGACCTGTTGATGCTGAGCATACTGACTTCGTCCTCTGCCCCGGCCCCTGCCACCAAACACGACATTAGTATCACCTTGCCGTCTACCACTGAATGCTTTCCTTGTACCTCCTGCGGGGGCAGACTCACCTGCGTGGAATCTTCCAACCTTAATACCGTCTTCGACCATCTCACCCATAAGAATCAAATCTGAAAAACTGCTTAACGAAACGTTGAACAATTTTTCGTAATATATCCCTGTAAATGTTCCAATGAACATGCTATTCATTTCTCTTTCAGCCAATGAAGGATGTACTCTTGTTGCCATATCGCGCCATCTCTACGCATACTCTTTAAAGCTTTCCTCTTTCTTCTGCGATAAACCTTGCAATTGCACTCGGTTCGGTGCCAGATCACTATTATATTTATAATGCAGGACGAAAGCATCCGCCAATTGCTTCCAGGTTTTGATTTGAGCGGGCTCCAACCCCATGTACCACTCGAGTGACGGTCCTGACAGGCTGTCTTGAAAGAAATGCATAATCATCCTTTCGTCATCTGAATACGCGCACATCCTTCTGTAATAAGCGCGGACATGCACCTTAGGGCAAGTGTCCCCCTTATATTTGTCGAAGGTGGGAGCTTTGAATTTCAGCGGTACCCTCAGCCCAGGCACCAAGCCCATAGTAGTCATGTCTAATCCGGTAGAATTCTGATTAGCCATACCCTTCACCTGCTCTTCAAGCATCTTAATCCTCTGAGTATTGTCAACGGGTCCTTCAAATCCCATGCCTCTTCCAAAAAAGGCGTCCTCCTGACAGTCTTCGCCCCAGTTCACATTTTCATTTCCGTACCCATTATAACCAGTGTTACGACCAAACCCTTGATGATTAGTCATAGGACCTCGTCCCCCATTACCATAACCTTGATTGACCCCAACATGCCCGAAACCAGTGTTGATAGGAACCAATCCAGCACCATTTCCACCATAACCCTGGTTAGCATTACCAAAACCGTCGTAGCCGAAACCCTGAGCGTTGAAACCAAACTTTCCGCCCTGATTACCGTAATCAAACCCCTGGTCATTATAGCCGAACCCATTGTTACCAAAACCATTACCGCCATTGTGGTTACCACCGCCCAGATTGGTATCTCCGAATCCAACATTGTTAACAACAGTCTCATTTCCGTTCCCTGCATTACCATTGCCAGCGCTAGCGTCATTGTTTACAACCACAACGGGTGGGGTCACCACAGGAGGAACCACAGGCGTAGGGGGCCCATCCTCATGAAGAGTTTCGACGTGTACAGAGTTATGGTCATTGTTGCAGTTCCCATTAGCCCGCGTCAGCAGCGGCTGTACCAAAGTCTAGAGATTCTCCTGGCCTTTAGCAATACTCTCCATGGCCTGCATGAACAGGTTCAACTTCTCGCAAATTTCCTGCATCTCTACTTGGACTTGATCCATGATTCTTTTGCAGTTGTTTTGGGTTGAGTAGCGGTGAACTCTTTGTTCGTCAATCCTGGAAACCTGCAGATGCAGGAAATAAGATACAGGTTCGAGAATACCGGTCATGCAATGCAAATGCAATTATGTAAATATGCTACAGGTTATATTCCCCCCCGATTCTAGTTTCGGAGAAAAGGACATCACGACAATGGAGTCCCTATCCAACAAGCAAGGAATCCGAAAACCCTCATATATAACCAAATGCCAAGAGGCTGAGTACAAGAGTACAACTGAATACAACTGAAGAGACCTCGGCCAACAAGCCTGGCGATGGTCAAAATTCAAGTACAAATAAAAAAGGTAAGGCAAGGATAACTCAGGCCAGGTGGCGTGCTCTGACGTCCTCCAATATCCTCATCGTCTCTGAGTGCCCTAGTCGGGAGATCAGCTCCTGAATCAGTAAAGCATGCTGCTCGGTAGTGGATCTCAGCTTTTTGGCATCATCCTGGTAGGTTCCTTCGCCAGAACTCTCATCAAATTTGTACCTCTTGGAGCCGGCCTTCTCTTCATAAACTCTCGGCTTCTCATCAATGTCACTTACTCTGAGCTCAGCAGCGCTCCTAAGTGATGTCACCTCATCAATCTTTGTGTCTTGTGCTCTAATCTGTGCCTCTAGCGTGGCAATCTGCAGCTTCAATTTGTCTTCCCGCTCCTTCCGCTTGGTAAGCGTGGCATTCCACAAAGCTTCCCACTTGCTGAGACGGGCATAAGCTTTGCTTAGAAGTTCCTTCTTGGAAGTAAGCACCTTGCTAACACTGTTCAAGGCTATTCCCACTTTTTCTTTCTTGTTGGTCTCTTCCGTCAGCTCCGATCCCAACCTGTTAATCAATTCAGTCTGTTCCTTCACAGTGAAGGTGGCTTCCTTCTTCTCACGACGTAACTGAAAGATCTCCTTCTCTAACTCCTCATTGGCTTTCTTCAGTTCCTTGTTTTCAGCCAACAATTTGTTATACTTCTCACTCTCCTCCGAGGGAGGTACCTCAATCAATGGAAGATACAGGGGCTCCTCAGCAGGATAAGGCATCAAAGAAGTATTATCTCTCTCGCGAATCCATGCCAAATAAGGAACATAAGCTCTGCTATTGCTCTTACCGAGCAAAGCTTTCCCCCTCCTATGGATGTTAGCCCATGCATGTCTCAATCTGATCAAAACAGCTGTGTCCAATAAGCCCGTGAGATACAGAGATTCCTGTATCTCCTTCTCTATAGGAGCGTCCCTCAAGGCATAACCGAACTGTCGTACCAGCAATGAAGGTTTATAGTTAATACAGCCCTTCCGTCCAATCAGGGGGACGTTCGGAAAGCCACTGCAACTATATATAATATCAGTGCCAAGCATACTCCGATCAAACCAAATGATATTCTCAGCAGACAACCCCATCAACCGGGAAGACCAATCCAAAGTATCAACAGCATCCACAAAAGGCCCTTTCTTCGGAAGGTGCCCCTGGAACCACCTGTACAAGAGAGGAAGACAGCAGGAAACATTCTTGCCACGCCGTTTCTCATTCTTGTAATGAATGGAATGATAAACATCGCCCAAGAGAGTAGGAACTGGATTCTTCATGGCAAGAATCAAGAAGGCGTCTGAGTCGACAAAATCTGGCACATTAGGAAACAGGACAATCCCATAGATGCAGACAACTAGGATAACACTGAAGGCAACCCAATACCCACTCTTTGCGCACTGTGTAGCCTTCTCAACTAGGACAGATAGGTGAAAGCCATGAGCTCCATTCATCCTAACCAACCCTCCTGGGAACTCAGAAGCGTCTAGACTGACAATCTCAGCGAGCGTAGCCAACTCAGGCTCGGTATCAACATGAACAAAGGGCATCTGGTCTAGCACAGGAACTCCCAACCTCGCAGAATACTCCTCCAAAGTGGGTGCTAGAATATAGTCAGGAAATAAGAAACCTGTCAGCTGCGGCTCATAAAACTGCAACAAAGTATACACCCCAGTCGTCTCAAATGCTGATGGTCTGTATAACAAACTGAGTAATCTCCCGTAAGATACTCTGAACTCAGCCCTCACACTCTCATCTGCTAAAGCAACTAAACCCAACAATGAACTGATATCTGGCGAATGCAACCGGTAAGCAACTGTCTTCTTCAGGGACTCCATGTCTGGCCAGAAGATACGCTAGAATCAGAGGGAAATGATCACCTGCAACATAAATGCATGTTAATGAAATGCAATCATGAAAATGCACATGCATATGCAAACAAGGGACCAAGTGCAATGCTGATGAACTGGGTTGCTCTGTACTAAAGCCTGAGAACCAGTCAAACTTCATCTCAAACCAAACCAACCACTCAAATGAACCTTGTAACCACATCTCACTGACAGAGATAAACCGGGTGTTCTGAGGTCAAAGGTTTTCCTGCAAACAGACCCACCTACCCCTCACAGGTATGTACTTAACTCGCAGACGAGGTACGGCATCCTATGCGGGTTCAACGTCACAGACTTTCAAGAGCAATGATACGATACCCAGAAGGTGTGGCATCATCATCCCTTGAAGCGGCCTCACTTAGTTGAATCCCAATTGATAGGTTCCCAGAGTCGACAATCCTCGGGTCAGACAACTTGTCGAGCCCTAAGGGCCAGGCAAGAAGCATCAAAGAGAATCTCGTCCGAGCGTAAATTTCGCGGCTAGCTGGTGCGAGCTAAGCAAGCAGGCTAACCACTACTCTCTACTTCTAAGTCTATGTGTCACCTCAAGCCCAGGTCCGGCTTATCTCTCAACAGATTACCCCCTTCCCACAGAAGCAATAATAATATAAGGCTGATAATAAAATGCGGAAAGTAAAGACAGAAAAGTAAATCTATACAACACCCACGACGGGAAAACAAGCGCTAGGATTGACTCGCATAGGGGATATTCCTGTCCCCAGCAGAGTCACCAGCTGTCGCTACTGCGAAAATCGGCGACGGCTGAACAGAAGAGTCGCCACCGTGCGTTATTTATCCCGACGAAGGGAAAGGAAACGCTCGAAGTAAACCTACCGCAAAGACGGGAAAGGAATGGTTATCGCAACCAAATCCTGGATTCGGGAGTCGGTTACGCAAGGGGAAGGTATTAGCACCCCTCAGGTCCGTCGTACTCGACAGGATCCACGCTTGTTTTCTAGTACGGATTGTTATTCTATCTACTCTAAAGGTCTGGGGTTAAAAGAAAAGAAAATGACTCGGCAAAGTATCACACTTTATGCCTACGTATTCCCGTCTGGAACGAGAAATCAGAGTCAACGTAGTTCGCCTACCTACGGGAAAGGAGGGGAAGGTTGCTCGCTAGGATACGGCATCCTATGCCTACGTACTTTCATACAGCATGAAAGATCAGAGCAAACGTAGTTCGGGCTACGGAAGACACAAGCTTGTCTGACTGTTTTTTTATCTCCTTATGAAAGGGTTTTTCCTAATTAAGAGTCCGAGCGGACAAAAATGACACTTTGATGTTTGTTTTCAGTCTTTTACGCAAAAACTGTTTTTTATGATGTTTGCAATCTCTGACGCACTAGAGACTATGATTTGAGGGTGACTACGTCGTATGTCACCCTAAGGGTAACACACTAAGCAATCAAATTACTGAAGAGTGACCCTCCAACAACCTTCCTCAAATAGCTTAAGGCTCGTAGCATACGGCATCGATCATCCTTATTACTGTGTTTTGAGTTGTTCTGAGATAGAAAAGAACGAAGCTCTAAAAAGCCTAAGGTTTGAAAATGGGAATCAAAACTACCCTAATGTTATCATGCATGGATTAACACCTAATGTCTGTCATAATTCCCTCCTGCACAGAGGAAATCAGAGATCCTAGGGGATAAACGAAAAAGAAACAGCAGATATGCAGTAAAATAGTAAAATGCATGAGATGCTGCAAAACAAGCGAGGCAAGGGAGTCCCACTCAACCTCGAACCTGGGAAAACAATAGGCAAAGTGAAACTACTTCACTTCAAACCTAAGGGAAAATCAACAAACCATACAGCAAAGAAAACCACACCCAACACCAACTCTGACAGCCACACCAGCTCTTACAACAAACAGTTCAAACAGCACCAGCTCCGGCAACTACAGTTGATTAACAGAAAAAGGTTGACAGCAACAACTTCAATCAAGATCCCATCTTCACTTTCTAATGACATTCAAGCTTCAGGTAAGCTCTTATCTTCCATAATCTTCAGCTTTAGCAAGCACTGAATCCAAACGACAAACAGCTTCAAACAGCAGTAAAACCCTAATCCCCAACAGATATCCAGCTTTGACAGGTACAAGCTTCCTCTTATCCAGTCTTCAATGAACTTCTTATCTTCAATAGGTCTTCAACTTCAATGCAGACACTCACAGGAGAGAATCAACTAACAGATGAGGTTGGAATGTTAAGATGCTTAATGATAACCCAGGGAAATCATTAAGATCTTAACACAGCAAGTGAAAGGTATCCTCAAGGTTCTACCCAATCAAAGCATGCTCTACATCCCTCCTAAGGAGAGATGGAACTCTTTTAGGGGACCTTGTGTCATAGGATGGAATAGAGGCACAATAAGCTCTCTATGTTTGACAGAAGAAATCAGTCTACTCTAGAGCTCTCCCTATATCTCCTATCTCCTAAGTCTTCATCAAGCAATCTTCAAGCACAAGCAACTTCAAGATCCAAGCATCATTATTTGTCTTCAATCATCCTCAAAGTCTTTATACAATCCTCAAGCCAAGCACAAGCCCCAACACCCAAAGAAAAGGCCCAAAACCCATCAAACCAAACAATATCCCAAGGGGGAAACACACCAATACCAACCATCTTGCAAAAATCAAATAAAATGGAAATACTCATCATAAAATCCTAGATTAATTTCTAAGGGATCCTAACTAGGTACCTTATACCCCATATAACCCCCAAGGCCTAAATCAAACTAAAAAACCCCAAAACTATGTGTTGAAATGCACCTATGTCAAGTTGAAACCCTAATTCTAGCACACTAAAGTTCAATGTTCAAAACTATCTAAATTAAATCACAAAAAATGTGATAAAATTCCAGGGGGAACCTAATACTATAATCTAACTATAGGAAAAAGAATCACATCAAAAACCAAAATAAAATGGTCATACTAAATTCAGCAAGTAACATGTATCAAATGAAAATGAAATAAAAGCTGTTAAAAGTAAAAATAAACCAAAAATGGAAAAATGCATGAAATGACATTTTTATTCTTTTATAATTTTCTTGATGTCATGATAAAAACTGGGAAAAAACTCCCATCTAAAAATATTAATTTTCCAATTTATTATGAATTTTCAAAGAACTTAAAATAAATGTGAAAATGTAAGAAAATATGGAAAAATGAAAAACGAGCATGCCCAATAGCAACAAAAATCAATGTAAAAACCAACTGGGCCCAGAGAGGGGGTGGGGATAGCAGCGCGCATTAAGCCCAGTTATCCATCAGAAAATTAAAACGAAAATATAAAGGAAAATGGAAAAGTTATGTGGCAAATAGCAATAAAACTACGTGCATTTCTCATTGGGCCTTGGAAGTAGGGTGTGGATATCAACTTAACCTAAGCCCACTCAATTACCATTAAGTGAAACGGGGAGTTTTGATCTTCAGAGTCCCCTTCACAAACTGAAACGCAACCACAACCATTAGATCTCGTTTTGGTCAAAGGTCTTGTTATAATCTAAGGGCTTCTGAGTCATCTTCAACCTTCAAACTCTGAAAGGAGGGAAACGCCATGGATTGAACAGAGTTTGAACTCCATCTTCCCTAATTCGCACTCCCTCAAATCTTCATCAAAAATCACAAATGAAAACCCTAACTCACTCCATTTTTCACCAGCAATTCAACCGTGGCCTCTAAACGCATTGAAACATCCTCTTCCTCAAAACACGTTTGGAATCTCAGAAATTGATCAAGAACCAAAACTCATCAAACTTGAAGTTGAATAGCCTAAACTAAAGTTCTAACCATGTTTCACTGAGCATTTCTAGCCATCAAACTAAAGTTCTAACACCAAGAACACCAAGATAATCGCAAGAACAGAAATTGCAACACTCCACTAATTGTCTCCAAATCAAACCTAATGCTACCAGAAAGCTTCATACACTAACCTACATTGAATCTAACTAATTAAAAAAGATTGAAACTACCTAAATCAAGCCATGGAGTGAAGTTTACATACCTGCAAATTACAGATGAACAGAGTCCTCAAACCTTCAAATCAATCCTCAAAAGCTTCCAGATTCCTTCAATGGAGTATAAGCAAGCTTTTGTATGCAAAGAACTTGATTGAAATGGCTTCAATCTTTGAATTCGATTCTGAGTTGCAGATGAAAAATTTCAAAGGCTATCACACGATTCTTCTCCAATCTTGCTTAATTATCCATCTGGAATCATTCACCAATGCTTGATCAAGGTTCTGAGATTAAAAGAATGGCTTGAATGTGGTTGAAACTTGTAACTGAATTCTGTTTTGCACATGGAAGTTTCAAATTGCAATCTCACAAATCTCTCCCAATTCTCTCTAACTCTAGCTTTGGATCACTTCATGTGCATATATAGAGTGTGAATGAAGACTCTAGAATCTTCTGGATCAATCTAATGAGAAAATCAACTTCTCATGCCATGGAAATCTCATCTCATGCTATGCACATACCATCTCATGTTTTTAGCTTGTATTCACCTTGTTCTGAGTTTAAATTCTCTCCAAATGAGATTTTGGAGGTGTTAGGATGCACTAAAGCCTTGCATTTGCCTTGAAGTGTGGTTTTGCAATTGTGCCTTATGATTCAAGTAACCAATTTTCAAAGCAAGTCCTAAAAATAACCCTCAATTCAAAATTATGGCAATGTAAATATTCTCAAAATGCATTTTACAATCAAATTAGTATGTCATATGGCTTGGTTTGGTTTTGTATATCAAAAACCCTAATTTCCAACCTTGGTTCATTTAAAAAATACCTTTATTTTAGGCCATTTTGGTGACTTTGTGAAGCAAACCATTCCAAACTCTCATTACCTCTTATCAAGCCTAAAAACATCATTTTGAACACATCTCATGTTGAACATTTTTTCAGTTGAGGAGTGGAAGATGGAGATTTGGACCTATGTTGAAAAATGACCTGTAATTCAACTTTCCCAAAATACCCCTGGATTTCCAAGACCATAACTTGAGTTCTACAAATCCTCTTGAGGACTTCTAGTACTCAAATTAAAGATAAGATCAAGATCTACAACTCGTATGTTGACCAAGAATCCATTTGAAAACTCCTTGATGGGAAAAAGTTGCTTGGAAGTCAAATGACTTTCACAGATAAAATTCAGTGTCCTCTGGGGACCCATAACTTGCAAGAACCATAACTTGAGTTCTACAAATATTATTGAATACTTCTAGTACTAAAATTAAAGCTATTGAGAAGCTCTACAAGTTTCATGTTGACCAAGAATTCATTTGAAACTTGCATTTTGACTTATTTGGCTTGGAAGTTAGGACTAAATTAGGGATTTTTATACTGAAACCCTAACTTGGTACCTCCTCTTCTTCTTGATTCCTTTTGATTTCTCCTTGGCAAAACACCACACTTGTGTCCACATATCAATTCATGAATTCCACATCCTTCAACTAAGCCTTGATGCTCTTCAATCACTCAGTTGACCTAGGGTTGACCCAGATGAAACCCTAGTTGACTGCACTTCAACTCTGGCTCTTGTACTTGAATCAATGACTTGTCTTATCTTCAAAATGACCCTCTAGGTCTTCCATGATCTTTGTGCACATTCCATACCCTCAGCCATGGCTCACACACTCATTGATGATCTTCAACCCCTCAAGATTAGGAGAGAAATCCACTAGTTGACCCTCAAACTTTTCAAAGCTTCCACTCATTTATTGATTACTTGGATGGTCTTGAACTTGAATAAAACCCCTTGATGGGCCTCTTTCTGATAAGAATGGCACTTGATCCCCTGTTAGATGACTTGTTATGCTATGCTATGCAAATGATTGGACTATGTACATGACTTATTATGCAAATGACAATGCCATTGAAACATAAACCAGATGAAATAGGTTGAGCAAATTTTAGGGTGCAACGATACCCTTGTTGAATTGGCTGATATACAGGTGCTAGCTGCACTGTCTGATAACTGGGAATAGGATGACTGAAAGCCGGAGTTACAACTGCCACATATGGTTGTTGGGCATGCTGCAACGGATACATTGGTCGTTGTTGCTGGGATTGCTGAACATAACTTGCTTGAGACTGCTGGACAAAGCCTTGCTGAGGTTGTTGAACATAACTCTGCGGATACTGTTGATAAGGCGGCTTCTAGGTGTGACTCTTTCTTTCTACAGTTACTGCATTTGTCTTCCCTTCCTTCTTTTTATGAAAATTATTGCTGAACTTCTTGACATTGTTGTTACCAGAACTGCTGGAACCACTAGCCACCTTCCCATTCTTCATTCCTAATTCCACTCTCACCCCCACTGCGACTATATCAGAAAAACTTGCAGTTACACTACTGATCATCTTCTCATAAAACTTCGGTCTCACTGTATCGACGAACCAATCTGTTAACTCTTTTTCACTTAAAGGAGGTTCTACCTGAGAGGCAGTTTCTCTCCACCTTTGTGCATATTCTTTGAAAGATTCCGAACTCTTCTGTGACATACTCAGTAACTGTCTTCTATCAGGGGCTAAATCCATGTTGTACTTGTAATGTTTCACAAAAGCATCAACCAAATCTTCACAACTATGAATACGAGACTGGTCCAAACCCAAATACCATTTAGCAGGAGCTCCTTTCAAACTATCTTGGAAACAGTGAATCATCAACTTGTCATCTTCCACGTGAGCGGCCATTCTTCGGTAATACATAATCAGATGTGTTCGAGGACAAGTAGCCCCAGAATACTGATCAAAATTGGGAACTTTGAATTTTGGCGGAATTACCAACCCAGACACTAAGCACATATCTCTGGCATCAGTACCAAAGATGTCATTCCCTTCCATTGCTCTGACTTTCCTTCCGATAATCTCTACACTTTCTTTCAACTTATCATGTCGTCCACTCTCTTCTTCATACCCATCAAGACCTTCGTACACTTGTAGAGGATTATGAAAAACAGGGCGCGCTTGAGTCTGAACAGAAGGCTGTGTGTAAGTAGGAATAGCTTGAGGAACTTCTGGCCCTAGAGGAACTGCTTGTTGATTGACTACTGGTGGAGGTACAAAACCAGGCGGTAACCCATATGGTGGAACATTTGCAACAGTGACTGCCGTAGGGATCGGCTCTACAACTATGCCAGTGATTTTAGAAACAACAGTGGCTTGAGTGTCCAACTTTGCACGAATGACTTGTAAAGCTTCCATGATCTTCCCCATGCCTCCTCGTAGCTCTCCAAGTTCATTATCAATTCTGTCCACATCCAAATTCTGTCCTTCCATTCTTAGGCGAGCTTGGGTTCGGGTGTTGTATCGGTGTTGAGGATTCAGTGTGATTCTTTCTGGAGACAAGACAGCGAGATGAGACACAACACAAGAACATGCACATGCGATGCTTATGAATGCAAAATGCAACAATGCAAAATTAATCATTCAAGGAATCCAAAGAAATATTTGCAAACATTATAACAATGGGGAAATAAGCAAATTCAAAAAGTCCTCATAGATTAACAATTGAGAGTTTTACAACAACGATTCTGAAACTGAAATACAAGTCTTCAATACAGATACATAATGAAATAAAACGGAAAACAACAGGATTTTAGATCTTCTGGTTGGACGGCCCTTCGTCTTCTGGCTGACTTCTCCTTCCACCTTGACAGATTAACTCTTGAAGCTCTTCCTTCTCTTGCATAGCCTTGAAATACTTATCTCTCCAAGTCTTTCCTTCTTTTTCAGATTTTGCCAAAGCAGCTTTCAATTCTTCTACGAGAGTAGGTTTGGGTGAGTCAGGCTCAAAACGAGTATAGAACATCTTCAACGCTGCTTCTTTTACCCATGATAAGTAAGATTCTGAAACAGTAGAGTCGTGGTAACCTAGGTCAGTTACTCCCCTCGTGTGGACATAACGCCAAGCATACACAATTCGAGCCCTGTAAGCGGGATTCTTCCCCTCTTCAATGTAAAAGCTTCTCAAAAAGTCTGGGTCCGGTTCGTCCTCCATGGGGTGCCCCAGCTGTCGACGAGCCAGAATAGGATTATAGCTGATGCAACCATTGACGCTGATAAGCGGTACATTCGGGAAATCTCCACAACTTTGGATCATGGCAATCCCTCCATACATAGGGTCATACCACTTAATATCTGAGTGTTTGAGCAATAGCAGCTTTTCTGTCCATGAGAGCCCATTTTGCTTATCCCAGAGGGCTGGAATTTTTGGCAAGTGCGAAATAAACCACTTGTGCAGGAGAATGGTACAACACTCAATCCGTCCAACTCCATAACAGTTCCTACGGTGGATGGTAAAGTATGTATCAGCCAGCAAGCTAGGTACAGGATTTTTGATTAAGAAAAGGTTGATTGCATTTGCGTCCACAAAATCATTAGCAGTCGGGAACAGGAACAATCCATAAATTAGCAAAACCAGGATGGCCTCAAATGCTTCAATACTTTTTGACAAGGCATAGCTTTGAGCTTTTTCATACAGGAACATAGCTGGAAATCCATACAACCCTCCCTTAGCAACCATATGAGATCGTACTTTGTCCACCTCCAAATACGCGGCTTCTGCAACTGCTCTTTCATTGCACTACATCCTAATAAAGCCATAGTGGGGGAAAGGTAATTTAAAGGTCCTCAGTATCACGGGCTCCCATGTAGAAAGTAGCATTGTTTTCACGAATACTCGATCAACAATACTAACTTTCAGAAGGGCCTCTACTGAGCGGAGGTTTTCTCAAGTCAACTTGGTCGGGAATCAACTCCCTATAAGTCTCCTTGAATATACCACCATCCTATCATAAGTACGCTCAAACACGGGTATAGTGTTGTCTCACCACTCAAAGTTCCCAAGATTTAACAGGGCACATATATACATATTTACAAGTATTCAAACAAGATAGGCTAAACCCTCAAAGCAATAAAACTGTTCCCCAGTGAAGTCGCCATTTCTGTTGCGGTGAAAATTGGATATCAAGCTATTAGATTAACTTGAATCTTAATTCTTTTACAACCAAACTTTATTTTATCCAAAGGAAAGGTCTAAAGAAAGAAAAAACCTTTTTCGCGATGTAACGACAACGCTTAAGAGATTCAGGAATCGGGGGTTGGTTATACCTAGGGAAGGTGTTAGCACCCTAAGCATCTATAGTACTCTACAAGAACCTTTTGTTTGATTGCTTGCTAAGTTTGTGAATATGTACTATGGATTGGGATAAGTAAAGTTGAAACCTAAAGTTATATACACTAAGTTTGCTTGCAAAGACATCACATCTTCTGCCTACGTATCCTAACTAGGATAGAATCAGAGCAATCGTAGTTCACCTCACAAGGGAATAAGAACACTTGATTATGATCAAGGTTCAAGGGGGAAAACAAACATGACAATGTTTGTGTGGAGTTTGACAAAACTCCCTATTTCTAAGTTGCAAAAATAAAAGGGGGAAGTGAGAAATCATGACAATGATTCTCACACAGAGTTGACAAACTCTTTCCTAGGGTTCTAGTTGAAGAACACTCCTAGTACAGGTGGGTTTCTTAGAATTGAAGCAAAGTCTAATGGCTTCTAAACTAGGGTTAAAGTGACTTAATAAAGTCAAGAGAGGGGTGAATGAGATATCCATGACATGAGGGTCAAGTGGACAGACTTTTCCTTTGGAAGGAGATAGGAGAGGCAACTGGATGAGAGCTAACAAGCTTCATCACTTGGGGAAAAAAAAGGAAAGTAACAATATAAAAAGATGCATTCATGGTGCCAACCATTAAATGAGTATATGAAATTGATAAGAATGAAAAATACATTGATGACAAGCAAAGAAGGTAAACGAAACAGGAACTGTGACGACAGATCAAGCTTAAGTGAAATTAAACAGATGACGTAACATGAATATGGTAACAACCAAAGATGAAGTCTTAACATGTTAACTAACATTTAAGGCTATGAATGCAAACAAGTATCACAAATAATCACAAGTACATCAAGGGAAAATTCATCTGCATAAGTCAAAATGATCGCAAAAAGTACATAACTTGCACATAGCCAAAAGGGATGAAAAATTAGGCAAAAATAAAAAATATGACATGAAAGTAGACATCAAGATGAACACAATGCAAAAGGAATGGGTGAAAAATGATTAAAAATGAGTGAGATGTGATTTTTTGAAATTTGGTTTAAAAATGACAAAAATAATCAAAAGGGTTGCCCTCCTCAGGGGTCGAACCCAGGTTCACAATGTGCAAGGCGCGCTTTTGGCAATGATCTTACCACTGGGGTGGCTATACATCCATTGATGAAGCCACCCCTAAAAATATATGATGTATGCCTCAAAACCAGGTTAGGCCAAAATACACACAAAATTCAGTTTTGCATTTCCAAGTGTAACTTCCTCAATTCTTTATGAAATTCAACAAAATTTTAGCGCAAACTGAAAGATTTTTCATGAGGAACATGATGGTGCTTTTAGTTTTTTGAAATTCTCCTTCCATTTTAAAACTCGATAGCATGTGTGTTTGGAAGCTTGAAATGCATTTTGAGATGTGTGTCATGTTCCAGCTAGCTTTAAGTTCAAACAATCATGCAGACACAATACATATATGATAATGCAGGGATTCATGCACAAGGTAGAGCTCAATTCATGCTGTAATGAAGAAATGCTATGTGAAATGCAAAATTACACGAATGGGATGCATGCTTCATGGCAGTTCAACTTCAAAGCATGTATTGACCAAAACAAACATACACACACATTGAATACAAGCTGGTGGATGAGTTTGAACATTGAATAGGGGTCTGCACTGATTTTTGTGAAGTGTAGTGTTCAAAGTGCAAATGTGCATATGTGAAGTGCATGAAATATTCAGTTTCAGTTTCAGTTGATTTTTCATCACACCAATCATATGCACATGTCATATAAGGGCTCATGAGTGGACACAAACACATATTCAGTTTAAAGACAACCTGCTGTGGAAAATGGTGATCAAGTGTAGGCTTGTGCTAGTGAGATGCATGAACATTTCCAAATTCAGTTCAAAACAAATCCAGGTCAATTCAATCATACACACATCTCATATTCATGATATTGAATGAGAACAAACAAAGAACAAAGTTCAAAACAGACTGGAATTGAAAGTGACACAAGAGTTGCAACTATGGTATTTTCATGGCATGAAGGTATCAATTCAAAGCTGTAACCTATTTCAGTAAAAACCAAACATACACACATGCTCCAAACATTTATTTAAATGAAATCAAGTCATAACTTCAGTGCCAAACAAAGTTGGTGTGAAGGGTGATGCTCATGCTGCCAAATGGTGCTTGTGTTGTGCAGGACAATGTGCATTTTTAGTTCTAAACATATTCAGGCCAAGTAAGACATACATACACCTCATACACATGCTAGGAATGGATTCAAGCAAAGATCATGATTCAAAACAGTCTGTATTTAGAAATGGTATGCAGAATGCAAAATTGGTGTTTGTACAATGCCTCAAAATGTTCAAGTCATGATTAAAGCATAATTGCATCAAAAGGATCGTACACACACATTACCTACATGTAATTAAGAATGTCTAAGCAGGAAACAAGACTCTAAACAAGCTGTGATGCAAAAAATGGATTTCAGGCTGCTGTTGGTATTTTGTACAAAGCATGAAAAAGCTCAAAATCATTTTCTGCCATATTCAAGTTAAACTAACTATGCACACATCTTCTATATATGATATCAAGTAAGTTCCATCATAAAAATGAATCTAAAGCAAGCTGGTATGAAACATGGCATGTAATATGCAGTTTGGCTTTTTGATGAAGCTCACAAAGTTCAAAGTCAGTTTAAGGCATGTTCAGCTCAAATGAAATATGCACACATGTCATATTCATGATTTTGGAGATGATCCCACTTAAAAAACACAATTATATCTTGGTCATGACAGAAATTGAGTAAGACATACACATGACATGTTTTTCACATAATGAACTCAAAATGTCAAATCATGGAATTATGATGCAAAGAAAGAATGGAGTGTTCACATACCTCTAGTAGACTGTATTGAGCAAGTTTAAACACCAAGAAACCCAGAGGAACTTCAAATGCTCCTAGCTTTGAAAGATTCCTTCCTTGTGAAGTAAGAAAGCAAACTTCAAGACAGTTGGAGAAATAGACTCCACCAATGACCCTCAATGTTTTGGACAGTTGAGAAATGATATATGAGAGGTTCTTGAGTGATTAAAACACCAAGGAAGTGGATGGAACAAGATATGGCAGATTTTGTAGCTTTTGGTCAAAGTAACTTGGTGTGGAAGTTGACTTTTTGAATGGTGAGGTTTTTAAATGGTTTAAGGTCTTGGACACCTTCTACATCATATTTACAGATTGTGTGGATGATTATTGAGGTGTTTGAATGTAGACAACTGAGTTTGGCAGCAAAACTACCAAGACAAATTTTTGGTGGTTTTTGCAATTTTGTGATTTTGTGATTTTGGAATAAGGTGTGAAAGAGTGAGAGCTTTGTGTTTCTCTGGTTTTTAGAATCAATATTGTGTGTCAAATGAAGTGATGAGGGTTCCTTTTTATAGGAAAATGAAAAGAAGGGGCAGATGTGGAGATTCCTTCACATTAAAGAAAGGTTTTACACCTTTGGATCAAACCTCCACAAAGGGGTTTCCTTGGCTGATAGGTAAGCCCAATAGTCAAGCAAAATGATGATTTTGAAAAGGCTAAATGCAGGCTAGAGGCACAACTTGATGGTTGTTTGCAGAACTTAGTTTCCACCTCATGCTTACCATGTTTACTTTAAGTGCAAGTTGCCTTGCAACTTGCAAGCCACTTGCAAGTTTGGCTAACTTCCTATTTTTTGCATTTCTCTTGTTCTCTCATGTTACAAACCCTATATACATCAGAAAAAACATGTTTCACAAGCTGAGATTGGTCATATTTGAGGAAAGAATGATTTTTGAACATTTGACAATGTGGGACTAAAGTGAAAAACCACCAACTTGCCATAACCCTAACTTTCAGCTCACAAATCCTTTTGAGATGTGCTAGTACTTTTTAGAAATCCCTCAAATAGCTCTAAAACATTCATGATTTCATGAGTTTCAATTTCCCAAAGGAACTTGGTCAAAAAGTCTCTCAAAGTTGCTAAAAAATGAACTTAAAAGTGAAATTTTTCTAAGTCTTTTTCCCTTCTAGAAATGAATTTGATCATAATTCCAAATCTATGCATTTTCTGATCATGGACCACTTAGGGACTTTTGTAGAGTTTGTCAAGAGCTTTCAAATGAGCTTTGAACCAACTCAATTGGATGTGTGGTTAAGGAGTTATGGTTTAGCCCCTTTCAAAACCCTAATTTCCCGATTTTCGATTACACCTTCATCCTTGATCCAATGGTCATGAAAATTGATAGGCAAGTGCAATATGATATAAGGAACATTTTTGATTCACACTTTGAATTCCAATTCCTTAAATTTGAAGAGTTGACTTTTTGGTCAATCGTACGATCGATCGGCGACTACCGAGTCGTCTGTTGACACTCTGGACCTCCTGAGACTTTGAAACTTCTTGAATGAACTTTATTAATATATATGAACTTCATGGATCATAATCTCACCATTAAAACACCTTCCAAAATCAAATTCAAACTACAGTTGATTTTTACTAGTCAAAAACCCTAATCGGGTGCCCTGAAATACACTGTTCTTGATTCTGGGGTAACAACCTCAAATTGGATTCTCAATTGACATTATATGATACCCTTGACCTTGTTTCATAATTGAATTAGCCCAAAACTTGGATTAATCACAAATCCTGAAGCTTCAATTTGTACAAAAACCTTGATTCATCTGTAATTTGACAAAGCCAAACTTGCACTGGGTTAAGGTTAGATGATTCATGAGAATGCTCCTAAAATGATAATGAGAATCTAAGGGGTCAAAATTTGGGGTGCAACAATCATCATACTGGTCCATCAGATTATCTTCGGCGGGGATATGAACCATAGTAGGCTGCGCTTGCGGGATAACTCCCATAGTAAGTCCAGGTATTGGGATTGGCTGAGAAGTGGTTCCTTCGGCTGCAGTATCTAAGTTCATTGGTATCCTATAGGGGTTATGAATAGGAGATGAGAGTCTTGAGGCAGACCCTTGCACCTGACCATTGTTGTTGAAGACAACGGCAGCTTCACGATGTTCTTCCTCTCTTCTGGCAGTGAGAAGGGCTTCAAGAATCTGGTCAATTTTCCATTTGATGGAGTCCAACTCCTCTCTGAAGGCAACTTGTTCTTGCTTAATCTATTCCATCATTTGTCTTATATTGGCTCTAGTTGCGTACTTGTGTCGAGGAATCAACTTGATTTACTAGAGATGAAGGAAGGAGAAATGAGGTTCTGCTGAAGGAATGAAAATGCAAAATGCATAACAGATGCAACGCAAATGATATGCTAAATGCAATGCAAGATGCAAGATCCAGGATCACAGGATCACAGTTCAAACAACTTCTGAAACTGGTAATTGTAACAGGTAAGTAACCATAGTTTCTGATCAAATAAACCTTACAAGCGAAACCCATACGGGAAGATCTATATCTTCTACCCATGAACCCACTCACGAGATGGTTTCTACGTTTGTGGTTCCCAGGATCATGGACACTAATCACATCAGTGTCACGCAAAAGGCTAGCTGTATTACGACGATAATGATGACAAGGTTTCCCCTGAGCGGAGTCCTTAAGTTAGGCACACAAGGAGTGAATCCTTGGAGATTGACACTACACGACCACTAATATGGAACTGGTGCTAAAAGGGTTCCCAGAACCACGAACCCTTCATTAATCAAGTCGTGCAACAGGTTAGCTGTGTTACAATAGGATCTATTAATAGGTCTCCTCTAGGGGAGCTTTCATTCTAGGCACACAAGGAGCGAGTCCTTAGGGACTAACACTACTCAACTACCAATTCTAAACTAGGTGTTCTCTCTGCTTTTACCAAATCTCGGGTGTAGAGCTTTACTCACGATGTCATCCCAAGAACCAACAGGCAAGTAAGATAATAAGCATAAATAAAATCCACAAGAGAACAAATACATACACGAGAAGAAAAACAAATAAAAATAATGCTCCTCACAAAACTCTAAGATAGGCTCGACTCTCTCTTGCATGGAGCAAACGTCCCCAGCAGAGTCGCCAGTTGTCGCACCTCAAAAAATCACAAAGACATTCGGAGAAACGACCCTCACACGAAAGGCGCGGAAATACGGTTTGACAGAGTCGTCACCGAACTTTATTTATCTTGAATAAATGGGAGAGGAAAATAACGAGAAAACCTCTTAAAACAGAAGGACAGGAATAGGATTGTCGCAACCTTGTTCCGGGTTCGGGATTCGGTTACGCAAGGGGAAGGTATTATCACCCCTCACGTCCGTTGTACTCAATGGGAATCTCTTAGGGTATTCTCCGTGAGCGTTATCTAAGCTTGCTTGTTTTCTTCTCAATAAATTGGTAGGGTAAACAGATAAAAACGTTAGGGGAAATTGGTGGTTATAGAATGGGGTGCTCGCCAAGGATTGGGGCCCTTGTGCCTACGTATGCTCATTCGACGAGAATGAGAAATCATAGCGTCGTAGTTCGACTACGGGAAAGGATGGGGGAAATTATGGATGGAATAATGGGGAAATACAGAAGTATGCTTGCTAAGATCATTGCAATCTTGTGCCCACGTATCTTACATTCAGACGAGAATGAAGAATCATAGCATCCGTAGTTTGTGGTAACAACCACGAAAAGACGAGGTTTAAATTGGTTTGAAGTTAAATGTTGAATTTTTTGAGTTTGAAAGATTTAATTAATAACAACCCAAGGGCGTGCCTCGAGAGTTACTCATTCGAAAATTCAAGGAATGCTAGACTCCAAGAATATCCTTCTTTCATATGTTTGATTACGAAAATGTTTGAATAATGATTAGGTATTTTAAGACGAAAGGGTGAATGAATGACAACCCAAAGCGTGCGCCTCAAGAGTCATCCATTCGAAGATTCAATGAATGCTAGACTCCAAGAATCTTCTTCTTTTTTTAACTATTTAAGAAAAGCATTTTGAAATAGATAGAATCGAATAAATTGCGAAAAGAGGTGAACTATGAAATTGGTTTGAAAATGGCTCGACGATGAGTCGGGGATTTGATTGAAAATGGAACCGGCTTGACGATGCATTATCGAGATGCTAGATCCCGACGACACCTTTTTCATTTGATTAAATAATGAAAAATTGTTTGAATGAACAATGGAAGTACCACGTGGAGTGCTAGACTCCAATGGCATTTCTTTGTCCAATAAATTAAGGAGCATATTTTAGAAACGAAAAGTCAAATGTCACTACCCAAGGCGTACGCCCCAATAGTGATCATTCGAGAAACCCAAGAAATGTCAAACCTCAAGAGCTCGATTCTTTCGCGATTTAATTAAGAAAGTTTTGATTAATCATATTTTGAAAATAGTTAGTCAAGTTTAAAAATGTAATTTGAAATAACTCAAGATCTTTGTTTAGAATTTTTTTTAAATAAATAAATATTTAACTATTTTGAATAAAAAGTGATTTTAATGATTATAGAAATTTAAAATTTAAATTGAAAAAAGAATTGAAAATAGAACATAGTATGTCTGAAATTGACTTGTGTGTTATAACACCGTGAAGGGAATGGCATGCATGATGATCAGCCGTGGCAAAATACTGACTGATACGTTGAAGTCTTGCTTTATGGCATAGCGGTGTCGGCTTACTGCATCCAAGGACCAAGGTCCAATTTCGCAATGATAACATTACCTCACATCCCACTTATTACCATATACTTTATTGACCAAATATAGATCCTTCATATCATCTAAATAGTAGAGAAAAAGAACTAATTATTTGGAAACGTAGCGCACCACAAAAAGCTTGATTCAACACGGTAGGTCAGCTCCTAGGGCTCAACTACTAATCCAAGCTTTACAAAAAAAATTGCATACAAAGGCTGCCATATAATTAAACCTACCACCGCGTATATTTATGCAACATTCAATGCGAGCTTTAAACAAAAAACAACATCAGAGGATTCAAACCCAAACCTTCATATTAGTCCTATTTTAATCACGAATGCCAAATACTTAACTCTACAGAGTCAACAATATCCTTTGTCAACGCATGATGAGTGCATTAAAATAAGACTAACCACCATAAAAAAACAGTTCCGAACCCAAAGACTCACATGCTGCCATTTCCTTGAACTTAAAACAGAAACAGAATGATGATAATGAAAACGTCAAAACGAATTTGATAGCTACGTCACACTATATTTCTACGAATCAACTAATTATACAATAACCAAAATAAATGTGCATCATACACTAGGTCTTTTTCAACAGATTTATTACAAACTGGATATAAAAAAAACCAACAAAATGGCCACCAGGGGACTCGAATATTACCTATAGTGAAGAATGCGACTATGAACCAACCGAGACGAAAGTCGAACCAAATTCCGCCTTGATACACTAATGGATTTCATTTCTGTTACCTTGAGGTTGTCGCGACTTCAATTTCGTTTCTCGCCATGACGTCTTTCATCGAGAAGTTTCTTCCAGAGTCACTTTCTGTCGTAGCTTTGACGCGTTGCAAATGGGTCTCTTTCCACGGCGATCTTCAGATGGTTGGTTTGGTTGAAGGTTCGACTGATGGTGATGGGGTTTGATAGTTTATGAAGACAAATTTGGGGAGGAAATTGGTGATTAAAAAAGAATATGAAGGTGATGGTTGCAAGGAAGTGTCGGCGGCGGATTTGAGAGAGAAGAGGGAGAAGATTTGGGCGGCTAGGGTTTTGTGTTTAGGGGAAGAAGAAGATGTTTTCGACGATGGTGAAGGTGAAGCAAAGGGAAGGAAAACAGAAGGGTTTGGCGGTGGACCTGGGGGAGAAGAGGAAACGGTTTTGCGTTTTAGGGAAGAAGAAGAGGGTTGGGAAAACGGCACCGCCGACTTAGGGAAGAAGAGAGGAAGTGTTGTGCGGCTAGGGTTTCCCTTTGGAAGAAGAAGAGTCAGTGATGGTTTCCCTGAAAAAACCCTCCATCCTCCCATTTAAAGCCTGCGCCCTCCCTTGTCTATTTCTTTTTTCTTTTCTTTTAGTTTCAATTTTCTTTTCTGTTAATTAAGTAATAACCAATTAATAATATACTATATATCAAAAATAATTAATAAAATCAACTAATAAAAAAAACTAAAAATAAGTAAAAGCTGCCACGTGTCATCTTAGGAATGGGTGTGGTGACACAAACCCTTGAAATCAGCCAATAAGGACTAGACATGTGTCATAATGACATGAAAAAGATATATTCCACATTTTTCTGATTTTTTAACTAATAAAATAGGAATGCCAACAATGCCCTTTTTAGAAATTCTAATTAAATAAATGGGATTTATTTAAAAGAAACTCACAATATATTGAATAAAAGATGACAAAAAGTTTAAAAAAAAACTAGTATAGACAATTTTAAATTAAGTATGCTAAATAATTTAATAAAAGATGAATAGAATTAGCTAAAAATAAATAAATCGGCCGCACAGAAAATGATTAACGTAGAACAAATAACTCGGAGAATTACAACATTATGTCGAACTGATCGAATGTCTTTGGGCCAAAATTCAACCAGCCTGTATGTGTGTCCGAGTATTCTTTCTGGCTAACCAGTTTTCTGAGTTTTATTCAGGGTAAAAGACACGATACTATGCAGGCAATGCAATACTGGAAATAAAATTGAATGCGAAAATACTTGAAAAGGGGTAGGACAAATTTAGGGTATGACAGAAGGTAGTGGCAAAGTTTTTTAAAGATAACATTTTTACTAGGTTTGAAGTGCCGAGAGCGCTTATAAGTGATGAAGGAACACATTTCCTGAATCACCTCATGGAAAGGTTACTTCAGGAGTATAACGTGAAACATCAGATAGCCACTCCATACCATCCTCAAACCAGTGGTCAGGTAGAAGTGTCCAATAGACAACTCAAGCAAATCCTTAAAAAGACCGTTAGTTCCTCTCGTAAGGATTGGGCTACTAAGTTGGATGATCCTCTTTGGGCATATCGAACGACATTCAAGACACTAATAGGTATGTCTCCCTACCAACTTGTGTATGGAAAAGCATGTCATCTACCTCTTGAGTTGGAACACAAGGCTTTATGGGACTCTAAGTTCCTTAATTTAGACCTCACGAAAGCAGAAGATTCTAGGATCCTTCAACTCCATGAGCTAGAGGAATTTCAGAATCAGGCGTATGAAAATGCCAAAGTTTATAAAGAGCAAACAAAGAAATGGCATGATAGGAGGATTCAAAAGAAAGAGTTTTGGGAAGGCCAGCTGGTCCTTTTATACAACTCCAGGTTGAAACTATTGCCTGGAAAGCTGAGGTCCAAATGGTCAGGACCATTTGTGGTTCACAAGGTGTTTCCTCACGGAGATATCGAATTGAAGAATTCAACAAATGGAGACACGTTCAAAGTGAATGGGCAGCGATTGAAGCCTTATTTTCAAGGACAATCAAGTGGTCAAGTTGATGTCATTCGTCTTACGGGGTAGGACAGGTGACCATCAAGCCATGCGACGTTAAACGAAGCGCTTTGTGGGAGGCAACCCACACGTTTATTTCTAACCTTTTGTGTTTCTTGTTTTTGCCAGGAAAATTAGGCTTGCAATGCACTCACAAGAATCGTGAAGTCACCCTATGAAGAAGTTTTTTTTAGTCTGCAAATGTATAATCAAGTGTACTAGAGAAAAATCGGAAAAATTCAAAAACAAAAAGAAGGGAAAATTGTGATAAAAACCAGGACCTGGCACGGCTCGTGTCAGGTCATAAGGTTGATGAAAAAAAGGGGGAATTTGAGGCATTTCAGTGGGCTGACACGGCCCGTGTCAGATCCACTGGGGACTTTGTTGTTTGACACGGCTGGAAGTTAGAATACAGCATGCTGACACGGCCCGTGTCAGACATGCTATGTGTTTTTTTTCCAAAATTTTCATCTTCCACATGGAGTGGCCCACACTACCCAAACCTCTTAACTACCCAATTATCACCCATTACCCCTCATCGTATCAGATTTTTAACATCATTTTCTCTCACCTTTCATCTTCTTCTTCCTTTCTTCACAAAAACTCCATTAAACCCCATACAAATCCTTCATTAAAGCTTCAAACTTCCCATAATCCCTACATCAAAATGCCATACTACCTTCACAAAAAGTGCTCACCTCTTCATCCTCTACAACATCCCACCATTTTTTTCACTAACTCTAACTTTTATTTTCGTGATTTTTCTCTGTGTTACAGGTACGAACAATGCCTCCCAGACGTGTGGTTAGAGGAAAAAAGTGGATGCTGAAACCTCAAGGTCGAGGAAAAGAGCGAGTCAGACGCCTAACACGCACGACATTATTTTTGACGCACCCGAACATGAGAAGCGTTATGCATGCCACGTGAAGCGTAAAATTACGCCAACAAGGTACATGTGTTACACAACTCTTTCTGAATTAGGGTTAAATATTGAGATTGATAGAATGTTTCATAGTCTAGGTATGCTGGAACTCATGCATTTAGAAGCTCCAACATATGAACGCATAACGTTGGAGTTTTTAAGCACCATTGAATTTCATTTGGAAAAAAGATGGACCGGTACTATGAAATATTTCTATGGCACAATGCGGTTTAGACTGTTTAATACTAACCATGAGCTCAGCGTGGAAGAGCTGGGAGGTATCCTCCGACTTCCACTGTATGGCCCTGGAGCTGTCCCGGAGACTTTTGATGCGAAAGCATTCTGGACAGCTATTACAGGTAATACTGAGTATGTCTCAAAGGGTGCCAAGGCATCGGGTATTCAAAAACCATGTTTGAGGTATGCACAGAAAGCTTTAGCGTATGATCGCAACTTTCTATGTCTAACAAATCTAACTGCAAGTGCACAGCCTATCGCGTAGTAATAACAGATATTGATCCCACAGGGACTCGTAATCAATCTAGTGTTATCGGGTGTTACGGTGTTTAGCTAGGTCGGTTTGGTTTCAAGTTGAATAATGGCTGAATAAATGCGTAAACTAAAGGGAACTAATACTTTTACTTAAGATATAAATTTATGAATCGATATGCAATAATTTTGTTCTTCGGGGATTTGACAATTTATTGGCGTATTAAGTGTTTTCAAACTTAGTTTAAGAAGAAAATAGTGATCTAAAGACTTTTGTCTCACGATGGCTGTTGACGCTAGTCGCAACTATAAGGCGGAACGTATGTTGTCGCTATCCCGTTCGGGGTTAAAGTTACTTTTTGAAAATCTCTAAGTTCTAATCCTTTTTAAAGCGCTTTCGATGTTTTTAAATCGAATGCCTAGTTTATACTATCTGGTCTTAGCCGCAACTGTCGCTTGTTGGTTCGTACCTTAATATGGTTTCCCACTGTCGAGGCAAAACCACCGTAAATAGCTTCTCACTGTCGTGACAAAGGTTTATTTAGAATTTTAATTAAAAACTAAAACCATAACTGAGTTTTGAAAAGAGAAAGACTACGCCAATTATTATCAAATTTCGTATGAATTATTATTACATATCGATTACGGTAATTTAGCTAGACATGGAAATAGAAATGGTAATACATAAATAAAAGCAGTAATTAATAACATACATCATAATGAAAATTGCAATTACGATTAAAAATGAAAACCTGTAAATATTCCAATTGGCTTTTGGGCAGATTCTCCACAATGTTGGCAGGATTCTGGTCTTTGTGCCAATTGATCGTACAAGGAAAATGGGAATTACAAAATATCAAAGAATACAGAGAAGGAAAAGAGAAACAAATAAGAATATAAGAACGATAAGGTTGCTCTGAAGATGAATTGGCAACACTTTGTTGTCTTGAATGCGGCTCCCCTTTTCAGGTCCCAACCTCTTCCTTTTATAGAGGGAGAGTATCTAACGGTTATTCCTTCAGGAAGTGGGTTTGAGGCAGAAAAGTAGGAGTTAGTGGCCACACTTTTGGTCTTTGAGGGGAAATTTTTGCACGTGACTTCATTCTGCATGTTCTGGCTGCATGACGGTCGTCATGGAGGTGTGACGGTCGTCACACGCATGACGAGCGTAACGGCTGTGTGACGGTCGTCACATCAGTAAAACTCGTTTCTGCTGTTTTTCTCTTGGTTTTTCATCTATTTTTCACTTGTTTTTGCTCCTTTTCTTCATATTGCTTTGCTTGGACATGTTCTTTGAATACCTGCATAATACTTAGACAAATAGCGTGGAATGCCCCGAATTCGGAGTGAAACCGGTCAAACATTAGTTAAAACACATGTCATTTTGTATATACATTTTCGCGTTATCAAACTCCCCTAAACTTGAATCTTTACTTGTCCTCAAGTAAAAGTTGGAAAAATTGGAAATGGGGCAAACACGCGGCACGCTTGTCCTTTCCGAAAGGTTTTTTTCAAATTATAAGTTAGGAAGGCCAAGACTAAAATTGAAACAAAACACATACGGTGGTGACACTGAGTTGTAAGTCTTCGAAGGCCTCCTTTTTATGCAAGCCAGTTCCAATCATGCTACTGCAGCTTGGCGTCAAGTTCCTTGCAAAAAGTTTTACCCGGTTTGTTCTGGCGCAGTCACATTAAGCCCGTTATCCATATACTTTCATGGCAAGTCAACCTGATAGTGGCTATGATATCTTTTCTATTTCGATTCTTCTTTGCACATAAGCTTATGCTATTGATTTCCAAAGACTTTCTGTACCGTTGGGCTAAATGCTCGGGTGAGGAGCACCTAACTTAGAAGGAACATGTCTCTATACTCAGGCTATGTGGCTTTTCTTCTTCATGATTTTTCATTTTGAGTTAGAGATCACACACACTCATTTGCATCGGTTTCATTGCTTAGAAGCATTTAGGATGGTGCTGACTGCTTGTATAAACTACTGGGGGCTACGTTTGAGTAGGAGCTTGAAGCTTCGGTACGTGTAGGTAGTGAAACGGACTCGCATAAACTGGAGGTCTAAGGTGTCAGGACGGTAATGGAATTGTTAGAATTTTCTTCTCGGGATTTCCATACTTGATTGAACTTTGGTGTGTCCTCGTGATGCTTTGAGGTAAGAAGTTTAAAGATTTCTTTGTATAGTCATATGAAACGCGGGGAGTTCACGTAACGGAGATAAATGTATATATAAGAGCTTATTTGCCGAAAATTAAAATTTCTTTAAATTCGAAAGAAAAAGTACAATGGGAAATAACATGAGAAAGGGAAATGAAAAGGGAAATAACGATCCGCTCCCACACTATCTCAATCAGTGTCCCCACTGATTTGAAAGGATGCGAAAGGGAGATACAAAGGAAATAAAGAAAAAACAACAAAAATGGCAAAAATGAAAAATACTACTAATCCCGTCCTCGTCCTCGATCTCTTCCTCGACCTCTGGCTGGGGGGTCACAGGCGGCGAGGTTCAGAGCTCCGGTATGGAATATGTAATCCCGGAGTCCGTCGACTCGCGTAGTGAGGTGTGCCATCTCGTCAGCCATGTCGGAATGGATATCGTGCATCATCTGCAAAGATTGCTGGATTTGGCCGGTTTGCTCTCTCTGCCATGCTTCAAATTCCTCAGCCCTGCGGTTCTGTTGCTCCATCATAAGCATCATCTGGTTCTGTTGCTCGATGCAGCGGATGTGTCATCAGTGGCAGGACGGGGGAGGCGGCGCGTGGAAGGGCCAGCGGCAGCAGCTGCTTGTGATGGCTCAGGTTGGTCGGCTCTATCGAGCTCTTTCTAAACTTCGTCCCTGGGCTCTGAGATATTATCCTGTGTTGGGGCAGCAGGGGCAGCGGTGTCGAAGATCCAGTTGGCTCTGTCCTCTGGATGCATCTGGGTGCGTGAAGGCATGATGATGCTCTGGATAGTGCGGCCTCGCACTACAGGATGATATCGCCCATCACGGTGGGCCTTGATGAGGTGGGAGGCGCGGTAGTGGTCGGTGTCCAGGAATACGGGGGGCGTCTGGTGGAGTGTCTGGAGGCAGTCGCCAAGACCGAGGCCTATGGCGATGGATGTGATGATGCCACCGAAGTAGAAAGGTTTAGAGCCGCGGTTGCAGTTGGCCTGGATGTGAGCCAAGAGAAACGGGGCGGCGTTAACCGGCTCTGAAGCGAACACACAGCGGAGGAAAAACAGCTCCTTCGAGTTGACCTTATGGTTACTGTCACGAGTGAGTATTGTGTTGCTCAATGTTGCACCCCAAAATTTGCTCAACATTTCTTTACCTAGCTTATGGTTCATTTCATTCACATTAGCATTATCATTTGCATTTCATTGATGTGTATGCAGGAGATCAAGAGGTATGATTACCAATCAAGGGCTATACAAGAGTTTGAAGCCAGTTAAGAAGCTTATTCAAGTGTTCAAGGGTTGATATCCTTGTCAGAGAAGTTAAAAGATCCTCAGAGAGAATGGTTGAAACCAAGATGGTGTGCCTCCTAACATGAGAGTTGTGGGAAGCTCCTTAGATGATTCTGAAGTCAAGAATGTAGACTTGAAGCCTTGAGAGAGCTTATGAGATGTCTTGAAAGGCATCATGAAGCCTAGACAGGTCATTGTGCAAGATTAAGAAGACCCGGCCATGAGTGGTGTAATTAGGGTTTGACTGGGTCAACCCTAGGTCAACTAATGATTTGAACAAGGTTGAGACCTAATCCAAAGGCCATGTGATCATGGATTGATGCATTGAGATTCTATAAGGATGATTCCAAGTTCAACTCATCATGATTGAAGAGTTTGAGAAGTTTTAAGCTAGGGTTTCTAAGGCTTGACAGTGTAAAATCCCCTAGTTTGACCCCTATCTTCAAGGCAGTTTAGCCCAAGATGTGATTGTCATCTCATCTTGCCCCCAACATTAATGTTGTAGAGCTTGAGTTTAGCTTTAATTTTAGTACTAGAAGTCCTTGATAGGATTTATAGATCTCAAGTTATGACTTTGACAAGTTACAGGTCATCTGAGGTATGTGAATCTGGGGCCTTGAAAGTTACCCAACTTGCATCAAACTTTTGCCCAAGAAGGATGATTCCTATGAACTTTTGGTCAAAATGAATGTTGTTTCTTATCCTCTTAGCTTTCTAGAGAGTACTAGAAGTCCTTGATAGGATTTGTAGAACTCAAGTTATGGCTTTGACAAGTCAAGGGCATTTTGGTCATTTGGAGATTACAGGTCATTTCAATCATAAGGCCATAACTCCTATTTTCAAGCTTCAAATGGAGGAATGTTCAACATCAAACTTGTTCAAAATGATGTTTTAAGGCCATTAAAGAGGTCATGAGATGATGGAAATGCTTGTAGCTCAAAGTTGCAAAAATGACCTAAAATAAGGGCATAAGTTAAATAAGCCAAAGTTGGAAATTGATATTTTCAAGCTACACATCCAAACCATGGCATGTAATATATCATTTTGACTCTAGAAAACATTTTAAGAACATTGGTTTAGCCACATTTTTGAGTTGAGATTCAATTTGTGGACTTGCTTTGAAAAGTGGTTACTTGCATATTAAGTAACATGTGCAAAACATAGAATCAAGGCATTAGCAAGGTCCTTTGCAAGCTAAACCATTTCAAAATGTCACTAGGGGAGAAATTGGAAGAGAATGGGATTGGTTTCAAGCTGTTTGCAGCATTATGCATATCATGATATGTGATTGAAAATCTCATGGCATGAGAAGTTGAAACTCTCATTAGAAGGATCTAGAGGGTTCTAGATCATTCATACACCATCTATATATTGAGTAGAGGTGATCCAATGCAAGGGTTGGTGATGATTGAAGGAGAGATCATAGATTGAGATTGAGATTTCTTGGCTTGCAATTGAATTCGGTTTCACAAAATTCTTCACTTTCCATCCATTTTCTTGGTTGAAACTTCTTCCATGGATGCTAAGGAGTGATTCCAGATCATAATCCAAGAGAATTCGTGGCTGAATCGTGTATGAGCAACTGAATTTTTCCACCTGCAACTCACCATCGGATTTCAAGATTCAAGCACTTTCAACCAGTTCTTTTGCATACAGAAGCAAGGAGAGGGTTCATTGATCGTGTCTGAAAGATTGGAGAGCTTGAATTAGAGGTTTAGTGCATCTGTTCATCCAAGATTTTCAGGTTGGTAACTTTCTTCCTCTAGCATGAATTAGGTAGAATCAAGATGAATTAAGGTGTTAGTTGCATTGTAGAACGGTGTATGATTGATTTCAGACCATTAATTTGAGAATTAGTGACCAATTTAGGGTATTACAATTTTCGGTTGAGAATTGGATATGGCAAATCTTGAGGATTTAGGGTGAATTAAGGGCATGAATGAGTTCGTGAGGGAATTTGGGATAAGTTTCATGTATTGACCATTTGCAATGGAGGATCCTAGAGAGAATTAGGGTTGAGGAAGATGACCGGAGCACCACCGGTGGTGGCCGGAGTTGGGCGCGAAGTTGCAGAGGTTCAAAAGGTAGGAGATGACTCTGGGACCATCAGATCTTGGTTTGACTTGGACTTTGACCCTCATCCAACGGCCACGTTTTAATTCAATTTGTGAAGGATCTGAATGAAAGAAACGCACCGTTTCATTTAATCAGTGGTTTTGGGCTTAGTGAAGTGATTGTTATCCACACCCCCCAGCGAGCCCAATCTAGTATTTGAACTATGTATCATTGCTATTTGCACCGCGCGTGTGATTATTTTGTTTGATTTTCTTTATTTTTCCATTTTATTCATGGTTCTTGGAAAAATCATATAAAATTGAAAATTAATCCAATTAATCCCATTCTTTTTGCATTTTACTCATGATTGAGTCTAGTATTGTTTAGAGAAAAAATATTTTCATTTCATGTATTTTATGATTTTATGAGAATTTTACATTTTAATTGATATTAAAATGGTTATGTTTGATACATAATTTTGTGGAATTTTGTGTGATCATGTGGTGATGATTTTGATCCTAATTTTTTGTGTATGATTAGGTTAGACATGTATGCTCCCATAGAATTTTTCTCACATTTTTGTGATGAAAATATGTGTGTTTTCTAGATTGAGATTTAGGTGCCTCCTTTTAGGGTTTAGGTTTAGTACCTCATAGTGTAGAATTTATTTCTAGGTCTAATTTGATGGTTTGATCTCTAAAATTAATGTGGTAGAGTCATGATTGACCTAGGTTCCCATAGTTATTTTTGTAAGATTTTACAATTAAGTTTAGTATTTTAGTTAGGACTAACTTTAGTACTAGGTTTTAGGTGATCCTAACTTACTAATTCAACTAGTTTAACCTCCTTAGTCCCCTTAGATTAGGGTTTTTGCTTGGTTTTCCTTTGGTTGAGATTGAAGACAAGTTGAAGACAAGGGGAGGATGCTTGAAGTTGCTTGAAGTTGCTTGAGGTTGCTTGGAGCTTGGATTTGTGTTTGCCTGAAGGTGTCTGATGAGGATTTAGGAGATAGAGGACATAGGGAGAGCCTTATGATTAGAATGACTTCTTTCACAAATATGGAAAGCATCTTGTGCTTCCATTCCTCCCAATGACTAAAGGTCCTTCCAAGATATTCACATCCCTCCTTTGGAGGGATGAGTGGCTTTATCTGGGAAGTAGAACTTTGAGGGAACCAGTCTCTCCTAATGATGAACCCTTACAGGCTTCCTTTGGTTGTCAGTAAGCTGTTTATCATTTCCACTCATCCTGTTAAACCAATTGTCTTCTGGTTTGAGTATCTTGAAAGATGTTGGACTTGAGTTTGAAGATGAGGACTTCATTGAAGAGTGTGGAAGAGGATGATTCCTTGAGCATTGCCATTGCAGCTGAAGCTTGAAGACTGAGTTGATACTTATAAAAAGGATTCAATTGAGATTGAATATAGAGCTGAGGCTTGAAGAAGAATTGAAAGAGAGAGTTAATACTTCCAGATGATTGAAGATTACTCTTAGAAGCTGAAGCTTGTAGGAGAAGATGACCAAGTTGATACTGGTAAAGCAAAGAGAGCTGAAGCTTGAAGATTGAGTTGATTCTTATGAAGGGGATTCAATTGAGATTGAATATAGAGCTGAGGCTTGAAGAAGAATTGAAGGAGAGAGTTGATACTTCCAGATGATTGAAGATTACTCTGAGAAGCTGAAGCTTGTAGGAGAAGATGACCAAGTTGATACTGGTAAAGCAAAGAGAGCTGAAGCTTGAAGATTGAGTTGATTCTTATGAAGGGGATTCAGTTGAGATTGAGTGTGGAGCTGAGGCTTGAGGAATAAAGGATAAGTTGACACTTACACTGATGCTTGGAGAGCCTGAAGGAATCAATTTGATACTTGCAGTTATGAGTGAAGCCTGAAGGTGGAATTGACTGAGGAGCTGAAGCTTGGAGAAGAGAGAATAAGTTGATACTTATGTTGATGGGTTGAAACCTGGAGAAGCAAGGTGATACTTGTAAGTGAAGCTGATAGCCTTGAAGGGTGGTTGAAGTCTGAAGACTGGGTTGCTGTTAGAAGAGCTGAAGTTTGGAATGGGAAAAGAGAGTTGTTGATCTGCTTTCTTTCTTGTCTGTTTTCTTTTCTGTGCTGATGTGCCTTGTTTGACTTGCTTGATGCATTAGAATAAGTCCATATCTAGACTGACTTTACTCTAGGAGCATGATTGCACTGGAGGTTGAGTTGCTCCCTCTGCTTGTATTTTTACTGTATGGCTTTGCTTACGGGTATTCGGTAGAGCCCTGCTCCCTTGCCCATGTGGTTAGTTTGCTTGATAGCATGTTATTTTTACTGTATGATTGCAGTTGTTATTATATTTTGCTTGATAGCATGTTATTTCTCCTGTATGATTACTTTTATTCATATCTGGCTTGAGGTTGAGATGAGCTTGTGGAGGCTGATGCCCCACACACATTTCCTCCCTCACTTGCATTGCATGCATTTTACAGTCGTTTACTGTATATCTGTTTACTGTTTAAACTGATGCTTTATCTGTTTCTGTATCATTGACATGATCCCTTAGGAATCTCGCTTCCTTTGATAAGGAAGTGATGATTAGAACTTTAGGTTGAAACCTATGCATGATAACTTCTAGGAGTTCTCTGTTTCAAACTTCAACTATAGGATGAATCCTTGGCATGACAACAGTAGGACTTGATAGTCTCGCGTAGTTGAGCTCGCTCTCTTCTCATCTCAAAACAGCTTAAGATACAGTAATCATGAATGATTTCTTTCATACGTTACGAGCCTTAAGCTATCTGAGAAAGGATTGTTGGAGAGCTTCTTTTCAACAGTCTGGATGTTTATTATGGCACCCTTTGGGTGACATACGACGCATTCACTCTCAGGTCATAGTCTTTAGTGCGATTGAAATTGCAAACACAATAAAAAACAGTTCTTCCGTAAAAGACTGAAAACAAACTTCAAACTTTTTGCCCCGTGGGCCCATAATTCAAAGGAAAGCTTTTCTGAAGAAAAGAGTGTCGTTAAACTTCAGCGCCACCACAAACAGGCTTTGTCCCTAACTGCTGGAACTGTTGTTTAACCCTACTCGATAAAACAGATGAATCTGAACCCCCGTAATCCGCAGTATCCCGAACTACGTAAGCTCTGATCTCTCATACCTGTTGAGAGTACGTAGGCACAATACTGATGTATTGGCGAGCCACCTTCCCCGTAACCCGTAGTTAGTCGAACTACGTTGACTCTGATTTCTCATTCTCTGATGAGAATACGTAGGCATAAAGCGCGACGCTTTGCCGAGTCATTTTTTCTTTTCTTTTAAGCCAGCCTTGATAGGTAGATAGATAAACCAACCCGTCCAGTAGACACAACAAGCATGGATCCCATTGAGTACGATGGACGTGAGGGGTGCTAATACCTTCCCCTTGCGTAACCGACTCCCGAACCCAGACAACGGTTGCGATGACCTTGTCTTATACCTGTTCGTTAGGTTTTTCCAATCGTTTCCTTTCCCGCTCTGAGGGATAAATAACGAAAGGTGGCGAATCTTCTGTTTTGCCGGCACCTTATTTTCGCGGAAGCGACAGCTGGCGACTCTGCTGGGGACTTGATAGTTTCCTGGGATCCAACGTCCCGAATGCGAGTCAGTTTGGGGATCCGACGCCCCCTGCGAGAGTCAATCCTAGCGCTTGTATGATTACTTGTTGGGTTGTGTTTATTTATCGCACTTTATTTCCCGCACTTTATTTTCGGTATGATATGATTATCTGTGCTGTTGTGGGAGGGGCATTCTGATGAGTGAGAAGCCAGACCCAGGCTTGAGTGAACATAGCATTAGTTGTGGAAATTAGTGGGCGCGTGCTTGCTTGGCAGGCACTAGTGTCTCATGAAATCCACGCTCAGACGATGTTCTCCCGGTTGACTTCTTTTTCAACCCTTTGGGTTGAGGGGGTTGTTGGTTTGGAGGATTGTCGACTCTGGGAACCGATCATTTGGAATTCAGCCGAGTGAGGCCGCTTTATGA
The DNA here is from genome assembly GCA_963859935.3 of Lathyrus sativus. NCBI lineage: Eukaryota > Viridiplantae > Streptophyta > Magnoliopsida > Fabales > Fabaceae > Lathyrus > Lathyrus sativus. Next base: position 246,987,218 of record OZ012737.1, on the reverse strand, counting down.
GCTGGTGATGCCACACCTTCTGGGTATCGTATCACCCCTCTTGAATGTCTGTGACGCTGATGACCGTATAGGATGCCGAACTTGAGTCAGTTTAGGTCCATACCTGTGAGCAGGGTTGGGTTTGTTGCATGAAACTTTGACCTTCAGACTACCTGGTTTTCTTGACAGTGAATCCGTTTTGTTGGTACCGGAGGTTCTCATCATCAGATGTGTTTGTTCTTGACAGAACAGATTTATGGGATCAGAGGATCTCACCAGCAGATGCATGTTTGTTCTTGACAGAGCAGAGTTTTTGATCCTGTATCAGAGGACCTAATATTCAGAGATGGGTATTTGTTCTTGATAGAGCAGAGCAGATTTTTTGGTCCTGTATCAGAGGACCTTATATTCAGAGATATGTATTTGTTCTTGATAGAGCAGAGCAGATTTTTGGTCCTGTATCAGAGGTCCTTATTATCATATGTTTGTTCTTGACAGAGCAGGTTTTTGATTGGGATCAGAGGATCTTATCATCAGATGTTTGTTCTTGATAGAGCAGGTTTTTGATTGGGATCAGAGGATCTTATCATCAGATGTTTGTTCTTGACAGAGCAGGTTTTTGATTGGGATCGGAGGATTTTATCATCAGATGTTTGTTCTTGACAGAGCAGGTTTTTGATTGGGATCAGAGGATCTCATCATCAGATGTTTGTTCTTGACAGAGCAGGTTTTTGATTGGGATCAGAGGGTCTCATCAGCAGATGTATGTTTGTTCTTGACAGAGCAGAGTTTTTGGTCCTGTATCAGAGGTCCTTATTATCAGATGTGTGTTCTTGACAGAGCAGATTTGTGGTCCGATACCGGGGTTTTCTTATTATCAGATATAGTGGTTGTTCTTGATAGAGCAGGATTATGGTTTTGTTGATACAGAATCTCCACAGCACAGTTGCCTTGATCTCCTGCTACATGATTGCATTTTACATTGCCTTGCATACTCATTTGCATTTCATTAACGTGTGTCTGTGATGCAAGTACCGTTTTCCCCGATCTAGGATTTCTTGCCTCCTATTATATTGTTATGGGTTCTCTGAGGAAGACCGTGGCTTACAAGCTCCCTGCCCCTGATGTGGTTCAGCTGACTGGTTTGATTGCTTTAGCAGATGATTCTGTGAGAGATGAGTTCAGAAAGTCTTACGGCAAATTGCTCAGTTTGGTTCGTAAACCTTCTGCGTTCGAGTTGAATGGGTTGCACGCTCTGCTGCAGTTCTACGATCCTCCGTTGAGATGCTTCACTTTCCAGGATTTTGTTCTCGCACCCAAACTAGAGGAATATGCTGATTTGTTAGGTGTGCCTATCAAGAGGCAGATGCCTTTTGTTCATATGGATGCTGAGCCTGATTTGGCTATTCTAGCTCCGTCACTTCATCTGGATGCCTCCGAGTTAGTGTTGTCTGGTTGGAACAGGTTCCCGGTTTCTCGTTGCAGTTCTTGGTGGGAAAGGCTCAGCAATGCGCCAAAGACGGATGTTGGGTCGTGTTCAACGCCATTCTCGCCCTGTGCATATATGGCATCATTCTGTTCCCCAATATGCCCGATTTTGTAGACTTCGACGCCTTCCGCATCTTTGCTTTAGGGAATCCAGTCCCTACCTTGATAGGAGATGTCTACCATTCTATTCACTACAAAAACGAGAACAGAAAGGGCAAGAATGTCTCGTGCTGTGTGCCCTTGCTTTATAAATGGCTTGATAGTCATCTGCCCAAGAGGGGTCCCTTTGTTTCGTCTGCAGCCACAGCCGAGTGGTCCGAGCGTTTGATGAGTCTATCAGCGGAGGATATTGACTGGTTTGACAGAGATAGGTTGGGTACCGAGATTATCTTCAGCTGCAGCGGATTTCCGAACGTGCCTTTGATAGGCAGGAAGGGCTGTATAAACTATAATCCGTCTTTGCTGGTCCGACAGTTTGCTTACGCTTTGAGAGCTCCGCCGAAGGATGAAGAGGTGCAGGAATCTCTGTACCTCACTGGTCTTCTAGAGGGGGATCTGCTATCTAAGCTTCAGCGCGCCTGGAATGGCATCAGTAAGAGGGGAAAACCATTGCTGGGGAGAAGCAATAACCAAGCCTACCCTCCGTACGTGACTTGGATCAGAGCCAGAGCAGATGCTATAGGAATGCCATTTCTTCCTGCCAAGCCAGAAAGCCCTCCAATGATCGAAGAGCCTGCCACCGTGCCCATTCAGCAACATAATCAGGTGTTAGCTGAGAGAGATGAATCGAAGAGGGCAAATGAAGAACTGGAGAAAGAATTGGCGCAGCTCAGAAGCGAGAGAAACGAAGCCGTTCATTCCTTCAAGAGGCAGACAGAGCTGGTGAACCAGCTGGGGACAGACTTGACTAAGCAGATAGCCGAGCGTGAGCGCATGGGTCGAGACTTCAAAGCTGTCAACGATGTACTGGCAACGAAGAAGCAACAATTGGACGAAGCGTATCGGAGGATATCCAAGTTTAACCAGCACTGGAAGGCCTCCCTAGCCAACAGGAAGGAGCGGGAGGATAAGCTGATGCAATAGATCTTCAAGCTGAAAGCCCAGGTGAAGGCTAGTGAGAAGAGGTTTGATGAAGAAATTGCTCGCAGATATGCCGCCGAAGGCCAGCTCAACAAAGCTCTTGCTAACCTAAAGGAGCGCAAACTGACGTTTGAATCCAAGAAGCGGAAGCTAGAAGATTGTTTTGGTGAAGGAGCATGGGAAGATTCGGTCGAAGGTCTTCAATATACCATTATGCAGAGGGAGTTACTCGTCAAAGGGTTACTCACTCGGCCTGATCATCCAGAAACGAAGGGGTTGTTAGAAGAGTTTCGCGCCCGTGGCCGTGCTTGACTATTTGTATTCCTTTTGTTTGATCATTGTTGTATGCTGACCATCACCAGGCTTGTTGGTCGAGGTCATGCTATTGATTCAGCTTGTATTCAGTGACATTGTGTACTGCCTTGATGGGCTTTCTTTATATATGAGATGTTATTTCCATGACTGGACTCAGACTTCTTATTCTCAGCACTGGCACTCAGGCACTAGGATCGGGGGAAATCTCCCTAACGCACAGACACACGTTTGCATTTGCATGAAGCATTTGCATAACGAGCACTTTGTCGTTTTTCCTAACCCTTTTGTGTTTTCAGGTTGTTTCAGGTTGTTCCAGGATTGATCAGAGACCTATTCACCGCTATCCGACCAGAGCAAATCAAACCAGAATCATGGAGCAAGTGCAAACTGATGTTCAGGAACTCCGCGAAAGAATGGATCGCTTCATGGAGCTCATGCAAGCAGTCGCCACTGGCCAGGATCAGCTCAGAACTTTGGTTCAGCCTCTGATTTCAAGGGTCGATAGCAATGGCGTACTCCATGGTGGGACCGTGCCTACCCCTCCACCAGTTGAAACTCCTCAGAATGGCGTCCCCGTGACCGGGGGGAATGGCAGTGCCAACGGTAATGTGATAGCTAACATGGGACTCAATGGCAATACGACGGGCGTCGGTAATGGGAGTCTTGAAGCTAATGTCAATGTTGGACTGGGCAACGGCAATGCAGGTGTTGGGAATCTATTCGGGCCTCAGCCGTGGTTAGAAGACCGTCAAGACGATGTGTTCTCTCAGAGAGGTGCTAAAAGGGAGCTGACTGCTGAAGCACGGCTAAGGTTCAAGGCACTCGAGGATAAGATGAGAAATATTGAGAACCAGAACACCCTGGGCGTTGATATGTCCAAGTTGGGACTGATTGCTGATTTCAAGGTGCCTCCCAAGTTCAAGGTACCTGACTTTGAAAAGTACAAGGGCACCACTTGCCCTCGCGTCCATCTGAGATCGTATTACAGAAAAATGTCCGCTCATTCTGAGGACGAGAAGTTGCTGATGCACTTCTTTCAAGACAGTCTGTCCGGACCCTCCCTCGAATGGTACATGAGTCTGGAACCTACCAGTGTGCGCACGTGGAAGGACCTTGCTGAAGCATTCGTGCACCACTACCAATACAATGGCGACTTGGCCCCGAACCGATTCCAACTGCAGAATCTGTCGCAAAGGAACAACGAAGGGTTTAAGGAATATGCCCAGCGGTGGCGTGAATTGGCAGCCAGGGTTCAGCCGCCGATGGTTGAACGTGAGCTTGTGCAGATGTTCGTAGCCACCCTCCCGGGGGTTTACTATGAGAAATTGGTCAGTGGCATGTCTGGAACCTTCTCAGATCTCATTATCACGGGTGAGCACATTGAAAATGGGATCAAACTAGGGAAAATTCAAGGTGATTGATCCTCAGCCGGAGGAGGAGGAAAGAAAACTTATAGTGGCAAAAGACGGGAAGGAGAAACGAGCGCTGTGTCCAACGCTCGAAGGAAGGGTAAAGGCCCTCACCAACAGGTGGCCAACATAACTATCCCGGCAGTTCAACAGCCACAGCAGCAGCAACCGAATCAACAAGGGTACAGAAAGTATCAGAATCGGGCACCTCTATCGAGCCGCCACCTTGAGACACCGCCCATGTCGTATGCACAACTATTGCAGACTTTGCTTCAGCTACAGTTGATCCGGAAAAGAACCCTGGCTCCCTTGACAGGGGCACCTCCGCCAGGTTATGACGCGAATGCAACTTGTGAGTTTCACTCAGGGGCACCAGGCCATACAATAGAAAACTGCAAAGCCTTCAAGCATAAGGTGCAGGACATGGTGGACGCTAAGATCATCAACTTCTCAGATAATGTGCCAAATGTCACGAAGAACCCTATGCCGAATCATAGGGGAAGCGGGGTGAACGCCATTATCGAAGACGAGATTTTGGATTTGTTGACTGACGTCAGAGATCTGAAGACACCGCTTAGCTTCGTTAAAGCTAAGCTGATGAAAAGAGGTTTCTTTCCAGGTTGCGGAGAGCTGTGTATGGGTTGTGCGACTAGTCCTGATGGATGTGAACAGTTGGTAGAAGGAATTCAAAGTCTGATGACTGAAGGGATTTTACAGTTTAGCCAGAGGGCCGAATATGGATCGGGAGAGGTAATGCTGAAGCAAGATGATGAGGTTGCCACCATCACCATCCCTCGCCAGACGATAACTATTTCTGCACCCAGACTGCCCACGATTACCATCACCAAAGCTGGGCCAATACCGTTCGAAAGCACTAATGTTGTCCCATGGCATTACGGGGCTAAAGTCTACTGCAACGGACAAAAGTTGGAACTAGAACCGTTTGGGTCGTCTGTGGAGAACCTTGCGGGAATCAGCGGCCTCACTCGCAGCGGGAGAGTGTTTGCACCACCTGAGAGCGTGGCGGATAAAGCGGACAGAGCTGATGCAACTGATAAAGGGAAAAGTAAAGTCGTTGAAGAGATCCCCCGTGGGGTAGAAAAAGACTTACTTGTTAAAGACGCCAAGGAATTTATGAGGTTGATTAAAAAGAGTGACTACAAGATTGTGGATCATCTCCATCAGACACCCTCGAAGATTTCCATCCTGAACCTGTTGCTGTGTTCTGAAGCACATCGCAACGCACTGCTGAAGGTGTTGAACGCCGCGTATGTACCGCAGGAAATATCGGTAAACCAGCTAGAAGAGGTCGTAGCCCATGTAAATGCTGGAAATGGGTTAGGGTTCACTGACCTAGAGCTGACGCCGAAGGGGAGGAACCACAATAGCGCCCTGCACATCTCGATAGAGTGTAGGGGAACGATTATGTCTCACGTGTTGGTGGACACGGGGTCGTTACTCAATGTTCTTCCGAAGAAGGCATTAATGAAGTTAGATACTCGCGGAGTGATTTGCACACCCAGTGATCTGGTTGTGAAGGCGTTCGATGGAACCAAACGCCATGTTTTCAGGGAGGTGACCCTGCCAATCCAAGTCGGGCCGGAAACATTCGATGTGATCTTTTACATTATGGACATCATGCCTGCTTACAGCTGTCTCTTGGGCCGACCGTGGATCCATGCTGCTGGAGCCGTGACTTCCACGTTGCACCAGAAACTCAAGTATGCTGTCGGAGGTAGCATCGTGACCGTATGTGGCGAGGAAGACATAATGGCGAGCCATTTGTCGTCCTTCAAGTATGTTGAGATGGATGGGGAAATCCACGAAACCCTATGCCAAGCGTTCGAAGCTGTTAAAGTCAAGGACGTAGCTCCTGTAGTCACTGAAAAGCCAAAGATGACTCTCTCTTCATTCAAGGAGGCCCGGGCCGTTGTTCAAGCCGGATCTACCCCAGGCTGGGGGAGAATTTTGGAGATACCTAACAAGCAAGACAAGTTTGGGTTGGGATATTCTCCTGGAGCTGAAGCCTCCTCTTCTAGCAGTGCGTCGCGAGGTAAAGGGCCGATCCAGTTTACCAGTGGCGGGGTGATATTTGAAAGCGTCAACGCGGTGTCTGAAGACAGCAGAGATAGCGACTGTGACCTAGACTCTTTGATCCAGCCAGGCGAGGGCCTTACCAATTGGTCCGTCGGGGATATCATTCAGATGACAAGAAAAGAGTAATGATTTACTTTTTCCAATCATTGTACAACCCTATGTCCTACCCGGGGCATAGTGGTTTTATTGTCAGGGCCTCGTTTGATTATGTACATGCATTTTATCAATAAATCAAAAGGCTTTTTCTTCGTATTCAAATATTGTGATCTTTGTTATTCCTGTTTTATATTTGTTTTGAAAAACAATAAAATGGCAATGGGGTTTGTGCTAACCTGCATATCCTTGTTTTAAGCTTAACCCTTGTTATTGCAGGATCCACATAACAGATGACATTGACTCTGGACCTTCTACGACTCACTTCGACTTCGATTGCCCGATCTATCAAGCCGAAGAAGGGATTGATAAAGACGAAGACCTTCCTGAAGATTTGGCCCGCTTGTTGAAACAAGAAGAGAAAGTTATTCTGCCTCATGAAGAGGAGATCGAGATTGTGAATCTGGGTTCTGAAGAACTCGTTAGGAACGTCAGGATAGGGGCTGCATTGCAGAGTGATGGCAAGCAGAGATTGGTCGAGATGCTAAGAGAGTATAGTGGCGTCTTTGCTTGGTCATACGAAGATATGCCCGGACTTGACACTGACATCGTGGTCCACCACTTGCCGCTGCGAGAAGATTGTCCTCCCGTTAAGCAGAAGCTTAGGAGGAAGCGACCAGATATGGCCGTTAAGATCAAAGAAGAAGTGCAAAAGCAGCTTGATGCTGGCTTCTTAGCGGTCACTACTTACCCTCCGTGGGTCGCCAACATAGTGCCTGTACCGAAGAAGGACGGTAAGGTACGAATGTGCGTCAATTATCGGGATATGAATAGGGCGAGCCCTAAAGATGATTTCCCGCTGCCTCATATTGATGTGTTGGTCGACAATACAGCCCAGTTCTCCGTGTTTTCGTTCATGGATGGCTTCTCCGGTTACAACCAGATCAAGATGGCGCCGGAGGACATGGAGAAAACTACGTTTATCACTCCTTGGGGAACATTTTGCTACAAGGTAATGCCTTTCGGTCTGAAGAACGCAGGGGCCACTTACCAACGAGCAATGGTTACTTTGTTTCATGACATGATTCATCATGAGATTGAAGTCTATGTTGATGACATGATTGCGAAGTCCCAAACGGAGGAGGGACACCTGGTCAATTTGCTGAAGCTTTTTGAGAGGCTTAGGAAGTTTAGGTTGAGGCTGAATCCTAACAAGTGTACTTTCGGAGTACGGTCCGAAAAGTTACTGGGGTTTATCGTGAGTGAAAGAGGCATCGAGGTTGATCCTGCGAAGATTAAAGCGATACAAGGAATTCCAGTGCCAAAAACAGAAAAAGAAGTTCGTGGTTTCCTGGGCAGAATAAACTACATTGCAAGGTTTATCTCTCAGCTCACAGCCACGTGTGAACCGATGTTCAAACTGCTAAAGAAAGATCAGGCGATTATCTGGAACGAGGATTGCCAGAAGGCATTTGACAAGATAAAACAGTATCTGCAGGAACCTCCGATCTTGATACCCCCAGTGGCTGGAAGGCCTCTAATCATGTACTTGACAGTTCTTGAGAATAGTATGGGGTGTGTTCTCGGTCAGCACGACGAGACGGGCAGAAAGGAGCATGCCATTTATTACTTGAGTAAAAAGTTCACAGACTGTGAATCTCGCTACTCGATGTTGGAGAAGACGTGTTGTGCACTAGCCTGGGCTGCCAAACGTTTACGACAGTACATGCTCAACCACACCATCATGCTAATTTCGAAGATGGATCCGATCAAGTACGTCTTCGAGAAGCAGGCGCTTTCGGGCAGGATTGCCAGATGGCAAATGGTGTTGACAGAATATGATATTCAGTACGTGTCCCAGAAGGCCATCAAGGGAAGCGTATTGTCTGATTACCTAGCCGAACAACCGATCGAGGATTGCCAGCCGATGAAACTTGAATTCCCTGATGAGGATATCATGGTTCTCAAAGCAAAGGATTGCGATGAGCCGTTGCCCGACGAGGGGCCAGATAGGAAATCCCAGTGGAAATTGATATTTGACGGGGCGGTTAATTCCTACGGAAGTGGCATTGGGGTGACCATCACGACTCTCCACGGATCCCATATCCCGTTCACTGCGAGACTGACGTTTCCGGTCACCAATAATGAAGCGGTTTACGAAGCATTCATCATGGGTCTAGAAGAGGCAATTGATTTGAGAATCAAGAACCTAGACATATATGGTGACTCGGCGCTTGTGATCAACCAGATCAAAGGGGAGTGGGAGACTCGTCAATCGAATCTGGTGCCGTACATGAACTATGCCAGAAGGCTGCTTCCGTTCTTTGATCGAGTGGAACTCCATCATGTACCTAGAGCAGAAAATCAGATGGCTGATGCCTTAGCCACGTTGGCTTCGATGTATAAAGTCAATTTTTAGAATGAGGCTCCAAGAATTGTCCTTTCTCGTCTTGATAGACCTGCATTCGTCTTTGCGATCGAGGAAGCCTCCGATGGCAAGCCATGGTTCCATGATATCCAGACTTTCCTTATGACTAAGGAGTATCCCGCGGGAGCGTCAACCCAGGATAAGAAGACTCTGAGGAGGCTGTCTGGAAATTTGTATCTCAATCCTGATGGAGTTTTGTATAAAAGAAACCACGATCTCGTGCTACTCAGATGTGTAGATGAGAAAGAGGCGAGTATGCTCATGGAAGAAGTCCATGAAGGCACATTTGGTACGCACGCCGGTGGACATGCTATGACAAGGAAGATCCTGAGAGCAGGATACTGCTGGCTGACGATGGAATCAGATTGCTTTAAATTCGCGAAGAGATGTCATAAATGCCAGATTTATGCTGATAAAGTTCACGTGCCGCCGTGCCCGTTAAATGTCATGTCCTCCCCGTGGCCGTTCTCCATGTGAGGCATCAACATGATAGGCAAGATCGAGCCCACTGCATCTAACGGTCACCGCTTCATTCTAGTAGCTATCGACTACTTCACCAAGTGGGTGGAGGCAGCCTCGTATGCTAACGTGACCAAGCAGGTGATGGCTAAATTCATAAAAAGGGACATCATCTGTCATTACGGAATTCCCGAGCGGATCATTACTGATAATGGTTCGAATCTGAATAACAAGATGATGAAGGAGCTGTGCCAGAGTTTCAAGATTGAACACCACAACTCATCTCCTTACCGGCCGAAGATGAATGGCGCCGTTGAAGCGACCAATAAGAATATCAAGAAGATTGTTCAGAAGATGGTTGTGACCTACAAGGATTGGCACGAGATGTTGCCATTTGCATTGCACGGTTATCGTACAACGGTACGCACATCAACCGGGGCAACTCCTTTCTCCTTAGTGTACGGTATGGAAGCTGTCTTACCGTTAGAAGTGGAGATCCCTTCTTTGCGAGTTTTGGTTGATGTGAAACTCGACGAGGCAGAATGGATTAAGAACCGACTAAACCAACTCAGCCTGATGGACGAGAAGAGGTTAGCATCGATTACGTATGGTCGTCTGTACCAAAGCCGAATGAAGAAAGCTTATGATAAGAAGGTGCGCCCTAGAAGTTTTCAGACGGGTGATCTCGTCCTGAAGAAGATTCTTCCTCCACACTCCGATCACCGGGGCAAGTGGACTCCCAATTACAAAGGTCCGTACGTCGTCAGCAAGGTCTTCTCAGGAGGAGCTTTGTTGTTATCCACGATAGATGGTGAAGATTTTGCATCCCTGGTGAACGCGGACGCAGTTAAAAAATACTTTGCTTAAAGAATGACCCGCCGGAAAGAAAAAGAATATCCAGGCAAAAATGGGGCATCCCGGCGAACCATAAAAAAGGAAAAAGGTTCGGGCAAAAGTTAGGGATATAAATTGAAAAAATGTACACCCGCAAAGTCGAAAACCTGGAAGGGTGACTTTGGCAAAAAAGGGTATCCCGGTGAATCGAAAACCCGAAAGGGCGGTTCAGGCAAAAGTTAGGAATTTGAAAAAGCAAATGACTGCGTTCCGCGTGTGGACTTTCATTGTTTAGTGGTTTGGAAGACCTGAGGGCCGTTTATCTGAATCAATCTCTTCTGAAGCTGAAGCGTCGGAGAAGTATCGAAGTCGAGTGGGTCATAGAGGGATCAACTCATGGTGTTCGTCTACGCCTCGTTGCCGGCATTTGTATATACTGATGTATATTTATGTTTTATTTTCGCACGGCTTCCTCATTCCAGGAGCTTGCATCTGTTGTAAAACATTTTTACCCATTCAGGGGTTCGTTATCAATAAAATGTATACTATTCAGCAATTTTGTTTGTTTATTTAGCCTTTACTTGTTTTGTTTGCGAAAAAGAACGCCGATGTTTTTGACAAAATGCGCATACATAAACTTGCGGGCCTAAGCCACTGATTATTGAAACAATGAATTACTTGAACCGTGTCACAAGATGATAACCTTGATAGGTCCCTTTGAGAAGGGCATTTTGTCTGTTTGTTTGTGTTGTTGCAGGTGTAGCATCTTCCAGGCAGTGCGCCGTATGCATCCTCAAGCAGGATGATTCCTCCTTCTCCAGCGAAGTTCGACAGCCTCTCCCCGCAGAGGCTGAACGTGAGATCGTCAAGCGTTGATACGTCTCCCCAGGCAGAGAAGATTCTCTCCCCAATCAGATGCGTCCTGAAAGAACAACATCTCCCCAACTGAGTCAGGCGCCGAAGCGTGTGTTCATCCCCCAGCACCGGGTCACAAGTGCAAGTCTCGTAGGAGACTATTCGCTGAAGTGTACAGCAAGTGGAAGTTCCAGACTGAAGTCTCCAGCGGAATCGAGATTCCCCACAGAGTCGTACTCTCCCTAGGAAGAAGGGTGATTTCTTCTTCCCCAGCCGAGTTTGCAGATCCCCGAGAGAGCCGAGTCCTTGGAAGCAGTTCGGGCCATGATTGGTTTTCCCCAGTAGAGTGTTGAATAGCTGATGCCGTATTTCCCCTCCGGAGTCGTTATCTCCAGGAAGGTTTGGCTGCGAATGCCATGCAGTTTATTTATGCGATTGACATCGTTTTCCTCAGCAGGTCCAGGTTCTCGTAGAGCTTTATTCCCCTGCAGCAGTCAACTGAAGTTTGTTTCCCCAGGCGGAGTCCGTTTGAGATCGGCGCGACCTTTTCTCCGTGGCAGGATGATTCCTTCCCCCACCAGAGTGGTTCTTTCTCCTTGACAGGAGGATTCTCCCTTCAACATTTATTTTGCTGACGGGACCGCAGCATTTTGCATGATTGCATAACACTTATCCTAAACGCGTAGTATTTCCACCGTGTGGAGCATTACGCCATTATCGATCATATGCATATGAAACATGAGCTAGGTCAGTTACCATTCTTGTTTTGCAGGTGTTCCTCCGCAGATTCGTTTGCTCAAGATGATTCTTGAATTCTCCCCAGCAAAGCCTTCGGCCCAAGATGATTCTTGACTTCTCCAGCGAAGGTGCTTGTTTAAGACGATTCTTAAAATCCCCTGTGCAGTCGCCAGAGTTGGTTGCTCAAGTTCCCACTCTGAACTGCTTCCGGATTGAACGTTTGTCATGCCATTTCTTGGTCCTTTCTTTGTAGATGCGTGCATTCTCGTACACGTCAAATCTTAGCTCTTCCAATTCATGAAGGTTCAAGATTCGCTTTTCGCCTGCCGCAGTGTAGTTGAAGTTTAGTATCTTAATAGCCCAGAAGGCTTTATGCTCTAACTCTACCGGCAGGTGGCATGATTTTCCGTAGACTAGTTTGAATGGTGTGGTGCCTATCGGTGTCTTAAAGGCGGTCCTATAGGCCCATAAAGCTTCGTTCAGCTTTGAGGACCAATCTTTCCTGGAGGTTGCGACAGTCTTTTCTAAAATTTGCTTTATTTCCCTGTTCGAAACCTCCACTTGTTCACTAGTTTGTGGATGATACGGTGTGGCTACACGGTGTTTGACTCCGTATTTGGAAAGGAGTTTATCAAAGATTCGCGATATGAAATGCGAACCGCCGTCACTAATGACGAGCCTGGGCACACCGAATCTTGTAAAGATTATGTTTTTAAAGAGTTTAACGACTACTCGTGTGTCATTCGTTGGAGCGGCAACGGCCTCTATCCATTTCGATACATAGTCGACAACGACGAGTATATATTTATTTCCAAAAGAAGATGGGAAAGGTCCCATGAAGTCGATTCCCCAGACGTCAAAGATTTCTACTTCCAAGATTCCTCTCTGAGGCATTTCATCGCGTCGTGAGATGTTGCCGGTGCGTTGGCACCGGTCGCATTTTAATACCGTGGTATGGACGTCTTTCCAGAGACTAGGCCAGATTGTAGAATTTTAGCGCACGTCTTTGAGGTGCTAGCATGACCACCGTATGGTGCTGAATGGCATTGGGTGATGATGTCTTCTATTTCTTCCTCTGGGACACAACGACGGTATAAGTTGTCGGCGCCTCGTCTGAAGAGTAGAGGTTCATCCCAGTAGTAGTGCTTTAAGTCATGGAAGAATTTCTTCTTTTGTTGATAAGTCAGGTCCGGTGGAAGCACGCCTGCGGCCAGGTAATTAACGATGTCGGCAAACCACGGCAAAGTGGCTTGGGCATAAACAGCTTCCACGGCTTTTTCCAGTTCCGGTTCTTCCGAAGTAGAGTTAGACATATCGCTTTCCAATTTGGCTATCAGACGTTCGTAAGGAAAGTCGTCATTGATAGGCACTGGTTCTTGTTTTATGCCCTCTATACGGGATAAGTGGTCCGCAACTACGTTCTCGGTCCCCTTCTTATCTTTAATTTCTAAATAGAACTCTTGTAATAATAGGATCCATCTAAATAATCTGGGTCTGGCGTCCTTTTTGCTAATTAGGTACCTAATGGCAGTGTGGTCTGTGTATATGATTATTTTGGCTCCTACCAAGTAGGAACGGAATTTGTCAAGAGCGAACACGACTGCTAAGAGTTCCTTTTCTGTTGTGGCGTAGTTCATTTGGACAGGGTCTAATGTTCTACTGGCGTAGTAGATAGCGTGAAGCTTCTTATCCTTCCTTTGTCCTAGAACTGCGCCTACGGCATAATCACTCGCATCGCACATGATTTCGAACGGTAGTCGCCAATCTGGGGGATGCATGATTGGTGCGGTGATAAGTGCAGATTTTAGAGTTTCGAATGCCTCTAAGCATTCTTTGTCGAAGATGAACTCAACATCTTTCATTAACAAACATGTAAGAGGTTTTTTGATTTTCGAGAAATCCTTTATGAATCTTCGGTAGAATCCAGCGTGTCCTAAGAAGCTTCGTATTTCTCGTACGGTTTTCGGAGGCTGGAGATCTTTTATGATCTCTATTTTAGCTTTGTCGACTTCAATCCCTTTTTCAGAGATGACGTGTCCTAAAACAATGCCTTGTCGGACCATGAAATGGCATTTTTCCCAATTAAGGACAAGGTTCACTTTGGCGCATCTTTTGAGTACCATTTCTAAATTCGACAGGCAGCTTTCGAAGCTTTGTCCGCATACAGAGAATTCATCCATGAACACTTCCATGATGTCATATATGAAATCTGCGAAGATTGCCATCATGCATCTTTGAAAGGTTGCTGGAGCATTGCATAGTCTGAACGGCATTCGGCGGTAGGCAAAAGTACCATAGGGACAGGTGAATGTTGTCTTTTCCTGGTCATCGGGGTGAATAAGGATTTGAAAGAATCCCGAATAACCATCTAGATAGCAGAAGTATGAATGTTTCGCTAGTCTCTCCAACATTTGGTCTATGAAAGGTAAAGGGAAGTGATCTTTCCGAGTTGCCTTGTTTAGTTTTCTGTAGTCGATACACATCCTATTTCCGGTCACTACTCTTTGAGTTATCGAGTCGCCTTTCGCATTTTTCACTACAGTAACGCCTCCTTTCTTGGGTACTACGTGTACTGGGCTGACCCATTGGCTGTCGGAGATTGGGTATATGATTCCTGCGTCTAGTAGCTTTTTCACCTCGTCTTTGACTACAGTGCTTAGGATCGGGTTTATCCTTCTCTGATGTTCTCTGGAAATTTTGCAGTCTTCCTCCAGCATGATACGGTGCATACAGATGGAGGGACTTATACCTTTTAGATTGCTTATATTATAGCCTAACGCAGTTGGGTATCTCCTTAGGACTTCTAATAATCGCTCAGTTTCTGATTGTCCTAAGTTAGCGTTTACTATTACTGGTCTTTTGAATTCTGTATCTAGGAATTCATACCTGAGAGTTTTGGGTAGCTCTTTAAGTTCTAAAGCTGGGTTTTTTGGACCTGGCATGTGATTTGGAGTGAGTGCTAAGATCTCGCTCAGACTATCATCTTTGTATGGTGCACGCTAGTTGTCGTCTTCATGAATATCAGGGATCGGGATTTTCATGATTTCAGAATATGTAGTTTCCTCCTTTTCTAATTCTCGTATGCATTCGTCAATTACATCTACTATATAGGATGTGTCATCGATGGCTGGTGCCTTCAAGAATTTAGTAAGGATGAACTCTATCTTTTCTTCTCCTACTTCGAATGTTAGCCGTCCTTTCTTTACGTCTATAATAGCTCCGGCTGTAGCTAGGAACGGTCTTCCTAGGATAATTGGGGTAACAGAGTCCTCTTTGATGTCCATGATTATGAAGTCGGTTGGGATGTAGAATTGTCCTATGTGTACTGGAACATTTTCCAGTATTCCGACAGGGTATTTGACTGATCGGTCAGCCATATGTACGGACATTTTAGTTGGTCTTAGTTCTCCCATATTCAGCTTTTTGCATATAGATAAAGGCATGACGCTTATACTGGCTCCTAGATCGCATAGAGCTTTGTCTATTACGAACTTTCCTATGACGCAGGGTATGGAAAAACTACCTGGGTCTTTTAGTTTAGGAGGCATGTGGTTTTGAATGATTGCGCTACATTCGGCAGTAAGTGTCACTGTCTCGTTATCCTCTATTTTCCTTTTATTAGACAAGATTTCTTTAAGAAACTTAGCGTATGACGGCATTTGAGTTATCGCTTATGTGAACGGAATAGTGATGTTTAGTTTTCAGAAGTTCAACAAATTTCTTGAATTGTCCTGAAGTTTTGGAATTTATTAATCTTTGAGGATAAGGGATAAGTGGTTTATATGGCGCTGGAGGCACATATTAGTTTTCATCTTTGGCGACATTGTGCTCGTCACATTCCTTCTTTTCTATTTCAGACTCCTTTTCGGTTGGTTTATCGGATTTCTGTTGCATTACTAAATCTTCGTTCCTAGGATCTGTTGGGCCTTCCAATTCTTTTCCACTTCTTAATATAACAGCGTTTGCGTGACCTTTTGGATTAGGTTCGGGTTGTCCTGGAAATGTTCCAGCTAGGGCAGCTGCAGAGGCTTGTTGTTGAGCCACTTGTGATATCTGCGTTTCGAGCATTTTATTGTGGGTGGCTAAAGCGTCTACTTTTCCGGTCAGCTGTTTAATTTGCTCGCTAGTGTGTATGTTTTGATTTAGGAATTCTTTGTTTGTTTGAGCTTGAGTAGCTATGAATTTTTCCATCATCAACTCGAGGTTTGATTTCCTAGGGGCAGTCTGGGCAGCAGCTGGTTTCTGATATCCTGGCGGAGCACCTGGTGCTTGCAAGGCATTATCGTTCTTGTAGGAAAAGTTTGGGTGTTCCTCTATCATGGGTTGTAAGTATTTGCTTAAGGATTTCCTTGAGTGTAATTTACTTGGTCTGGTGGGATTTCGGCCAACAATGGGCACTCGGGCACATTATGAGTGGCGATTCCACATAACTCGCAGTTTGGAGTTACGGCAGCGACGGTTGCAGTTGGGTTAACGGTCAGACCGTCGATTTTCTGTGCTAGAGCATCTACTTTAGCGTTGAACTTTTCAAGGCTACTGATCTCGTACATCCCACCTTTCGTTGCGGGTTTCTCTGCTGGAATGCGTTCACCTCCCCATTGGCAGTGGTTCTGAGACATGTTTTCGATTAGTTGATAGGCTTCGTCGTATGGCTTATCCATAAGTGCACCGCCCGCGGCGGCGTCTACCGTTAATCTGGTGTTGTATAGAAGCCCATTATAGAAAGTATGGATCGTCACTCAGTCTTCTAGACCGTGGTGAGGACATGTTCTCATCATATCTTTGAACCTTTCCCACGCTTCGTAGAGAGATTTAGTATCTTTTTGTCGAAATCCATTGATTTGGGCTCTAAGCATAGCAGTTTTGCTTGGCAGAAAATATCTTGCTAAGAAAACGTTCTTCAACTGTTCCCACGTCGTAACAGAGTTGGATGGTAAGGATTGTAACCATGTCCAAGCTCTATCTCTAAGAGAGAAAGGGAAAAGAGGAAGTCTTATTGCGTCTGGAGTTACTCCATTTGATTTCACTGTGTCTGCGTATTGTACAAACTTCGTTAAGTGTTCATTTGGATCCTCAGTTGCATTTCCTGAGAATTGATTTTGTTGTACAGCTGACAGCAATGACGGTTTTAGTTCGAAGTCGGTTCGATTGATAGCTGGGGCAGCTATGCTACTTCTAGGCTCCATCTGAGAGGGTGTAGCGTATGCCTTCAGCGGTTTGTTTTGAGGTCCTTCAGCCATCTTTGCTTCTTCAACAGGAGGATGAGCTAGAAAATCAGGAATGTTGTGTCTTCGTTGATATTCGACGATGCGCCTTCTTAGATGTAAGAAGCGCTCTAGTTCGGCGATTGTAGGTTGTAAGATTTCGCCTTGTGAGCGAGTACTTGGCATACAATCGAAGAACGAGTAGAGGGAGAGAGAATTGTTAACCTAGTCTATACTGTGTAACAAAGGATTACACTATTGACTAAACGGGTCCCCGGCAACGGCGCCAAAAACTTGATCGCGACTTTCTATGTCTAACAAATCTAACTACAAGTGCACAGCCTATCGCGTAGTAATAATAGATATCGATCCCACAGGGACTCGTAATCAATCTAGTGTTATCGGGTGTTACGGTGTTTAGCTAGGTCGGTTTGGTTTCAAGTTGAATAATGGCTGAATAAATGCGTAAACTAAAGGGAACTAAAACTTTTACTTAAGATATAAATTTATGAATCGATATGCAATAATTTTGTTCTTCGGGGATTTGACAATTTATTGGCGTATTAAGTGTTTTCAAACTTAGTTTAAGAAGAAAATAGTGATCTAAAGACTTTTGTCTCACGATGGTTGTTGACGCTAGTCGCAACTCTAAGGCGGAACGTATGATGTCGCTATCCCGTTCGGGGTTAAAGTTACTTTTTGAAAATCTCTAAGTTCTAATCCTTTTTAAAGTGCTTTCGCTGTTTTTAAATCGAATGCCTAGTTTTTACTATCTGGTTTTAGCCGCAGCTGTCGCTTGTTGGTTCGTACCTTAATATGGTTTCCCATTGTCGTGGCAAAACCACCGTAAATAGCTTTTCACTGTCGTGACAAAGGTTTATTTAGAATTTTAATTAAAAACTAAAACCATAACTGAGTTTTGAAAAGAGAAAGACTACGCCAATTATTATCAAATTCCGTCTGAATTATTATTACATATCGATTACGGTAATTTAGCTAGACATGGAAATAGAAATGGTAATACATAAATAAAAGCAGTAATTAATAACATACATCATAATGAAAATTGCAATTACGATTAAAAATGAAAACCTGTAAATATTCCAATTGGCTTTTGGGCAGATCCTCCACAATGTTGGCAGGATTCTGGTCTTTGTGCCAATTGATCGTACAAGGAAAATGGGAATTACAAAATATCAAAGAATACAGAGAAGGAAAAGAGAAACAAATAAGAATATAAGAACGATAAGGTTGCTCTGAAGATGAATTGGCAGCACTTCGTTGTCTTGAATGCGGCTCCCCTTTTCAGGTCCTAACCTCTTCCTTTTATAGAGGGAGAGTATCTAACGGTTATTCCTTCAGGAAGTGGGTTTGAGGCAGAAAAGTAGGAGTTAGTGGCCACAGTTTTGGTCTTTGAGGGGGAATTTTTGCACGTGACTTTATTCTCCACGTTCTGGCTGCATGACGGTCGTCATGGAGGTGTGACGGTCGTCACACGCATGACGAGCGTAACAGCTGTGTGACGGTCGTCACATCAGTAAAACTCGTTTCTGATGTTTTTCTCTTGGTTTTTCATCTATTTTTCACTTGTTTTTGCTCCTTTTCTTCATATTGCTTTGCTTGGACATGTTCTTCGAATACCTGCATAATACTTAGACAAATAGCGTGGAATGCCCCGAATTCAGAGTGAAACCGGTCAAACATTAGTTAAAACACATGTCATTTTATATATACATTTTTGCGTTATCAGCGTACACTATATTCGGGAGGGGAGATAGTACCGGAGTGGCCACTCAGAGGGAGTTGTTCTTCCTGTATGCTATGGCAAAATCTGAAATGGTAAGTGTAGCCGCTTTCGCAGCGGACTATTTGGATAGATTAGGAAGAACAGCTCAAGGGGGAATCTCTGTGGGAGGTATGATAACTCAGATAGCCAATCACTTTGGCTATGACCCTACTGCATTAGGTGACACAACGATATCAGGTAAAAACAGACTGGATATGGCGGCCCTGGTCCAACAGGGTATGATTTCTATTACTCCGAATTATTATGTTGTAATGAGCCATAATAGGTTGGTAATTTCTCTCCCGACTCCTAATAGAGTTAGTATTTCTGATATGAATAACTGGATTTATGATAGTACCATCCAAGATGAGGACGAGTACCATGCTAACCCTTTGTCTATAGGAGAACACGAAGAGGAGGACGCTCCTGTGTTTGAGCAGTTTTTCCCTGAGCAATTTGTGTCATCACAGGAGGAACATATGTGTACAGGTGCAGGAAGCTCATCCACTGCTGACGATAACTGGTCGTGGGTGCGTGGTGAGATCGGGTATCTCCGGGCGGAGCAAACCCGACAAGCGGAAGAGAAAGCTCGCCAAGGGGCAATAATGGATGACATGCACGCTATGATGCAACAACTGATGTTGCACTTCCCTCCTCCTTAGTGAGGCTTTGTGAGTCCCCTCTCATGCTTGTTCTAAAACATTGAGGTCAATGTTTATTTCAAGCGTGAAGGGGGGGGGGTTATTTACTTTTTGTTTGTCTGTTTTTTTCAAATTTTTTTTAATGATATTTCACTTGTGTGCTATTTTTATTTGTTTGGTGCATTTTGTGTTTATGTGTTACAGATTAGAGACTTTTGTGTTGGATGAATAGAGATGCTTATAGTAAAGTGGATGAGAAGACACAACCTAGGCTTGATCTCCAGAAAACCCCAGAAATACGGGACTGATACGGGAGTACTTCAACCCGAGACAGAAATGAGGCCACATCACACGAAGGTACCTTGGAAACTGTCAGTATGCCAAACATGGTGAGGATTCTATAAAGCCAATCACTTTATCATCATGAGAGTATCAGGTATGTCTTTGTCACTCTTAGCTTGCGTATTCGTCTATTGGATTGTTTATATGCACACATTTACACACTAAGGCACTTATTTTTGTTTAGCCCTGAGCCTTTCAAGCCAACCCTTTTATGTACCCCTCGTTAGCCCCTTCGAGCCATATTCCCATTTATTTGTTATCAACCACATCATATAACCTTAAGCCCAAACACTTCCTCACCATGCTCGGATAAATGTTGTCAATTTCTGATCTGTGTAAAATTATAAGTTTGGGGTTGGAACACTCGCATATAAAGTAGGTAAGTGTTTTTGAAAAAGAAAGAGAGAATAATGAAAAGCCTTGAAAAAAAAGAAAAAAGAAAATAAAAATTAAGAAGGCACTTACCTAGAGAAGGATCCGGTTGGAAAATAAATTGTAGAAAATACTCTCAAAGGTTTCACTTAAGGAGAGAGAAAACTAGAAATCTAAAACAAAGAGTGTCAAACGCCCTTGGTTATGAAAATCCAAAATTGCACGGTAATGAGAAAGATGACACTGCATCCGAGCTTGTAAACCCCTTTTGTTTTCCCTTTTCGATTGTCTATCCCACCATGTCCCTAGCCTAGTTACAACTTGTAAACCCTTCACAAAGGTGTATTGTATGCTGATGATAAGAAAATAGATGATATTCAAGATTATGAGTCGACTGTGCATACTGTGATTTTTAAGTGTAAACACTTTAACCCGAGAGATTTGGTGAGAGTGTAAAAAGCTGACAAGTGATAAGGTACTTCAATATATAAATGTGGTGGAATGTCAAAAAAATCGAGTGAGAAATTGAAAGGAACATTAAAGGCGAATCGCGAAAGATCTTGGCAGTATTGTGGTGAGATTTTTGCAAATAATTCGGGGGTAACCATCTTATTGTCTAGAGCATCACTTAAGAACAAGTAATGAGATAAGTTTTGGGTTATGATCGGTCACCAATTCTATGAGTTTTCATCCATTTATTCGGCATAAAGTCACAATAATCGGTAACACTTTTTTTTCATAATGTTGATATTTATTATGCTTTATGCACTTTCAATATCACATTGTTTTCTTACATAGTGTTGCACCCCAAATTTTGACCCCTTAGATCTTCATCATCATTCTAGGGTCATTTCTATTTGTTTATCTAACCTTAACCTATTCCAAGTTTGTCTTTGTTAAGATACAGATGAATTAGGGTTTCGTACAGTCGGGAATCGAGGTTTAGATGGTTTAATCAATCAATGTATTGGATTGATTTTCCATGAAATAAGTCTCCACATCATCAAAGATACTCCATTGGGTCAAGTGTGAATCCAATTTGAGGTTGTCACCCAAGGATTAAGAACAGTGCAGTTCAGGAGACCCAATTAGGGTTTCTGATTAGGAAAAGTCAACTGTACTTTGACTTTTGATTAAAATCATTTTCCAATGATGGAATAATGGTCCATGAAGCTCATATGGCTTAGTTAAGTTCACTCAAGAAGTTTCAAGACCTCAGAAGATCCAGAACACCAACAGTTGATTCAGAGTTCTTCAATCAATCGGTTCGTCTGACTGAAAAGTCAACTCATTAACCAACATGGTTTTGACCCAAAATTGAATGCAATTATGTTCCTAATGGTATATCACATCTATTCATGAAGTTTGGTGACCATTGTATCAAGAATTGATAAGTAATCAAAAAGTTGGGAAATTAAGGTTTTGAAAAGGGCAAAGCCATAACTCCTTAACCACACAAGGGTTTTTGACCTAGTTTCAAGGGGAATGAGTTCCTAACACAAGAATAAATATTGTATTACCTAATTGGGGATTTTTAAAAACTACAATTGGGTTCCATAACTCTTTCTGGTTAGAGAGAAACAAGATCTACAAGTCGGCAAAAACTCACATTCGCAAAACTAGGTCAACATGAGTTTTTTTATTCCAAAACCTCTCCAAATTGATGCTAATCAAAGACTAAACCTCATTTATGATGTTTGCATTAATAATGAACATTTTTAATATCAATTCCCACGAAAATAGCACAAATATCAAAGGAAATCATTATTTAATGCAAGTTGCAAAAGTGAATAGTGAAGAAAGTGAAAAAAGGTGGCTACCTTTGTCAAATCATCAACTTTACTTCAACAAGCCACCTTCTAACCTATCAAACATGATAAAAACAATATATAGGGCATGGAGACAAGTATGAAGATTGCATTGGAAAACTCAAAGATTTTCATGATAGAAGGTTAAAATTGGCAATTTGCTTCACTTTTGCCCATACCTTGTTCCAAGGCCTTTGGCTATAAATAGAACTAAATTCTTACATCACAAATACACCAGTTCTATGCTAGAAACCATATAGAAATCTCTCCCTTACACAATCACCAAATTCTTGCAAAATCTCACTAAGTCTCCAAAATCCCTCAAAATCTATTTTTGCAAAACACCTCCCAAAACCATTTCCAAACTTTTTCCAACTCAAGAAACACTTCAAACACTTCAAATATGATGTATTGAAGCTATCCAAATCACTTCCACACTTATGTAACAAGGTTTGAGTGAGTTGGTCTTTGAAACCTTTGGATTTTAGAGTTTTTCCTTCATTTACAAGGCATTTCGTCCACTAGCTTGCTTGGAGGTTGTTTGGAGCATCTATTCATCAACCTAGGAACATTTGAAGACCTTGTAAGAGATCTCAATATCTCTGGTTTTCTTATTGCTTAAGCTTGCTTCAAGAGGTAAACCTAAAACTCATAAATGTGAACTTTCTACTTGCATTTCACATGCTACCATGAATGTTTTTAGGGTTTTCACCTTCCTATCTCTCATTTATTCATTTCAAAACTTTAATTTTATTCTCTTTTGAGTTTTATTTTAAAGTTATGATTTTGGCTTGTTAGCATCCTTGTGTACTTGAGTTTGACTAAAACTCTTGCTTGTAAGCATTTGTGTTTGATCTTCTCTTAAAACTTGAAAGTTTTCCCCGTGAAGTTTTTAAACTTCTCACTTACATTTATTGTGACATTATTTGATTACGCTTGATAATTGTAATTACATATGGCATCTTGTAAGCTCTAAGAAACCATTCTTTGTCAAGATACATCTTTATCTTTGTTAAGATCCCCTGCCATCTTTGTTAAGATATATCCCCATCTTTGTTAAGATATGTTTGTGGTTGTGACTCCTTATGCTTAAGTCTTGTAAGAACTTACCCTTCTTGATATTGTAATATCTTGATACTTGTTTTGGTTGTAACCATCTATCTTGATTGAAATCATTAATATTGTAATATCTTAAATGCTTGCTTTGGTTGTAACCATTCATCCTGATTTAGATCCTTGCTTATTATAATATGCTTGATCATTCTTGTTGTAACCATATCCCTTATATTCATCATGTGTGAATGTTTATGCTTTGTTAAGTTTACTTTCCCTAAGTGATGGAACTCTTTAGTTCTCATCCAAGTTGCCTCCTCTCTCCCTTCCAAAGGAAAGTCTCTCTATTGACCATTGGGTCATAGATAGCTCATTAAACTCATAGGTCTGGATAAAACCTTCTCCCCATTTTGGTCTGGATAGAACCAATAGGATTTAAACTCATAGGTCTGGATAGAACCTTCTCCCCCTTTTGGTCTGGATAGAACCAATATGATCTAAGCTCATAGGTCTGGATAGAACCTTCCTCCCCTGTTGGTCTGGATAGAACCAATAGGACTTAAACTCATAGGTCTGGATAGAACCTTCTCCCTCTTTTGGTCTGGAAAGAACCAATTGATCCTTATTCTGTAGTTCGAGCCCGAACTACGACCGCTCTGATTTCTCATTGGACAATGAGAATACATAGGCACAAGATGCGATATCTTGACGAGCAACCTTCCCCCTTTCTCCCACCTTTTGGTATGGATAGAACCAATTGGTCTCACAACGTAGAACTTTAGGATAGAGTTTGGTTAACTTTATGTAAGAATCATGGACATGATTACTTACTTCCCTTTCTTGAGAGTTCAACATAGATCTAGAGAGTTTTGTGAAACTCTATACAAACATTGTTATGTTTGTTCCCCTTTGAACCTTGATCATAATCAAGTGTTCTTCAACCCTAGTAAGGTGAACTACGATTGCTCTGATTCTATCCTAGTTAGGATACGTAGTCAGAGGACGCGACGTCTTTGCGAGCAAACTTAGAAACTATCTTTAGGTTTCATCCTACACCCTTTGCCCAATCCCAAACCTTAGCAAACATTTACCAAACTTAGCATGCAAACAAACAAAAGGTTCTTGTAGAGTACTACAGATGTTTAGGATGTGAAATACCTACCCTATGCATAACCAACCCCCGATCCCCGAATCTCTTAGCGTTGTTGTTACATCGCGCAAAAGGTTCTTTCTTTCTTTAGACCTTTCCTTTGGATAAATTAAAGTCCGGTTGTGAATTTAAGAATTAAGATTCAAGTTAATCAATAGCTTGGTATTACGATTCTCACTGCAACACATAATTTATATTATATTTGGTGCATTTTATGTGTTTGGTGGTAGTTTTGTTAATTCCAAGTTCATACGAAGTAAGGCCAAGGACCCGAGCGAAGACATCAGGGATTTCGGGAAAGCAGAAAAGATGTTAAAAGAAAATTAAGTGGCCTGACACGGCCACCCGTGTCACCTGACACGGGCCGTGTCAAAAGAGGAGCAAATGGGCGTGTTGGTGTGCAACTGTCTGAGAAAGACAGGGAGCTGACACGGGTGCCCGTGTCAGCTGGCACGACCCGTATCAACAAGGCTGACTGAGGAAATGTTTCAACATCCATACCAGGGGGCCAACACGGCCGCCCGTGTCAGCTGACATGACCCGTGTTGGCCTGGACATGTCATTCTTCTATTTTTGTCAGTGTTGACCAGATTTGACCCCGAAGGGAATTTTTGGAATTTCCTGGCCTGTCTAGTGGATCTGTGAATATTTGAAATGCATTGTGGAATAGGGAAAGGGACTTTTAGGGATCATATAGTGGATCTGTGAATATTTGAAATGCATTGTGGAATAGGGAAAGGGACTTTTAGGGATTGTATGAAGGATTGACAGAAGAAAGAATAGAGCTCTGGAGGATTGGGGGATTAGGAGATTTTCATGATCGGAAGAAATTGAAGATCAACGTTTGTCACCAATTCTTGTAATGTCTTTATTTTGTATTTTGCTTTCTTTTAATATGATGAATAGCTAAACCCCCCATTGCTAGGGGGTGTCCCTGAATTGTTATGTAATGAACATCTTTTGAATTATTCAATGAGACCTTGCTTTCTTACATTAAACTTTTGTTATGCAAATTATTTAATATTTTTCAATCGTACAAATTGGGAATGATTTACGATTAGGGATTTGGCCTGAAAAACCAATATATTATTTTTCATAATACATTACGGTAAATATTGCCTAGGAATAGGGAGATCCTGTAATAATTAATAAAAACCTTGTCCGAACTATTGCTTGATGTCCTTCCTTCACTGCTAAGGAATTAGGGTCAAGGAAGAATCTCAAAGGTTTTTCGGTTAAAGAATTTAAGAAAAATACTACTGAGGTTCAATAAAAATTAAGGTTTTGAGGCTTGTCTCGTTGATAGTGATTTAGGGTTCTTACTGAGTAATTCATACACCTCTCCTAGCATATTTTCTCATATTTGTTAAAGTAATTTGATTATTCTGCTTATTTTATTCTGTCATTATAATTATTCAAAAATCACCAAACAAAACCCCCAAGGATATTTTTGTTTAATTGAAATAACACCTGTCCTCAAGAGATCGATTCTGGGGATAATCTCACTTATTACTGCATCGGTAAAAATAGTACACTTGCTATTTTGCCAATCAACAGCTGAGTCTTGGTCAAGGCGTAATGTTATTAATTTGTTTCCTCGTTGTATTGAACATTTTTTATTGAATGAAATACATTAAGTTTGTTTTTGTCAAAAAAATATATGTATATTTGTTGTCTTTGATGCTACAGTGTAATTGTCCTAAAATTAGGGGTGTCATGGGTGCGGGTTGACCCACAAACCCATTGATCCAAACCGAACAACCCATACATTACCCGAACCCATTCAATTATGGGTATACCCAACCCAACCCATAACAACCTGTATAATTTTGATTCGGGTATCGGGTTTGAGTTTTACAACCCGCAGACCCATTGACCCAACCCATTGATGTGCCTTTAGTAATTTTTTATTATTATTTAAAATAAAAATATAAAATTAATATCTCACTAATAAGCATAATTTTTCCAAAAAAGTTTTATTATCCACTAATAATACTACTAAACCAATGAGTTTACGTAATTCCAAAATTAAATATTGTTTCTTGTTTTCTTTTGTATCATTTTTGCCTTATGTATTTTATGGAAATAACGTGTCTTGTTGAACTTTATGTTATTATCAAGTGTTATGTTGTGTTGGAGAATTTTATTAGATATTTATATGATGTGTTTCATCATCGAATATTAGTGTTATAAATGAATATGATTGTATTGACTTATGTTACATTTTTTAAGCCAATAAAAAGAATCATAATTTTTTTATTTTTAATTTTAAACATAACCCGCGAATCCAACTCAACCCATAAATGAACGGCGTTTCAGATTGGTTTTGAAAATGAAATTGTGGTAGGAATTCTTAAATGACTGACTTGTGTCCGCCTCTCTTTTTGGTGCTCGCTAGTTTTGAGAGAATATCGGCTCGGGTGTTCTGCTCGCGTGGGACGTGTTGAACTTCCGCGGAGTCGAAACTTTGCATTTTTTCTATAATGAGGGCCAAGTATTCGGCGAGGATATCATTTTTCGCTTGATATTCTCCCCGTACTTGTGAGGCGACCAGCTGGGAATCTGTGTAGATTTTAATCTCTTTGGCCCCGAGATCTGATGCCAAGCGAATTACGGCCAGGAATGCCTCATACTCGGCTTGGTTGTTCGTCGTCGGGAAGGCCAGTGTCAGGGAGACCTCTATGATCGTGCCTTCATCGTTGTCGAGGATGATACCCGCTCCGCTGCCTGTGGAGTTTGAGGAGCCGTCGACGAAGATAGTCCATTTGTGGCTCCCCGTGGTAGGGTCTGGCGAGGGGGTCATCTCGCCGACAAAGTCCGCCAGGGCTTGGGCTTTGAGAGCCTTCCTTCCTTCATAGACAATGTCGAACTCAGATAGCTCTAATGACCATTTCAACATTCGTCCAGCCATGTCTGGTCGACCGAGGAGCTGTCTGATGGGCTGGTCGGTTCGGAGCACAATGGTGTATGCCAAGAAGTAATGTCGGAGACGTCGTGCAGCGGTGATAAGGGCCAAAGCGACTTTTTCGATCAGCTGATATCGTACTTCGGGACCGTGGAGGGCTTTGCTCGTGAAGTAGATTGGCTTTTGCCCTTCGTGGGTTTCCCTGATCAGTACGGCGCTGACGACCTCGTTAGCCACGACCAGGTACAGGTATAAGGTTTCTCCCGCTATGGGTCGTGTCAGCACCGGTGGTTCGGACAGGACGCGTTTGAGGTGGCGGAGGGCTTGCTCGCATTCCTCTATCCATTCGAACGCGGCCTCCTTTTTTAGTAGCTTGAAGAAAGGGAGGGCGTGCTGTGCAGACTTGGCGATGAATCGAGAAAGTGAGGCGAGCACGCCGTTGAGGGATTGTATGGACTTTTTCGAGGTGGGTGTGGTGATTTTCGAAAATGTGTGGCACTTGTCTGGATTTGCTTCGGTCCCACGCTCGGTCAGGTAGTATCCGAGGAATTTTCCTGCGCGGACTCCGAAGGTGCATTTCTCCAGGTTGAAGCGCATTCGGAAATTCCTCGCTGTGTCAAAGACCTTTCTGAGATGGGTCGTGTGGCCGACTTCCGTGTAGGATTTTACAATCATGTCGTCCATATATACCTCGAGCATGTCGCCGATTTCTCCCCGGAAGACTTTGTTCATCATCTATTGATACGTGGCATCGGCGTTCTTTAGGCCGAAGGGCATTACATTGTAGTAATAGTTGCCCAATGCCGTCATGAAGGCCGTGCTCTTTTTGTTGCCCTCGGCCATCGGGATCTGGTTGTATCCCGAGTATGCGTCCATAAAGGATAAGAGTTTGAAGCCCGCCGAGTTGTCGACGAGCTTGTCAATGTTAGGGAGGGGGTAGGCGTCCTCAGGACATGCCCGGTTGAGATCGGTGTAGTCAACACACATGTGCCATTTTCCATTATTCTTTTTAACAAGTACAACATTGGACAACCAGGTTGAATACCGGGCTTCCGAAATAAAATTTGCCTCTATGAGGTCTTTTACAGCTTTTTTAGCCGCCGCCGATTTTTCGAGGGACTGTCTACGCCTACGTTGTACTACGCCCTTGGCAGTCGGGTTGATGGACAGTTGATGGCAGGCGACCCTGGGATCGAGTCCGGGCATTTCTGCAGCGCTCCAGGCGAAGAGATCAGCGTTCTCGCGGAGGCAGGCCTTTAGTTGTCTTCTCGCCAGGTTGGGGAGTCCTGCTCCGATCTTCACGGTTCTATTCTCGTCGTCCCCGAGTGTTATGATCTCGAAGTCATTGTCTAGGATAGGGCGCGCTGGGTGGGTGGGCTGCCCGTTGGACTGGTTGGCTTCACTGGCCTCTTCTTCGCGGTCGTGTTCTTCGGTGAAGCGGCTGTCGAGGTCTACTGAGCCGACGAGCTCCTTCGGTTCGCTCTTCGGCGTCGCGGCAGGGGCTGCCTTTTTAGTTGCTGGGGCGATGGTACTTAGGCCTTTCAGCGCGGCCTCGAAGCATCTTCGGGCAGCTTCGATGTCGCCATTCAGGGTGACCACGACCCCCCGCCTTGTGTAGTATTTCATCTTTAGATGGACGGTGGAGGGTACTGCGGTGAGTTCTGCCATCGTCGTCCTGCCTAGGATACAGTTGTAGAGGGACGGGCACTCGATAACTAGAAAGCGAATATTGATCTCCCTGGCGGTTTCCTTCTCCCCGAATGTGACTTTTAGCTCCACGTACCCCCACGGCCTTGTCGTTGTCCCGTTGAATCCTTGGAGGTCCGAGCCCACGTAGGGGGATAGGTTGGATTCGTCGAGTTGGAGGGTCGTGAAAAGGTGGGTGTACATGATGTCCACCGAGCTGCCTCCGTCGACCAGGATGCTCTGACATCGAAGTTCGCCATCCGTGCCCGTATCAGCAGGGGAATGTTGGAGTTGGAAGAGCCCCCGGGAAGTTCCTCGAGGTAAAAGGTGATCGGATGGGATCGGCCGCGAAATTTGTCGAGAGTGCTCATCTTACCGGAGTTGCTGGTGATGAGTTCTTCGATCTTTCTTTTTACCGATCCTACGGACAGGTTCCTCGGGGATCCGCCGGAGATGACCATGGCTCTTGGAAAATATTCCCATCAACTGGTGGGGCGCACCGGCTTGTCGGGAAGATTAGGGCCGTCGGGGAGGTCGAGTTCTTTATGAGCGAACCAATCCTAAGGGCGGCTGACGCAGAGGGCGACCTGGAGGCCGTTGTCACCGTCTGAAGAGGGGAGCTCTTCGACTCTCTTGGCCTCGGGGGCGTCTTGCTTCGGGGTTTCTCCTCCCCAGGTGTATCTCTTCAGGTGACCGTCTTTAATCAGGATTTCTATCGCGTCCTTGAGGTGGATGCAGTCTTCTGTAACGTGCCCGTGGCTCCTGTAGAAACGGCAGTACTTCGATTTCTATCGCGTCCTTGAGGTGGATAATTTCTCTCGTCGGCGATCACCTCCGCTTCGGTGGCTTGAAGCTCCGTCCTCTCGGAGCCCACGGGGGGTCTCTCTGTCTCGGGCGGTGTTGGCCGCTTGGGTTTTCTCGAACCGGATATAATGCGCGGCTCTGTCGAGGAAGTCCTGCAGAGAGGCTGGTCGGTGTATGGCTACGGCCTCGTAGAACTTGGAGTCGCGACGCAGGCCCTACTCCATTAAGTAACGCTTCATCTCGTCTGACGTCGTTACCTGTACTGCCTCCCGTGTGAATCTTTCGATGTACTTCCGGAGGGGCTCGTCGGGAGCTTGGATTATAGCGTCGAGTGCGGCTTCCGTCTTCGGATGGCATCGGGATGTTGTGAAGTGTCTCGAAAACAGGTATTTCAAAATCCTCCATGACGTAACCGATTCTGGCTCCAGGCTTTTGTACCATGTTGTCCTGCTCGTTGGCATGGGGATTCTGCCTGCGGAGGGTTGTTCTGCCCGCGAAGAGCGTCTTGAGGCACGTTGTTCTGCTCGACGGGAGCATGCCCTGCCCGTCGAGGAGTCACGTGCTCGACCGACCTGCTTAAACCAGATTGGGCCTTTATCGTGCATCATCGGACTGGACCGCGCAGTGAGGCCGGGGCCCAGGCCAGAACAAAATCCATTAAAGTTCGAACGAGTTGAATAACGGATTAGACCAAACCCGGTCTAACCCAACTCGCATACACCCCTACCTAAAATATTTGAAAAGAAATTTTGATTATAGAAATACATTAGCTCCAAGTCCTTATAAATTTTTTTATATGTATTTTTTTAAAAAAAATTTCATCATGATATTGTGTAAAGAATTCTTAAAATAAATATAATATTTTTGTAAACCTAAAAAAAAGTAAAGTTTATTTATTAAAAATATAATTTTAACATAGTAAAAAAAAATATACCCTTAAAAAGAAGTAATCTAAGAAATCACCATCTTGTACGACCACTTCATCAATATCAAAGTCACACCTTTTTAAAATAAATTTTAAATATTGAATATGAATTTGTAACATGTATAAGAAACGTAATCTATGTTTAAATGTTTTTTTAGTTGAATATAATATAAATTAAGAAACGTTGTTATCTATATACACATAAAATTTCATCTAAAGATAGGCGGTAAGAAAAAAACAATTACATAATATAAAATTAAAAATTAGTTTTTATTTAGAATAGGAGAAATATATAAATAATAATATGTAATTTATTTAGTAATAAAAAATATTCCATGAACGAAGTGGTTTGAATGCATTTTTTATATAACTAAAATTTTAAATATCCTAAAAAATTAACATAATTATCAATGTGCAAAATATATCGAATAGATATATAATAATTTGACTTAAATGTCAATTGTGTTAGTTAGTAATTGTATATTTGAATTCATTTCTTAAAAATTCAAATATATTTTTAATAAAACTTGGTAAACTTAGTGTCACTAAATATTTATAAACCTAAAGTAAATATATTTTTTATTTATAAATGCATTTATAACTATAAAAATGAACATTATAAAATATAGTAATTTACAATATATTTTGTTTTCAACATTAGTATCCGATTCATTGGATCGATTAATCTAATTTAGGAATCACCACTTAATCATGAAAAGTCGTCATGAAAAGTAACGATTTATAACTTTGGTTATTTAAACACCGAGAGGTAAATTAATATGCACATGAGTTCGAACTCCAACATTTTTATTATTTACAAAAGTAGTGTCTCATACAATTAATTTGCACATGCGGATCACTAATGGTAATGTCTTGAGTGTTGATAATCATGAAATGAACGACTAAGATTTGTTTAAGGACGGTGATCAATATCTAAAATTATCACACTATGTTATCCTCTCAGTTTCTATAAAAATTGAGATGAACATATTTTTTTTAATTACATTGTTTACACAAAATATTGAAAAATAATAATACAACAAAATCAGAATTTTGGTGTAAGAGGTTATCTGGTTCAAATATTGCACACATCCAATTTCTAGAAGTTATCTGATCCAACCATTGAATGCATCCAACTTTTAAAGTAATTATTTGTTCCAACTATTAAAAAATTATTTTTCTGCATTTGTAATCCATCATAGAGAATTTTTACAAGCTTCTAAATACAACAACAACAACATCAACACCATTTTGTAAGCAACTACATATAATTATGATTAGGATAAAATCTATTTAACAAGTGCTTTTATAGTAAAATGTTACATATCTTATTCCTCACTTATTAAGAAAATCGACGAGATATATCATTTAATTTACAAAAAAATTATAATAATTAAAAATAGAATAGAAATCATATCCACTAGAATAGAAATGATTATCCATATTAAAAAATGTAACGTATCTTTTGGATTTTCAAGGCATTTCAGCTTCTCTAATTATTTCACTTCCTATTCTCCACTTTATTTAAACATTATTTCTTGTTTCATTGTCTCATTTCCAACTCTTTGTATCTTCAAACCTAGTTTTAAAGTCTTTTATTTTCTTCAAAAATGTCTTCAATAACCTTATATGAAAATATTTTGTTCGTAATCCCTGAAAAATTTGTTGATTTCGATGATTTGAAAGACAAAAGTTTTGATCTAAAGAAAAATATTCGCAAACAAAAGTTTAACAATTACTTTGACATTCTTAATGGACCCATCTACATTAATCTCGTTAAAGACTTCTGGTTAAATGCCTCCGTTGGGCCATCTAGTCATGATGCGGAGTTAATCCAGTCGTATGTCAATGACTTTCTTGTCACAAATACTCAGTCACTTATTGCTCAGACAATAAAATATGAAGAGAAATGTTGTTGTGTTGAACATTATAGATTCAACAATATCTATAAATATCACCTTTGCCTAATTTATGCGACCAACGATAATCTTAACAGTCCTGCTAGTCTACAACCAATTGGAAAAGTTTCGTATCAACTTCTAGTGTCAAATCCCCATCCAAGAGAAAGAACTGGAAACACTTACTTGGAATGAAAAGCATCTCTTGTTATTCCTTACCAAGAACATCATAGTTAATCTTCCTCCACTACAACAAATAATGCTTTTTATGATGAAGCTTTCTCAACGAACAATATAAAACTAAGAGTATATGTATCAGGAGTTCCTTGATTTAAAAAAAAAATTGTTACCTTGGTTCTTTGTAAAGTCGACATAACAATATGCTCAGTGTTTGAGGTTCGACTCATAACTCCTGTAGTTTTATGTTTTATATGGAATCAGATAGGCTCTTTTAATTTCCATAGATTTTACGTAGATGTGTTACCTCGGTTTTTAGGAAAATCGAGATATATAGTCTCTATTGTTTTGTTTTTTTTAAAACCAAAAAGGCGCCTTTATTTTTTAAAGTTTTACGTCGTATATTTTACCTCGCAATAAAAATTCTTTATATTTTTTATTCACTCAGTGTCTACCTCATTCATTTCTCGAGCCAACAAAAGAACACTTATTCTCAAAGGAGCCTAGTGAAAGAACACTACTTCTCCTTCCAACGAAATAACACTTATTCTCCAAGGAGCCCTAGCGAACGAAAGAACACCATTATTATCCAGCATGTTATTATTGTTATTGTTGTTGTTTTATTGTTGCTTTGGTCCATTACTATTGTTATTGTTATTCTCCATTACTGTTGTTCTTGTGTATTATGATTGTGTACTATTTTTATTTTTTCCAAAAGCTTTATGTGATTATGGATCGTAAGTGTACGAAAGTCGATAGATTAAGTGTAAAGTATGAGAATGGATTGAAATAATTTCTTGATTTCGCAAAAAAAAACCTTCCTGACAATAATGAGATTTTTTATTGTCCTTGTAAAAACTACTTTAATACGAAAAAAAATATCATAGGGATATTATTTTTAATCATTGTGGTTGAGATGAAATTATTCAAAATTACACAAAATGGGTATGGCATGGTGAAGCGACAAAAAAGAGACCTATGTCACAAACAGTTGAAGATGATGAAGTTATGAATAACATCTTAGAAGACATCATTTGTGATATTGGAGTTGATGCTGTCAAGAAGACATCATTGGTAGATACTTTATGAAGAGACATGGAAGATTCATTGTATCTGGGATGTAAAAATTTTACAAGATTGTCGGCTGTATTAAGACTATTTAATCTTAATGCAAGAGATGGGTGGACGGATACAAGTTTCATTGAATTGCTTGAATTGTTGAAAGAAATGTTTTTCGAAGGTAACACGCTACCGAACCTTACTTATGAGACAAAGAAGAGATTACGTCCAATGGGTTTGGACTACATCAAAATACATGCATGTCATAATAATTGCATATTATAAAGGAAATATTTTGAAAACTTGAAGGAGTGCTCGAGGTGCGGGGAGTCACACTACAAGAAGAAGGACAATGGTGTTGATGAAGATGATGGTGTAACTAGCAAATATGTTCCTGCCATGGTGATGTGGTACCTACCGATAATTCTAAGGTTCAAGAGATTATTTGCTAATTTTAGTGACACAAAGAATACTAGATGGCATGCAGATGAAAGAGTGTCTGATGAAAACATTCGCCATGTAGTTGATTCATTGCAATGGAAGAAAACTGATTCTTTGTATCCAGTTTTTTCCCTTGAACTGAGGAACCTTAGACTTGGACTTGCCACCGACGGAATAAACCCTTTTGATAATTTGAGTACTAACCATACGTCATTGGTTATTCTTCTCATAATTTACAATATATCTCTATGGCTAGGCATGAAGCGTAAGTATATGATGCTATCGATGATGACTTCAGGTTCAAAACAGCCAGACAACGACATTGATATTTATTTAACGCCATTGATTGAAGAATTGAGACTTTTGTGGAAGGAAGGTGTTGATGTTGATGATGCATATACAAGTGATAAGTTTAAGTTGTATGCCAAGTTGTTTTGCATAATCAATGACTTTCGTGCC
Organism: Lathyrus sativus; assembly: GCA_963859935.3. Taxonomy (NCBI): domain Eukaryota; kingdom Viridiplantae; phylum Streptophyta; class Magnoliopsida; order Fabales; family Fabaceae; genus Lathyrus; species Lathyrus sativus. Next base: position 246,952,733 of record OZ012737.1, on the reverse strand, counting down.
TACGGTAATTTGTTTGGATACAGCGTCAAGGGACATAGAACGTGTCCTATATGTGAAATTGATACATGTCAGCACCAATTACAAAATGGAAAAAATGGCAGTTTATCTTGAGAATAAAAAATTTCTAAGACCTAATCATCCATATAGTAGATTGTGGAATGCTTTTAATGAAGAGCATGAGTTTGATATCGCTCCAAAGCCTTTAACTGGGAAGGAAGTTTATAGAAAACAACAACATATTAAGGTTGTCATTGGAAAGAAACAAAAAAAAAAGTCCACGAAGAAAAATACTTGGAAAAAGAGGTCGGTATTCTTTGATCATCCACACTGGTCTAGTCTTGATGTGATGCATGTGGAGAAAAATTTATGTGATAGTCTAATTAGAACACTTCTCAACATTAAAGGCAAGACAAAAGATACTAAGAAATCTCGCGATGATATGGTTGTGATGGCTATACGACAAGAGTTAACTCCAAAAGAAGTAGAAAATAAAATCTATTTTCCCCCAACATGTCACACTCTTTCTAAAAAAGAGAAAAAAAGTTTTTGCAATTGTTTGAAGGGTATCAAAGTTCCCCAATGGTACTTGTAACACCCATTTTAATTATTTAGTCTTTTTGGTGTGTCCTTGTGTGGGGAGTGTGTCTGAGCGCGTTGGTGGGTGCCCTTAATTCATAAGGATTATTTTATTAAGCCATAGAGTTAATATTAATATAATATAATGAATAATGATAATAATTTAATAAATAATAGTAATATTGTATTTGTATTATTATTATTATTATTATTATTATTATTATTATTATTATTATTATTATTATTATTATTATTATTATTATTATTGGAATGAGTAATAAAAGGGGATTTTGGGAGAAGAAGAGGAGGAGAACACGATAAACTAATTTGGGAGAAAGATTGAAGTGAAAGAACAAGGAGGAAGAACAAGGGAAGAGAAGAAGGCTAGGGCTGTCAGATTCTTGGGGATTCTTCGTCAATCGGAGCATTAATCGAGGTAAGGGAGAGAAACTAATTGGGATTGTGTTGCACCCTAAAATTTGCTCAACCTTATTCACTTGGTTTATGTTTCAATATCATTAGCATTTGCATATAGAGTCATGTACATAGTCTAATCATCTGCATAGCATAGCATATCAAATCATCCAGCAGGGACCAATCATTATTCTCATCTCTATGAGTCTATCAAGAGGTTATTATTCTAATTCAATCTCATTCGAGTCATCAGAAAGAATTTGAAAGCTAGGAAGTCATTGGATCAAGCAGTGCACCTATCTCCTATCTGAGGGGATCTGAGGATCATCAAAGAGGTGGTGAGTTGTAAATTGAGCATGGAGAGTATCTAGACATCATGGGAGACTTAGAAAGTCATTTGAAGAAGGAGACAAGTCACTGGTGTGATCACAAGAATTGCAGTTGAAGACAGTCAACTAGGGTTTCATCTGGGGGTCAACTCTAGGTCAACTCTAGGTCAATTGACTGATGGAAAGGCATTAAGGGCTATTGGAGAGATGTGGGGTTCATCATTTGACATGTAGAGAAGGATATGGTGATGTGCTAAGAAGAAATCAAGAGAAATCAAGGAGAAGAGGAGTTTCTAAATTAGGGTTTCTGTGTAAAATCCCCTAGTTTAGGTCAAATTTCCAAGCAAGATAAGTCAAAGTGCAAGCTTCAAATGGATCCTTGGCCAACATGAAACTTGTATAGGATCTCAAGACCTTTAATTTGAGTGGTGGAAGACATTAAGGATATTTATATAACTCAAGTTATGGTCCTTGCAAGTTACAGGTCATCTGAGGTATCTGAAATTTTGTCTGTGAAAGTGACTTGACTTCCCAGCAACGTTTACCCCTTAAGGAGATTTCAAATGAATTTCTGGTCAACATAATAATTGTTCCTCATTGTCTTAGCTTTCTAGAATGGTATGGTATGCCTTCATATGATTTGTGGAACTCTACTTATGGTCTTGGCAAGCAAAGGGTATTTTGGTCACCTGGTGATTACAGGTCATTCTTAGCCTATGCCTAAAAATCATACAAGAAAGCCTCAAATGAAAAACTTCACAACATCAAAGTTGCTCAAAATGCCATTTTAAGTCTAGAAAAGAAGTCATGGAAGTTTGTAAATGCATGGAATGAGACTTGACCAAAGTTGGTGAAAATGACCTAAAAAAGGCATATAAGTTGAAAAAGTTGAAATGAAAAATTGGTTTGAGAGATCTACAAATCCAAAATGGGTCATCCAATATACCAAATTGATTCCAAACATCATTTTAGAGACATTGGTTCATCCACCTTTTTGAGTTAGGAGCAAAATTTTGGACTTGCTTTGTATTTTTGTTGCTTGCATAATAAGGCAAGTATGGAAAACTTAGCATAAGTGACTTTTCAAGGCAAGGAACTTGGATTTTTCACTCACACCATGTCAATAACTCATGAGAGGAGATTTTGCCCCAAATATGAAAGGAAATGCATGAGATATGAGATGATTCAAAGTATCATGGCATGAGAACTTCCATAACTTTCCACCACATTCCATACTCTCCTAGATCAATCTAGAAGCTTCTAGGACTTTCCAATCTCATCTATATATTGATATGAAGAGCTTCATGCCAGGGTTGGTGATTCATATTGATCAAAACACAAGTTTCACACAATTCTTCCAATTTGCAAAATCAATTCAAACTCTCTCAAATCTTTACCAATTTCCATTTTTCTTGATCTGGTCTTCATCACCATCATCCATATATCACAATTCACACAAGAATTTGGCTGAATTGAGCAAGGATCGTGCCATACAAGTTCCATCATCCAAGGTGCAAGAAGTTGGAATCACAAGATCCAAGAAGTTTGAGTCAGAATCTTTGCATACAGAATCAAGGTTGGAGTGTGTGGATCAGTTTCAAATCACTGCAAGCATTGGATCAAGGAGTTCCATAGCTGTTTCTTCATTTTGAACCAGGTTGGTATCTCTACTCGAATTGCATGATTTAGCTAGCATGTTAGTGATTTGTTAGCATAGAATGGTTAAGTTAAGTTAGATGATGAATTCCACAAAGTTTGGAGAGTTTTCATGAAGGTTGTTAATGGAGTGCAAGAACTGTTAAGGCTTGTAACTCTTAGATTAAAGCACGATAATCATAGGTTAATAGGTTGAAATGATCAGTGTGAGATATAGAGCATGTTAGGATAGAATTGAGCAAGCATTGGGAGATTTGATATCAGTTGATTATGGTGGAACCTAACTGTTACACCTATCGGGTTTTGTTATGGAAATGGCTTCAATCAAAACTGAGGGTACCATCGTGATCAGGGGAAAGAATAGAGCAACTTTGCTCTTTACAAGTCTTGATTTCATGGCCTGAGGAGAGAGAACGATGTTCATGAACATGGCTGCATGGGAGAGAATTCTGCAAAACCCTAGGTTGAGTTGGAGAAGACGATACCGTGGTCGTTCGATCATTTCAATTATTTGACTTTTTCATCTCATCCAATGGCTGGCATTAGAAGTTGAAAACGGAGGGAAATCTCCAAGTGAAACGATGCGTTTCACTTAAAACGCCACTCTGGGCCTGGATCCAAATTCATATCCTCACCCCCCTTTTGAGAAGCCCAACCAGATAAACGTGATTCTGTTACTTTTTGCACCGCGAATTTAATGTTTTTTCTTTTATTTTTTCAATTGTTTTCTGAAGCCAACTGGGCCTAGCACCAATTGCTATACGCGCCTCCCATTTTTCTGGCCCACATGGATTACAACTGGGCGCAAATGCTATTCAGACCCCCTCCCCCTTTATTTCATATTTTGTGATTTTAGTTTCTTTAATATTTTTCTCATCTTTAAAAAATCATAAAAAATGGAAAATTTGGTATTTTTAATTCCTTCTTTTTGTGGTGTGTCAATAATTCTGTCTAGAAAAATATTAAATAATAAAAGTGGCATTTTATTTTGTTTTAATTTTTTTCCATGCATTTTTCTTGTAAATAGCATTTTAATGAGTTTAGTTTGATACCTATATTTGTTGATTTTAGATCTCATAGTTCCCTTTAGGTTTAGGGTTCATTATTTTTAGGGTGATTAGTTTAGGACTTCAACTTGTATATAAAATTTAGTTCATATTTTTAGGATTTAATTTTAGGAGATTTGTTTAGGTGTGAATAATATGAACAAAATTAGGGTTTAGGTGATAACATAGGTGAAGTAGTTCATTTCCCTTAGGAGTTAGAGATTGAATTTTTGGGGGCATGGGACTATAGGGACTATGGGTAGTTATTAGATCCCTTAGAAAATGTTAGGATTCCCCTACTGCTATTAATACTGGCTATATTTGCTTGACTGGTGTGGTGTGCCCTCTCTGGGGATTATAATTTGTCTGTGTGGGTATTGGGATTGCTTGGGGATTGGGAGAGCTGAAGACCTGAGATGATGAAGCCATTTGAAGATCAGAGAATGAAGACCAACTTCCAGAGTGGATGAGGAGTATCTCTTGCTGGTAGCTGTTGAAGTCTATAGGATCTAGGAGTTAGGCAGAGCCCTAGAGTAGCAAGCTTGATTCTCAAACATGGAAGGTCTTGATTGCCTCCATTCTTCTCTGTGATGCAGAGTCTCTCTAAGACACTCACCCCCTTCCTTTGGAAGGCTTGGTGATAGTATCTAAGAGATAGAACTCTTGAGAGAAATATTCTATGTGTTGTCAGCAGTCTGTTTGCCACCCTTGGTGGTCAACTAATTGCTTAACACCCAATTCACTCTTGTGATTGATTCCTCAGCTTGGAGGTTAGGACTTGAAGAAAAGCCATTGTAGACTAAAGACTGATAATCAGAGACCTTGCTTGAAGGTTGTGGAGATGGAGATTGATGCTTGCTGAAGCTTGTAGCTGTTTGGAGATGACTTGAAGACAGATGTTGATGCAGAGCTGCTGTGGCTGTTTATTTTTCTGCTGTTATTCATTTCTGATGTATTGTTTTGGTTTTCCCTGACTGTATTGTTTGTTGTTTAACCTGTTGGGTTGAAAGTGAATCCTGTTCACTTTTGCCTATTGTTTTCTAGGTTCGAGGTTGAGCGGGACTCCCTTGCCTCGCTTGTATTGCTGCATCCATGCATTTTACTGCTTTATTATATATCTGCTATTGTTTCTGTTTCCGTCTATTCCCTTAGGATCTCTGTTTCTCTCTGTGCAAGAGAGGAGCATGATAGACACTAGGTCTTAACCCATGCATGATAACATTAGGATAGTGTGATTCCCTTTTCAACCGTAGGTTAGAGTGCTGTCTCTTCTTCCTCAAAACAAACAGAAAAACACAAATAAAGATTTCAAACACAATAAAAGACACTTCTTCCGTAAAAGAATGTGAACTCATCAAGACGTCATTTTTGTCTGCTGGGACTGTTAATCAGGAAAACCTTTTTCAGAAGGAATAAAAACAATCAAGACAAGCTTGTGTCGTACGTGGCCCGAACTACGTTTGCTCTGATCTTTCATGCTGTATGAAAGTACGTAGGCATAGGATGCGATATCCTAGCGAGCAACCTTCCCCTCCTTTCCAGTAGGTAGGCGAACTACGTTGACTCTGATTTCTCGTTCCAGACGGGAATACGTAGGCATAAAGTGCGATACTTTGCCGAGTCCTTTTATTTTCTTTTTAACCCTTAACCCTTAGTTTAGATAGAAATAACAATCCATACCCGAAAACAAGCGTGGATCCCGTCGAGTACGACGGACGTGAGGGGTGCTAATACCTTCCCCTTGCGTAACCGACTCCCGAATCCAGGTTTTGGTTGCGATGACCATACCTTTCCCGTCTTTGCGGTAGGTTTACTCTGAGCGTTTCCTTTCCCTCCTGTGGGATAAATAACGCACGGTGGCGACTCTTCTGTTCAGCCGGCGCCGATTTTCGCAGTAGCGACAGCTGGCGACTCTGCTGGGGACTGCGATAGTTCCCCATGCATGTGGGATCCAACGTCCCCTAAGAGAGTCAATCCTAGCGCTTGTTTTCCCGTCGGGGATTTTGTATGGATTTATATTTCTGACCTTTATTTTCAGCATTAGATATATTGATTATTATTGCTGTATTGGGGTGTGACGGGTGATTCTATGATTGAGAGATAAGCCGGACCTGGGCTTGAGTGCACTTAGAATTAGAGTGGAAAGTAGTGGGCGCCCGCTTGCTTTGCTTGCCTTGGTGTCCCACAAAATTCACACTCGGACGAGGTTCCTCTGGTTGGCCTCCTGCCCCTTCCTTTGGTTGGCGTGGGTTGCTGGTTAGTTGAATTGTCGACTCTGGGAACCGATCATTTGGAAGTTGGCTAAGTGAGGCCTCTTCAGGATTTGATGATGCCACTCCTTCTGGGAATCGTATCATCAACCCTGAAAGTCTGTGACGCCGACGACCGCATAGGATGCCATACCTTTGTGAGTTACTAGGACACCTACCTGTGAGAGGGTTTTGGGGTTATGCAGGTAACTAGACCTTCAGATACCGGTTATTTCTTGATCAGAGATCCTGGGTATTTATCGAGAGTTCTGAGGTCTGTCAGAGACCAGTTGGAGAGTTCTGAGGTCTATCAGAGACCAGTTGGAGATATGATTTGAGGTCTATCAGAGACCAATCAGAGTTATATTATGGGGTCTATCAGAGACCAGTGTTGGATCTTTGTGTAGGGTCTATCTGAGACCAGGGTTTGAGGAATTCTGGAGGGTCTATCTGAGACTTGTTGATATGGTTCAGGCTTCTCAGCCGGGGCACTTGATCCCTGTTGACTGTGTGCATACGCATTCGCATTTTCATTTGTATGTTGGTAGCATATTGCATATCCATTTTGCATTGCAGGTACTGGTTCGAAATTGTATCTCATCTCCTGCATCTCACCAGGTGTTTACAGAATTGCAAGCCAACATCCTCACCGGTATTCCACTCGCACCAACTACCGAAGAATCATGGATCAAATGCAGAATGAGATGCAAGACATGCGCGAGAAGCTAGCGCTCTTCATGCAGACCATGGAGACTATTGCAAAGGGTCAGGAGAATTTGCAAACTATGGTGCAGCCTCTGTTAGCAAGGAACGCTGGGCATGGAAATGAGGATCACCAGTCTGTGCGAGTCGACACTGTTCATGGGGATGGTACTCCCACACCAGTGGCTCCGCCTGTAGTCAACATACCTGCTGTTAATATCAACAACACTACTGCTGCTGGGAACGGTAACGTTGGAGTTGGGAACGAGGCTGCTGTCCATAACGTTGGGCTTGGTGATGTCAACTTGGGTGATAATATGGGAGGCAACGACTTCGGTAATGCTGGATTCGGGTTCAATGACCAGGGTTTCAATAATGCTGGGAAATATGGTTTCAATGCTCAAGGCTTTGGGCAGGACGGTTTTGGTGTGACCAATCAGGGTTACGGAGGTTTCGGAAATGGAAACGGCGCTGGGTTAATGACTTTTGGACCTGCTGGAATTGCTCCGGGATACGGTAACAGAGGGCGAGGCCCGATAATGAATCAGATCAGAGCTGACCGTAACAACGGATACAATGGGTATGGAGCTGGTAATGGTATGTGGCAAGAAGATCAGCAGGAGGACGCTTTCTCCGGTAGAGGTTTCGAAGGGCCGATGGATGACTCCCATAAGATCAGAATGCTAGAAGAGCAGATGAGGGGGGTCCTGAACCAAAGTGTTGTGGGCTTAGACATGTCAACAATGGGTCTGGTACCTGGCTTGAGGGTGCCAATCAAATTCAAAGCACCTACGTTTGATAAGTATAAAGGGGACACTTGTCCGAAAGTGCACGTGCGGTCTTACTACCGAAGAATGTCTGCATATTCAACTGATGAGAGAATGCTAATGCACTTCTTTCAAGATAGTTTGTCGGGCCCTTCCCTAGAGTGGTATATGGGATTGGAGCCAACTAATATAAAGACATGGAAGCAGCTGGCAGAGGCATTTGTAGCTCACTACAAGTATAACAGCGACTTGGCACCCAACCGGGTCCAATTGCAAGGGCTGTCTCAGAAGAAGGGTGAAAGCTTTAAAGAGTATGCGCAAAGATGGCGCGACATGGCTGCCAGGGTCCGTCCTCCTTTAGAAGACAAGGAAATGAATGACATGTTCATTAGAACATTCACCGGCGTGTTTTATGACAAGTTGTTTCACACATCTTTGGCCAGTTTCTCAGACTTAATTCTGATGGGTGAGAAGATTGAAAATAACATTAAGGTAGGAAGGTTCCAAGCAGGTGAGCCTACTTCAGCAGTAAGTGCGAAGAAAGCCTTCGGTGGCAGGAAAGGAGAAGGGGAAACGAGCTCCGTGTCCAGCTCCCGTGGAAGAAGGAGGAATCAACGCTGGGGCAACCAGCAACAACAGGTCGCTAATGTCACTGTTCCCGCGGCTCCACAGCAGCAGCAGAATCAACAAGGATATAGAAAGTATCCGGTCCGGCCAGCAAACAGACATTTTGACACGCCAAACTCCTCTTACGCTGATCTACTCCAAACCTTGTTGGGATTACAGCTGGTTCAGAAGAGAACCTTGGCGCCCTTGACAGGGGCGCCACCACCTGGATATGACGAGAACGTGCGATGTGAGTTTCATTCAGGGGCACCTGGTCACTCGATTGAACAATGCAAGGCTTTTAAGCACAAGGTGCAAGACTTGATTGACAGCAAAGCAATCAACTTCTCTGAGTGATGTCCCCAATGTGGCTCAAAACCGCGGGCAAGCCGGAGTCTAACTGACGAAAAAGGGTTCCTTAGATTGGTCGGGCCATTGAGAGACAGGTCAAGACAGTAGCAGGCTACCTCTCACAATTGTTCAGAGGATGGTTGACTCAACAATAAATCAAAGTGCAAGAAGCCCAGTTCTGAGACACTGGCATTTTTCATGTTATTTTGTTCATGCCTTCGCATTTGTAGTTTCCTTCCTGTTGAATTGCAAATTTCGCTTGTAAAACTCGTTGTTTTTTCGATTGATATTGATAAACGAAATAAATATGCATGTTTTGAATTAATCTAGTCATGTTCACTCTTTGTGTTTCTTTAATGCTTAATGCTTGTTTTAGCAGGAATCTGGGGAGGATGACGAAAACAGATGACGAATAATCTTCCGATTGTATGCTTTTGGATAAAAAAACTTGTTGATGAGATACAGGCATTGTTTCAATACATAAACACCGGAGATATAAGGAAGATAATCCCTTGATAACCCCTTTTGAGCCAGTAGTAGGAGTTTCTTTTTGAAAATGAAAAACCCTAAATCTTAACCCGGGGCAGGGTAGGTGTCAATTAGTTTGACCAAGCGTTCGAATTACGAAAGGAGTGTCCGTTCGAGGATAAATCACACTTGTATAGGTCGTGCCTAACAAACCACAATGGTTAAATCAAGAGTGAAACAGTCACATTATTCCACAAAAAGTCAGACAAACCAGTGTCACACGACTTGTTCGAAAAAACGAAAAGCGAAAAGAATCAAAAGCCCGCTAAGTCAAAACTTGAAAACAAATGACTTAGGCAAAAATAGGGGCATCCCGCTGGACTGGAAAATCAAAAGAATCTCAAAAGATACTCAGTCCAGGCAAAAGTTAGGGAATGAAAAAAAACGAAAGACGGAAAGGATTGTCAAAGAAAAGAAAAATCCTCGAAAAGGACAAAGTCGTGTGACTCTGGGCACCCAAAGACAAAAGGCAAATGACTGTCACTCGAAAAAATGTGTGGTATCCTGAACCATCACTCCTATCATTCCACCTCTAATAGGTGAACGCTGAAGTCAGATTAGCTGAACATAGGATTGGAGAACATCATGGAGAATGGGTGGGTTAAAATAAGCTTTGAGCCTTTACCTTTCCTTGTTAACCGTGAACCTGACCACGTTACAACCCGAAAAAGTCCTAACCGAAACAGGTTTTGGTCAAGAGCATACGTCGGTAAAGATCGCATCGAAACTGACTCCTAAAAGGGTTCCTCTTACCAGCTTTCATATTGACATTTTGACAATTGATTCATTACATGTCGCAAATTTTTTTCCAGTGAACAGACTTGGATTTTGAAACTGTCATATGCATTGCGTTTAATATATCTTTTAAGCAGAACAACTTGTGTTACTTGCGAGTAAGCGCATGCCGACGGGAAAGATTCCTACAGTGGAAGGTCTGATCAAGATAAAATGCAGAATGCCCAAATGTTTCGTGAACTGGGGCAAGCTATACTGATTAATTCTGGTAGGGTTAGTCATCATAGAATCTGTAAATCTGGGGCAATCAGGTCAAGATTTGGCAAATCTCTCATAGCTATGGGCATTGTTCCACGAATCCGTCCATCAGAGACGAAAGATTATTGCGAGACCGGGGCAGGTCACCCTAAGAGCACGAAAGCTATTTTTGACGGAGCACCTCTTCGAGGTTCGAAGTGTAGAAGCAGTTCATGTCTGGTCGTCAGGATACAAAGGTTGCGAGGTCCATTCCAAAATTGTTGCAGATTTAGGGGCAAGCTATTTCGAGAGAGAGTCCTGACTAAGATTTCCTTTCGAGAAGAAGTATGCAAGAACACAGACTGGGGCATGTTAGTATCCCCGAAGCAGAGATTCCCTTCCACAGTAGGGTCCTTTATTCTCCCCCAGCGGAGTCAGTGATGGTTTCCCCAAGAGAGCCGTTTCCCCCAGCGGAGTTCTCTCTTCCCAGCAAGTGTGGTTCTTTTCTCCCATTGGAAATCAAAGGTTAAAGCTCTCCCCAGTAGAGTTGTTTGTCCGGGCATTTATTTTTCCGGAATACTTTGTGATACCCGTCCATTCCCCAGCATGGTGGTGTTTGTCCTCAACGGCAGAATTGATGAAGCAAGTTCGTCAGAGCTCTTCCCAGCAGCTCAAGCCTGCATTTGCATCGGCATATAGTGTCATATTTGCATCGGCATATAGTGTCATATTCGCATCGGCATATAGTGCCATATTTGCATCTACCAAAAAAAAAACGCGTAGCATTTCCATACTGTATGGAGCATTACGCCATTGCCAAACATATGCATTTTGAAGCATCGATCAGGATTGTTGACCTTTTGCTTTCAGGTGTGGTTCTCAATAGGAGTATGGAGTTCTAAAGCTCAAATGTTACTAGACAATCAAGGTCTCGCCAGGAGACGTGTGATATAGTTCAGTTTATTACATCCCTCACAGAGTTGCCAATTGAGGCGTTGTTGTACCCGGTCAGCGGGATGTTTTCTTCAAGTTTGTTGTGCATTGGCACGTGGCTTTCATAAAATCAAATTTCAGAAGTGGTCACTTGGTATCGATACAGGTGTTGGGCGGTTATTTTCCAGAGTATCCCCAGTAGACTATGCTACGATACGGTTGTTCGTTGAGTTTGCTGGCTCCGATAGATGTGACGTTGAGCGTGCTGGCTCCGGTTGTTCGTTGAGTTCCCCGACTCCGATGATGTTTTGTTGAGTTTTCCGACTCCGATTATTAATGATGTTTGTTCGTTGAGTGTTCCGACTCCGATAATTGATGAAGTTTGTTCGTTGAGTGTTCCGACTCCGATTATTAATGATGTTTGTTCGTTGAGTGCTCCGACTCTGATAATTGATGAAGTTTGTTCGTTGAGTGTTCCGACTCCGATAATTGATGAAGTTTGTTCGTTGAGTGTTCCGACTCCGATAATTGATGAGGTTTGTTCGTTGAGTATTCCGACTCCGATAAGCGACGAGGTTGTTCATTGAGTTCTCCGACTCCGATGATGGTTGTTCGTTGAGTGGTCCAACTCCGATCATTTCCGATGTTTGTTCGTCGAGTGTTCTGACTCCGAGGATTGACGGTTGTTCGTTGAGTTTGCCGGCTCCGATAGATGCGACGTTGAGTGGTCCGACTCCGATTATTAATGATGTTTGTTCGTTGAGTTCCCCGACTCCGATAATGGTTGTTCGTTGAGCTTGTGGCTCCGATTGTTGTTTACGTTAAGTATCCGGGCTCCAATAGTTTATCAAGCATTTTGGTCCCAGTCATTACGTTTAGCATCCCGACTCCGACAGATATTCATTTTTGGTGTGATCCTGTTATTGCGTTGAGGGCTCAGACTCCGGCAAATTGCGTAGAAAGATTCAAATTTTGTGCTCGTTGAACACTCAGGTTCCGACATTTCCAAGTCACCCCAACAGAGGTGGTCGGTCAAGGTCCGTGGTTTTATCAGATGATTGGGTGGTTGTTGCTGTAATAACCAAGATTCGGTTCTTTGGAGTGTTTTTCCCAAGCAGTGGTGTCGTTTATTCTATTTTCTGCGGTTGGAAAATTTCCGGGTTCTTAGTATTCAACCGTCTCGTACCATGAATGGTTGAAGGCCGTTCGCTCTTCACCCAATCGGGTCCAAGTCGCTTGAATAGGGGCAGCTGTTGCACCCTAAAATTTGCTCAACCTTATTCACTTGGTTTATGTTTCAATATCATTAGCATTTGCATATAGAGTCATGTACATAGTCTAATCATCTGCATAGCATAGCATAGCAAATCATCCAGCAGGGACCAATCATTATTCTCATCTCTATGAGTCTATCAAGAGGTTATTATTCTAATTCAATCTCATTCGAGTCATCAGAAAGAATTTGAAAGCTAGGAAGTCATTGGATCAAGCAGTGCACCTATCTCCTATCTGAGGGGATTTGAGGATCATCAAAGAGGTGGTGAGTTGTAAATTGAGCATGGAGAGTATCTAGACATCATGGGAGACTTAGAAAGTCATTTGAAGAAGGAGACAAGTCACTGGTGTGATCACAAGAATTGCAGTTGAAGACAGTCAACTAGGGTTTCATCTGGGGGTCAACTCTAGGTCAATTGACTGATGGAAAGGCATTAAGGGCTATTGGAGAGATGTGGGGTTCATCATTTGACATGTAGAGAAGGATATGGTGATGTGCTAAGAAGAAATCAAGAGAAATCAAGGAGAAGAGGAGTTTCTAAATTAGGGTTTCTGTGTAAAATCCCCTAGTTTAGGTCAAATTTCCAAGCAAGATAAGTCAAAGTGCAAGCTTCAAATGGATCCTTGGCCAACATGAAACTTGTAGAGGATCTCAAGACCTTTAATTTGAGTGGTGGAAGACATTAAGGATATTTATAGAACTCAAGTTATGGTCGTTGCAAGTTACAGGTCATCTGAGGTATCTGAAATTTTGTCTGTGAAAGTGACTTGACTTCCCAGCAACTTTTACCCCTCAAGGAGATTTCAAATGAATTTCTGGTCAACATAAGAATTGTTCCTCATTGTCTTAGATTTCTATAATGGTGTGGTATGCCTTCATATGATTTGTGGAACTCTACTTATGGTCTTGGAAAGCAAAGGGTATTTTGGTCACCTATTGATTACAGGTCATTCTTAGCCTATGCCTAAAACTCATACAAGGAAGCCTCAAATGAAAAACTTCACAACATCAAAGTTTCTCAAAATGCCATTTTAAGTCTAGAAAAGAAGTCATGGAAGTTTGGAAATGCATGGAATGAGACTTGACCAAAGTTGGTGAAAAATGACCTAAAAAAGGCATATAAGTTGAAAAAGTTGAAATGAAAAATTGGTTTGAGAGATCTACAAATCCAAAATGGGTCATCCAATATACCAAATTGATTCCAAACATCATTTTAGAGACATTGGTTCAGCCACTTTTTTGAGTTAGGAGCAAAATTTTGGACTTGCTTTGTATTTTTGTTGCTTGCATAATAAGGCAAGTATGGAAAACTTAGCATAAGTGACTTTTCAAGGCAAGGAACTTGGCTTTTTCACTCACACCATGTCAATAACTCATGAGAGGAGATTTTTCCCCAAATATGAAAGGAAATGCATGAGATATGAGATGATTCAAAGTATCTTGGCATGAGAACTTCCATAACATTCCACCACATTCCATATTCTCCTAGATCAATCTAGAAGCTTCTAGGACTTTCCAATCTCATCTATATATTGATATGAAGAGCTTCATGCCAGGGTTGGTGATTCATATTGATCAAAACACAAGTTTCACACAATTCTTCCAATTTGCAAAATCAATTCAAACTTTCTCAAATCTTTACCAATTTCCATTTTTCTTGATCTGGTCTTCATCACCATCATCCATAGATCACAATTCACACAAGAATTTGGCTGAATTGAGCAAGGATCGTGCCATACAAGTTCCATCATCCAAGGTGCAAGAAGTTGGAATCACAAGATCCAAGAAGTTTGAGTCAGAATCTTTGCATACAGAATCAAGGTTGGAGTGTGTGGATCAGTTTCAAATCACTGCAAGCATTGGATCAAGGAGTTCCATAGCTGTTTCTTCATTTTGAACCAGGTTGGTATCTCTACTCGAATTGCATGATTTAGCTAGCATGTTAGTGATTTGTTAGCATAGAATGGTTAAGTTAAGTTAGATGATTAATTCCACAAAGTTTGGAGAGTTTTCATGAAGGTTGTTAATGGAGTGCAAGAACTGTTAAGGCTTGTAACTCTTAGATTAAAGCACGATAATCATAGGTTAATAGCTTGAAATGATCAGTGTGAGATATAGAGCATGTTAGGATAGAATTGAGCAAGCATTGGGAGATTTGATATCAGTTGATTATGGTGGAACCTAACTGTTACACCTATCGGGTTTTGTTATGGAAATGGCTTCAATCAAAACTGAGGGTACCATCGTGATCAGGGGAAAGAATAGAGCAACTTTGCTCTTTACAAGTCTTGATTTCATGGCCTGAGGAGAGAGAACGATGTTCATGAACATGGCTGCATGGGAGAGAATTCTGCAAAACCCTAGGTTGAGTTGGAGAAGACGATACCGTGGCCGTTCGATCATTTCAATTATTTGACTTTTTCATCTCATCCAATGGCTGGCATTTGAAGTTGAAAATGGAGGGAAATCTCCAAGTGAAACGATGCGTTTCACTTAAAACGCCACTCTGGGCCTGGATCCAAATTCATATCCTCACCCCCCTTTTGAGAAGCCCAACCAGATAAACGTGATTCTGTTACTTTTTGCACCGCGAATTTAATGTTTTTTCTTTTATTTTTTCAATTGTTTTCTGAAGCCAACTGGGCCTAGCGCCAATTGCTATACGCGCCTCCCATTTTTCTGGCCCACATGGATTACAACTGGGCGCAAATGCTATTCAGACCCCCTCCCCCTTTATTTCATATTTTGTGATTTTAGTTTCTTTAATATTTTTCTCATCTTTAAAAAATCATAAAAAATGGAAAATTTGGTATTTTTAATTCCTTCTTTTTGTGGTGTGTCAATAATTCTGTCTAGAAAAATATTAAATAATAAAAGTGGCATTTTATTTTGTTTTAATATTTTTCATGCATTTTTCTTGTAAATAGCATTTTAATGAGTTTAGTTTGATACCTATATTTGTTGATTTTAGATCTCATAGTTCCCTTTAGGTTTAGGGTTCATTCTTTTTAGGGTGATTAGTTTAGGACTTCAACTTGTATATAAAATTTAGTTCATATTTTTAGGATTTAATTTTAGGAGATTTGTTTAGGTGTGAATAATATGAACAAAATTAGGGTTTAGGTGATAACATAGGTGAAGTAGTTCATTTCCCTTAGGAGTTAGAGATTGAATTTTTGGGGGCATGGGACTATAGGGACTATGGGTAGTTATTAGATCCCTTAGAAAATGTTAGGATTCCCCTACTGCTATTAATACTGGCTATATTTGCTTGACTGGTGTGGTGTGCCCTCTCTGGGGATTATAATTTGTCTGTGTGGGTATTGGGATTGCTTGGGGATTGGGAGAGCTGAAGACCTGAGATGATGAAGCCATTTGAAGATCAGAGAATAAAGACCAACTTTCAGAGTGGATGAGGAGTATCTCTTGCTGGTAGCTGTTGAAGTCTATAGGATCTAGGAGTTAGGCAGAGCCCTAGAGTAGCAAGCTTGATTCTCAAACATGGAAGGTCTTGATTGCCTCCATTCTTCTCTGTGATGCAGAGTCTCTCTAAGACACTCACCCCCTTCCTTTGGAAGGCTTGGTGATAGTATCTAAGAGATAGAACTCTTGAGAGAAATATTCTATGTGTTGTCAGCAGTCTGTTTGCCACCCTTGGTGGTCAACTAATTGCTTAACACCCAATTCACTCTTGTGATTGATTCCTCAGCTTGGAGGTTAGGACTTGAAGAAAAGCCATTGTAGACTAAAGACTGATAATCAGAGACCTTGCTTGAAGGTTGTGGAGATGGAGATTGATGCTTGCTGAAGCTTGTAGCTGTTTGGAGATGACTTGAAGACAGATGTTGATGCAGAGCTGCTGTGGCTGTTTATTTTTCTGCTGTTATTCATTTCTGATGTATTGTTTTGGTTTTCCCTGACTGTATTGTTTGCTGTTTAACCTGTTGGGTTGAAAGTGAATCCTGTTCACTTTTGCCTATTGTTTTCTAGGTTCGAGGTTGAGCGGGACTCCCTTGCCTCGCTTGTATTGCTGCATCCATGCATTTTACTGCTTTATTATATATCTGCTATTGTTTCTGTTTCCGTCTATTCCCTTAGGATCTCTGTTTCTCTCTGTGCAAGAGAGGAGCATGATAGACACTAGGTCTTAACCCATGCATGATAACATTAGGATAGTGTGATTCCCTTTTCAACCGTAGGTTAGAGTGCTGTCTCTTCTTCCTCAAAACAAACAGAAAAACACAAATAAAGATTTCAAACACAATAAAAGACACTTCTTCCGTAAAAGAATGTGAACTCATCAAGACGTCATTTTTGTCCGTTGGGACTGTTAATCAGGAAAACCTTTTTCAGAAGGAATAAAAACAATCAAGACAAGCTTGTGTTGTACGTGGCCCGAACTCCGTTTGCTCTGATCTTTCATGCTGTATGAAAGTACGTAGGCATAGGATGCGATATCCTAGCGAGCAACCTTCCCCTCCTTTCCAGTAGGTAGGCGAACTACGTTGACTTTGATTTCTCGTTCCAGACGGGAATACGTAGGCATAAAGTGCGATACTTTGCAGAGTCCTTTTATTTTCTTTTTAACACTTAACCCTTAGTTTAGATAGAAATAGCAATCCATACCCGAAAACAAGCGTGGATCCCGTCGAGTACGACGGACGTGAGGGGTGCTAATACCTTCCCCTTGCGTAACCGACTCCCGAATCCAGGTTTTGGTTGCGATGACCATACCTTTCCCGTCTTTGCGGTAGGTTTACTCTGAGCGTTTCCTTTCCCTCCTGTGGGATAAATAACGCACGGTGGCGACTCTTCTGTTCAGCCGGCGCCGATTTTCGCAGTAGCGACAGATTGGTGTTCACATGAAATTGGGTAGAGGGGATTCCTTAACCCCGTAGCGATTTTGATGAACATGTTTGTTATGTTGGTATGTCTTTAATTTTTTGTTGATTATGATGAAATTGGTGTGCATGTTGATGTGTTTATGATTGTTGCTGCCATTGATGAATGGGTGCACCTATGGTGTGATTTTGGTGAGGTTCTAAGTAACTTCTGTAGTTTTGATGATGGACATAAATGTGGATTCTGGAGATAAATTGATAGGATAATGACTAGAGTAGTATGTACTGGTTGTAGTAACAATAGAATGGGGGATGGAAGTAGAGTGATAGGTTTGGAATTGAGTTCTGATAAATTTCTGGACAGTGAGGGTTTTGAGATATCGCAGACGCTCGCTAGCACCTTCGCTAGGCGAGCTAATCGCGAGCACTCGCTAGCAGGCTCGCAAGGCGAGCGAGGTAGCGAACACTTCCAGTAGCTACTGTCTGCCTTCGCTAGGGAGTTCGTTAGGCGAGCAGCTAGTGAGCGTTTGCTAGTGCTTCGCTAAGCGAATGAGCCAGCGAGCATGACAGCAGATTGTGATTTTGTACGGTGAGGGTGGTTCTATTGTCTTGTAGTATTCCTTGAGTTGTGACCAGCATAAATATGGCGATTATTGGTGAAGAGTGTATACTTGACATTAAAAGGTGAAATTATGTAGTGATCGAAGTTAATTGGAATAAGTAGATTGAGTTGTGAGACATGTATGGTGTTTAGGGGTGAAGAGCGTATACTTGGTGTTGAAAGGTGAAATTATGGAATATTGAATTTAACTGATATAATTAATTGGTGGGTAAGACATATATATGTATATGTATATATATATATATATATATATATATATATATATATATATATATATATATATATATATATATATATATATATATATATATATATATATATATATATATATATATATATATATATATATATATATATATATATATATATATATATATATATATATATATATATATATATATATATATATATATATATATATATATATATATATATATATATATATATATATATATATATATATATATATATGATGCATAGTGAAGTGATCGGGAGGATCGTGTGTACTCGATGTTCAAATGTAGATTTCCCTATTATTTAATTTGATTAACATAATTGATTGGCGTGTAACATATGTATGATGTATGGTGATGGGATCAGGGGGATCGTGTGACTTTAATTAAAATGATTAATTGATGGACAATATGTATGTATGATGTATGGTGATGTGATCGGGGGATCATGTGCGCCTTGTGTGCTTGAATTCATTTATTGTGCATTTGGTGTTATGCATATCATGGTGTTTGGTGGGATGAATCATTGCTCAAGAGGAATGTATGTGATTCATCCGTACTTCATTGCGAAGAATGGTGGGGATAGATCATAGCCAAGGACGGGTGTATGTGATCTATCCGGGGTTCGATTGAATGAACCAATGAGTCAGTACCGCATGCATGGTGTTGAGTTGCATAATTGCATTATGGTGTGTTGTGTTGTTGTTGGACAGTAGGTCGTGTTTGATGAATGTTGCATGATGAATTATATGATTATTGCCTTTATTTCATGTACTGTATTACCGATAATTTTGATCATGTTTTCGCACCCCTTTATTGTTGTTGTGGTCTGTGCTTCTTCGGAGGTACATACAATCCATGTACTTAGCTAGCTTGGATAGTGGTGTGCGAGTCGAGTCGTAGGATGCTCTGATACGTAACACGGGACTTGGGCGTTTAATTGCTTTATGTTGAATTGTTTTATTTCCTGTGACGTATCAAGTTTGGTGAACCTTTTGATGAATTTTTTTGTATAATTTGGCGGATGGCCGTGAATGTTGACTAAGGATAATTTCTACTGTTTTATTTTGAAAACCATCTAATGATGAGTATGTTGAATTATTTGGATGTGATATCCCACTCTTGTTTCCTTTATATGATTCAGAAGATGACTAAACAGATGGTAAGGCAAGTCCACCTTGTTTCCCTTACTCATACAGAACATGAAGTAAAGTTGTTCAACACTGACATAATCTGGAGAATTTGATGATTTTCTGTGAAAGATGGAACTCATGAAAATCTTGGCCCAGATCCTGTAGACTGGCTTCAGTTCCCTTACTTTGCTAGTTGGTTCCCCAGAAATAGTAACTTTTTGAAACACATCAGCAAGATCCACACGAGCAGATTGTAGACTGGTTTCACCATCAGTTTCAGAGTACCCAATAAGTTGTCTGATCAGCTTCTCAGTAATCACAATCTCCTTTCCAAGGACAAAAGAATGGATGAATTTAGGGCACACCTAAGCATGTATCCAGAGTTATTTTACCAAAGTGGGATAAACAGGACCCATAAGCCTGTCAAAATACTTTGTCCAACTCTGAGTTTGAATGGTTGAAGAAAGATTAAACCCATTTTCTTCAATGGAGTCAAAGTCTACAAAGCATTCACTCAGAACTTCCAGATCAACAGTTGGAGTGAGAAGGGTTCTCACAGGTTCCTTGTACGCTTCAGCATTAGGAGAAGAAACAACAGTGGTTGATTGCATCTGAGCAGATGTTGATGAAGAAGATGTCATTGTTGTTCTTGAGTGAGAGGTTTTAGGTTTAGGGTTTAGATGAAGAGCAAAGAGAAGACATAAATGCATAAAAGGTTCGTGAGGTGAAAAGTGTGAAATGGTGTGATTTGTGGTATTTATAGATAAAATCAGGCACACAAACAATCACATAAGCACGCTTCACATAGCATTAAATGAAAAAGTAAAAACATCATTGCACAACAATTATGATTCTGACAGATGGGGGGAAAATCAAGAAAAATATGATTTTCAAAGCAGTACTTCAAACGTTAATTCAGTAAAGTGCACTCTACCTTTCCAGATTCTGAGCTACACGTGTTTGCTTGCTTGTGCTTCTGAAATCTCTTGAGAAATGAAATGTTAGCCAATGTTCAGATCCTCTGAGCATTGTTAGTTCAGATTTACACAAGTAAAATAATTCAAGAAAATGAATAAATTAACAGAAGAAATACTTCAGAGCATTAAACATTTTGCATCTGAGAAGTTTGCCTCTGATAAATATTATTCTGGACAAAAATCCATACCAATATTTTTCAGAATAAACTTGAACCTATCTTCAGCAAGGGGTTTTGTAAAAATATCAGCCCATTGATGATCTGAATCAACAAATGCTAAGTTTATAATACCCTTCTGAACATAGTCTCTGATGAAATGATGCTTAATTTCTATATGTTTTGCCTTAGAGTGTAAAATTGGATTTTTAGACAAACATATAGCAGAAGTATTATCACAGAAGATAGATACATTACTCTCAAAGATCTGATAGTCTTCTAACTGACTTTTCATCCAGAGCATCTGCGTGTTAGATCCAGCAACAACAATGTATTCTGCCTCTGTTGTAGAAAGTGCAATTGTGGGTTGCTTCTTGTTGTACCATGAGATCAGATGACTTCCAAGGAACTGACAGCTTCCAGAAGTACTTTTACGCTCTACTCTGTCTCCAGCATAATCAGCATCACAGAATCCAACTAATGTATATTTATCATATCTTCTGTAACATAGACCCACGTTAGTAGTACCTTTCAGATATCTTAGAATCCTCTTAACAGCAGTTAAGTGAGATTCTCTAGGATCTGATTGGAATCTTGCACACAAGCATACACTGAACAAAATGTCAGGTCTAGAAGCAGTTAAGTAGAGTAGAGATCCTATCATACCTCTGTAGAGTTTCTGATCTACTTTATTACTTACCTGTTCCTTACCAAGAGTACTTGTTGGATGCATAGGAGTCTTTGCCATCTTACTATCAGTCATGTTAAACTTCTTCAGAAGCTCTTTAACATATTTGGTCTGATGAATATATGTGCATTCTGGAGTCTGGTTGACTTGAATTCCCATAAAGAATCTCAGTTCTCCCATCATGCTCATTTCAAATTCTTCCTGCATACATTGAGCAAACTCCTTTCCCAGCATAGTATTGGTAGATCCAAATATAATATCATCCACATATATTTGAAAAATTAGAAGATCTTTCTTAAATGTTTTACAAAAGAGTGTTGTGTCCACTTTGCCTCTGATGAAACTTTTCTCTAGAAGAAAATTGCTTAACCTCTCATACCAAGCTCTGGGAGCTTGTTTTAAACCATAAAGAGATTTCTTTAGTTTAAAAACATGTTTTGGAAATTTTTCACTCTCAAAACCAGGAGGCTAGTGAACATAAACTTCTTCTTCTATAATACCATTTAGAAAGGCACTTTTAACATCCATCTGATATAGAGTGATGTTATATTGTGCAGCAAATGAAATAAGAAGGCGTATAGATTCTAACCTTACCACTGGAGCATAAGTTTCAGTGTAATCAATACCTTCTTGTTGACTGTACCCTTGAGCAACAAGCCTTGCCTTATTTCTTTCAACTTCTCCTTTTTCATTCAACTTGTTTCTGAATACCCATTTGGTTCCAATTATGTTGAATCCTTTAGGTCTTGGAACCAGATCCCAGACGTCATTTCTTGTGAACTGATTAAGCTCTTCTTGCATGGCAATTACCCAGTCATTGTCTTCAGAGTCTCATCCACAGAAGTTGGTTCAATAACTGACACCAACCCAAATAATGATGCTTCAGATGATCTGAGAAATGATCTTGTTCTGATTGGATCATTTTTCTTCCCAATGATCACATCCTCTGGGTGAGAGGCCTTGATTCTGGAAGATGATCCTTTGACAATTGAATTTTCAGAAATGTTCAAGTTGTCCATTTGAGAAGCTAAAGGAATTGCATCTGGCGTTGCTTATGGTTCCTTTATTTTAGCTCTTTCTGCCTCTGAGCCTTCAGAGTCTGTGAAGACTACTTCTCTATCTGCAGAACTTTCAAACTGCTTTGGCTTTTCAATGCCAAGCTTATCATCAAATCTAACATGTATAGATTCTTCCACAATCTGTGTTTCAGTATTGTATACTCTGTAGCCTTTAGAGCGTTCAGAATATCCAAGCATGAAACACTTCTGTGCTTTAGAATCAAACTTGCTAAGATTCTCTTTAGTGTTTAACATATAACAAATACATCCAAAAGGATGAAAATAAGCAATGTTGGGATTTCTGTTCCTCCAGAATTCATAGGGAGTCTTTTCCAGAAGAGGTCTTATAGACACTCTGTTCTGAATGTAACATGTTGTGTTTATTGCTTCTGCCCAAAAGTGCTTTGCCAGATTAGTCTCATTGATCATGGTTCTGGCCATTTCTTGCAGAGTTCTATTTTTCCTTTCTACAACTCCATTCTGTTGTGGAGTTCTAGGACAGGAAAAATCATGAGCAATTCCATTTTCATTAAAATATTTTTCAAAATATTTGTTTTCAAATTCACCACCATGATCACTTCTGACTTTTATAATTTTGAAATCTTTTTCATTTTGAACTTGTTTGCAGAAGTCAAAGAACACAGAATGTGACTCATCCTTGTGTTTTAAGAACTTTACCCATGTCCATCTACTATAGTCATCAACAATGACTAATCCATATTTCTTGCCTCTGATGGATGCAGTTTTCACTGGTCCAAACAGATCAATATGAAGTAATTCTAATGGTCTGGAAGTAGAAACAACATTTTTTGATTTAAAAGAGGATTTTGAAAACTTCTCTTTTTGACATGCTTCACAAAGAGCATCTGAGGTGAACTTCAACTTAGGAAGTCCTCTGACAAGATTAAGTTTGTTAATCTGAGATATACGTCTCATATTAATATGCCCCAATCTTCTTTGCCAGACCCATTGCTCCTCATTAACAGACAAGAGGCATTTAACATTCTGAACCTTAAGTTCTGAAAGATTTATTTTATAAATGTTGTTCTTTCTCTTTCCACTAAATAGGATTGAGCCATCCTTTTGACTAATAGCTTTACAACATTTTTGATTAAAGATTATGTCATAACCATTGTCACTTAATTGACTTATGGACAATAGATTATGCTTTAATCCTTCTACAAGTAAAACATTAGTAATAGAGGGAAGGTTACCATTTCCAATAGTGCCAGATCCAGTGATCTTGCCCTTCTGATTCCCTCCAAATTTCACGTCACCTCCAGATCTAAGCTCCAGACTTTGGAACATAGACCTTTCTCCCGTCATATGTCGCGAGCATCCAGAGTCCAGGTACCATGACTGGCGTCCTGACCTTGCTGCTAAGAACCTCTGCAACAGGAATTATTTTACTCTTAGGTACCCAGATCTTCTTGGGTCCTTTTGGGTTAGTTGTTCTGAAGGTTCGTCTAAACTTCTATTTTTCAACATAAGGTTTATTCTGACTAGCCTTAGATTTAAACACATGAATGTTCTTTTCAGAACGAGTGTGTTTAATATCATTCAAGTGACCAAATTTAAAATGGGAATATAAAGGAGTCTTCTTGATGATAATTTTATCAACGGGTTTTGGATTTAAATCCTTTCTAGAGGAAGATTTATATCCAATTCCTTTTCTATTATTTCTGCTAACTCCATAGATCATAGAAGCCATTTTGCTTCTGTCTATGCTTTTAGCAAGAAACTTCTGAAAGCTGTAGTCATATTTTTCCAAAATATTTTTGCATTCAGACTCAGTTTCAGAATTAGAGTCTTGTTGAGCTAATTCAAAATCATTTTTCATTTTTAAGTTCTTTTCATTTAGCTCAGCCACTTCTGATTTGGGAATATTATTCTCAGATACAAGATTGCTTTGACGCTCCTTGTATTTGAGCTTAATATTGTTATAGCTCTTCAGAACCTTTGGTAACACTTTGATGAGTTCATCTTTAGTGAGTTTAGCCATTACCTCTTCAGCGTCAGAGTCAGATTCAGAGTTAGATTCAGATCCTGAAATTCCTTCCTCCTGATCTTCTATGTCTGCCATCAATGCTACATAGGCACATTCTTCTTCTGCCTCAGATTCAGATTCAGATGTATCTGAATCATCCCAGGTTGCCATTAGAACCTTCTTCTTCATATAAAATTTTCTTTTAGGCTTTTCTTTCAGAAGCTTTGAACATTCATTTTTGTAATGCCCAGGTTCTTTACATTCGTAGCAGACAACCTCCTTTTTGCCAAATCTTCTGTGTCCAGAAGATTCCTTTCTTTGGTCAGACTTCCTGAAGTTTTTAAACTTCTTTCCTTTATGCTTCCAGAGTTTGTTTATTCTTCTGGACAGCATTGATAATTCATCTTCATCTTCAGATGAGGATTCTTCAAAGCTTTCCTCTATTACCTGCAACGCTTTAGCAGATTTATTAGATTTTAAGGCAATTGACTTACCTTTCTTTTGAGGCTCATCTTCCTCAAGTTCAATTTCATGGCTCCTCAGTGAGCTGATTAGTTCCTCTAAGGAAACCTGGTTCAGATCTTTAGCCATTTTCAGCGCAGTCACCATAGGTCTCCATCTGGTAGGTAAGCTTCTGATGATCTTCTTTATGTGATCAGCAGTAGAGTAACCTTTATCCAGAACCTTTAGTCCAGATGTAAGTATTTGAAATCTGGAGAACATGGCTTCAACAGATTCAGCTTCTTCCATCTTGAAAGCTTCATACTTCTGAATTAGAGCCAGAGCCTTGGTCTCTTTTACTTGAAGGTTTCCTTCATGAGTCATTTTAAAGGACTCAAACATGTCAAATGCAGTTTCTCTATTTGTGATCTTTTCATACTCAGTGTGAGATATTGCATTTAACAATATTGTTCTAGCCTTGTGGTGATTTCTAAACTCTTTCTTTTGGGCTTCTGTCATAGATTTTCTATCTACTTTCTTGCCATTCCCATCAATGGGATGAACATATATCCATCTATGACCAAATCCCATAAATCAGCATCATAACCAAGGAAAAAACTTTCAATCCTGTCTTTCCAATAATCAAATTTCTCCCCATCAAACATAGGGGGTTTTGTACTGATTCTG
This sequence comes from Lathyrus sativus, assembly GCA_963859935.3. Classification (NCBI taxonomy): domain Eukaryota; kingdom Viridiplantae; phylum Streptophyta; class Magnoliopsida; order Fabales; family Fabaceae; genus Lathyrus; species Lathyrus sativus. The sequence goes on along the minus strand of OZ012737.1, from coordinate 246,927,506 downwards.
TCTCTTTCTTCATATTTGTTGGATGTTGAAACATCAGCCATAATAACAACCAAATATAAGTATCAAAATTTTTTTCTCACTGGATCTTTTCTGTCACTGTGAAGTGGTAGCACACACAGAACCGGAGCTCTGATGCCAACTGAAGGTGAGAAAATACTTAGAAGGGGGGTTGAATAAGTATGAAGATAAAACTTAGAAGTAAAAACTCAAATATTTTTATCCTGGTTCGTTGAACTCAACTACTCCAGTCCACCCTATCTAGAGTGATTTGCCTTTCTCAAACAAGGACTTAATCCACTATTTAATCAACTGATTACAATAGTAAGCACTAAGAGCAATTGTTCAAAGTCTTCTCAAGAACTACTGATCCCAACTGGATCTTCTCAAGGAACTATTACAATGAAATGTAAGATAAATACAAGTGTTAAAATGCTTCTAATAAAGCTTTATCACAACAGTGATTTTTCACTTAATATTAAGAATAAAAGAATAAACTCAGCAAAGAGAATAATAATATTTTATGAGAGCTTGTAAGAGTTTCTATCAAAGATTCGTCTATTGAAGAAGATGAGGAAGACTTGCTTTTATATGCACAGTAGTCCACAAAGTCTTGACGTTGGAGGCTGTGTACTGAAAAGGCCTAAACCTTTTTGTCTTTACATCACATGACCTTTCCTGGAAGTAGAATGCACAGAGAAATGCTTTTGGTCTGTGTTCTAGTGTCAAGCATGAAAGAGGAAAGAGTCGTTGAGCCAAATCAACAGATATGACTTTGAATTCTTCTTCAACAAGTATTTCACTTCAGCAAAATAAACATCAGAGTCTGCATGATCAGAGTCTTGGATGCCCATCAAATTTTGCTGAATCAGAGTAATGCAGCAAGTGTGCTTTAGCGTGTAGTTCTATCAGAGCAGAGTTTTATGAATCAGATCCTCAGTACATGCAGCGTGTAGTACTCTCAGAGTCTTCTGAAAAACTGTGCTTCTTAACTCTCATACAAAGATCTTCAATGCTTCAGAGTCTTCAGATCTTTCAGAGTCTTCTGCTTCAGATCCTTCTGCAGCTTCTGCTTCAGATTCTTCTGTAGCTTCTGCTTCAGATTCTTCTGTAGCTTCTGCTTCAGATTCTTCTGTAGCTTCTACTTCAGATCCTTCTGCAAACAGCGCTCAGATTCTTCTATAAGATGATTCTGACTCTTCAGAGCCTTCCATAGTTCCATGTTCAGATTAATTTGCTCTTAGATATATATGTATACTTTAATCATCTGCAGCAAATATTCATGAACAAATTTTAGAGTATATAATTCTTTAATACAAAATTTCATAAGAGTTATCATCAAAACATAGAGATATTACTTAAGAAACAATCTGTGTTCTTACATACATCACCTATTAATCCATACTTAGCATTGGGGTATGCTATTAGCAACCTTATTCGAATGGAACAACCACATGGAAGGTTATGATATATTCCTCCAAGTATGCCATCCTTAACCAATAATTCTCTCTAGTCTGTAAGACAACAAATGGATAAGAGTAATCTTCAAATGTTTAACACGTTAACACAAAAAATAATCACAATGTTCAATTCTTTGATTCAGAACACTAACCATAATTACTAGCAATTAACACAACAAATGGGTCGAATTGTTGATTTCTTTGGTGCTCCTTCAGTGCATATTCAGAAAGTGCCTAATAACTAGATACCACAACAAACAATACTTGTCAAAACACCAAACCGAGGGAAGTTGAAGGTAATGCTGGCAAAAATGTCCCTGAGGTAATAATGGTGCATAAAACTAAGATGCTGACCAATTTGTTAGAAATTTCCAACAAAAACATTTCGGAGGGGGGGGGGGGGGGGAACAATATAACTAATAGGGTGGAACAAGTTTTGGCCCAGAATGTCCTCTGTTAGATGATGGCGCAGATCTAGAAGGGGGGGTTGAATATATCACTTGTTAAAAACTTATTCGGTGCTACCAATATTTAGTTTTCAAAATTTTTTAGCAGAAGCGTCCGATGAACTATATTCGTCTAAAACGAACCTTTACCGAAAAACCGGATATGCGCAAAGCCTATGGAATCCGATAAAAACGAGATTAAGAATCACTAATTTGAACACACATCAACCAAAATTTATTCACTGTGAGATTGAATTATTTCCAATGCTTGAAAAATATAATCAAATTAAAAAGACAACACAAGCGTTTGTTGTTCACACAACTAGTCAAACACTTGGTGTGCAAGGCACCACAAGTGAATTCCAATATGTGAGTGAAGTGGTTAAGTGTTCAATTACAATCAAGGATTGTAATAGGCTTCGAAAATGGTTCAACACTACTCACATCAGAAATTTGATTAACTCAATTGTTTGCACACAAACTCAGAAATTAAGCAATTGAAAAATAAAGAGAGAACACTGATTTGTTGAGGCAGTTCCCTCGTCATCCTCGCTTAGGGTACGTCTGCCCTTAATTCTAAAAATAGAATTGAGACCTGTATATAGATATAACCTGTTGGTAAATGTTTACAAGAGAAGCAATAGAAATCAAACAATCAAACCCAATTGTTGATGCAGAGCCTATTCCTTCTCTTCCCTTGATTCAAGCTGAATCAAGTCCTTCGAACGTGATGAATAAACCTCCGATTACGGCACACCCTTTGAACAACCCTACAGTCTTCAAATCTTTCCCGATTGATTTCAATCACCAACGCTTCGAACCCGAATCTTCCTCTCACAATCCTCTGGTTACCGCTACTAAACTGACAGAACAACCCGTTCTTCGATTACCTTCGCTCGGCTGAATCTGTGATGGACCGATTCGTGCAAAAAACCCCAAAATCCAAGATTCTTGGAGGGTAAAACTCTAATGGTTTTATTCAAGAAAAACCTACTGATTTCTCAAACCAAACTCGATTACACCAATCCTATGTTTGGACGTTATCACCTCTAAAAATCAAAATGCACAACAAAAATGATTATGTGTAGTTGTTGAGAAAATGCAAGATAGGGGATGAAGGTGATGAGAACAAATCAGTGTCTATTTTCACTTTTCTTGTTTTTTGAAGAATGAGCTAACTCACTATATATGCAAGTCAAAAACAATTAACCAACATGACAACCATAAAAATAGTTTCACATAACATAAATTTAACTGAAAACGCGCGAGCGGTCGACCTGTACAGAAAGGAGAGTCGACTTGAGCTCACCCGAATTTCAAATTGTGCAGAAAACAGAACTTTACGTCGACCGAAATAGGTCATGCGTCGACGCAAAGCATGCAGAATTAGACAAATAGAAATGGACAAAAAGAACTTCATCGGTATTTTGTTGGGGACGCGGAGGAGATGGAGACACATAACTCCAGTCAGGGTGTCTTGATGATCCCAATTTGACGTTTGTGGCATGTAATTGGCACCTAATGATGTCTAGCCAGTGTTTTTCCAGGCACCCCACCCTTGGTCATCATCATGCACCACGTGAGGTGATTGGTTTAGCCACCCACTGTCATATCGATCATTAGTCTCCATAGTATATCCACCTAGTTATTCTTCTTCTGCTGCTGCTGCTTCCTCTATGTGTTCATCACTCTCATCAGATTCTTCCAACTGAGAGGTAGTAGCCTTAACAATGAATCGATAACGACTTTCTCTTGGATCCTATATATAACCTATCATAGTAAGAGTCTTTTGACATAACTCTTGATCAGAGGTCAAGGATGTGTAGGGAATACCTTGAACAATGATGTTGGCATTATTGAGAATTGATTGGATAAAGGACCTGTATGACAGAGTTGTTCCTCTACCCGAATCCTTTAGCGAATAGATTCGACTAGCAATGTAATAAGGCCAACTAATCTTAATCTTTTTCTTAAGTATGTAAACCAAGTGTACCTCGGCTTGATCCACTCGTGAGTAGCCGCCTTTCTTTGGATGCAGAATGTGCGATACAATTCATTGCGGTATTCTATCAACCAGTTTCAGTTTGCCCGTTGTGACCATTTTCAGAAAGAGGTCTCTTGCTACAATGTCGTCACCATAGGGTTTATTTAGCATGGAGTTTAAGGCTTCTTTAAAGTCGTAACCTGCCATAGTACGAGCATCTGTGGCCTTAATAATTGGCTCAACAAATACAGGTGACATGTCAAACAGGTTTTTCCATACCAAGTCATTTACACAAACCTTGGTATTTCCAGCTTTGTAGTAAACTCAAACCCTTGAAATTTACCCTGAATACCTGTGTAGAAGACCCTCACTAGTTCTTCGTTGTATTTGATGTCACACTCCAAAAAATTGTTAAAATTTTGAGCATCCAAAAGATCAATTACCTCTGGAATATGAATTCGCTCTGCAACCTTTCTATAGTAAGCATGTTGCTTAACTATAGATTGTTTGCTAAAGTTCTTCTCATAAATTTCTAAAAATTCAGGAGGTAACAAAGAGGCAGCAGTTACCGATAAAGTTTCTCTTGATGTACCAACTTGAATAGATGGTGCTCTAGTGGTTCTCTTTCCAGTGGTTCTTCTTGTAGACATCTTGATTTTCTGTGTGGAGATGAAGAATTTGTAGATGCAGAAATTTACTCTTAGAGATAGAAAGGAAAAAGTAGCTTTACCCTTTTTATAGAGAAACTAGGTTTTGAAGAGAGATTTGGGAAGAGGAGAGGTTGAGATATAGCTTTGAATAGGTGCAATGGTCAATGCAAATGTTAATGATGATGCATTCTGAATATACAACATGAGTTTAAATGCATTTAAGATGAAAGAATTTGAATGGTTCATCGACAAATTATCAGAATTCTCGCGCGACGCATCGACTAGAAAAGGTCATGCGTCGACGCAAACTGTGTTAAAGCATATACTTAGAAATTCTTAGGGTATGCGTCGACCATAGGGTAGACCTGAGCATACCCTCTTTACAGACATGAAAAATTTTAGTTTTGTGAGTCGACCGAAACCCTATGTAGGTCGACTCATACAAGAAAAAATAGCAAAAATCATGATTTTTTTTCAACAAGCATCCAAAGAGACATAAATAAACAACCTATCCATATTTCAAACATACAAAGGGATGAAATATGCGCAATCATGGAATAAACATCAACAATAACACACAATTTGATACATTACTTTATATAAACGAGGTAAGTGCGAGAGTTTCTAAATAAGGAAAGATAGTACCTCAGCTCCAATTGTAAGCTAATGCCCTCACATATGGCTCTATACTTCTTCATTTGTTAGATAAAAGATGAACAAAGCACATATAGTGATAGATATAAAGCATGCGAAAGTTACTTCCTAAGCACGATCTGAGATGTCGAGAACACCGAGTTCCCTACGAATGTGAAAGAAAGGCTCTGTAGCGAGTGGTTTTGTATAAATATCCGCAAGTTGATTTTTGGTATCAACATGCTCAAATACCACGTCACCCTTCTCCACATGATCCCTAAGGAAGTGGTGGTGTATTTCGATATGCTTGGTGCGTGAATGTAGCACGTGATTCTTGGTTAGGTTAATGGCACTAGTGTTATCACAAAAAATTAGAAACGATCAAGTTTTAGCTTAAAGTCGAGCAATTGTTGCTTAAGCCAAAAGACTTGAGCGCAACAACTATCGGCCGCAACGTATTCCGCTTCGGTTGTTGACAAAGCAAAGAAAACCTGCTTTTTCCTATGCCAACTCACCAAAGAATTTGAAAATAGATGACAAGTGCCACTCGTGCTTTTCCTATTCGATTTGCAACTAGCAAAATCGGAATCAGAAAAGCCAACCAAGGAGCAATCATTTCCCTTAGAATACAAAAGCCCATCCTTTGGAGTACTAGAGAGGTATCTAAGTATGCGCTTTACCGCTTTTAAGTGAGATTCTTTGGGAGATGATTGATACCTTGCACACATACAGTCACTAAACATAATGTCGAGTCTAGAAGCAGTAAGATAGAGGAGAGATTCAATCATACCTCGATACTTTTTCACCTCTACATCCTTACCATTTTCGTCTCGGATAAGATTCACACACGTAGGCATTGGAGTGTCGATAGCCTTGGAGTTTGCCATGTCAAAATGCTTGAGAAGCTCAAGGCAGTATTTTGTCTGGCTCACAAAAGTACCTTCTTTCAATTGTTTGATTTGAAATCCGAGGAAATAGTTGAGCTCCCCCATCATGCTCATCTCGAATTCTCCCTGCATTAATCTAGAAAACTCCCTTACTATATTCATGTTAGTTGATCCAAAAATGATATCATCAACATATATTTGTACCAAAATTAAGTGTTCTCCTTGAAGTTTAATGAAAAGGGTTGTGTCAACCTTTCCTCTTGAGTACCTTTGATCAAGAAGAAACTTGCTTAGGCGGTTATACCAAGCCCTAGGGACTTGCTTGAGTCCATACAAAACATGTTTTAATTTTTATACATGATCAAGATACTCATGGGATTCAAACCCAGGAGGTTGGGCAACATACACCTCTTCACTTATATATCCATTAAGGAACACACTTTTTACATCCATTTGAAATAGTTTAAAATATTTCGCACAAGCGAAGGAAAGTAGAAGGTGTATAACCTCGATTCGGGCAACCGACGCATAAGTTTCCTCATAGTCGATTCCTTCCTCTTGGTTATACCCCTGTGTGACCAAACACGCCTTATTTCTAGTTATTACTCAGTTTTCGTATAGTTTATTCCTAAACATCCACCAGGTGCCAAATACTCGATGGTCTCGCGAAGGAGGGACAAGGTCTCAAACCTCATTTCTTTTAAACTGATTAAGTTCCTCTTGCATTAATAGGAACCAATGTTCATCGAGTAATGCCTCTTTTGGGTTTTTAGGTTCTACTTGAGAAACGAAAGCGAAGTGATAACAAAAATTACTTAGCTTTGAAATGTCACTCCCTTTGAGATATCACCGAGAATATTATCGATGGGAAGGTCTTTAGAAGACTTCTATGCTGGAGGAAGACCATCGGTGTTGGACGGATGAACTTCCTCAATCCCCTCATAGTGGTGATCTTTTTCCTCCTCAACTTTGACTGTGTTAGGTTGATCAATTCCTGTCTCAGCACCTTTGAGTATGTCTTCAGAAGATACACCTGCACCATGAAATGAACTACCTTTTCTGCACTTTTCGAATAAGACTCATCAAATGTGACATGAACAGACTCTTCAAATGTAAGTAATATCTTATTGTATATTCTATAGGCTTTACTTGACTGAGAGTATCCGAGAAATATACCTTCATCTACCTTGGAGTCAGATTTTCCTAGACTGTCTTTTCCATTGTTTAACACGAAGGTGAGACACATATGGCTTCCGCCCTTTTAAAAGTTCATACGGAGTGTTGTTGAGAATAGGGTGGATGAGTGTAGCACCCCAAAATTTGCCCCTTTCGTTTTAACCTTGACTGGCTTTTGTTTCTTTGCATTTTTCATTTTTGCATATCATAGCATTTGTTCTTGAGGCATGGGATCGAGATATTCCCGTGGATTAGTTTCATTCCGGCGCAAAGGACTGAACAACGAACAACGAGCATCAGAGGCTCGAACATTTATTTTTCCCGGCGGTCAGGCGACCGATTTTATTTTTATTTTTGCAGGAGAACAGCAGTTCAAAAAGCAGCACTCAGGCTCATGTCAAGCATTTTTACAGTGATAATATTCAAGACCGAGATTCAGAAGCTAAACAAAGCTCAAAATAGTTGAAACAGGGATAATGGACAGATTTCTCTCCAAAAGTCGCCAAATTCAAAATTTTGAAAGTGTTAATCGGTTAACCTATATGGTTAATCGATTAACCAAAGGAAAATTAGGCCAAATTTGAATTTTTGGAGGTGTTAATCGGTTAACGCATATGGTTAACCGATTAACCAGTGTAATTGTTGCCTCTGTACGTGATTTTTCAATGCAGAGCCATTTGGGGTCCAATTTTGATCACTTAAATTCAAATTTGTCACTTGGGAAGGATCTAGAATCATTTCATAATTTCATTTCCCTCCAAAAACCCATTCCTAGTGCCAAACCACAATTCACAAACCAATTTCCAGGCCTTTCCTTGGGATCCAAACCTAGATGATATTTAAGTGATTAACTCCAAACCAAAGGGGGCCAATTTTCATTTTCTCACATTCATTTTTCAGAATTCATCTCAATTCTCTCAAACTTTCTCTCAACTTTCCAATTCCAAAACCCTCACTCAAAGCTCTTTTTCATTTGAATTCTTGATTCTTCATTGGAATCAACGAATTCTTGAGCTCCAACCTCCATCCATCATCTCCATTGAAGTGATTTCTCCATCCAATTTTCGTGCACAATTGGATTCAAATCTGGAAGTGATTATTTGGCTTATTTTGGATTAATCTTGAAGAATCTCCATTGCTACAGCAAGAATTGGTGTGGATCTTGAAGTATTTCAGACTTCTAGCATCGGATCTGTTCAATTCCAGTTAATTCAACATTAACCGAAGCAAATCTCTGCTTCAAAGTGTTGCACTCTAAATTTTGATCCCTTAGATCCTCATCATCATTTTAGGATCATATTCATTTGACTAACAAACCTTAACCCATTTCAAGTTTATCTTTGTCAAGATACAGATGAATCAGGATTCCGTACCGTCAAAGTCGAAACTTCGAGGGTTTGATCAATCAATGTTTTGGATTGATCCAACTTCAAACAAAATCAAGGATGATACATTGGATTAATAATGAATGAAATTTGAGGTGGTCACCCGAAGATTGAGAACAGTGCAATTTGAGACGCCCGATTAGGGTTTTCGATCAGAAAAAGTCAAATGTAGTTTGACTTTTGATTCAAAGAGTATTCCAATGGTGGGATCAAGGTCCATTAAGCTCCTATGGCTTAGTGAAGTCCATCCAAAGAGTAAGTCCTCAGGATGTCCGGATCACCAATGAGCGACTCGGTAGACACCGATCGATCGAAAAGTTGACCGAAAAGTCAACTCTACAACAATAAGGAATTTGACTTCAAGGTGTGAATGAAAAATGTTCCTTATATCATATTATACCTCCCCATAAAATTTCATGACCATTGGATCAAGGGTTAGGAAGTAATTGCAAAAATCGGGAATTAGGGTTTCGGAAGGGGCAAGACCATAACTCCTCAACCACACATCCAATTGAAGTGGTTCTAAGCTTGTTTGAAAGGTCTTGACAAACCCTACAAAAGTCCCACATTGGTCCACATTCAGAAAATGCATGGAATTGGAGTTATAGCAAAAATCATTTTTCAAGGGTAAAGGACTTGGTGAAATTTCACAAATTCTGGCCATACAAACCACTTTTTCAGAACTTTGAAGGGTTTTTCAACCTAGTTCCGTCACGAATTTGGAAATTCCCAAAACATGAAAGTTGTAGAGCTGCATTAGGGCTTTCTAAAAAGTACAAGAACTCTTCAAGAGGATTTGTGAGCTAAGAGTTATGGTACATGGAAGTTAGGCCTGTCACACTTGAAACCACTTTGGCCAAACTTCTCAAAATCAGATTTTCACAACATTAACCATTCTCAACCCTAGGATCATGTTGCAAACTGATAATAAGAGGCTTAGATGGAGATAAAACCAGAAGAGAGGTTGAAATTATGAGCCAAGCAAGTGGATAGCAAGTTGCAAATAAAATAATCATTTTCAAAGGAGGAAAGAGAAACTTTTCTCCAACATGATGGCAGCTGCAGTCCCCTATCTCCATAGCCATCCCATCCTTCCCATCTCAGCTAATATTGGCTCAGCATTGAGCCAAGGAGTTGATGGAAAGAGGCTGCCACAAAGATTTGGAAGGATTTTCTTCCAAAACTCCCTCCAAAATTGAAATGATCAAGGCCTGCCCTCATCCCTCCTTGCACTATAAATAGAGGCCTCACCTTCATCTTCAAACACACCAGAGCAATAACATAACACCACAACTCTCAATCTCCTCTCATTCCTCAAGAATTCCAAAATCTCAAAAACCTCCATTTTCACAAAAAACTGTCTTGAGCAAAACTCTGCTCAAGACCAGTTCCACCCTTTCCAAACCTTTAAAAACCACACCTACAATCTCAAAATGTCATATAGAATGTGTTCATACCTTTAAATCTTCAAAAACTATCAAATTGCCAAAAGTCAACTTTCACACTAAGGAAGTTTGACCACAACCCTCAAAACTTGCCAAATCTTGGTCCAAACCTCCCCTTGTTGATCTAACCATCCACACACCTCACATGTGTCATAATACAACTGTCCAAAGCATTGAAAACTATTGGTGAAGTACATTTCCTTAACTGTCCATAAAATTGCATTTTGCTTCAAAAAGGGAAGGAGACTACAAGTTGGCTCAAAAGAGGAGGGAATTCTTGCTTTGTGCTGTTAGCTGGTTGGGAGGAATCTACAAAAGGTTAGTACTTATAAACCCCCTTCCTTATATGCATAAATATCATCAACACATGTTTGAATCCTGAACTTGAAAGTTTGGTTTATCATGATTGTCATGTTGGCTGCCTTTGAACTACAATCATATGAAAAGCATACTTTGAGTGTGCTAATGTTTGACTTTGGCAATGCCATGTATAGAGTAGGACAGTTGGAATTAAATCTTTTGCTTTGGTAATAAGTTGTGTTTAGACTGTTGAATTGTTTTGAATTTATCATTATATTGTCAATCCATTGCTGTAGAACTTATTAATTTTCAATATCATGATGAGATCAGTTTTTGTTTATCATTTCATTGTATGTGTTTGAGCATCATTGTTTTTTGGTTACTTTGTTGGCATTACCTTAAGTTGAGAGAAGAAGGGGAGGGTTGTAGCCAGTCGGTCTTAAGTGTAGTTTGTTATTCAAATGCCTACTGCTAGTTCATTAGGTACTGCTGCCTGTAGCTTTGAGTTTGGCTTGAGCATTATCCTATTTTCTTAAAAAACCTCAATCAATGGTGTAGGCATTAGAGCAGTTTGCACAAAAGTCTTGATTTGGTAATAGTGATAATTGTGCTGTTTTTATCACTTTGCTTATCATCCAACCAGCATTTGCATTATGGTAATAACTCATGTAACTATTTTTGTTTACAAATCCACTCCTTAATTTCAATGTTAGAAACTCTTAGGCCATTTTATTCTTAGTAAGATGTAGGGTTTGTAAGGGTATGGTTGATTTGTGTAGGGCATTAATTTAAGTAGATCATTTGTTCATGAGGTTGTTCTCAAAAGCTGGGTTTGTTAGTTCATGCCTAGTGTACCAGTTTTGTTTTTAAGAGGGTTTGATTTTGCAACCAGACTGCTGCAGTTGTTTCTATCAGGAGGGTTTGAGGTAGCTTAGCCTAGTTTGTCTTGGAGGTTGTTGTGACTAGGATTGCTGCCATGAATTGTGGGCTGGTTCAGTACAGTCAGTTTGTTGCTTGAGGGAGATCTGGTGAAAGCCTCAGGTTTGTTAAGCATGGCTATTTTGCTCGAGGCAGGCTAGGGAAATTTGGATTAATAGGATTAAGTAGTTTTTTTGAGTTTATGGATGAGGGAACCATCACTTTTTGAACTCAGACCAGGCTTGCATTTGATCATCTAGATTTCATATAAGACCTGCTAGTACACAACACTTTCTAGTCAGATTAGGTAAGATGCTGTTAAAAAACCTTTTGTGAGTGAGTTGGTGATTTGTGTCTAACTCATGAATAAACTGCTATATCATAACATTGGCCTTTTAGCTGTCTTCAAGTAGAGTGCTTTGATGTTTTTTTGTCATGATGAGAAACTACCAGCTATCAATATCTGTGCATGAGGACTAAGTTTGGAAACTCAAGTGTAAATTTCTGCCAGGTTTTTAGGACTGCTATAGGAGTTTAGCATGTTTAGTATAGTTTGTTTTGGATGTCAATGGCTGTGCTTGAGATCCCAATCTCCAAACTCAGTTGCTACCATTTTTGGGTTTGGTTTAGGTCTGTTGATGCCTTAAGTAGCTTGTTTAAGATTAGAATGAGGATCAGTGGGAGAGCTGCCAGTTTTCTCTGATGAGAAAGGACTGTTGCCTTAGTTTATGTTGGATTAGAGTTTAAGTTTCATTGACATGTTTTCCTTGAGACTTAGTTTACTATCCAAACCTGTTGTGAATAAGCCATGCACTTGGGGCTGTGTGAGTAGGTTTAGCATAATGGCCATTATTTAGTTTTTTCCTTTTGCCCCAGCTTTGCTGTTTTAGATTGTTGGTTTTGGTTGTGATGCAGCTATAATTCAAACTACCTGTTATTGTAGGACCTTGTCTTGTTAGGATCCATGTCAAGATTTAGGCTTAAAATTGACAACTCTTGGCTGGCTGTTTTGATAGGTTAGTTTATCTAGAATGTTGGTAGCAATGTGATTATTACCAAGGATCTTGCTTTAAGTTGTCTATTTTGCTTTTTATTGGCTTTGCCTGTGACTTGATGAAGCTTTGATCTACAAAGTTACTTGACTCTTGTTGAGTACACAGCTGCTGCTAGCTGTTGATGTTGTTGATGGTACAAACTGGTTTGAGTTTGTTCTCTCCCTCTGCTATAACACAGTCATAGGGGAATTCACAATGAGACTGCTATGGTTGGAAACCATCAATGTTTGAAACACCAAGATTTCCCACCAGAACCTTATTAGCACCATAATATTTGATGTGGAGGAAAACCATGTTTGAACCTGTTTATCATTTTGGATTGGTAACTGTTTGGATACCAATAGTAGTGTGCATTGGTGTTTGTTAGGATCACATCATGTTGCCAATATGATTTATGCATCTGTTGACAAGAATAGCTTGATGTAGCTTGGCTTAAAAGCATAACCATAGTATCCAGGATTGCCCTTGAGGCCTGAGGTGGCAAGCTCAGTCATACTCAGTTGTGACCTTTTTATTCTTTTGAGAGTCTGGTCATACTATGACTATCAGTTTGGAACTGAAGCTAATACCATGTGTATGCTGCACCTGTTTTAAATCCTATCTTTGCAAAATGATTTTCAAGTGTATGATTGCAACTCGCATGCAAGTTCTTGCTTCGTGACTGTTGGAACCTTTTTCTTGGTTAGAATTACTTCATTAGCACATTTAGAGTTTGCTCAGAACTTCACATACCTTTTGTTGCAGCTGTTTTAATCATGAGATACCAAAATGCATTTTGAAGCTTAGGTTTGCATGTTCTATTGTATTTGAAGTTGTGGATGTTATTTCAAGAAATTAATCATGTCATTGGATTCCTCATCAAAAATCACACGAAATTGACTAAGATTTCACTCAAATCCATGTTGTTTTGATAGAGTTTCAATCTTTCATGCATTTGGTTTTGTTGGTTTGTTTGTTGCCCAGTTTTCATGCGCCTTGTTAAGTATTTATATTTATGGGGTGGCTTTCATCAACGGATGTATAGCCACCCCAGTGGTAAGACCATATGCCTTAAACGCGCCTTGTACCTGCATGACCTGGGTTCAACCCCTGAGGAGGGCAACCCTTTTATTTATTTTTGTAATTTTTCATCCAATCTTTGAAAATTCATAACTCACTCATTTTTAATCATTTTAAACACATTCTTTTTGAATTGTGTTTGTCTTGATGTCTACTTTCATGTGATATTTTTTAATTCCATGGTTGTTCAAATTTTCATGCCTTTTGGTTGCTTGTAAGTTGCCTTTGTATCGAGATCATTATCTCCCGTATGCAGATGAATTTCTTTTTCACCATGATCATTTGTGTTAAGATATTTATTCATTCTCATCTCTTGCATGTTAGTAAACATGTCAGGATTTTCTCACTTGGTTGTTACCATAAAATATCCCTTTTACCTGTGTTTACTTTAAAAGTGCAATCCGTCGATGCGATTCTTTCTTGATTACTTGCTTTGAGTATCATCCATACATTTTCACTTATGACATTCTTTTGTTAGTTGTTACCTTTATAATTTCATCACATTTACTTGGTTAAGTGATTTCATTTCCATGATCCCTCCTAAATTATGAGGTTTAAACTGATTTAATTATGCTTGATTGTCATCTATGCACATTGTTGTCACTTTTACCATGCTTTGAACTTATGACATGCCTACATTCAAATTGTGATTTTTTCATATGATTGTTAATTTTATCATGCTTCAAATCTTGGTTAAGATGTGCCCCAAATCCTTGTTAAGATGATTGACTACTGGTTGTAACCCTTGGTATCATTTAAAGTATCTGCTTATTGTAATATGCATGCTTACTTGTCTTAAATCTTATTTCATCTTGCTTTGTTAAATAATTATTTCCCCAAGTGATGGACCTTTCTAGTTCTCATCCAAGTGGCCTCTCTCTCTCTCTTCCCTTCCAAAGGAAAAGTCTCTCCCTTGACCCTTGTGTCATTGGATAGCTCATTTACCCCTCTTGACTTTGTGAAGTCATCCTAACCCTAACTTAGTTAAGTTAGAACATTTTAAACCATTAGACTTTGCTTTAAGTCTAGAAAACCCACATACACTAGGAGTGTTCTTCAATTAGAACCCTAGGATAGAGTTTGTAAACTCTATGTAAGAATCATAGCAATGATTACTTACTCCCCTTTCTTGAGTGTTTAACATAGATCTAGAGAGTTTTGTGAAACTCTACACAAGCATGGATATGTTTGTTCCCCTTTGAACCTTGATCATAATCAAGTGTTCTTCATCCCTTATGAGGTGAACTACGATTGATATGATTCTATCCTAGTTAGGATACGTAGGCAGAGGACGCGATGTCTTTGCGAGCAAACTTAGAAACTATCATTAGGTTTTAACCTACACCTTTTACCCAATCCCAAACCTTAGCAAACATCTAGCAAACTTAGAATGCAAACAAACAAAAGGTTCCTGTAGGGTACTACAGATGTTTAGGATGTGAAATACCTACCCTATGCATAACCAACCCCCGATCCCCGAATCTCTTAGCGTTGTTGTTACATCGCGAAAAGGGTTTTTCTTTCTTTAGACCTTTCCTTTGGATAAATTAAAGTCCGGTTGTAATCTAAGAATTAAAGATTCAAGTTAATCAATAGCTTGATATCACGATTCTCACCGTAACAGAAATGGCGACTTCACTGGGGATACTTAAACTTGAGGGTTTAGCCTATTTTGTTTAATTGCATGCTATATTTGTAAATATTTGCTTAACATGTATATTTATCAATATATTTGTTTAATTGTTGGATAATGGGTGCTTTGAGTGGTGAGACAGTCCTATACCCGGACTTGAGTGCAATTGTGATAGGATGGTGGTATATTCAAGAAGGTTTATAGGGAGTCGATTCCCGACCAAGCTAACTTGAGAAACCATCGCTCAGTGTAGGCCCTCTTGAAATTTTTAGTATTGTTAATCGAGTATTCATGAAAACAATACTACTTTCAACGAAGGAGCCCATGACACTGTGGACTTTTAGAATACACTTTACCCCACTTTGGCCTTATTAGGACGTAGTGCGATGACTATAAGGAAGTATTTCCAAAATAGTTGATACGCGATGCTACACTCAGACGAGATTATCTTGAGAATATTATCAATTACCAAGTGATTTGGGAAGTTGATAATATCCGAAAGATGGATTGATGACTCTGGGAACTTTATAGAACCCGTTCGGCAGGTACAATCAATCCATAGTACAAATCTTTGGGGATGGGTAGACCCTTGGACTCATGCTTGTCCTTAAACCTAAGCTTGTGTTGTGTGCATATGCATTTGCTTGTGTTTGTGCATCTTGCATTCATATCATCATATCATCATATCATCATATGGTTTCATGGAACTCAGACTTTGTTGTTTGTAAACATCAGAGGTTGTCATGAACAGTGAGAGAAAGAAAACTTTGAAGTACACTTACAAGGGTTTTAACCTAGATGACTTTAAAAGGTTGAGCACCTTAGTGACAGATCCAGAGGGATTTCAAAGCCGGTATGGGAAGTTGTTGCTACTCTTGAAGATAAAGATGGATAGTGGACTTCTTTCTACTCTTCTCCGGTTTTATGATCCACTTTACCACTGTTTTACATTCCCTGATTATCAGCTAGTGCCCACGCTAGAAGAGTATTCCCAGTTAATTGGATTGCCTATTCTTGAAGATTCTCCTTTTCCGATTACGGAGAAGGACCCTAAAGAGCAGGACATTGCCAAAGCTACACGTTTGGGAGTGGTTGATATAAAAAAGAATCTAATTACAAAAGGAGGAGTCTTTGGGTTAAAAGCAGAATTCTTGGTTGAGAAAGCTCAGTATTACGCAGATCATTTAAGCATGGATGCATTCGAGGCTATTCTTGCCTTACTCATCTATGGTATATTTTTGTTTCCAAGCTTTGAGAATTTTGTGGACCTCAATTCCATCAAAATTTTCTTGAAGAAGAATCCCGTGCCTACCTTGTTAGCAGACACATACCATTCTGTTCATCTGAGGAACTTTCACAATGGAGGAATGATCACTTGTTGCGCTCCTTTATTGTACAAGTGGTTCACTTCACACTTACCCAAAGCCAACGCTTTTTGGGATCCAAAGAAAGGATGGTGGTCGCAAAAAATCATGGCTCTTACCCATTCCGACATTTATTGGTATAGTCGTGATTATGATGGGACAATGATTATTGAGAGTTGTGGGGAATTTGGCAATATACCTCTTCTCAGCATAAATGGAGGGATCAACTACAATCCAATACTCGCCCGTCGACAATTGGGATACCCTCTAAAGGACAAACCCAAAAGTGTTCAAGTGGAAAGCATTTTCTTCAAAGAAGGGGAAGATAGTCAAGGATTAAAAGAGAAAGTTCTAGAAGCTTGGAAGCATCTACACAAGAAAGGAAAGAAGGATCTTGGAAGACTCAACTGTGTTTCTTTGGAACCTTACCTCCAATGGGTTCAGAAAAGAGCCGTCACACTAAGGATGCCATACCCTAAGCAAGAGCCTATGGCCTTGAAGGAAGAACGCCCGTTGGTCTTCATGTCTGAAGAAGAAAAGTTGAAAATTGCTTTGGTCAAAGCACAGCAAACTGAGGAAGCTTGGAAGCACAAATATCAAATAGTCGTCGAGGAAAATGCGGGGCTCCAGAGACAACTCCAGTTGAAAGATGAAGAAATCCTCTCTTGTAAGAAGAGGAAAGCACTAGAAGAACCTTACGAGCCTCAGTCTAATCCATGGAAGATAATTGTGGACAGACTCATCTTTGAGAAGACTTAGATGGAAAGAAAGATCGAGAAGCTCAACCTCAGACTGCTAGGAGAACCTTGATAGGATTCACTTAGTTGTTATCTAAAACTCTTGTAAGAGGAAACAATGTTTTGTAATCTGTTTTGTTAATCAATGAAATGGCGACATCTAATATTCAAAAATATCTGAGTTCCATGACAATCATTTGCATTTGCATTTTCACTTCTTCTAACCATTCAAGGAAATTCATTATTTTTTCTTTGCAGACAACAACATGGTAAGAAGAGACATGCTTCGAGTTCCAGATCTGAGATTGGGTCGTCTAAGGATGTTAACGAGACTTTTCCGAAACCCTGCTGCTTTCATAATCAAATATGGGGACCTATTGCCACTGATAAGCGCTCCGATCAACGAGCCCATGTTGCAAGCCTTGGCGGAATTCTATCATACAACTTACCACTGCTTTGTGTTTCCAGACTTTCAGTTACTCCCGACCCTTGAGGAGTATAATGCTTACTTAAAGATTCCATGGACTTTTACACTCCCTTATGGAAAACCAAAGAAAAGGGACTTAGCTAAAGCCCTGCACATCAAGCTGGAAGACTTGCCACCGATAAGGACGAAAGGAGGGTGGTATGAAATGGATGCCAGGCCTCTAATGGAGATGGCTGAGTATCATTATGAAAGCAGAAACCTGGGCATTTTTGAGGCGATTCTGGCACTACTAATATATGGACTGTATCTGTTCCCAAGCAGTTACGACTTCATCAGCGAAGAAGCGATCCGCCTCTTCATCCTCAAAAATCCGGTCAACACAATACTGGCTGACACTTATGTAGTCATCCACCGTTTCGCCTTGTATGATTGTGGGTAATTCTCATGCTGTCTTGCACTACTCGACCGATGGTTTACTTCTCATCTTCCAAGGACCCATATCCTTTGGAGGCTTCCTACAAAACGTGCATGGGTTTCTAAACTTGTCACTCTCAGACACCATGATATCACATGGTATGACACCAGCATCGGTGACCAAGTCATGATTCCTAGCTACGGAGATTTCCCCAATGTGCCTCTCATTGGGATAGAATGGGTGATCGCTTATAATCTTATTCTCGCTCGGCGTCAACATGGGTATCCTACCGGGCCAGATCCTGAACCAGAACTGTTGAGGCCTCGCTTCTGTGAGATAGGTCGCAACCAAGAACTAGAAGAAAATGCTCAATACGCTCAAAGAGATCCACACCTCATGGGCCCAACTCCAATGGAGAATGCAAGTTGTTTAGCCACCAGGGGGTACCTGCTATGGTCAAAAGAAATTGCCTTAAACATGTTCTACACTCATGACTATGAGATAACCATCGAGCCTGAGGTCCCCGCAACTAGGGAAGAGCTAAGATACGCTTTGGTCAAAGCGCAAAGAGAAAACGAAGACCTGTGGGAGATTATCCGCCAGGATCAAGTTCATGTCAGAGTCCAAGAAGGAGAAGGATCGTCTTGTTAGATTGATCTTTGTTTCACCATTTCCCTGCTTTCCCTAAAAAAGGATTGAAATCCTGTTTGTTGCATTTACTTTCATTTTCCTTGTAAGAAAGGTCTTGCTTTTTAGCAAAGGCCACTCTATTGTAATAGATTTCCAGCTATCAAATGAAAAATGCTTTTTAAGTATGTCGTTACATGTTGGTCTAATTTTTTTTGTTTGTAAACGAAAATTTTGAGTTTCCTTGAATGGTTTATGCATCCGCATTTGCATGTCATCCTACATCAGTCCTGCATTTGGGTTCCGCAGCTCATCCTTTGTTCTTGTCCAGAAGGAGATAAGGAGCCACGCTGAGTACCCACAGATACAACACACGGTCCCGAGCTCAAAAGAAGATGGCAGATAACGACCAAAGGTTCGATCAGATGGATAATGACATTGAGGGGATCAAAGGGGACGTCAACCAGATCATGGAAGTCCTCAACATAATCAAAGCAAAAATGGATACGCAACCTACAGTGATCTCCGAAGTTGCCACAACAGCAGCTAATGTCACAGTAGCTCCTGTTACTTCAGTAGAGTTTCCCTATGGCATGTCCCGAGATTTTGTGCCACCTTTCAACAACATGCAGTCTTCAGGTCTCAATCCTTTGTTCGACTCAACAATCAGAAACCCTATTTTCACTGAAGCAGGTGGACCTACCACAGTACGACCAGTTTTCGCCAATCAACAGCTAATCTTTGATATACCCGATGGGTCTAAAGCTGAGGACGAAAAACACGAAAAATTAAGAGTGGAGATGGACATCATGGCCAAAAGGATGAGAGCCATTGAAGGAAATCATGTCTTTGGATCTGATGCTAAGGATCTATGTCTGGTATCTGGATTGGTGTTTCCTCAGAAATTTAAAATGCCAATCTTCGACAAATATGAGGGGACCACTTGTCCTAAGGAGCACCTAATCATGTACTGTAGGCGGATGGCTCCGCATATTGAAAATGATAAACTGTTAGTTCACTATTTCCAAGATAGTCTTAAAGGGGCTTCGGCTAAGTGGTATCTCGGTTTAGATCAAGCTAAAATTCACAGTTTCCAAGACCTTTCAGATGCTTTTATTCAACAGTACAAGTACAACATGGACCTAGCTCTCGACCGCCGTCAGCTTCTCAGCATGACGCAGAAAAATACTGAAACCTTCAAGGAGTATGCGCAAAGATGGCGCGGAACTGTAGCACAAGTAGAGCCTCCCCTTACTGAGAAGGAGTTGGCGGACTGGTTTGTGGATACAGTTCGACCAGAATTCTATGAACGTTTGATCAGCAATGTTACAACAAATTTCTCTGATATTGTGGCAGTGGGAGTCAAGGTGGAAGCAGGGTTAAAGAGTGGAAAAGTGACCACTCCAAATATTACGTCAAGCGCCAGCACGGCGAAGAAGCCAGTCAGCACCTTCCACAAAAAGAAAGAGGGAGAGGTGAGTGCAATCACATATGGAAAGAAAGTACAAAGCTCACGAAGCCACCACCAACAGTACCAACCATCATATGTAGCGGCAGTGACCCCGGTGTTTCAACCTTCTTCACAACATGGTCCCCAGCCTGGGGCATCTAGCAATCAACACCAGTATCAGCCTGGCAATCAGCAACATTATTGCACCAATAATCAACAACAATACCAGCAGCCGCAGGGTCAACAACCTCAGAACAGGGCCCCGAGGGCAAATTATCAAGCAAATAGGCCAAAGATACAACCTATTCCAATGAGTTACACCGACCTGTTTCCCATGCTAATAGAAAGAGGGCTGGTTAAAACAAGAAAATTAGGTGCTCCACCTAATCCACTCCCGTTCTATTACGATGCAAATGCTCGCTGCCCATTTCATGAGAATGCTCCAGGCCACGATCTCAAAGGTTGCTTCGCCCTTCAGCACCTAGTTCATGAACTTATTGAAAAGAGAATTCTATCCTTCGAAGATAATCCGCCCAACGTTAAGAGCAACCCTCTTCCAAATCATAGTGGAGTCAACGCCATTACTAAAGAAGGGGAGGGGTCAGAAGACAAGAAAGTTACTACTGTTGGTGAGATCAAAGTGCCATTAGCAGACCTGCACAGACGCCTCGCTCAGGCATGGTCACTCAAGACATCTCACGAAGATTGCAAAGAATGTATGCCGAATCCTGAAGGGTGTGACGCTGTGAAAAAGGACATTCGGGCCATGATTGAACAGGAAATGATAGAAATCGCTCGCCGAAAAAAGGAAGAAGATGTGGCGGTCATCGAGCCTGTGTTTAACATACCAGGAGAGCCCAACAAAGGAGTCTTATTCAGAGATGATAACAGTAACAAAAACTACAAGAACGTTCGGCCAGTATTTTACGATGATGCACCCCCGAAATTCGGGAGGGGACAAGTTAGGTTTGAGCCGAGGGGAGGATCCAAGCCTCACCCAAGAGCCGTGACACCAAAACAAGACTATTCATGGTGTGAAGGGATTTTCAAAGAAAAGAAACCAGTAAGTGTGGCCAACATTGCCAGTGGAAGCAAAATGACCCGGAGTGGTCGCGTCTATCAACGTCGAACATATAATGAGGCTCCTCCACCAACAGTTTCTGTTCAAAAAATGCCTGTTCCTCAGAAGCCTGTTCCAGCAGCAACCTGTCGCTACTGCGAAAATCGGCGTCGGCTGACAGAAGAGTCGCCACCGTGCGTTATTTATCCCAACAGAGGGAAAGGAAACGCTCGAAGTAAACCTCGCAAAAAACGGGAAAGGTATGGTCGTCGCAACCAAAACCTGGATTCGGGAGTCGGTTACGCAAGGGGAAGGTATTAGCACCCCTCACGTCCGTCGTACTCGACGGGATCCACGCTTGCTTGGTTTGTCTAAGGGATGCAAAAACAATCTATCTACGGCTGCTAAATCTAAACGGAAGGGAATTGACTCGATAGAGCGTCGCACTCTATGCCTACGTATTCTCAAGAGAGAAAGTCAGAGTCAATGTAGTTCGGGACTACGGAGAAATTGCTCGCCAAGACCTCGCGTCTTGTGCCTACGTACTTCCACACTGCATGGAAGATCAGAGCTTACGTAGTTCAGGCTAACTACGGCTAATCTGGGTGTTCTCACACAGCAGTGAGAAATTAAACTGGTTTTAAAGGGTACGGGAACCTATGGGAAATAAAACTACGGTCTGGTCTCAAATGCGCAAGGGCAAGAGAAAAAGGGTAACAATCAGTCTTCAGCGGGAAAGTCTCGATCGCACAGCAGCGAGAGAATAAAAGGTTAGTTTTTAGTGTGCTCGCTAGGATATCGCATCCTATGCCTACATATTCTCGTCTGGTACGAGAAATCAGAGCAGCTGTAGTTCGGCTACTTTCGGGACCACAGCTCAAATCTCATTTTATTAATATTCTGAAAAAAGGTTACAATGATTGAGAACTGAAAAATAAACCCCTAGGAAATACTATCCTATCCTATGAAGAATCAAATGGAAAATAGTCCCCTAACAAATGGACTTTTAAAACTATCTCTAAAAGTGTAAAAAGTCCCCTAACAAATGGACTTGTAAAACTACTTCTAAAAGGAAAATAAACTCTATGAAAAAATGTGCTCTAAAAAAATATTAAATCTACACTAATATTTTTTCCTCTTTTTCATACTTCTATTTTCTTTTTCTTTCTCAATATTCTTTTCTCTTTTCTTTTTTCAAAATATTTTCATATATTTTTTCTATATTTCTTTCTATATTTTTTTTCACTATTTTTCCAATATTCCTTTTTTACTATTCCTTTTCACATTTTTTCTCAAATATATTCTTTTTTCACATCTTTTCTCTAATATATTCTTTTTTCACATCTTTCCTCTCCCCTTTTAAATCTCTAAACAAAGAAAATAAGCAAAAAATGAAAAATACAAAAGGGGGGGGGGGTGCACTGATTATTACAAGGGGTGTTAAGTAAAAGAAAACAAACAGAATCACCATGGGCCCAGCCCAATACTCAGCCAAACAAGAAGAATGGAGAAGGGGGGGGGTGCAGGAAGTGAAGACGGGGGGTGCAGTCAGCAACAGGGCGTTGGGCCTGGCCTATTGTTCAGCAAAAAGAAAAAACTGAAACGGAGGGTACACGTCCAAACGGGGGGGTTTGTACGGACGAAAATCATGGGCCCAGCCCAATCCAACCCAATCCATCTCCCTTCTCTCCTTCCATCTTCTGAACGAAAAACCCTAAATCCTCTTGGCACTGTTCACAGCGCCGTTTCCCTAAACTCTCTCTCTCGCTGCTTCTCCGTCTCAAACTCTCAGTCTCACTCACCTTCAACACTCGTTCTCTATTCTGTTTCAAACTCTTTTCCTTTAAATACCAACTACAAACAAAAACCTGGAGTTATGGTGGATCTATTGCCATTAACGGAGGATTGAAGATCCATTGCGTTCGTTGACGAATCTGGAGATTTGTTGACATCGCTGGGTTCGGGAGGAGTAACGAGGACGATGATGGAATGTGTTGATGACCTGGAGAACTAATGGGGCTTGAAGAAATCTTGAAGGTCTTGATGGTGTTCATTTGGAGCTGACGAACTGGGATGAGGTTCGTTCTTGACGATCGATGATGATAATGATGATTTCTGGAAATGTTGATGGATGAGGATCTATGGAGATCTACTGAAGGTGAAGAATCTTGGAGCGATCTTGATGAGGTGCAACGAATCCTGATCTTGATTCGAAACAGATGATGACTATGAACGGTTGTTGACGAATGCCTCAAATTCGGGATGGATTCATGAAGATACCTGGAGAAAGGTTGGCGTTTGATGAACTCGGATGAACATCTGGTGAAGATCACATGGATCTTGAGGGATCTGAGGAACTATCGACGATTTGCGAGTTTCTGGAAAATATGATGAAGTTGATGATGGTTGTATGAAGACGGAGACGCTTGATGACGATTGCATGTGGATCTGGATGAAGATCAGATGACATTGACGAATCGTGGATCCAGATGATGATAAAGGTTGAAGAATTCTTGGTGAGATGAAGTTGATGAACGGTGCTGAATGTTCCATGAAGATCGATGAAGATCTTCTGGAAAATCTGATGAACGTTCAAGATCTGGAAAATCTGGATCTGGTATGATGTTCTTGATGATGATTCCAGCGATGATCTGGTGATCATTGATGATGAAGATCGGTCGGAGAAGAAGAGGATTGGAGAAAAGGATGAATTTCTGGACTTTTTCCAGTTTCCGGCGAGGTTGGATGGTGGTCGGAGGAAGTTACGGTCGCCGGAAGGAGTTGAGGGCGGTGGTTGCATGGCCGCCGGCCATGCAACCGGCGAGACTCAGTGGTGGACACGTGGCGTGGGGAATTTCTGCATGGAGGACGTGTGGCTAGGACGTGGCAGAGAGAGAGAACGGGAAGGGTGATGTGGTAGCTTGTGGGTGAAAAACGTGGCCTCCTCTTTGATGCAACACGTGGCTGAACTTTATATAGCAAGGATTTATGGATTCTGACTTGGACTTTGAAACTCTGGGCCTCCAAAACACCACTGGGCCCAAACGAAAAATGGACTGAAACAAACAAAAAAACCTGATTTAAAATGGACTAATGATGGATTAACTGAATGAATTAAAACTAATGACTAATTACCTGGATGAAACATGATTAAAATGCAATTAAAACCACCACTAACTAATTAAACTACCATTAGATGCTAAACTGGAAATTAAACTAATCTAAATCCTAATTAATCTAATAAATCCTAATTAACAGCTAAACAAAGGATTAAGACCTAATAATTCCAATTAATTTCTAAACTAATAAAACTCTAATAATTCCACTAATCTAAAATACTCTAATAATTCCACTAATCTAAAATACTCTAATAATTTCACTAATCTAAAATTTTATTAAACTTCTATTAAATCTCTAATAAAACCTATATTACTTATTTAAAAAGAAAAGCTATTATTCTATTAAAAGTATTAAAAAAAACTATTAAAACCTATTAAAAAACTCTATAAATTCTAAAAAAGGATTTAAAGCTATTAAAAATCTATTAAAAAAACTATTAATATTCTATATTATTTTAAAATGATTAAAAATCTATTAAAACCCTAATAATATCTAATAAAAATCCAGAAAATTCACAATAATTCCCAAAGGAACAAAAATAGCACAGAACGACAAATAACACTGCGAGAGCGCAAAAAAATAGCCGGTAAAAATAAATGGGCATCGAAATATCCCTAAAAACAACAGCGCGAGCTGAAAACACCGGGAAGAGCACGACTTCCCAAAAATACGGTTCTACTTATCTAAACTGACTAAAAACACCCGAAACGCGAGAAGAGGGTTGTGATCCCGATAAAATCAAAACACTGAAAAAAAATGCACTGTATGCGATATGCGGATGCGAATGCGGTCATGCATCGAAGCATCGAACCAGGTACGGGACCCGGTTGGTCAAATTTTAGGGTGCAACAGCTGCCCCTATTCAAGCGGCTTGGACCTGAATGGTTGAAGAGCGCGCAGCCTTCAAACATTCAAAGGTAGATGACGGTTGAATACCAATGAAACCCTGAAATTTTCCAACCGTGGGAATATACTGCACAACTGCTTGAGAAATAGCCTCCAATGAACTGAAGTTTGGTTGTCACGGCAACAACTAGTCAATTTTCTGATAAAAATTTCTCTCCTTTTCAACATCAATCACCTGTGCGACGCCACAAGTATTGGAATAATGCTTCGGAAAGCAAACAACTTGATTCCCATCTCTCTTATGGGATCAAATCCTGTCATCTCACAGTTCACGGCGAACTTGAGGACAATTCTCCTGGGGAACTTCTGAATCGACTGCTCGGCACCCATTCTGTCAACAGGCCGCAGCTTCAGAAACCTGATATATGCCAATCTCTTTTTTTAGTGCCGACGTAACACCCAAATATGAAGAATCACTCCGCTGGGGGAGAAGAGAAGCTTAACCACACAACTCTGCAAGGGAACATACTCGAAATCCAATGGGGTAACCAACCTGGTCCATGTTTCGACATGCGTATGTCTGAGAATGATGCAATGTCCTATACGACATGGAAATGCTATGCGTTCTGTTTGAAAATGCGATGCCCAGACGACATGGAAATGCTATATGTTTGTATAAAGGCTATGACGATATATGAAAATGCTAATGCAGGCTCGAGCTGCCAGAGAACACCAGGTCTGAAAACCACTTGGCAAGATAAATGCTGAAGGTAGACGTCAACTTCAACTGAGGGTAACCTGATATCACAGGATCATCTCAGCAAAATAAATGCTGGAAAAGGGAAACCAAATCCGCTGGGGATAACCGTCCTGCTGGAGAAATGGAAAGGCAACCCTGCTTAGGGAGAAAGAAAGAACAACTCTGCTCGGGGATGCTCTCTTCAAACCATTGGCAACTGATTGTGCTCTGCGGGGATTGACCCAAACTGGGGTTGATTGCGCGCAGCACGCTGCTGGGAATGCCCCTACTATCAAGGATATCACTCTTAATCTGCTGGGGATACTCCTGATCCTACTCTGATGCGGGATAGCAATACAATCTCAATTCTTCCGGGGATAATACACAACTTTCATCTGCTGAAGAGTAGCAATTCTGATTTAACAACATCCACAAGGAATTCAAACATTAATCGAAGCACTGGCATCCATTAAGCTTCGTATCGGGGAACATGACAACATGCGAGTCATTGGGAATTACTGTGCCAGATACCTTTAGGTTTTTGTTTTTCTGGTTTAGGATGAACATGGACTATGTACACAGTGGAAGATATGGGAAATACTAGACGAGAACTAGCATTCAAAGGTAGACTACCAGACGAGAACTGATAGCAAAATAGATTATCGGACGAGAATTGATTTTTGCAACGACATGTACCAGACGAGAACTGATACAACACTTGAAGAAACGGTGACCCAAACGAGAACTGGTTACAATAAACTACACCAGACGGGAACTGATGCTTACAATAAACTACACCAGACGGGAACTGATGCTTACGGAAGGGTGGGCCAGACGAAAACTGGTTACCGGTTTTCCAGGCGAGAACTGGACTTTGGAAACGACTGGTTACTGACACGTAACAGGTTTAAACTGCAGGTTAGTGATCCAACGACAGCAAGGCCTTTTCGGAATGTTAAGGTTTTTGATAAGGGTAATGACACGATTCCCCGATACTCAACTCCGGCTGGGGATAGACAAACTAGCTTGAATAACTTGCCCCAGTACAATTTCAACTTGCCCCAATCCCACTTCTGGGAATACTTGCTCTGAACAGCTTGCTACGAGACGACCTCGAGATTACTTGCCCCGGTATTTGTACGACGACAGAATTCAATCTCCATTAAACCCCTATCAATCCAGTTGGTCTCAACACTCTCTGCGGTGACTTGCCCCTGAATGAGCGTTCTAGCGACTTAACTTGATCTGATTATCCATCTGAAGTATCTGCTTTCAAATCACAACATTCTGTATAATTGCCCCTGGTTGGTTCTCGAGAAGACTCACTTCTGATCAACTGCTTCCCAAACAAACTGCCCCTGATCAACTGAAGCTTCGGGACTTGTCCTCAGGCTAACCAATACTGATCTTACTAGAATTCAATGCCCCAGATTCACAGGTCTTCACAACATACACCATCCTGGTTCAGACTACTGAATTAGTCAGTCCTGCTTGACGATTCCCTGTTGGAATTTCTTTCATGCCAACTACTAACCTGCAATTAAAATTGTCTATTCACGAATGGTAATCTTAATGCAGTGTTTATGCAGATTTTGAAAAAAATTGAGCTGTCACTCATTTACATGTCATGATTGAGTGACGAATGAACCAAAGTTCAAACGTAGTGCTTACATGGTCAGTGAAAAATACAACAAGGATGTGACTAGCAAATCAAGAAGGAGTCAGGTCACTCAACCTTATCGTAATGCGCTTTCAGAATAAACCCTACCTCAATTAGGTCTTTTAAGGGTTGTATCACGGTCGGGTTCACGGTTCGTGAAACAAAGGATATTCGGCTCAAATTCTGATTTGTACCCACTCCTTCTACGTGATGATCTCTGATCCTAAGGTTCGGTTAACCTGGCACAAGCGCTCGCCTCTTCGAGAGGTATGTTGAATGGTAAGAACCATAGTTAAGGAACTCACAAGAATTTCCCGGAGTGATAGTTACTCCTTCTTCGCTTTCGGTGTCTGTGTACACGACTTGGTCTTTCACTGGGGAAAAAATTTCTATTGATATCCTTTCTTTTTCGTTCTTTTGATTCCCTAATTTTTTCCTGGACTGACTCCTTTTGAGTCCTTTTCGTTTTTTCTTTTGAAGTCCAGCGGGATGCCCTAATTTTTGCCTAAGTATTAGCCTTCCAGCTTTTTCTTTCTTTTTACTTAGCGGGCTTTCTTTTTTTCTTTCTTTTGGAACAAAGTCGTGTGACACTGGTTGTCTTGATTGCTCCGAAAGGATTGTAACTGTCTCACTCCTGATTGGTGAGGTTTAACCACTGTGGTTAACGAGGTACGACCTCTGGGGAAAAATGCGATGTGATTGGTCCTCGAAAGACAACACTCCTCTGTAAGACTTGAATGCTCGGTCAAGCTAACTGACAACTACCCTGCCCCGGGTTAAGATGTGAGGGTTTAAAAGTCCGAAAAAACTTCTACTTCTTGGCTCGAAGTGGTTAACAAGGGACTAACTCCTTATATCTCCAGTGTTTGGGGGATTTGAAACAATGCCTTGTACGTCATCGGTAAGGTCTTATCTGAAAGCAATACGATCATCGGTTATGAGTTCAGTTTCTTCATCCTCCCTCCAATCTTTGCTAGTCACAGTGATAAAGTGGAGTGAATAAAATGCAAGTGTCAGTGCAATGCGGTAAATGAGCGACAGCGACATGATTAATTCAGAAAAATGCATAGTCACTTTATTAATATCACCATTCGAAACATACAATGTTTAAAAGCAGGTAGTAACTAACAGAAAAGAAACTACAAATGCAGATGATATAAAGGTCTGAGGACTGCCAATGTTGAGGGCGCCTGCCTGTCTGGACCACTGGCTTCTGCTGGGGAATACTTTCCGAGTCTACGAGCTTAGACAGCTGAGCGGTTGGTATGAACAAACAGAAATCCTTCTCGAAAGGAAATGCAATCCTGGTCGATCAACTGTTGTACCTTCGCCTGAAACGCTTTACAATCTTCAGTTGAATGCCTTGGTGATCCACCATGATAACCACACTGAACATGGGGATTATACCCAGGAGGGTAAGGTTCTGGCACAGGCTTGAGAGCTTTCGGCTCCACCAAAGAACTCTGGACCAACTGTGGCAAAATCTGACTGTACGGCACAGGAACTGGGTGAGAAGGAGCATTCCTTCGTTCCAAATTGCTACGAGGTCTGTTCTGATTCTGACGCTGAGTTTGATACCCTCGACCACGAGTTCGCTGATTTGCAAGGGAAGCGACATAAGACTCCTGATATGGTGCCCTAGGCACAATTGTCTGTCCAGCATAACAAGGCCTAGAAGATACTGATCCAACAGATTTCACTGATTCATCTCGAGGATACCCAACATCTGTCATGACTACATTGATCACAACTCCCTCTTCGTTCTGATAGTCGCAAAGAGATTCAGTTTCACTAGCCTGACCGCTTGAGACAACCTAAATTTTTCCAATCTTTATAGCATTCTCAATACGTTCTCCAACTCCCACTAATTCGGAGAAGTTCAGCGAAACTCCAAGCAATCTCTCAAAGTACGGGCTTTGCAATGAGTCTACGAACATGCCTGCTAACTCTCGGTCAGGGATCGGTGGTTCCACTCTGGAAGCAAAATCTCTCCATCTCTGAGCATACTTTTTGAAAGGTTCATTGATACCCATAGATAAAGATTGCAACTCCATGCGAAAGGGAGCTACGTCCATATTGTAATCATACCGCCTCAGGAAAGCTCTGGCTAAATCCACCCATGATCGAATCTGATCTTTCTCTAACTGCATATACCAACGTAGAGATTCCCCAATCAAACTGTCCTGAAAACAGTAAATCATCAGCTTGTCGTTTTGCACAAACGAAGTCATCTTTCTGCAGAACATCACCAAATGTAGCCTCGAGCAGCTATCTCCTTTATACTTTTCAAACTTCGGCGCTCTGAATTTAAGAGGTAACACTAGGTCAGAAACCAAGCACATATCTGAAGCATTGAGGTTAACAGCATCTTTCACTTTCAAAGCTTTCATTCCCTCTTCCAACGCTCGGAGTTTTCTATCCGTCTCAAGAGCTCTTGGATCTACGGTCCTGGCTATTGGAATATATCTTCGTGGATTCATCACAGGTAAAACAACACCTTGATTGTTAACAGGAGGAGGACGTTCATTTCGGGCAACAAACTGCTCATGTCGACCTCGGTTCTCAACAGAAGGCTGTACAACTTGGTCTGCAGTAACGTTGTTCGCTTGCGGAAAGTCTTCCATAGAATCATACAGAGGGTTGGACGTCATAGTGAACCCTGTCAGGGTATTAGGAGACTGGAAATTGCCTTCAGACATAGCTACCAATAGTCTTCAGCTGACTTCAATGCTCGGTTCTGCTCAAATCTACTCAACCCCTAGGTCGTCTTCTGACAATCAACAGTTGCTCAATCCAAACTCCGGGTAATCACCTTCAGGAAACAAAGGCTGGATCAGAACTCTGGCCAGCTGGAGAAATGCTATGCAATATGATGCAAAGATGCTTATGCAAATGCAATGCAATGCAGCAAACACGGGATCACAGCCCCCACACAATCTGAGTACTGCTGTACTGCTGACGGAGTACGTTCTCTCTAAAAGAGAACGCCAAGATAGCTGGTAGTCTGGAAGTCAAGGTTTCGCAAAAAGAAAAACCCCCCCACTCACGGGTATGGACCTAAGTCACGGCATCCTATGCGGTCGTCAGCGTCACAGACTTTCATGAGGAATGATGTGATTCCCAGAAGGAGTGGCACCGTCATCTCATGAAGAGGCCTCACTTAGCTGACTTCCAATTGATCGGTCCTCAGAGTCGACAATCCTCACGTCTGGACTCCCCTATGATCCTCAGGACCTTAGAGAAGCACCTCGGAGAGAACCTCGTCTGAGCGCGGATTTCGTGGGGAACTGGTGTCTGCTCAGCAAACAGGTTCGTCCACTAATCTCCACAACTACGTCTAAATGCATACTCAAGCAGCCCAGGTCCGGCTATCACTCGAAATATCATCCTCCCCAGCACAACGGCAACAGATAATAGCGATAAAAAAAAACACCCATGAGACAAGAAAACAAGCGCTAGGATTGACTCTCTTAGGGGACGTTGGATCCCACATGCATAGGGACTATCGCAGTCCTTAGCAGCCAGGGGACGTTGGATCCCCAACAAAGTCGCCAGCTGTCGCTACTGCGAAAATCGGCACCGGCTGACAGAAGAGTCGCCACCGTGCGTTATTTATCCCAACGGAGGGAAAGGAAACGCTCAAAGTAAACCTCGCAAAAAACGGGAAAGGTATGGTCGTCGCAACCAAAACCTGGATTCGGGAGTCGGTTACGCAAGGGGAAGGTATTAGCACCCCTCACGTCCGTCGTACTCGACGGGATCCACGCTTGCTTGGTTTGTCTAAGGGATGCAAAAACAATCTATCTACGGCTGCTAAATCTAAACGGAAGGGAATTGACTCGATAGAGCGTCACACTCTATGCCTACGTATTCTCAAGAGAGAAAGTCAGAGTCAACGTAGTTCGGGACTACGGAGAAATTGCTCGCCAAGACCTCGCGTCTTGTGCCTATGTACTTCCACACTGCATGGAAGATCAGAGCTTACGTAGTTCAGGCTAACTACGGCTAATCTGGGTGTTCTCACACAGCAGTGAGAAATTAAACTGGTTTTAAAGGGTACGGGAACCTATGGGAAATAAAACTACGGTCTGGTCTCAAATGCGCAAGGGCAAGAGAAAAAGGGTAACAATCAGTCGTCAGCGGGAAAGTCTCGATCGCACAACAGCGAGAGAACAAAAGGTTAGTTGTTAGTGTGCTCGCTAGGATATCGCATCCTATGCCTACATATTCTCGTCTGGTACGAGAAATCAGAGCAGCTGTAGTTCGGCTACTTTCGGGACCACAGCTCAAATCTCGTTTTATTAATATTCTGAAAAAAGGTTACAATGATTGAGAACTGAAAAATAAACCCCTAGGAAATACTATCCTATCCTATGAAGAATCAAATGGAAAATAGTCCCCTAACAAATGGACTTTTAAAACTATCTCTAAAAGTGTAAAAAGTCCCCTAACAAATGGACTTGTAAAACTACTTCTAAAAGGAAAATAAACTCTATGAAAAAATGTGCTCTAAAAAAATATTAAATCTACACTAATATTTTTTCCTCTTTTTCATACTTCTATTTTCTTTTTCTTTCTCAATATTCTTTTCTCTTTTCTTTTTTCAAAATATTTTCATATATTTTTTCTATATTTCTTTCTATATTTTTTTTCACTGTTTTTCTAATATTCCTTTTTTACTATTCCTTTTCACATTTTTTCTCAAATATATTCTTTTTTCACATCTTTTCTCTAATATATTCTTTTTTCACATCTTTCCTCTCCCCTTTTAAATCTCTAAACAAAGAAAATAAGCAAAAAATAAAAAATACAAAAGGGGGGGGGGGGGTGCACTGATTATTACAGGGGGTGTTAAGTAAAAGAAAACAAACAGAATCACCATGGGCCCAGCCCAATACTCAGCCAAACAAGAAGAATGGAGAAGGGGGGGTGCAGGAAGTGAAGACGGGGGGTGTAGTCAGCAACAGGGCGTTGGGCCTGGCCCATTGTTCAGCAAAAAGAAAAAACTGAAACGGAGGGTACACGTCCAAACGGGGGGGTTTGTACGGACGAAAATCATGGGCCCAGCCCAATCCAACCCAATCCATCTCCCTTCTCTCCTTCCATCTTCTGAACGAAAAACCCTAAATCCTCTTGGCACTGTTCACAGCGCCGTTTCCCTGAACTCTCTCTCTCGCTGCTTCTCCGTCTCAAACTCTCAGTCTCACTCTCCTTCAACCCTCGATCTCTATTCTGTTTCAAACTCTTTTCCTTCAAATACCAACTACAAACAAAAACCTGGAGTTATGGTGGATCTATTGCCATTAACGGAGGATTGAAGATCCATTGCGTTCGTTGACGAATCTGGAGATTTGTTGACATCGCTGGGTTCGTGAGGAGTAACGAGGACGATGATGGAATGTGTTGATGACCTGGAGAACTGATGGGGCTTGAAGAAATCTTGAAGGTCTTGATGGTGTTCATTTGGAGCTGACGAACTGGGATGAGGTTCGTTCTTGACGATCGATGATGATAATGATGATTTCTGGAAATGTTGATGGATGAGGATCTATGGAGATCTACTGAAGGTGAAGAATCTTGGAGCGATCTTGATGAGGTGCAACGAATCCTGATCTTGATTCGAAACAGATGATGACTATGAACGGTTGTTGACGAATGCCTCAAATTCGGGATGGATTCATGAAGATACCTGGAGAAAGGTTGGCGTTTGATGAACTCGGATGAACATCTGGTGAAGATCACATGGATCTTGAGGGATCTGAGGAACTATCGACGATTTGCGAGTTTCTGGAAAATATGATGAAGTTGATGATGGTTGTATGAAGACGGAGACGCTTGATGACGATTGCATGTGGATCTGGATGAAGATCAGATGACATTGACGAATCGTGGATCCAGATGATGATAAAGGTTGAAGAATTCTTGGTGAGATGAAGTTGATGAACGGTGTTGAATGTTCCATGAAGATCAATGAAGATCTTCTGGAAAATCTGATGAACGTTCAAGATCTGGAAAATCTGGATCTGGTATGATGTTCTTGATGATGATTCCGGCGACGATCTGGTGATCATTGATGATGAAGATCGGTCGGAGAAGAAGAGGATTGGAGAAAAGGATGAATTTCTGGACTTTTTCCAGTTTCCGGCGAGGTTGGATGGTGGTCGGAGGAAGTTACGGTCGCCGGAAGGAGTTGAGGGTGGTGGTTGCATGGCCGCCGGCCATGCAACCGGCGAGACTCAGTGGTGGACACGTGGCGTGGGGAATTTCTGCATGGAGGACGTGTGGCTAGGACGTGGCAGAGAGAGAGAATGGGAAGGGTGATGTGGTAGCTTGTGGGTGAAAAACGTGGCCTCCTCTTTGATGCAACACGTGGCTGAACTTTATATAGCAAGGATTTATGGATTCTGACTTGGACTTTGAAACTCTGGGCCTCCAAAACACCATTGGGCCCAAACGAAAAATGGACTGAAACAAACAAAAAAACCTGATTTAAAATGGACTAATGATGGATTAACTGAATGAATTAACACTAATGACTAATTACCTGGATGAAACATGATTAAAATGCAATTAAAACCACCACTAACTAATTAAACTACCATTAGATGCTAAACTGGAAATTAAACTAATCTAAATCCTAATTAATCTAATAAATCCTAATTAACAGCTAAACAAAGGATTAACACCTAATAATTCCAATTAATTTCTAAACTAATAAAACTCTAATAATTCCACTAATCTAAAATACTCTAATAATTCCACTAATCTAAAATACTCTAATAATTCCACTAATCTAAAATTTTATTAAACTTCTATTAAATCTCTAATAAAACCTATATTACTTATTTAAAAAGAAAAGCTATTATTCTATTAAAAGTATTAAAAAAAACTATTAAAACCTATTAAAAAACTCTATAAATTCTAAAAAAGGATTTAAAGCTATTAAAAATCTATTAAAAAACTATTAATATTCTATATTATTCTAAAATGATTAAAAATCTATTAAAACCCTAATAATATCTAATAAAAATCCAGAAAATTCACAATAATTCCCAAAGAACAAAAATAGCACAGAACGACAAATAACACTGCGAGAGCGCAACAAAATAGCCGGTAAAAATCAATGGGCACCGAAATATCCCTAAAAACAACAGCGCGAGCTGAAAACACCGGGAAGAGCACGACTTCCCCAAAATACGGTTCTACTTATCTAAACTGACTAAAAACACCCGAAACGCGAGAAGAGGGTTGTGATCCCGATAAAATCAAAACACTGAAAAAAAAATGCACTGTATGCGATATGCGGATGCGAATGCGGTCATGCATCGAAGCATCGAACCAGGTACGGGACCCGGTTGGTCAAATTTTAGGGTGCAACACAACCACCGCCAAAGAACCTTTAGTTAGAGGAAAAAAAAGTCTCAAGAACGATGAAGAAGAATTCTTGAGAATCATTCGACTAAATGATTATAGGGTGGTGGACCAATTAAACCAAACACCCTCCAAGATCTCAGTCATGGCTTTGCTTTTAAGCTCTCCAGCACACCGCCAAGCATTGCTCAAAATCCTGACACAGGCCCACGTCACTAAAGATATTACAGTGGGGAAGTTTGACTCTGTTGTAGCAAATATCACTGTCTGCAACACTCTGAGCTTTGATGATAACGACATGACAGCTGAGAAGCGTAAGCATAATCGTGCCTTACATGTGTCAGTCAAATGTGAAGAAGATACAATGTCTCGAGTTCTTGTCGACACACGATCAGCACTCAACGTAATGCCTAAAAGGACTTTGGCCAAACTGACATATCAAGGTGCTACCATGAGACCAACTTCCCTTATAGTCAAGGCATTTGACGGATCCAGGAGAATCGTGATAGGAGAAGTTGATCTTCCTATCCTAATTGGACCATAAATCTTCGAAGTCACCTTCCAGGTGATGGACATAAATTCGGTCTACAGTTGTTTATTGGGAAGACCATGGATTCATACAGTTGGCGCTGTCACTTCCACTCTCCACCAAAAAATGAAGTTTGTTGTGAACGACCAACTGGTCATTGTCCATGGAGAAGAAGACTTAATGGTGAGCAACTTGTCATCATTCCGGTATATTGAGGCTGATGAAGATTCCCTCGAGATGGCTTTCCAAGCACTAGAGATAGCTCACGCTGTTCTAGTTGATGAATCAGACATAACCCAAGGGCCATCATTTACCTCTGCTCAAAGTATTAAGGCAGCACTGAAAGATGGAGTCCCACTAGGATGGGGAGAGGTCATCGAAGTCAATGCCCGAGCCAAACATGATCGACAAGGGTTGGGTTACAAACCAACTCCGGAAGGCGAGCCAGAAGAAAGCACCATGAAGAAGAAGTCCTTAAAAGAGATATTCACCAGTGGTGGTGTGCAAGTCAATGCCATTATTGCTGAAGATGAAGACGGTAATCTGGATCATCTAATAACTAGGGGAGGAGCAGCATTGCGCAATTTGGAGGCTGTGGAAGTTCCCATCTTTTTACCTTTAGAGTAATTCACTCTGCTTGTTAGCTTTGTGTTTTTCTTAAAAAAATTCCTGGTCTTGCCCAAGGCCTGCGAATTATTTTGTATTGGGCCACTTTGCAAAAATTGAAAATCATTAGTGAAAAAGTGTTTTTGTTAAAACTCTTGTTATTTGTTTTGCGCATCACTTTCACTCTTTTTGTTAAAAGAAAAATGACAATCTTTTTTTGAAAAAAAAATAAAAACAACCCTTCATCTGCATGTCTGTGTGTGTGTGTGCCTAATTGTTCCAAAAATAAAACATGCAGAATACCTCCATCAACCACAGAATCCTATGATCCTTCGGTTCTTTCAACTAGCCGTTCATTTGTCTTTCAAGCTGAAGAAGAGAATGACGAAGAGTTAGAAGTCCCAGAAGAGTTAAAGAGAATGGCTGAATACGAAGATGTTTGTCTCCAACCCCACAAAGAGCAGACGAAAGTCATCAACTTGGGGTCAGAGGAAGACAAAAGAGAAGTCAAGATTAGGGCATCATTAAGGCCAGAAATCAAAGACAAGCTGATAACAATTCTCAGAGATTTTGTTGACGTATTTGCTTGGTCCTACCAAGATATGCCAGGGTTGGATACTGACATTGTCATGCACAAGCTCCCCCTGAAGCCAGAATGTCCTCCGGTCAAACAAAAGCTTCGCAGGTCGAGACCAGACATGGCGCTTAAAACCCGAGATGAGGTCAAAAAGCAAATAGACGTCGGTTTTTTAGCAGTATCCAAGTATCCAGAATGGGTGGCAAACATTGTACCGGTCCCAAAGAAGGATGGCAAGGTCAGGATGTGCGTCGACTACAGGGATCTAAAAAAAGCAAGTCCTAAGGATGACTTCCCTTTACTGCACATTGATACTTTGTGGATAACACAGCAAGCTTTGCAGTTTTCTCGTTCATGGACAGATTTTCCAGTTATAACCAGATAAAAATGGATCCAGATGACATGGAGAAAACAACCTTCATCACACCATGGGGCACCTATTGTTATAAGGTAATGCCTTTTGGTTTGAAGAACGCAGGGGAAACGTATCAGAGAGCTATGGTCACACTCTTTCATGATATGATGCACAAAGAAATCGAGGTGTACGTGGACGATATGATTGCAAAATCCCAAAGTGAAGAAGACCACTTGGATTATCTACTGAAGCTATTCAAGAGACTCCAAAAGTATCAATTGAGACTAAATCCAGCAAAATGTACCTTCGGAGTTCGCTCAGGCAAGTTACTTGGTTTCATCGTTAGTCAGCGAGGAATTGAAGTAGACCCCGACAAGGTTAAAGCAATCCAGGAGATGCCTGCTCCCAAAACTGAGAAACAAGTCAGAGGCTTCCTCGGAAGTTTGAATTACATCTCCAGGTTCATCTCAGATTTGACCCCTACCTGCACACCGATCTTCAAGTTGTTACGAAAGGATCAAACAGTGGTATGGAATGAAAACTGTCAGGCTGCATTCGAGAAAATCAAGCAGTATTTGCAAGAACCTCCAGTGTTGATTCCGCCGGTACCTGGAAGGCCTTTATTCATTTATATGACAGTGTTAGAAGATTCAATGGGCTGTGTCTTGGGCCAGACTGATGGGTCAGGGAAGAAAGAACACGCAATCTATTATCTAAGCAAGAAGTTCACTGATTGCGAGAGTCGTTACTCTCCCCTGGAAAAAGATTGTTGTGCATTAGCATGGGCCGCCAAGCGTCTGAGGCAATACATGATTTGTCACACTACGATGCTAATTTCTAAGATGGACCCCATCAAGTACATCTTTGAAAAGCCAGCTCAAACAGGAAGATTAGCCCGATGGCATATGCTCTTATCAGAATATGATATCCAATATGTTGCTCAAAAATCAATCAAAGGAAGTGTCTTGTCAGAACACCTCGCAGAGCATCCTATGGAGGATTATCAACCACTCAAATTTGATTTTCCTGATGAAGACGTGATGTATATTCAGCGCACAAAACTAGAGCCTGGTCCGGGAGAAGGTCCCGAGCCGGGATCCCGCTGGGAGATGATGTTCGATGGGGCGTCAAACAAAAATGGACATGGCATCAGAGCTGTTCTAAAAAATCCAACTGGAGGGTACACTGCGGTCACAGCCCGACTTTGCTTCTCATGTACAAACAACATAGCAGAGTATGAAGCCTGCATCCTAGTATTGGAAGCTGCCATTGATCTCCGTATCAAAATCTTGGAAGTAATTGGTGATTCTGCTTTGGTGATATACCAATTCAAAGGAGAATGGGAAACCAGGGATGAAAAATTGATTCCTTATAAGACCCACATCTTAGAGATGGCTGAATATTTTGACGAAATCGTCTTCAAGCATATACCAAGGGCAGAAAATCACATTGCCGATGCGCTAGCCATGATGGCATCAATGTGGAAGGTCCAGTTTGTCAACGAGGCACCTCTGATCCGCATCGAAAGAAGGACAGTACCCGCATACGTCATGGCAATAGACGAAGAATCTGATGAGAAGCCATGGTTTCATGATATCAAGAATTTCCTCCAAAACCAAGAGTATCCCGCTAGCGCGTCCACAATTGACAAAAAAGCAATACGAAGGTTGTCATTTAAATTCTTCATCAGCAATGGCGTCTTGTACAAGAGAAATCATGACATGGTCTTACTCCGATGCGTCGATGAAAACGAGGCGAATCTCATAA
Source organism: Lathyrus sativus (assembly GCA_963859935.3). Taxonomy (NCBI): domain Eukaryota; kingdom Viridiplantae; phylum Streptophyta; class Magnoliopsida; order Fabales; family Fabaceae; genus Lathyrus; species Lathyrus sativus. The sequence goes on along the minus strand of OZ012737.1, from coordinate 246,888,828 downwards.
TGACCGAAGTACACGAAGGAACCTTCGGCACCCATGCAAATGGCCACGCCATGGCTAAGAAAATCTTAAGAGCGGGTTACTTCTGGTTAACTTTGGAGACGGACTGCATACTCTTCGCTTGAAAGTGTCATAAATGTCAAGTTTATGCTGATAAAGTGCATGTCCCTCCACATCCTCTCAATGTGATGACATCACCTTGGCCTTTTGCAATGTGGGGTATAGATATGATTGGGGCCATAGAGCCAAAAGCTTCCAACGGCCATCGCTCCATTCTCGTCGCAATCGATTATTTCACCAAATGGGTGGAAGCAGTGTCATATGCAAACGTGACAAAGCAAGTGGTTGCACGCTTCATCAAAAAGGAGACCGTCTACCGATATGGTATCCCTAACCAGATCATCACTGACAACGGGTCGAATCTGAATAACAAAATAATGAAGGAACTTTGTGACGATTTTAAGATCAAACATCACAACTTGTCCCCTTACAACCTAAGATGAATGGTGCAGTTGAAGCTGCAAACAAAAACATCAAAAAGATAATACAAAAGATGGTTGTAACTTACAAAGATTGGCACGAGATGCTACCATTTGCTTTGCACGGATACCGAACATCAATGCGCACTTCGACAGGGGCAACTCCCTTTTCCTTAGTGTACGGGATGGACGTTGTGCTACCCATTGAAGTCAAAATACCTTCCTTAAAGATCTTGGCGGAAGCAAAGCTGGATGAAGACGAGTGGATAAAAGAAAGATTCGATTCGTTGAACCTCATTGACGAGAAAAGAATGACGGCCATGTGCCACAGTCAAATCTATCAACAAAGGATGGCCCGAGCGTTCAACAAAAAAGTTCGTCCCAAACAGTATAGGGAAGGAGAGCTTGTGCTTAGAAAAATCCTACCAACGCAAAAGGATATGTGTGGCAAGTGGATGCCCAACTATGACAGCCCTTTCGTTGTAAAGACTGTTTTCTCCGGAGGATCTCTGATTCTCGAAACTATGGATGGCGAGCAACTCAAGTATCCCATCAACTCGAATGCAGTAAGAAAATACTACGCTTGAAACGAAATACCTAGAAATGGGATTTCAGTGCCTCGACAAGATGAAATCCCAATGTTTGAAAGCTGGCAGACGCTGGGGCAGAGTCCTGTGCAGAATATTAGAAGAAAGGTCAACGCCTGTTGTTCTCGTCAGAAGCAGCGAAGCAAGTGAACTGGCAGTCGGAAAGACCGAATTATTATGGGATTCTGTAACCTTTTCTGTTGCCATTTTTTCAAACTTATAAAATTCCCAAGGCTTTGCCCTTTGTAAAAGTGCTTGTCTATCAATAAGATTAGTTTTCGGCCAAATCATTGTTATGGTCCTCTGTTTTTGTTATGCAATTTCACTTATTTGTTAATTAGAATTTTCATGAAAGCAAAGTGTTTTGAAAAACTTAAGTCTTGTTTTAAAAAGAAAACACAATTTGACAAAATGATTGAAAAGTTCTAGAGGTAATCTGATAACATTACACAGTCCTCAAAGTTGTGGGAGGTTGCTGTTACCTCTGACCAAGCTAGATGTGTCCGACAGCAATTCTGGCTCTTAAGCCGAGACTTCTTTTCCGCAGAATTACGAGGATATTACTGAGAAAAGATCGTTATCTACACCAAAGAAGGAAGTGTCGCCTGACTTGAGGCATTTTGAAACTCAGCGTGACGAGTTCTCTCTTTATTTGGTCTTCTTTTGTTCCTACGGGTCGTTCTGCGTCTTGCATACAACATCATGCCAACATACGCATTTGTTTGCACTCCTGCCATTGAGATCCTTTGGTCGTTACCATTATCTTTGTTTTGTTGTTACAAGTTCGCTTCAAAGTTGACATCCTGGGGTTTCCTTATTTTCTTTGGGAAGCTAGTGGTGACTAGCAATGTCTAATTTACACAAACAGGGGGTTATTACCAATTTTCACCTTCGATTTGGTCGTCACCAACAAACTTTGAAAGACTAGTGGTCACTAGCACACATTCAGAACTAATCACGTTCGGTACCGTGATTCGGTCATCACCAACCGTTTTCCAAACCCAGTTGTTACTGATTCTGTTATAAAGCAAACTAATTGTTATTGGAGTCCATTTGATTCGGTTTTCACCAATTTGGCTAAAAATCTAGTGGTTACTAGTATTGCCCCCTAAAAAACCAATGATCGTTGACATTGGAGTTGGTCGTCACCAAAATTCCCTAAAAGTTCAATGATTATTGGCATTACCTTCAAATCCAATTGTTATTGATACCCCATTTGATTCGGTTATTACCAGTTTTTCTGAACCTAGTCATTACTAGTCTTACCCTCAGATCCAATTGTTATTGGTACCCTTTGATTCGGTTAGTACCAATCTCTATAAGTCTGGTGGTCACTAGCCTTGTTTGGAAAACCTAGTCGTTGCTAGTCTTACCTTCAGAACCAATTGTTATTGGTACACCTGGTTTGGTCGTCACCAATTAGCCCAAGTCCAATAGTTATTGGCACCACTTAAAGCAGATTGTTATCATCACTTCGGTCTGGTCGTTACCAAACTCTTTGAAAATCCAATGGTCATTGGTCTCCTAGATTAGGTCGTCACCAAATTTTTTCCAATTAAGTTTTTTGGTTACTAGCATCGTCCCCTCCAATTGTTATTGGTATATCCTGATTTGGTTATCACCAGTCCCCTCCAATTGTTATTGGTATATCCCAATTTGGTCATCACCAGTCTCCTCTAAGACCAGTAGTTACTGGCATTGCTTGAAAACTAATCGTTATTAGTCGGTTGTTACCAATCCCTAGCCAGAGTCCTGTTGTTTTAACAACATTGCTTGGAATTCCCAATTGTAATTGGAACTTCGAGTTGGTCGTCACCATATCCCTAGGAAGTCTAGTGATATTTAGCGCTTCTTGGAAACCGTTATTGTTTTGGTCGGCACCATATCCCTAGTAAGTCTAGTGGAAACTAGCACTGTTTGAAGCTGTCTGTTATTCTGGTCGTCACCAGCCTCGCCAGCTGAAGCTTTTGCTTTTCCAGTCTAGTCTCGAAGAATTAGTGGATACTAGTTCCCTCGGCACGCCCGGTCTCGTTTCTAACCTTTTCCTGAAGATCCCGTTTGAACTCTTCGTTATAGGAAATTTCTCATCTGGTTATCCCCAGTGAGGTTCGTGTCTCTGTTCCGTCTTTTCTCCGGTGAAGTTGTGCTTCCCCAGTGGATTCATTCCCCAGCAAAAGTTCTCCCCAATGGGTTTCTTCCAGTGAGGTTTACGCTTCTTTTCTGTCGTTTCCCCAGTGAAGAATCGTCTTCTTCCCCGGTGGGCTTCCTCATCTGGTTATCCCCGGTGAGATTTGTGTCTCCTTTCCCCAATGAAGATGTGTCTTCCCTGGTGGAATTTGTGTCCCCTGTGTGAAATATTTCCTTGAGCAGCATCTTTAGTCATGTTTGAACTATCTTGCTTACTTTGCCTTGAATCTTTCCCTAGTGCGTTGGATCCTCCGTGAGTGGTTACTCGTTGCCCTGTTGTTCTTTTATTCTTGCTCGTGTGTCTGCATTCGTATTTCATTCAAGCATCATTAAAACACCATTTAGAAATCATTGCATTTCGCACTTGTCCTTTGCATACCATCGGATCTAAGGGACAAAATTTCTGGTTTGCTATATTTAAATACCTTTCACTACGATTATATGAGGATTCTCATCTCTCATTACCATCTAGTGAAGATATTTAAATAGGGGCATCTGTTGCACCCTAAATTTTGATCCCTTAGATCCTCATCATCATTTTAGGATCATATTCATTTGACTAACTAACCTTAACCCATTTCAAGTTTATCTTTGTCAAGATACAGATGAATCAGGGTTCCGTACCGTCAATGTTGAAACTTCGAGGGTTTGATCAATCAATGTTTTGGATTGATCAAACTTCAAACAAAATCAAGGATGATACATTGGATTAAGAATGAATGCAATTTGAGGTGGTCACCCGAAGATTGAGAACAGTGCAATTTGAGGCGCCCGATTAGGGTTTTCGATCAGAAAAAGTCAAATGTAGTTTGAATTTTGATTCAAAGAGTATTCCAATGGTGGGATCAAGGTCCATTAAGCTCCTATGGCTTATTGAAGTCCATCCAAAGAGTTTCAAGTCCTCAGGATGTCCGGATCACCAACGGGCGACTCAGTAGACACCGATCGATCGAAAAGTTGACCGAAAAGTCAACTCTCCAACAATAAGGAATTTGACTTCAAGGTGTGAATGAAAAATGTTCCTTATATCATATTATACCTCCCCATAAAATTTCATGACCATTGGATCAAGGGTTAGGAAGTAATTGCAAAAATCGGGAATTAGGGTTTCGGAAGGGGCAAGACCATAACTCCTCAACCACACATCCAATTGAAGTGGTTCTAAGCTTGTTTGAAAGGTATTGACAAACCCTACAAAAGTCCCACAGTGGTCCACATTCAAAAAATGCATGGAATTAGAGTTATAGCAAAAATCATTTTTCAAGGGTAAAGGACTTAGTGAAATTTCACAAATTCTGGCCATACAAACCACTTTTTCAGAACTTTGAAGGGTTTTTCAACCTAGTTCCATCAAGAATTTGGAAATTCCCAAAACATGAAAATTGTATAGCTACATTAGAGCTTTCTAAAAAGTATAAGAATTCCTCAAGAGGATTTGTGAGCTAAGAGTTATGGTACATGGACGTTAGGCTTGTCACACTTGAAACCACTTTGGCCAAACTTGTCAAAATCAGATTTTCACAACATTAACCATTCTCAACCCTTGGATCATGTTGCAAACTGATGATAAGAGGCTTAGATGGAGATAAAACCAGAAGAGAGGTTGAAATTATGAGCCAAGCAAGTGGATAACAAGTTGCAAATAAAATAATCATTTTCAAAGGAGGAAAGAGAAAGTTTTCTCCAACATGATGGCAGCTGCAGTCCCCTATCTCCATAGCCATCCCATCTTTCCCATCTCAGCTGATATTGGCTCAGCATTGAGCCAAGGAGTTGATGGAAAGAGGCTGCCACAAAGATTTGGAAGGATTTTCTTCCGAAACTCCCTCCAAAATTGAAATGATCAAGGCCTGCCCTCATCCCTCCTTGCACTATAAATAGAGGCCTCACCTTCATCTTCAAACACACCAGAGCAATAACATAACACCACAACTCTCAATCTCCTCTCATTCCTCAAGAATTCCAAAATCTCAAAAACCTCCATTTTCACAAAAAACTGTCTTGAGCAAAACTCTGCTTAAGACCATTTCCACCCTTTCCAAACCTTTAAAAACCACACCTACAATCTCAAAATGTCATATAGAAGGTGTTCATACCTTTAAATCTTCAAAAACTATCAAATTGCCAAAAGTCAACTTTCACACTAAGGAAGTTTGACCACAACCCTCAAAACTTGCCAAATCTTGGTCTAAGCCTCCCCTTGTTGATCTAACCATCCATACACCTCACATGTGTCATAATACAACTGTCCAAAGCATTGAAAACTATTGGTGAAGTACATTTCCTCAACTGTCCATAAAATTGCATTTTGCTTCAAAAAGGGAAGGAGACTACAAGTTGGCTCAAAAGAGGAGGGAATTCTTGCTTTGTGCTGTTAGCTGGTTGGGAGGAATCTACAAAAGGTTAGTACTTATAAACCCCCTTCCTTATATGCATAAATATCATCAACACATGTTTGAATCCTGAACTTGAAAGTTTGGTTTATCATGATTGTCATGTTGGCTGCCTTTGAACTACAATCATATGAAAATCATACTTTGAGTGTGCTAATGTTTGACTTTGGCAATGCCATGTATAGAGTAGGACAATTGGAATTAAATCTTTTGCTTTGGTAATAAGTTGTGTTTAGACTGTTGAATTGTTTTGAATTTATCATTATATTGTCAATCCATTGCTGTAGAACTTATTAATTTTCAATATCATGATGAGATCAGTTTTTGTTTATCATTTCATTGTATGTGTTTGAGCATCATTGTTTTTTGGTTACTTTGTTGGCATTACCTTAAGTTGAGAGAAGAAGGGGAGGGTTGTAGCCAGTTGGTCTTAAGTGTAGTTTGTTATTCAAATGCCTACTGCTAGTTCGTTAGGTACTGCTGCCTGTAGCTTTGAGTTTGGCTTGAGCATTATCCTATTTTTTTAAAAAACCTCAATCAATGGTGTAGGCATTAGAGCAGTTTGCACAAAAGTCTTGATTTGGTAATAGTGATAACTGTGCTGTTTTTATCACTTTGCTTATCATCCAACCAACATTTGCATTATGGTAATAACTCATGTAACTATTTCTGTTTACAAATCCACTCCTTAATTTCAATGTTAGAAACTCTTAGGCCATTTTATTCTTAGTAAGATGTAGGGTTTGTAAGGGTACGGTTGACTTGTGTAGGGCATTAATTTAAGTAGATCATTTGTTCATGAGGTTGTTCTCAAAAGCTGGGTTTGTTAGTTCATGCCAAGTGTACCGATTTTGTTTTTAAGAGGGTTTGATTTTGCAACCAGACTGCTGCAGTTGTTTCTATCAGGAGGGTTTGAGGTAGCTTAGCCTAGTTTGTCTTGGAGGTTGTTGTGACTAGGATTGCTGCCATGAATTGTGGTTGGTTCAGTACAGTCAGTTTGTTGCTTGAGGGAGATTTGGTGAAAGCCTCAGGTTTGTTAAGCATGACTATTTTGCTCGAGGCAGGCTAGGGAAATTTGGAGTAATAGGATTAAGTAGTTTTTTTTTAGTTTATGGATGAGGGAACCATCACTTTTTGAACTCAGACCAGGCTTGCATTTGATCATCTAGATTTCATATAAGACCTGCTAGTACACAACACTTTCTGGTCAGATTAGGTAAGATGCTGTTAAAAAACCTTTTGTGAGTGAGTTGGTGATTTGTCTCTAACTCATGAATAAACTGCTATATCATAACATTGGCCTTTTAGCTGTCTTCAAGTAGAGTGCTTTGATGTTTTTTTGTCATGATGAGAAACTACCAGCTATCAATATTTGTGCATGAGGACTAAGTTTGGAAACTCAAGTGTAAATTTCTGCCAAGTTTTTAGGACTGCTATAGGAGTTTAGCATGTTCAGTATAGTTTGTTTTAGATGTCAATGGCTGTGCTTGAGAGCCCAATCTCCAAACTCAGTTGCTACCATTTTTGGGTTTGGTTTAGGTCTGTTGATGCCTTAAGTAGCTTGTTTAAGATTAGAATGAGGATCAGTGGGAGAGCTTCCAGTTTTCTCTGATGAGAAAGGACTGTTGCCTTAGTTTATGTTGGATTAGAGTTTAAGTTTCATTGACACGTTTTCCTTGAGACTTAGTTTACTGTCCAAACCTGTTGTGAATAAGCCATGCACTTGGGGCTGTGTGAGTAGGTTTAGCATAATGGCCATTATTTAGTTTTTTCCTTTTGCCCCAGCTTTGCTGTTTTAGATTGTTGGTTTTGGTTGTGATGCAGCTATAATTCAAACTGCCTGTTATTGTAGGACCTTGTCTTGTTAGGATCCATGTCAAGATTTAGGCTTAAAATTGACAACTCTTGGCTGGCTGTTTTGATAGGTTAGTTTATCTAGAATGTTGGTAGCAATGTGATTATTACCAAGGATCTTGTTTTAAGTTGTCTATTTTGCTTTTTATTGGCTTTGCCTGTGGCTTGATGAAGCTTTGATCTACAAAGTTACTTGACTCTTGTTGAGTCACACAGCTGCTGCTAGCTGTTGATGTTGTTGATGGTACAAACTGGTTTGAGTTTGTTCTCTCCCTCTGCTATAACACAGTCATAGGGGAATTCACAATGAGACTGCTATGGTTGGAAACCCTCAATGTTTGAAACACCAAGATTTCCCACCAGAACCTTATTAGCCCCATAATATTTGATGTGGAGGAAAACCATGTTTGAACCTGTTTATCATTTTGGATAGGTAACTGTTTGGATACCAATAGCAGTGTGCATTGGTGTTTGTTAGGATCACATCATGTTGCCAATATGATTTATGCATCTGTTGACAAGAATAACTTGATGTAGCTTGGCTTAAAAGCATAAGCATAGTATCCAGGATTTCCCTTGAGGCCTGAGGTGGCCAGCTCAGTCATACTCAGTTGTGACCTTTTTTATTCTTTTGAGAGTCTGGTCATACTATGACTATCAGTTTGGAACTGAAGCTAATACCATGTGTATGTTGCACCTGTTTTAAATCCTATCTTTGCAAAATGATTTTCAAGTGTATGATTGCAACTCGCATGCAAGTTCTTGCTTCGTGACTGTTGGAACCTTTTTCTTGGTTAGAATTACTTCATTAGCACATTTAGAGTTTGCTTAGACCTTCACATACCTTTGGTTGCAGCTGTTTTAATCATGAGATACCAAAATGCATTTTTGAAGCTTAGGTTTGCATGTTCTATTGTATTTGAAGTTGTGGATGTTATTTCAAGAAATTAATAATGTCATTGGATTCCTCATCAAAAATCACACGAAATTGACTAAGATTTCACTCAAATCCATGTTGTTTTGATAGAGTTTCAATCTTTCACGCATTTGGTTTTATTGGTTTGTTTATTGCCCACTTTTCATGCGCCTTGTTAAGTATTTATATTTATGGGTATGGCTTTCATCAACGGATGTATAGCCACCCCAGTGGTAAGACCATATGCCTTAAACGCGCCTTGTACCTGCATGACCTGGGTTCGACCCCTGAGGAGGGCAACCCTTTTATTTATTTTTGTAATTTTTCATCCAATCTTTGAAAATTCATAACTCACTCATTTTTAATCATTTTAAACACATTCTTTTTGCATTGTGTTTGTCTTAATGCCTACTTTCATGTGATATTTTTTAATTCCATGGTTGTTCAAATTTTCATGCCTTTTGGTTGCTTGTAAGTTGCCTTTGTATCGAGATCATTATCTCCCGTATGCAGATGAATTTCTTTTTCACCATGATCATTTGTGTTAAGATATTTATTCATTCTCATCTCTTGCATGTTAGTAAACATGTTAGGATTTTCTCACTTGGTTGTTACCATAAAGTATCCCTTTTACCTGTGTTTACTTTAAAAGCGCGATCCGTCGATGCGATTCTTGCTTGATTACTTGCTTTGAGTATCATCCATACATTTTCACTTATGACATTCTTTTGTTGGTTGTTACCTTTATAATTTCATCACATTTACTTGGTTAAGTGATTTCATTTCCATGATCCCTCCTAAATTATGAGGTTTAAACTGATTTAATTATGCTTGATTGTCATCTATGCACATTGTTGTCACTTTTACCATGCTTTGAACTTATGACATGCCTACATTCAAATTGTGATTTGTTCATATGATTGTTACTTTTATCATGCTTCAAATCTTGGTTAAGATGTGCCCCAAATCCTTGTTAAGATGATTGACTACTGGTTGTAACCCTTGGTATCATTTAAAGTATCTGCTTATTGTAATATGCATGCTTACTTGTCTTAAATCTTATCTCATCCAAGTGGCCTTTCTCTCTCCCCTTCCAAAGGAAAAGTCTCTCCCTCGACCCTTGTGTCATTGGATAGCTCATTTACCCCTCTTGACTTTGTGAAGTCATCCTAACCCTAGCTTAGTTAAGTTAGAACATTTTAAACCATTAGACTTTGCTTTAAGTCTAGAAAACCCACCTACACTAGGAGTGTTCTTCAATTAGAACCCTAGGATAGAATTTGTAAACTCTATGTAAGAATCATAGCAATGATTACTTACTCCCCTTTCTTTAGTGTTTAACATAGATCTAGAGAGTTTTGTGAAACTCTACACAAGCATGGATATGTTTGTTCCCCTTTGAACCTTGATCATAATCAAGTGTTCTTCATCCCTTGTGAGGTGAACTACGATTGCTCTGATTCTATCCTAGTTAGGATACGTAGGCAGAGGACGCGATGTCTTTGCGAGCAAACTTAGAAACTATCATTAGGTTTTAACCTACACCTTTAACCCAATCCCAAACCTTAGCAAACATCTATCAAACTTAGAATGCAAACAAACAAAAGGTTCCTGTAGGGTACTACAGATGTTTAGGATGTGAAATACCTACCCTATACATAACCAACCCCCGATCCCCGAATCTCTTAGCGTTGTTGTTACATCGCGAAAAGGGTTTTTCTTTCTTTAGACCTTTCCTTTGGATAAATTAAAGTCCGGTTGTAATCTAAGAATTAAAGATTCAAGTTAATCAATAGCTTGATATCACGATTCTCACCGCAACACAAAGGTTGGAATTCTAGATCCATAGCATTTTTGAGCTTATTTGCATGTTCATGATAATTTTCATAATCGATTAAATTTTGGTTGTTATGATCTGTGATGTTGTTGTTTGGATTTGTTTACATGTTGTTTGCGTCATGTTTTTCTGATTTAATTTCGTGATTAAGTGATTATGTGATCATTGGCATGTTTGGAGAAGTGATAAGCTGTTGAAAAGTGATTATGTTTTGCTGTTTTCTGCTGTTAGCACAGTGTTAATCGGTTAACGCATATGGTTAACCGATTAACCATCACAAATTTTCAAATTTTTCAAAGTTTTTAAAGCGTTAATCGGTTAACGCATATGGTTAACCGATTAACCAGTTCAATTTTTCAAATTTTTCAAACATTAACAGTGTGTTAACTGATTAACCATGAGGGTTAACCGATTAACACTGTGCTAGCAAACCTGTTTTTCTACTTTGTTTGATTGTTTGCATACCATTTCATCTCGAATCATCATAGATCAGTGTGATGCATTAGGGATGAAATGTTTTTGGATATATGTCGCTATTTTGATTGTTTAATCGAGATTTCACCGACATTCGTGTTTTTCCACTTGAATGCATACTTATGGATGTGGTTCAAAGTGATGATCTCTTGCATGTTCATTTGCTTTCATCTCTTTTGTGCTTCCTTCATGTTTGCATCATTCTTGCATCGCTATTTAAGTCTAGACGAGCTTGTGGCGGCTGCTGCCCCACACATTTTTCCTCCCTCCCACCATTCTAAGTGTTGCATTTTCATGTATGTATCTCTTACTTGTGATTGAATTTACTTGGTGCTTTCTTGTGCTTTTTGCCATGATCCCCATAGGGTTGCTAGTCCCTCCGTTTAGGATGGGAGTAGGAGAGGCATTAGGTGTTCAATCCAAGCATGCTAACATTAGGGTAGATGTTCCCCCTTTTTTATCCGAACTTTAGGACGACTTTGCATGACAACGTTAGGGCCGAGTTTCCCTTAGACCTTCCGTGCGTCTCTCTTTCTCATCTCAAACAATTCTAATCCATCTAATAAATGCGATGAACATTGCGCGTTACGAGCCTTAAGCTGCTACATGGTGAATGATGAGTGAGGGGTCTCCTCTCGCTTATCTAGAGTGTTTAGTGTACGTCCCGTTTGGGGGCGATACACGACGCATTCGCCTCCACGTCATAGTCTTTAGTGCAACGTGAATCACAAACCAAATTAATTCACTTCACTAAAAAACACAAAACCAAATTTCAAACCTTTTTCCTTCGGGATTAATCAGAAACTTTTTTTCAGAAAAGAGTGTTGTTAATCTTCAGTTCTATTGTCGTTTCCTGTTGAAGCACAACTGTATCCTTTAGTCACTGAGTTGCCTACAATCGTCGATATCCTGAGATATACCAAGATTTGGGCAGAGAAGGAAGAGATGCGCAAAGAGAATGAAGAGTTGAAGCAAGAAATCAGTCAGCTGAAGCATGATAAGGGTGAAGCTGTGTATTTGGCTAAGACAAAGGCAGAATTGTTGACCAAGTTGAAGGAAGAACTTGCTGATCAGGTACAAGCAAGGAAACAAGTCGGTCTTGATCTGAAAAGCACTTGTAGCGTTCTAAGGAGTAAGAAGGAGGATTTAGAAGAGCCTATCTAAGGATATCCAAATTCGAAGAGCAGTGGAATGCTACTGGGACCGCCAATAAGAATAGGGAGGACCAACTTCGTGTTCAGGTCGATAAGCTGAAGGCGCAATTCAAGGCTCAAGAGAGGGAGGTATTGTTAGAATCGTTCTGCAGAAGTATGATCGAGCAGAAATACCAAGAAACTTTATCAGCACTTGAAGAGTTCAATATTCGGGCAGAGGTGAAGAAACCCAAGCTTGAGGATGCCTTCAGCGAAGATGCTTGGGAGGACCATTGTCATTATCTCTGGGATGTGATACGCAAGAGGGATGTCCTCATCCAAGAGTTGATGGAGAGACTAGACCATCTCGATACAAAGGAGATGCTTGAGGAGTCTCAGGAGTGGTGTAGAGATCATGGCTACTAGGAGTTTTATCTTTTGTAGTTCATTCACTTTTGTATCTTGATCATCACCAGAGATGTTGGATGAGATCAATACCTCTTTGTATGCGGATATTTCTCATTTTGGTTGTATTGTTTCAGCTTTACTTAATATATGAGAAGATTTATTGTGGTGTTTTTACCCATCTCTACTACTCTTGTTTATTGAAACCGGAATCAAGGGGGAGATCTCTCTGTGCATACATAGACATGTTTGCATTTTGCATCTTGCATTCTCATTTGCATCGCAGGTTGTTCTTGGTGGCCTTGTGTTCTTATCTCTGCTTGATTTTCTTCAGTTCAGGATTGAGGAGTTCAGTTTCCACAGGTATTCTACTCGAGGGAATCAGCAGAAGGTGATGGATCAGGTTCAAGCAGAATTGCAGGAGGTCAGGGCTCGCATGACCCAATTCATGGAACTGATGCAGACTGTTGCTAGTGGAAAGGAACAGTTGAGAACTTTGGTCCAGCCGTTAATAGCATGGGTTGATGAAGATGGTGTTTTGCACGGAGGAGCCGGTGTTGTTCCTCCACCGATTGGTGGATCTATTCCTCAGGGCATTCCTACTGTTGTGGTACCTCCGGGTGGAGCAGCTGCGAATGAGAATGGTAATATTGCTGGTAATGGAAGTGTGTGCATTGTACACGGGGTTGCTGGTCCTCATTGGGAGGATAATCAGGATGATATATTTTCTATGAAAAATATAAAGGGTGGTTTGCCGACCGAAGCTGACCGAAGGTTCAAACTGATTGAGGAGAAGATGAAATCTTTTGAGAATCAGAACTCTTTGGGCCTTGATATGTCTGATCTTGGTTTGGTTCCTGGGGTTAGAATTCCTCCCAAATTCAAGGTGCCCGATTTTGATAAGTACAAAGGGACGACTTGTCCCAGAGTACACATTCGGGTGTACTTCAGGAAAATTTCTGCTTATTCCAGTGATGAAAAGCTGCTAATGCATTTCTTCCAGGATAGTCTAGCAGGGACATTGTTGGAATGGTATATGGGGCTTGAGAGAACCCATATCCGCAGCTGGAAATAATTGGCCGAAGCTTTTGTGCGTCATTATCAATATAATAGTGATCTGGCACTAAATCGGGTATAATTGCAGAGCTTATCGTAGAAAAATTCTGAGAGTTTCAAGGAATACGCCCAAAGGTGGCGGGATCTGGCTGCACGAGTGCAACCTCCTTTGGTTGAAAGGGAGTTGATCGACTTGTTCATGGCTTCGTTACCTGGCGTGTATTTTGAGAAGTTGATAGGCTGCATGTCTGCAGGGTTTTCTGATCTGGTAATCGCTGGCGAAAGATTGGAGAGTGGGATCAAGTCTGGTAAGATTCCAAATGGTGGTGGGTCCTCTTCGGGAGGAATGAAGAATCCATATTCTGCAAACCCCAAGAGAAGGGAGGTGGATGCAAATGCTATTTCACACAAGGGTAAGGGTAGAGCTCAGTCCCGTTATCCTCAACATGTCGCTACAATAGATATCCCGGCTGCAGCTCATCAGCAAGCCAATGTTCAGCGACCTTATGCTGCCAGGCAAAGAACGACTAATAGGTAGTTTGCGAATCCTCCTATGTCGTATTCTCAGTTGTTACAACGGTTGCTGCAATTACAACTAGTTCAAAAGAGGACCTTGGCTCCTCTCACTGGTCCGCCACCTGCTGGGTACGATGCGAACACTCATTGCGAGTTTCATTCGGGTGCTCCAGGGCACGATATTGAACATTGCAAAGCTTTCAAGAATAAAGTACAGGACTTGCTTGATTCCAAAGCTATTAATTTCACCAGCGAGGGGCCTAATGTGACTCAGAACCCGATGCCGAATCATGGTGTGGCCGGAGCCAATGCCATTATTAAGGGGGAGAAGTTGAATCTGATAACCGATGTTGAAGATTTGAAGACTCCACTGGGTTTTGTGAAGGCTTGTTTGTTGAAGAAGGGGGTGTTTCCTGGTTGTTCTGCTGACTGCTCAGAATGCGAAGCGCATCCTGAAGGTTGTGATCTTTTGAAGAGGGGTATTCAGAGAATGATTGATGAGGGTTTCTTGTAATTTGATAAAGTCGTAAAAGAAGATGTCGTGAAAGAGGTGAGCAATGATGGAAACAAAGTTGCCACGATTTCCATTCCATACCGGACTATCAATATTTCAGCGCCTGCTAGGCCAGCTCCGGTTACCATTACTGTACCTGGGCCCATGCCGTACGAGAGCACTAGAGCTATCCCATGGAATTATGGGGGAGAGGTGTTTTGTAACGGGCAGAAGCAAGAGTGGATAGGGTCTGCTAGTGGAAGTTCATCGGTTGAGAATATAGTTGGCACTGGAGGTATCACCAGAAGTGGTAGGGTCTTCTCTCCAGCGGAAGTCAATGCTGATAAGAATGACAAGGGGAAGCGTAAGGTTGTGATTGAAGAGAATGTCCAACCACAGGTCAGTGTTGATGATCTTTCAAAGGATGCAGAGGAATTTATGAGGCTAATTCGGAAGAGTGACTACAAAATTGTGGATCACTTGAATCAGACTCCTTCGAAAATGTCTATTCTGTCATTGTTGATGAGTTCGGAGGCGCATCACAAAGCTCTACTGAATATCTTGAATGCAGCGTACGTACCTTAGGAGATTTCTGTTAATCAGTTGGAGGGGGTAGTCGCTAATGTGAATGCCGGTAATGGTCTCAGTTTTACTGATTTGGGTCTGACTCCTGCCCGGAGGAACCATAATCGTGCTTTGCATATATCTTTGGAGTGTAGACGTTCTATGATGTCGCATGTCTTGGTTGATACAGGATCATCCCTCAATGTGCTTCCGAAGAAGGCATTGATGAAGTTGGACATTCAAGGATTGTTGTGCACGCCCAGTGATCTGGTGGTAAGAGCTTTTGATGGGTCTAAAAGATCAGTGTTTGGAGAAATCACATTGCCTATTTAGATAGGGCCAGAGATCTATGATGCAACTTTCTATATTATGGATATCCAGCCAGCATACAGCTGTTTACTTGGCCGACCTTGGATACATGCTTCTGGGGCAGCCACCTCAACATTGCATCAAAAGCTGAAATACATGGTGAAGGGGAAGATAGTCACCGTGTGCGGTGAAGAGGACATTATGGTTAGCCATTTGTCATCCTTCAAGTATGTAGAAGTGGATGGTGAGATCCACGAAATACTCTGCCAGGCATTCGAAACAGTTCAGATTCAGGGGAAGTCTCCTATAGAATCCAAAGGCCCAGAGGTTTCGATGTCGTCGCTCAGGGAGGCTCGTGCTATCGTAGAATTCGGCTCGTCTCAGAAGTGAGGCCAAGTTCTTGATGTTCCTGTCAAGCAGGACAAGTTCAGCCTAGGATACAAACCCTTCAGTTCTTCTCAGATTCCAAGATACAAGGTGTCGCTACTGCGAAAATCGGCGCCGACTGACAGAAGAGTCGCCACCGTGCGTTATTTATCCCTCAGAGCGGGAAAGGAAACGCTCGAAGTAAACCTCGCAAAAAACGGGGAAAGGTATGGTCATCGCAACCAAAACCTGGATTCGGGAGTCGGTTACGCAAGGGGAAGGTATTAGCACCCCTCACGTCCGTCGTACTCGACGGGATCCACGCTTGCTTGGGTTGTCTAAAGGATGCAAAAACAATCTATCTACGGCTGCTAAATCTAAAGGGAAGGGAATTGACTTGATAGAGCGTCGCACTCTATGCCTACGTATTCTCAAGAGAGAAAGTCAGAGTCAACGTAGTTCGGGACTACGGGGAAATTGGCTCGCCAAGACCTCGCGTCTTGTGCCTACGTACTTCCACTGCATGGAAGATCAGAGCTTTACGTAGTTCAGACTAACTACGGCTAAACAAAACATTCTCACACAGCAGTGAGAAAAAACAACTGGTTTCAAAGGTCGGGAACCTATGGGCAAAACTATGGCTTGGTCTCAAATGCATTCGGGCAAGAGAGAAAAAGGGTTACAATTAATCGTCAGCGGGAAAGTCTCGATCGCACAGCCGCGAGAGAACAAAAGTTAGTTGTTAGTATGCTCGCTAGGATATCGCATCCTATGCCTACATATTCTCGTCTGGTACGAGAAATCAGAGCAGCTGTAGTTCGGCTACTTCGGGACCACAACTCAAATCTCGTTTTATTAACATTCTGAAAAATGATTACAATGAGTGAATACTGAAAATAAATCTCCTAGGAAATGCTATCCTATCCTATCCTGAAAAATTGAATGGAAAATAGCCCCCTAACAAATGGACTTCTAAACTATCCTAAAAAGAAAATAATCTCTAAAAAAATATTACATCTAATATTTTTTGCTATTTTCCAACTATTTTCTTCTTTTTTCCTTTCAAAATATTTTTCCATATTTTTCTATGTTTTTCTATGTATTTTATTTTTCTCTATTTTATTTTTCTCTATTTTTTCTATATTTTCTTTTTCTTTTATTTTCTTTTCTCACTTTTTCCATAATCTTTTTCTTTTTCAAATATCTCTTTTCTTTTCTTCTAATTTCCTTTTTCTATTTCTTTTCTTTTTCACAATTTCTAAACAAAAAGAAATGATAAAAAAATGAAAAAAAACAAGAAAGGGGGGGGGGGTTTACACCAGTTTACAGGGAGGCTGTACAAGCAAAAATAATAAAACCACAAAACTGGGCCCAGCCCATTAAACCGTCCACAGCCAAAAAAAGGGAGGGGTGCGCTGAGTGAACTGGGGTGTATGGTTCAGTCAGGGCGTTGGGCCAGGCCCAATGTTCGCCCAAAAAAAACGTGCAGAGGGGGGTAAGGGAAGTGATCAGGAGGGGTAGTCCAGAAAAATCTCCATTGGGCTTAGCAAAGCCCAAACGCGCAATCCATTCCCATTTACCCTAATCTCAGTAAAACCCTAGGTAACCAAAACTCTTCGTTTCACTGTTCACCAACACCCACGCCGTTTCTCCTCCTCACTCTTCCTCACGGCGCCGTCGCCGTCCCCACTCTATGAATTCTCTCCGTTCAACATCCCTGAACTCCTTCTCACCCACAATCAAACAACCCTTCTTCCATTTTCTTCGTTCGACCACTTCTTGAAGACAAGCTATGGTGATGACGATCGTTGAAGATCTGGGTGGATCTTGTTCTCTTTCTGAAGCTCGTTTGGAGACTCCTTCGAAGGAGGTTTGCGGAAGATCGTTCTTGAGGACACTTTCTGGAAAGCTGAAGGAGGTTCATACGACTGGTGAACGTGTTGGTGAATTTTCTGGAGATTTCTGGCATTGGCTTGAAGATGGAGTTCTTGCTGACGTTCTTCTGGAGATGATGATCTGAAGGATGCATGCGTTGTTGAATCTGGAAACAATCTGGAGAGTGTGATTATTGAACAGAAGTGGATGAAGAATGATCAGGGAAGAAACGACGAGGACGAAGATTGATAGTTGGATGTCTGAAGTTTGTTGAACGGTTGAAGGTGAATCTATGAGGATTCTGGGGATTTTTCCTGAAGGCTTGATGGATGATGAACTTCTGGGAATCGCGATGAACATGAAGGTTAGATGATTGGTGAAGACTGTTGCATGTTTCTTCTGGAGAGATTCTGGAGAGGTCACAAAGAGGATCGATGAATGTTCCTCATTCTAGATGAATTTCTGGGGAGTTCTTGATGAAGGTTCTGTTGATGGTTGATGATTGTTGGCCGGAGAAGGAGATTAGGATTGATCGGAGGAGGATGATGGGAGATGAATGTTGGTGACGAGGAATATGAACGGTGGTTGAAGGAGGTACGTCGGAATCTGGAGATGTGGGCGTTCTCCGGTGGGATGCACGGTGGCCGCCGGCCATGCATGCCGGCCGGTGGCTGACTCAGGCGAGGTGTGTGGAGCTTACACGTGGTGGAGGTAGTGGGGTCTCCTGCTGCATGGTGACCACGTGTGGCCTGGCGTGGCAGGGAGAGAGAGAAGGAAGTTGTGAGGTGGCGTGGATGTGAAGAAAAACGTGGGGCCAGCCTCGTGTGAACACGTGTGCAGCTGAGCTTTATACACGCTGAGAATTTCTGGAACTTTCTGGAATGTACTGGAAAACGCTGGAAAATGCTGGACTATTTTGGACATTTTTGGACAACACTGGATTTGGGCTTTGCTGATAACTGGGCCTGCGAAAACCATTAAGAAAAATCCAAAACTGCATAACAAGAATTAAGACTTAAAATTAGGTTAATGCTAACTAATGGACCAATTAAATTCTAATTAAACTATCAAACTAATTACTGAACTAAACTCAATTAATTATTAAAACTCAATTAATTCTAACAAACCTATATTATTTATTAAAAGAAAATCTAAAACTATTAAAAAAACTATATTTTCTATTTAAACTCTATTTACTAATAAAAGGAAAAAATCTATCATTATTCTATTAAAAAAAATAGTAAACCTATTTAAATTCTATTATTCTATTATTCTAAAACATTATATCTAAAAAACTATTTAAAAATTCTATTAATATTCTAAAAATTCCTAAAAACCTATTAAATCCTAAAATGATCTATTTAAAAAGAATTAAAACTATTGAAAATCCTATTAAATCCTAAAAAATGCTAAAAGCTATTTATTTCTATAAAATTCTATATATGATTTAAAATCTATTAAAACTATAAAAAATCCCATTAAATCCTAAAAAATAGCCAATAAAATCCAGAAAAATCACAATAACACCGAACGACACATAACACTGCGAGAGCGCAACAAAAATAGCCGGTAAAAATAAACGGGCACCGAAATATCCCAAAAAACGATTCTACCTGATAAAAGAACACCTGAAACATGAGACGAGAGCTGTGATCCCTAATAAAATCAAAACAAATGAAAAATGCACTGTATGCAATATGCAGATGCGAATGCGATTATGCGTCGAAACACCGAGCCAGATACGAGACCCGGTTGGTCAAATTTTGGGGTGCAACAGCTGCCCCTATTCAAGCGGCTTGGACTTGACTGGGTGAGGAGCGAACGGCTCTCAGCCAATCAAGGTGCGAGACGGTTGAATACCGGTAAACCCGAAAATTTGCCAACTGCTCAACTTGTCGATCACTGGAATAATAGCTGCACGGCAACTATCTGGAGAAATACTGATCTGACATCGCCGTTAGTCATCCACATTAAATTCTTCTGACATTGCCTTCAGACAACCACACCACCCAACATCGCCGCTGGAAGACTAAACCACATATCGCCGTCGAACAATCAAAATACCCCGCATCGCCGCTGGAGAGAATACAATACTGACCTGAGGTTCGCCCCTGGTAAATGGAACTTGCGTATTTGGAGCTACTCTGCTGGGGATGAGAGACTCAACCAAGCACACTCTGATCTGGGGTTCACCCTCAGAACCATAAAGAACATCCAAATATTACTGCATACTGAGAAACCGTAGAAGTTCAACACTACAGATATATGAAACCCTGGCCCCTGGCCACTTCAGATCAGCTGGAGAATCTTCAAGTATTTCTGAAGATAGATGAAACCCTGGCCGTCGGCTATTCCAGCTTCAGCTAGAAAGAACATCCTTGGCCTTCAAGGATGTAAACTTTGCCCGTCGGCAACTCTGCAGGAGGTATCTTCGACTTCAGTCTGAAGAAATGGTCCTTGGCCTTCAAGGATACATGGATATGCCTTCAGGCAACTCCGCCTCTGCTATAGAGCATCCGAGACTTCAGTCAGGGATATACTTCGGCCTTCAGTCCGAAAAATGAATCCTAGGTCATTCATGACCTTGGGGATAACCTTGCCCTTAGGCACCTTCGCTTCAGCTTGGGAAATCTGTGACTTCAGTCAAAGAAATGGTATCCAGAGCCATTCATGACTCTTACGGGGATTCAACACTTTGCCTTCAGGCAAAACTCCGCTTCAGCTGGAGAAACATCTTCGACTTCAGTCAGAAGAAAAACTATCCACTTGATCGCAATCAATCATCACCTCAGGACAACTGACTTGGTCTTCAGGCCAACACAGATCACTTTGCTATGTCTACAAGCTTTGGAACCTTATCTTCAGCCACACGTTGATTCATCAACAAGGAAGTCTGAACTCACAGGAACTTTCTGATATCGCCCTCAGGCTTCTACGAAGTCCATCTTCAGATTAGACATTACTGTTGGATCACGCTGCTAAGGGTTTCAAGAATCATCCTGAATAAACAACTTCGTCTGATAACCTTTCTGGATACTTCATTCTGCTGGGTGTCCCTGGAATCTTCCTGGGCAAACCTTGCTGGGGACGCTACCGGGGAACTCAAGCATCATACTAGGCGAACAACTCGGGAAGCTGTACTGAGGTCTTAAGAATCATCTTAAGCAAACGGCTCTGCTGAGGAATTCCAGAATCTTTTTGAACTGGCTTCGCTGGGGATCTCAAAAATCATCTTGAGTGAGCGAATGCGGGGATTATACCGGGGTCTTAGGAATCATCTCAAGAAAGCAACTTTGTTGGGGAGAATACCAGGAATCGTCCTGAGCAACTGATCCTTTGGTGGAACGCCTGTAAGACAAGAATGATAGTGACCTGGCTCATGCTTATGATGCGTATGCTTCTGCGCTATGCCCCACACGGTGGGAATGATATGCGAAATGTTGTGCAATCATGCACGATGTTATGCAATGTTAAATGCTATGCAATGTCAAATGCTATGCAATGTCAAATGCTATGCAGTCATGCATAATGCTATGCAATGCTATGCTATGCAGGCTCGAGCTGCCAGAGAACACCAGGTCTGAAAACCGCTTGGCAAAATAAATGTCGAAGGTAATGCCAACTCTACTGGGGATGAACTGAAGTCACAAGATCATCTCGGCAAAATAAATGCTGGAAACGGGAAATCAAATCCGCTGGGGATAACCGTTCTGCTGGAGAAATGAAAAGGCAACCCTGCTTGGCGACTTCACTGGGGAAAGAAAACATCTCTGCTCGGGGATGCTCTCTTCAAACCATTGACAACTGATCGTACTCTGCGGGGAACGACCCAAACTGGGGTTGATTACGCGCAGCACACTGCTGGAAATGCTCCTACTATCAAGGATATCAATCTTAATCTGCTGAAGATACTCCTGATCCTACTCTGATACGGGGTAAAAGACAATCTCGACTCTTCCGGGGATAATAAGCAACTTTCATCTGCTGAAGAGTGGCAATTCTGATTTAACAACATCCTCAAGGAATTCAAACATTAATCGGAGCACTGGTATCCGTCGAGCTTCGTATCGGGGAACATGACAACATGCGGGTCATTGGGAAATACTGTGTCAGATACCTTTAGGTTTTTTGTTTTTCTGGTTTAGGATAAACATGGACTATGTACACAGTGGAAAATATGGGAAATACTAGACGAGAACTAGCATTCAAAGGTAGACTACCAGACGAGAACTGATAGGGAAATAGATTATCGGACGAGAATTGATTTTTGTTTTGAACGTCAGACGGGGCTGACTGGAATAACGGACTGAGAAAAAGACAACCAGGCGAGAACTGGCTGAAAGCTGACGTACACCAGATGAGAACTGGTATAACACATAGGTTAAAACACACGATGATCAGACGAGAACTGGTTACGCGACGACATGTACCAGACGAGAACTGATACAACACTTGAAGAAACGGTGACCAGACGAGAACTGGTTACAATAAACTGCACCAGACGAGAACTGATGCTTACAAACGGGTGGGCCAGACGAGAACTGGACTTTGGAAACGACTGGTTACTGACACGCAACAGGTTTAAACTGCAGGATAATGATCCAACGACAGCAAGGCCTTATTTGGAAGGTTCAGGTTTTTGACAAGGGTATTGACATGATTCCCCGATACTCAACTCTGGCTGGGGATAAACAGGCTGGTTTTGAACAACTTGCCCCAGTACACTCAGCTGGGGATAGAAAAGACTGGCTTGCACAACTTTCCCCAGTACAATTCAACTTGCCCCAATCTAACTCTTGGGAATACCTGCTCTGAACAGCTTGCTACGAGAAGGCTTCGAGATTATTTGCCCCGGTATCTGTACAACAACAGAATTCAATCTCCACTAAAACATCGCCAACCCAGCTGGTTTCAACATTCTCTGCGATGACTTGCCCCTGAATGAGCGTTCTAGCGACTTAACCCGATCCGATTATCCACTGGAAGTATCTGCTTTCAAATCTCAACGTTCTGAATAACTGCCCCTGATTGGCTCTCGAGGAGACTCACTTCTGATCAACTGCTTCTCAAACAAAACTGCCCCTGCTCAACTGAAACTTCGGGACTCGTCCTCAGACTGACTGATTCCGAACTTACTGGAAGTCAATGCCCCTGATTCATTGGGCTTCACAACATACACCATTCTGGTTCAGACTGCTGAATTACTCAGTCCTGCTTGACGATTCCCTGTTGGAATTTCTTTCATGCCAACTACTAACCTGCAATTAGAATCGTCTGTTTACGAATGGTAATCTTAATGCAATGGTTATGCAGATTTTGAAAAAATTGAGCTGTCACTCATTTACATGCATGATTGAGAGTGACGCATGAACCAAAGTTCAAACGTAGTGCTTACGTGGTCAGTGAAAAATACAACAAAGATGTGACTAGCAAGTCAAGAAGGAGTCAGGTTACTCAACCTTATCGTAATGCGCTTCAGACTAACCTTACCTCAATTAGGTCTTTTAAGGGTTGTATCGTGGTCGGGTTCACGGTTCGTGAAACAAAGGATATTTGGCTCAAATTTGATTTGTACCCACCCCTTCTACGTGATGATCTCCGATCCTAAGGTTCAGCTAACCTGGCACAAGCACTCGCCTCTTCAAGAAGTATGTTGAATGGTAAGAACCACAATTAAGGAATTCACAAGCTTTGACAGTTACTCCTTCTTCGCTTTCGGTGTCTGTGTACACGACTTTGTGATTTGCTGGGGAAAATTTTCTTTTGATCCCTTCTTTTTCATTCTTTTGATTCCCTAATTTTTGCCTGGACTGACTCATTTTGAGTCCTTTTCGATTTTTTCGATTTCTTTTGAAGTCCAGCGGGATGCCCTGATTTTTGCCTAAGTATTAGCTTTCTCAGCTTTTCTTTCTTTCTACTTAGCGGGCTTTCTTTCGTCTTTCTTTTGGAACAAAGTCGTGTGACACTGGTTGTCTTGATTGCTCCGAAAGGATTGTAACTGTCTCACTCCTGATTGGTGAGGTTTGACCTCTTGAAAGGTATAAGCTGATCGGTCTTTGAAAGACAACACTCCTCTGTAAGACTTGAATGCTCAATCAAGCTAACTGACAACTACCCTGCCCCGGGTTAAGATGTGAGGGTTAAAAAAAGTCCGAAAAAAACTCCTACTTCCTGGCTCGAAGTGGTTAACAAGAGACTAACTCCTTATATCTCCAGTGTTTGGGGAATTAGAAACAATGCCTTGTACGTCATCGGTACGGTCTTATCTGAAAGCATACGATGATCGGTTATGAGTATTCAGTTTCATCATCCTCCCTCCAATCTTTGCTAGTCACAGGGATAAAGTGGAGTGAATAAAAAAATGCAAGTGTCAGTGCAATGCAGTAAATGAGCGACAGCGACATGATTAATTCAGAAAAATGCATAGTCACTTTATTATTATCACCATCCGAAACATACAATGTTTAAAAGCCGGTAGTAACTAACAGAAAAAGAAACTACAAATGCAAATGATGTATAAGGGTCTGAGGACTGCCAAATGCTGAGGCGCCTGCCTGTCTGAATCACTGGCTTTTGCTGGGGAATACCTTCCGAATCAACGAGCTTAGACAGCTGAGCGACTGGGATGAACAAACAGAAATCCTTCCCGAAAGGAAATGCGATCCTGGTCAATCAACTGCTGTACTTTCGCCTGAAATGCTTTATAATCTTCCGTTGAATGCCCTGGAGAGCCACCATGATAACCACACTGAACGTGGGGATTATACCCAGGAGGGTAAGGTTCTGGCACGGGCTTAAGAGCTTTAGGTTCCACCAAAGACTTCTGGATCAAAGATGGTAGCAACTGGCTATACGGCATCGGCACTGGGTGAAAAGGAGCGTTTCTTCGTTCCAAGTTGCTACGAGGTCGGTTCTGATTCTGACGCTGATTCTGGTAACCTCGGCCACGAGCTCGTGGACTTGCAATGGAAGCGACATAAGATTCCTGATATGGTGCCCCAGGCACGGTTGTCTGTCCAGAATAACGAGACACAGAAGATACTGACCGCTGAGAAGACGGAGAACCAACAGATTTCACCGATTCGACTTGAGGATATCCAACATCTGTCAGGACCGCGTTGATCATAGTTTCATCTTCAGATTGAGAGCCATAGAGAGATTCAGTTTCACTGGCCTGACCTCTTGAAACATACGGGATTCTTCCATTCTTTACACCATACTCGATGTGCTCTCCCGTCCTTACCAACTCAGAGAAATTTGGTGCGGCCCCAAGCATTCTTTCGAAGTACGGGCTCTGCAAGGAGTTTACGAACAAGCCTTTCATCTCTTGGTCTAGGAGCGGTGGTTGCACTCTACCAGCAAATTCTCTCCATCTCTGAACATACTTTCTGAAAGATTCATTGTTCCCTTGAGACAATTCTTGCAGCTGCATGCGAATAGGAGCTTCGTCAAGATTATAGTCGTACTGCTTCAGAAAAGCTCTGGCTAAATCCATCCATGATCGGATCTGATTACGCTCTAACTGCATATACCAATTCAAAGATGCCCCAACAGACTATCTTGAAAGCAATGAATCATCAGCTTGTCGTTGTGCACAAATGAAGTCATTCTTCGGCAGAGCATCACCAAATGTTGCTTCGGGCAACTATCCCCTTTGTACCTTTCAAACCTCGGCATTCTGAACTTCGGAGGTAACATTAGGCCAGGAACCAGACACATATCTGCAGCACTAGGAGTAACAGCGTCTTTACCTTTCAAGGCTTTGAATCTCTCCTCTAATGCACGAAACCTTTCAGCATACACGGGAGCTAATGGGTCTTCATTCTTTGCTGTAGGGACCTCTCTTCGGGGCTTTGGCACAGGGAAGGCAAAACCCTGGTAGTCTGAGACATCAACAGAAGGAGAACCTTCACCTCGGGCCACAAACTGCTCACGCAGACCTTGGTCTTCAACAAATGGCTGCACAGACTGAGCTGCAGTAAGGTTGTTTACTTGCGGAAAGTCTTCGTCGTGCGGAGATCCATACAGAGGATTGGACGCCACGGTGAAACCTGACAAGGTATCAACAAACTGGAAGCTGCTCTCTGACATAGCTACCAACAACTGTCAGCTGACTTCACTGCTTGACTCTGATCAAATCTGCTTCAAATCTGCTTTAACCCCTTGGTCGTCTTCAATATTCACCTTCAAAACCAAAATAACGGCTGGATAAGAGCTCTGACTAGCTGGCGAATGGTATGCAATATGATGCGAAGATGCCTATGCAAATGCAATGCAATGCAACAAACACGGGATCACAGCCCCCACACAATCTAAATACTGTTGCACTGCTGACGGAGTACGGTTGCTCTGAAGAGAAGACCAGAATAACGGGTAGGTTGGAAGCCAAGTTTCCTGCACAAAAAAAAAACCCCCACTCACAGGTGTGGACCTATATCTGACAAGGTACGGCATCCTATGCGGTCGTCAGCGTCACAGACTTTCATGAGGAATGATACGATTCCCAGAAGGAGTGGCATCGTCATCTCATGAAGAGGCCTCACTTAGCTGACTTCCAATTGATCGGTCCCCAGAGTCGACAATCCTCACGTCTGGACTCCCCTCAGATCCTCAGGACCGGAAAGGAGCACCTCTGCGAGAACCTCGTCTGAGCGCAGATTTTCGTAGGGAACTGTGCCTGCTCAGCAGACAGGTTCGTCTACTACTTCTCCGCAACTATATCTAGGTGCATACTCATACTCAAGCCCAGGTCCGGCTTATCACTCAATCATAGAACACCCGTAACACCCCAACAGCAACAGATAATATCGATAAATAAGCACCAAATAGACAAGCAAACAAGCGCTAGGATTGACTCTCTCAAGGGACGTTGGATCCCACAATTGACTCGCTTTTGGGACGTTGGATCCCTAGGAAACTATCAAGTCCCCAGCAGAGTCGCCAGCTGTCGCTACTGCGAAAATCGGCGCCGGCTGACAGAAGAGTCGCCACCGTGCGTTATTTATCCCTCAGAGCGGGAAAAGAAACGCTCGAAGTAAACCTCGCAAAAAACGGGGAAAGGTATGGTCATCGCAACCAAAACCTGGATTCGGGAGTCGGTTACGCAAGGGGAAGGTATTAGCACCCCTCACGTCCGTCGTACTCGACGGGATCCACGCTTGCTTGGGTTGTCTAAAGGATGCAAAAACAATCTATCTACGGCTGCTAAATCTAAAGGGAAGGGAATTGACTCGATAGAGCGTCGCACTCTATGCCTACGTATTCTCAAGAGAGAAAGTCAGAGTCAACGTAGTTCGGGACTACGGGGAAATTGGCTCGCCAAGACCTCGCGTCTTGTGCCTACGTACTTCCACTGCATGGAAGATCAGAGCTTTACGTAGTTCAGACTAACTACGGCTAAACAAAACATTCTCACACAACAGTGAGAAAAAACAACTGGTTTCAAAGGTTGGGAACCTATGGGCAAAACTATGGCTTGGTCTCAAATGCATTCGGGCAAGAGAGAAAAAGGGTTACAATTAATCGTCAGCGGGAAAGTCTCGATCGCACAGCCGCGAGAGAACAAAAGTTAGTTGTTAGTGTGCTCGCTAGGATATCGCATCCTATGCCTACATATTCTCGTCTGGTACGAGAAATCAGAGCAGCTGTAGTTCGGCTACTTCGGGACCACAACTCAAATCTCGTTTTATTAACATTCTGAAAAATGATTACAATGAGTGAATACTGAAAATAAATCTCCTAGGAAATGCTATCCTATCCTATCCTGAAAAATTGAATGGAAAATAGCCCCCTAACAAATGGACTTCTAAACTATCCTAAAAAGAAAATAATCTCTAAAAAAATATTACATCTAATATTTTTTGCTATTTTCCAACTATTTTCTTCTTTTTTCCTTTCAAAATATTTTTCCATATTTTTCTATGTTTTTCTATGTATTTTATTTTTCTCTATTTTATTTTTCTCTATTTTTTCTATATTTTCTTTTTCTTTTATTTTCTTTTCTCACTTTTTCCATAATCTTTTTCTTTTTCAAATATCTCTTTTCTTTTCTTCTAATTTCCTTTTTCTATTTCTTTTCTTTTTCACAATTTCTAAACAAAAAGAAATGATAAAAAAATGAAAAAAAACAAGAAAGGGGGGGGGGGGGGGGGGGTTTACACCAGTTTACAGGGAGGCTGTACAAGCAAAAATAATAAAACCACAAAACTGGGCCCAGCCCATTAAACCGTCCACAGCCAAAAAAAGGGAGGGGTGCGCTGAGTGAACTGGGGTGTATGGTTCAGTCAGGGCGTTGGGCCAGGCCCAATGTTCGCCCAAAAAAAACGTGCAGAGGGGGGTAAGGGAAGTGATCAGGAGGGGTAGTCCAGAAAAATCTCCATTGGGCTTAGCAAAGCCCAAACGCGCAATCCATTCCCATTTACCCTAATCTCAGTAAAACCCTAGGTAACCAAAACTCTTCGTTTCACTGTTCACCAACACCCACGCCGTTTCTCCTCCTCACTCTTCCTCACGGCGCCGTCGCCGTCCCCACTCTCTGAATTCTCTCCGTTCAACATCCCTGAACTCCTTCTCACCCACAATCAAACAACCCTTCTTCCATTTTCTTCGTTCGACCACTTCTTGAAGACAAGTTATGGTGATGACGATCGTTGAAGATCTGGGTGGATCTTGTTCTCTTTCTGAAGCTCGTTTGGAGACTCCTTCGAAGGAGGTTTGCGGAAGATCGTTCTTGAGGACACTTTCTGGAAAGCTGAAGGAGGTTCATACGACTGGTGAACGTGTTGGTGAATTTTCTGGAGATTTCTGGCATTGGCTTGAAGATGGAGTTCTTGCTGACGTTCTTCTGGAGATGATGATCTGAAGGATGCATGCGTTGTTGAATCTGGAAACAATCTGGAGAGTGTGATTATTGAACAGAAGTGGATGAAGAATGATCAGGGAAGAAACGACGAGGACGAAGATTGATAGTTGGATGTCTGAAGTTTGTTGAACGGTTGAAGGTGAATCTATGAGGATTCTGGGGATTTTTCCTGAAGGCTTGATGGATGATGAACTTCTGGGAATCGCGATGAACATGAAGGTTAGATGATTGGTGAAGACTGTTGCATGTTTCTTCTGGAGAGATTCTGGAGAGGTCACAAAGAGGATCGATGAATGTTCCTCATTCTAGATGAATTTCTGGGGAGTTCTTGATGAAGGTTCTGTTGATGGTTGATGATTGTTGGCCGGAGAAGGAGATTAGGATTGATCGGAGGAGGATGATGGGAGATGAATGTTGGTGACGAGGAATATGAACGGTGGTTGAAGGAGGTACGTCGGAATCTGGAGATGTGGGCGTTCTCCGGTGGGATGCACGGTGGCCGCCGGCCATGCATGCCGGCCGGTGGCTGACTCAGGCGAGGTGTGTGGAGCTTACACGTGGTGGAGGTAGTGGGGTCTCCTGCTGCATGGTGACCACGTGTGGCCTGGCGTGGCAGGGAGAGAGAGAAGGAAGCTGTGAGGTGGCGTGGATGTGAAGAAAAACGTGGGGTCAGCCTCGTGTGAACACGTGTGCAACTGAGCTTTATACACGCTGAGAATTTCTGGAACTTTCTGGAATGTACTGGAAAACGCTGGAAAATGCTGGACTATTTTGGACATTTTTGGACAACACTGGATTTGGGCTTTGCTGATAACTGGGCCTGCGAAAACCATTAAGAAAAATCCAAAACTGCATAACAAGAATTAAGACTTAAAATTGGGTTAATGCTAACTAATGGACCAATTAAATTCTAATTAAACTATCAAACTAATTACTGAACTAAACTCAATTAATTATTAAAACTCAATTAATTCTAACAAACCTATATTATTTATTAAAAGAAAATCTAAAACTATTAAAAAAAACTATATTTTCTATTTAAACTCTATTTACTAATAAAAGGAAAAAATCTATCATTATTCTATTAAAAAAAATAGTAAACCTATTTAAATTCTATTATTCTATTATTCTAAAACATTATATCTAAAAAACTATTTAAAAATTCTATTAATATTCTAAAAATTCCTAAAAACCTATTAAATCCTAAAATGATCTATTTAAAAAGACTTAAAACTATTGAAAATCCTATTAAATCCTAAAAAATGCTAAAAGCTATTTATTTCTATAAAATTCTATATATGATTTAAAATCTATTAAAACTATAAAAAATCCCATTAAATCCTAAAAAATAGCCAATAAAATCCAGAAAAATCACAATAACACCGAACGACACATAACACTGCGAGAGCGCAATAAAAATAGCCGGTAAAAATAAACGGGCACCGAAATATCCCAAAAAACGATTCTACCTGATAAAAGAACACCTGAAACATGAGACGAGAGCTGTGATCCCTAATAAAATCAAAACAAATGAAAAATGCACTGTATGCAATATGCAGATGCGAATGCGATTATGCGTCGAAACACCGAGCCAGATACGAGACCCGGTTGGTCAAATTTTGGGGTGCAACACAAGGGACCTGTGCAATTTGTAACGCCCCGATTCTGAATTCCCATTTTTATTGAGTCCTTATTTGGTTTATTTAAGTGATTATTTTATTTATGTGGAATTTGTGTGATAACATGTTATGTTTACATATTGAGCTATTTTTGCCGACTTTGAGAGTTTCGGGTAAAAATAGGTTGGGGGTATTTTGGGCATTAGTGATAATATTAAATGGATATTTTGTGAGAATTAATTGATAAGTATGTGGAAAGAATTTGGGAGGAAAGAAATAGAATATGTGATATAGAGAGAGAAAAGAGAAAGATAGAAACATTAAGAAGAAAAACAAGAGAAAGAAAAGAGGAGGAGAGAAAAGAAGAGAAAGTGGAGCAAAACCTAGAATCATCAAGAATCAACCTTAGCTCGCGATTAATCAGGTAAGGGTGAGAAGTTTTATCATCTTCATAATGTATATGATCATGTATGTGCTAGATTGGATTGTTGGATTGTTTCTATGTTTCCATTTCTAGGTTGGAAGTTGATTTAATTGGTAGAAACTGAGTTTTATCGGTTAGAATTTGGAATAGACGGTGTAGTATAGTCGGGTGATGAGTGGGTAGTACTGCTGGAACTGATTTGGATTAAATCGGTCGGTTTTGTGAGGTTTGGGCTTTTGGACAACCATGGAAGTTCTGAGTTTGCAGGTTCTCCAGGCGAATGGCGGCGAAGCCCAGCGAGCAACAGCGAACCAAGTCAGAAGCACCCACCCTGTCTTCGCTGGAAAGTTCGCCAGGCGAATGAGAGTGGCGAAGGTTCGCCAGGCGAGTGTGCTAGCGAGTAATTCCAGAATAAATCCCAGTGGTCTTCGCTGGCAAGTTCGCCAGGCGAACAGGTAGCGAAGGTTCGCCAGGCGAAGGTTAGCGAACGCAGCAGCATATTTTCTTTTCTTGTGTTTTCCATTCGTGGATCGGTTGTGTGGTTTAGTTGCGATCATTCCTTGTCTGAGATGGATGATTATATGTTGTTATGTGTGTTGTGGTAACCGTATGGTGTGAATCCTAGTTGGTGATTCGTAAAGTGTGAAATGTGGCCGTTTGGCAATTTTGTGCATTATTTGAATTAAATAGGGATGCATGGCTAGATTGATTGTGAATGTGAACCATGTATGAAAATTGGTGTGAATGGATGATGAATATATATATATGCTTTGTGATACATATATTTGAATGCATAATGAATGTATGCACCGAATGTGATGAATGCATGAGTATGTTTGTAAACATGTATGCATTTCAAGAGTGTCATGAGTCATGTTGCATGTGAAACATCATGGTATGCATTCTTGTGTTGATTGATCCCTCAGTGGATTTGCAGAACCTCGTATGCCCTTGTGGGGTGTGAGCGATGGTTATTTATTGATCCCTCGGTGGATTTGCAGAACCTCGTGTGCCCTTGGGGGTGTGAGCGATGGTTATATTTGATTCATCGGTGAATCTGCATAACCTCGTATGTTGCGATTGTTATATTTGATTCCTCGGTGAATCTGCAGAACCTAGTATGTTGCGATGGTTATATTTGATTCCTCGGTGAATCTGCAGAACCTCGTGTGCCCATGTGGGGTGTGAGCGATGGTTATTTGGTTCTTCAATTGAACCTACTGAAATGAGTCGGTACCGCATTTGCATCTGCATAGAGTCGTGTGTTGGTCTCTGTGAGTTGCATGTAGACATCTGTGCATGATGTATGGTGAATAAACATGAATGTAGATGTTTATGTAGATTGTTGATAATTGGTATGAATGGAAGGTTTGAATATACATGTATGTGTGAATATATGTGTATATGTATGCATGTTTATGAATTGATATAAACATTGTTAATGCATATTGTATATGCTAAGTGTTTTATTTGTAAATAAATATTTGTGAATACATTGCGATGTATGGTGTAGTGAGATGAGTTGTGGTGAGAACGCGAACGATGTTATTGGATGTTATATGTATATGTATATATGTTTATGTGCATTATGTATTATGATATTGTTTCTCACCCTTCTGCTGTTTTATAATGCTCTATGAGGCATTGCAGATTAGATTGCTGGAGTCTTTGTGAAGCGAGTCTTCACTTCTTTTGGTTAGATGGTTCTGATATGTAACACTGGATAGTTAGGAATTATTTTGATTCTTTTGTGATACATCTGTGTATGTATCTGCTGATGAATGTTTTGTAACTCAACTGATGAATTAAATTAATCTGAACGATGTATATGATGCTTATGTTAATGAAGTGATTTCAATGTTTAGATGTTTCCGCTTTACTCTAAATGTTGAGGTGTGGGTTTTAAGCGCTATGCTTTGTTTTTAGTTGAGATTTACCCCTTTTGTTACATATCTTCGTGAGCTGATATTATTTATGTTTCGTTTCGATGATAATGTGATGTGCCTCTTTTATACCATGTTATATTTATACTCTGATGGAATTTTTATTAGTGCCTAAATGATTTAATTGTTTATTTGGGGTATAGAAAGGGGGTGTTACATAAAGTGGTATCAGAGCCAGTGTTGAGTCAGTTGTGTCTGTCTCGTCATTTTGTTGGTTGGACGGTTGTTTAACCTTGTTGTTATTTTTGGGAATAATCAGAATATGGCTGGTCGTAATGACAATGCGATGGCTGCTGCATTGGAGGCAATGGCTAGGGCGGTGCAGGGTGCGCCAAATGTGAATGCTAATGATGAGTTTAGAAAGAATCAACCGCCAGTATTCAAGGGAAGGTTTGATCCGGACGGTGCTCATATTTGGTTAAAGGAGATCGAGAGGATCTTTAGAGTTATGAATTATGCTGAAGGGAACAAGGTGAGAATTGAGACTCACATGCTGAGAGAAGAAGCCGATGACTGGTGGGTCGGTATGAGACAAGTTCTTGAAGTAGACGGTGAGGAAATCACTTGGGATTTATTTCGCACCGAATTTTTGAGAAAGTATTATCCTGAGAATGTGAAGGGAAAGAAGGAGATGAAGTTCCTGGAATTGAAACAAGGCAATATGTTTATGATAGACTACACGACTAAGTTCACAGAGTTAGTGAAGTTTCATCCTCACTATGATGCGGTGACGGCGGAATTTTCCAAATGTGTTAAGTATGAGAACGGCTTGCGCCCTGAGATCAAGCAAGCGGTGGGTTATCAGAGGATTAGGAGATTTTTGGACTTGACCGAATGCTGTAGAATCTTTGAAGAAGATAGTAAAACTCGTTCCACTCACTATAAGAGTTTGAATGAGAAGAGAGGGAAGCAACCGGTGAGGAGTGGACCTTATGTGACGCCTGCTGATAAAGGCAAGCATAGGGAAAACTTTGTTAAGAGGTCCGGAGGTGGAAGTTCTGGTCCCATTAAGTGCTTTAGGTGCGGTGAAGTGGGGCATAAATCTTTTGAGTGTAAGAAGGATAGAGCGAAGTGTGCTAACTGTGGAGGTATTGACCATGCTACAACTGATTGTAGAAGGAACGTGGTGAAGTGTTACAACTGTGGGGAAGTTGGTCATATTAGTACAAAGTGTACTAAGCCAAAGCAAGCTCCAACAAGTGAGAAGGTATTTGCATTAGCCGGTGCAGACACTACTAATGCGAATCGGTTGATTAAAGGTACATGCTTTATTAATAATATGCCTTTAGTTGCTATTGTTGATACCGGAGCGACTCATTCGTTCATTTCTTTTGAGTACGCTAAGCGTTTGGATTTGTGTTTGTCTTCTTGTGGTGGTGATATGGTTATTGAGACACCCGCTTTGGGGTCGGTAACTACATCTTTGGTATGTTTAAGTTGTCCTTTGACCATTTATGGTAAAGACTTCATTATGGACTTGGTGTGTTTGCCGTTAGAAGGATTAGATGTGATCTTGGGTATGAATTGGTTGCAGTATAATAGAGTCCGTATTGATTGTTATCACAAGTTAGTAAGGTTTCCTTCCTTGGAGGAGGATGAGGAAGAGAGTTCTCTATCCACTAAAGAGTTGAAGAAACTTTTGGCGGATGAGGCTCAAGTGTTCTGTTTGTTTGCATCATTGTCGGAAGAGAGTAAGGTTGAACTGGATATGGTTCCAGTGGTGTGCGACTTTCCAGAAGTATTTCCGGAGAACATTGCGGACGTACCGCTGGAAAGAGAAGTCGAGTTTTCGATTGATTTAGTTTCGGGTACTAGACCGATTTCGATGGCGCCGTATCGCATGTCGGCATCAGAGTTGATAGAATTGAAGAAACAATTGAATGACTTATTGGAAAAGAGGTTTTTCAGGCCGATTGTTTCTCCTTGGGGTGCACCGGTATTGTTGGTAAAGAAGAAAGATGGGAGTATACGGTTGTGTATTGATTATCGGCAGTTGAACAAGGTAACTATTAAGAACAAGTATCCGCTTCCTAGAATTGATGATTTGATGGACCAATTGGTTGGTGCCCGTGTTTTTATTAAGATTGATTTGAAGTCGGGTTATCACCAGATTCGTGTTAAAGATGAGGATATTCAAAAGACGGCTTTTAGGACATGGTATGGTCATTATGAATTTTCAGTGATGCCATTCGGAGTTTCTAATGCGCCAGGTGTGTTTATGGAATACATGAATCATATTTTTCATGATCAGTTGGATCGTTTTGTGGTTGTGTTCATCGACGACATTTTGATTTACTCTAAGTCCCAAGAAGAGCATGTAGAGCATTTGGGAGTTGTGTTGCAGATCTTGAAAGAGAAGCAATTATATGCTAAGTTATCGAAGTGTGAGTTTTGGTTATCGGAAGTGAGTTTTCTTGGACATGTTATTTCTGGTAATCGTATTAGTGTTGATCCGTCCAAGATTGATGCGGTAATGCAGTGGGAAGCTCCTAAGTCAGTTACGGAGATTCGAAGCTTTTTGGGATTAGCCGGTTATTATCGGAGGTTTATTGAGGGATTTTCGAAGTTAGCACTTCCGTTGACTTAATTGACTTGTAAGGGAAAGGCCTTTGTTTGGGATATTGAGTGTGAGAAGAGTTTTGTTGAGCTTAAGAGAAGGTTGATAACAGCGCCGGTTTTGATTTTGCCGAATCCGACGGAGTCGTTTGTGGTTTATTGTGATGCTTCTTTATCCGGTTTAGGTGGTGTTTTAATGCAAGAAGGGAAAGTTGTGGCTTATGCTTCGAGACAATTGAGAGTGCATGAGAAGAACTACCCTACGCATGATCTGGAGTTAGCGGTTGTGGTGTTTGTTTTGAAAATTTGGAGGCATTATCTGTATGGTGCGAGATTTGAAGTTTTTAGTGATCACAAGAGTTTGAAATATTTGTTTGATCAGAAGGAATTGAACATGAGGCAGAGGAGATGGTTAGAGTTTTTGAAGGATTATGACTTTGGTTTGAATTACCATCCGGGTAAGGCAAACGTAGTAGTCGATGCTTTAAGTCGAAAGTTGGTTCATATGTCAACATTGATGGTAAAAGAATGGGAATTGTTGGAGAGTTTTAGAGATTTGAGTTTGGTTTGTGAGATAACGCCGAGTAGTGTGAAACTTGGTATGTTGTATGTTACGAATGATTTTCTTGCTACCGTGTGCGAAAAGCAAAAGTTGGATTTAATGTTTGTTGATTTGATGATGAATGAGAATGTGGACTTCAAGGTTGATAATTTTGGAGTTTTGAGATTTCGTGGTCGTATTTGTATTCCCGATGATGTAGAGTTGAAAAAGATGATATTGGAGGAAGGACACCAGAGTAACTTAAGTATTTACCCGGGAGCGAATAAGATGTATCAAGATTTGAAGAAAATCTTTTGGTGGTCCAGATTGAAGAGGGATGTAGCTCAGTTTGTGTATTCGTGCTTGAATTGTCAGAAGTCTAAAGTGGAACATCAGAAGCCTAGTGGTTTGATGCAACCGTTGGACATTCCAGAGTGGAAATGGGATAGTATATCGATGGATTTTGTTACGGGATTGCCTAATACGCAAAGAGGTCACAATGTTATTTGGGTGATTGTTGACAAGCTTACTAAATCTGCTCACTTTATTCCGATAGATATTAGTTATCCTTTGGAGAAGTTAGCCGAGATTTATGTTGGTGAGATTGTGAAGTTGCATGGGATTCCTAAGAGTATTGTGTCGGATAGGGATCCTAGATTTACTTCGAGATTTTAGGAAAGTTTGCAAAAGGCTTTGGGTTCTAAGTTGAGATTGAGTTCGGCTTATCATCCGCAGACGGATGGTCAAATCGAAAGGACGATTCAATCATTGGAAGATTTGTTGTGTGCTTGTGTGCTCGAGAAAGGTAGTGCTTGGGATGGTTATTTGGCATTGATTGAGTTCACCTACAACAATAGTTTTCACTCAAGTATTGGTATGGCACCATTTGAGGCTTTGTATGGTCGGAGATGTCGAACACCTTTGTGTTGGCATGAAACCGGAGAGAAATCGGTAGTTGGACCGGAGATGGTACAACAAACGACGGAGAAGGTGAAGTTCATTCAGGAAAAGATGAGAGTTTCTCAGAGTAGGCAAAAGAGTTATCATGATAAGAGAAGAAGGAATCTTGAGTTTCAAGAAGGCGACCATGTGTTTTTGAGGGTTACACCGGTTACGGGTGTGGTTCGTGCTTTGAAGTCAAAGAAGTTGACTTCTCGTTTCATTGGTCCGTATCAGATTACTGCACGGGTTGGTGATGTAGCTTATCGTGTGGCGTTGACTCCGAAACTTTCGAATTTGCACGATGTGTTTCATGTTTCGCAACTTTGGAAGTATGTCCCGGATCCGTCACATGTGATTCCGATGGATGATGTGGAAGTGAGGGATAATCTTACAGTTGAGGTTTTACCGGTTAAGATTTTGGACCGTGAAGTTAAGAGGCTCAGAGGTAAGGATATCGAACTTGTGAAGGTGGCTTGGGGAGGTGCTGTGGAAGGCAATATGACTTGGGAATTGGAGAATAAGATGCGTGATTCGCATCCAGAACTGTTTGAATCAGGTAATATTTTCGAGGACGAAAATTTCTAAAGTGGGAGAGAGTTGTAACGCCCCGATTCTGAATTCCCATTTTTATTGAGTCCTTATTTGATTTATTTAAGTGATTATTTTATTTATGTGGAATTTGTGTGATAATATGTTATGTTTACATATTGAGCTATTTTTGCCGACTTTGAGAGTTTCGGGTAAAAATAGGTTGGGGGTATTTTGGGCATTAGTGATAATATTAAGTGGATATTTTGTGAGAATTAATTGATAAGTATGTGGAAAGAATTTGGTAGGAAAGAAATAGAATATGTGATATAGAGAGAAAAGAGAAAGATAGAAACATTAAGAAGAAAAATAAGAAAAAGAAAAGAGGAGGAGAGAAAAGAAGAGAAAGTGGAGCAAAACCTAGAATCATCAAGAATCAACCTTAGCTCGCGATTAATCAGGTAAGGGTGAGAAGTTTTATCATCTTCATAATGTGTATGATCATGTATGTGCTACATTGGATTGTTGGATTGTTTCTATGTTTCCATTTCTAGGTTGGAAGTTGATTTAATCGGTAGAAACTGAGTTTTATCGGTTAGAATTTGGAATAGACGGTGTAGTATAGTCGGGTGATGAGTGGGTAGTACTGCTGGAACTGATTTGGATTAAATCGGTCGGTTTTGTGAGGTTTGGGCTTTTGGACATCCATGGAAGTTCTGAGTTCGCAGGTTCGCCAGGCGAATGGAGCCGAAGCTTCGTCGGGCGAAGCCCAGCGAGCAACAGCGAACCAAGTCAGAAGCATCCACCCTGTCTTCGCTGGCAAGTTCGCCAGGCGAATGAGAGTGGCGAAGGTTCGCCAGGCGAGTGTGCTAGTGAGTGCTAGCGAGTAATTCCAAAATATATCCCAGTGGTCTTCGCTGGCAAGTTCGCCAAGCGAACGGGTAGCGAAGGTTCGCCAGGCGAAGGTTAGCGAACGCAGCAACATATTTTCTTTTCTTGTGTTTTCCATTCGTGGATCGGTTGTGTGGTTTAGTTGCGATCATTCCTTGTCTGAGATGGCTGATTATATGTTGTTATGTGTGTTGTGGTAATCGTATGGTGTGAATCCTAGTTGGTGATTCGTAAAGTGTGAAATGTGGCCGTTTGGCAATTTTGTGCATTATTTGAATTAAATAGGGATGCATGGCTAGATTGATTGTGAATGTGAACCATGTATGAAAATTGGTGTGAATGGATGATGAATATATATATGCTTTGTGATACATATATTTGAATTCATAATGAATGTATGTGCCGAATGTGATGAATGCATGAGTATGTTTGTAAACATGTATGCATTTCAAGAGTGTCATGAGTCATGTTGCATGTGAAGCATCATGGTATGCATTCTTGTGTCGATTGATCCCTCGGTGGATTTGCAGAACCTCGTGTGCCCTTGTGGGGTGTGAGCGATGGTTATTTATTGATCCCTCGGTGGATTTGCAGAACCTCGTGTGCCCTTGTGGGGTGTGAGCGATGGTTATATTTGATTCCTCGGTGAATCTGCAGAACCTTGTATGTTGCGATGGTTATATTTGATTCCTCGGTGAATCTGCAGAACCTCGTATGCTGTGATGGTTATATTTGATTCCTCGGTGAATCTGCAGGACCTTGTGTTCCCATGTGGGGTTTGAGCGATGGTTATTTGGTTCTTCAATTGAACCTGCTGAAATGAGTCGGTACCGCATTTGCATCTGCATAGAGTCGTGTGTTGGTCTCTGTGAGTTGCATGTAGACATCTGTGCATGATGTATGGTGAATAAACATGAATGTAGATGTTTATGTAGATTGTTGATAATTGGTATGAATGGAAGGTTTGAATATACATGTATGTGTGAATATATGTGTATATGTATGCATGTTTATGAATTGATATAAACATTGTTGATGCATATTGTATATGCTAAGTGTTCTATTTGTAAATAAATATTTGTGAATACATTGCGATGTACGGTGTAGTGAGATGAGTTGTGGTGAGAACGCGAACAATGTTATTGGATGTTATATGTATATGTATATATGTTTATGTGCATTATGTATTATGATATTGTTTCTCACCCTTCTGCTGTTTTATAATGCTCTATGAGGCATTGCAGATTAGATTGCTGGAGTCTTTGTGAAGCGAGTCTTCACTTCTTTTGGTCAGATGGCTCTGATATGTAACACTGGGTAGTTAGGAATTATTTTGATTCTTTTGTGATACATCTGTGTATGTATCTGCTGATGAATATTTTGTAACTCAACTGATGAATTGAATTAATCTGAACGATGTATATGATGCTTATGTTAATGAAGTGATTTCAATGTTTAGATGTTTCCGATTTATTCTAAATGTTGAGGTGTGGGTTTTAAGCGCTATGCTTTGTTTTTAGTTGAGATTTAACCTGTTTGTTACATATCTTTGTGAGCTGATATTATTTATGTTTCGTTTCGATGATAATGTGATGCGCCTCTTTTATACCATGTTATAATTATACTCTGACGGAATTTTTATTAGTGCCTAAATGATTTAATTGTTTATTTGGGGTATAGAAAGGGGGTGTTACACAATTCACCAGCGGTAGTGTGATATTTGACAGGATTAATGTCGTTGAAGACGATGAAGGTGACAGTGACTGCGACATGGATACATGGATCCATCCATGTACTCCCGGCCATAAGCTGTGCAACTGGACTACCGAAGAAGTCATTCATGTTACTGCTGCAGAGTAATGTTCATTGTTTGATTATGTTTAGTCCTGCGTTCTGCCCAAGACGTAGTGACCCATTTGTGGGGCCTTCTTGTTATTTGCAATTTATCATTAAATAAAAGATGTTTCGCATTCAAATTTTGTGATCCCTGTTTTAATTGTTTTTGTTTTGCATTTATACTTAACATAAAAATGGCAATGTGTTTTGTTTTTTGCATCGCATAATAAACATAACATCCTCATGCAGGCCTTTTCTATCAGATGCCATCAATTCAGGTTCAGCTATGACTTCGTATGACTTTGATAATCCCATTTATCAAGCTGAAGATGAGACTGACGAAGACTGTGAATTACCCGAAGAGTTAGCCAGACTTCTCAAGCAGGAGGAAAGGGTCATTGTGCCTCATCAAGAGGATATTGAGATTATCAATCTGGGTACCGAGGATAACAAGAAAGAGGTTAAAATGGGGGATGCATTGGAAGACAGTGTCAAGAGAAGATTGGTTGAAATGCTCCGTGAGTATAAGGATATCTTCGCTTGGGCATACCAAGACATGCCTGGGCTGGATACAGATATTGTGGTACACCGACTACCTCTCAGAGAAGAATGCTCGCCAGTCAAGCAGAAGTTGAGACGGACAAGGCCTGGCATGGCAGTCAAGATCAAAGAAGAAGTTCAGAAGCAGCTGAATGTTGGGTTTCTTGCTGTCACGAATTACCCTCTGTGGGTCGCTAATATTGTTCCTGTGCCTAAGAAAGATGGAAAGGTCAGGATGTGCGTTGATTATCGAGATCTGAATAAAGCGAGCCCAAAAGACGATTTCCCGCTCCCCCATATCGATGTGTTGGTTGATAACACCGCTCAGTATTCTGTGTTTTCATTCATGGATGGCTTCTCTGGGTATAACCAAATCAAGATGGCCCCAGAGGACATGGAGAAAACTACTTTCATCACACCATGGGGGACTTTTTGCTACAAAGTAATTCCTTTTGGATTGAAGAATGCAGGGGCAACTTACCAGTGGGCGATGGTCACTTTGTTTCATGATATGATTCATCATGAGGTGGAAGTATATGTTGATGACATGATTGCAAAGTCGCAGACGGAGGAGGGACATCTGGTCGATCTTCTGAAGTTGTTTAAAAGGTTGAGGAAGTTCAAGCTGAGGCTGAATCCTAACAAGTGCACCTTCGGGGTGAGATATAGAAAGTTACTGGGTTTCATTGTCAGCGAAAAGGGTATTGAGGTAGATCCTGCCAAAATAAAATCTATACAAGAAATGCCTGAGCCGAGAACGGAAAAAGAGGTTTGTGGTTTCCTGGGGAGATTAAACTACATTGCAAGATTTATATCTCATCTTATAGCCACTTGTGAACCAATATTCAAATTGCTGAGAAAAGATCAAACGGTCAGGTGGAATGAAAATTGCCAGAAAGCATTTGAAAGAATAAAATAATATCTACAAGAACCTCCAATACTCATGCCTCCAGTTGCGGGGAGACCACTGATCATGTATCTCACGGTTCTTGAGAATTCAATGGGATGTGTGCTCGGTCAACAAGACGAGTCAGGTAGGAAAGAGCATGCCATCTACTACCTGAGTAAGAAATTCACCGATTGTGAGTCGAGATACTCGATGCTGGAAAAAACATGTTGCGCACTCGTCTGGGCTGCTAAGCGTTTGAGACAGTACATGTTAAACCACACAACCCTATTGATTTCAAAGATGGATCTGATCAAGTATGTCTTTAAAAAACAAGCACTCTCCGGAAGGATTGCCCGATGGCAAATGGTGTTAACAGAGTATGATATTCAGTACGTTTCCCGGAAAGCCATTAAGGGAAGCATCCTGTTGGAATATCTCGCGGAACAACCGATTGAGGATTACCAGCCGATGAAGTTTGACTTCCCAGATGAAGACGTCATGTTTTTGAGGATGAAAGACTGTGATGAGCCTTTACCTGACGAGGGTCCTGAGAGAGAATCTCAGTGTAAACTGGTTTTCGACGGAGCGGTTAATTCATATGGTAATGGAATCAGTACGATCATTACTACTCCTCACGGTTCTCATATACCGCTCACTGCCTGATTGACATTCGCCTGCACCAATAATGAAGCTGAGTATGAAGCTTGAATTATAGGTTTAGAAGAGGCCGTTGATTTGAGGATTAAGAATCTGGATGTATACGGTGACTCAACATCAGTCGTTAACCAGATCAAAGGAGAATGGGAAACTCATCAGGCCAACCTGGTGCCTTATAGAGATTATGCAAGGAGACTGCTGCCTTTCTTTGATAGAGTTGATTTCCATCATATGCTGAGGGCTGAGAATCAGATGGCGGATGCCTTGGCCACGCTATCTTCGATGTACAAAGTGAATTTCTGGAATGAAACTCCTGCTATCACTATCATGTGTCTTGATAGACATGCTTTTGTGTTTGTCGTTGAGAAAGCATCCGATGGAAAGCCTTGGTATTTCGATATCAAGCATTTTCTCAAGACTCAGGAGTACCCATCTGGGGCATCCAACAATGATAAGAAGACTCTGAGGAGGTTAGTTGGAAATTTTTATTTGAACAAGGATGATGTGCTATACAGGAGAAACTTTGACATGGTCTTGCTGCATTGTGTTGATGAACTTGAAGCAAACCAATTGATGGAGGAAGTCCACGAGGGTTCTTTTGGCACTCATGCCAATGGACATGCAATGGCCCGAAAATTGTTGAGAGCTGGGTATTATTGGATGACTATGGAATCCGATTATTTCAAATACACCAGAAAGTGCCATAAATGCCATATTTATGCTGACAAGGTGCATGTGCCACCAACTCCTCTGAATGTGTTGACATCTCCTTGGCCTTTTGCCATGTGGGGAATCGATATGATTGGAAAGATTGAGTTGAATGCTTCTAATGGACATCATTTCATTCTGGTCACAATTGATTACTTTACGAAGTGGGTAGAAGCAGCGTCCTTTGCCAATGTCACGAAACACGTGGTAGCCCGATTCATAAAGAAAGACATCATTTGTCGTTATGGAATCCCTGAGAGAATCATTACTGATAATGGTTCAAATTTGAATAACAAAATGATGAAGGAGCTGTGTCAGAGTTTCAAGATTGAACATCACAATTCTTCTCCGTATCGTCCCAAGATGAATGGCGTTGTTGAGGCATCTAATAAGAGTATCAAGAAGATTGTGCAGAAGATGGTTGTGACCTACAAAGACTAGCACGAGATGTTGCCTTTTGCTCTTCACGGTTATCGTACTTCGGTACGTACATCAACCGGGGCAACTCCTTTCTCACTGGTGTATGGTACGGAAGCAGTCCTGCCATTAGAAGTTGAGATTCCTTCTTTAAGGGTTTTGTCAGATGTAAAGCTTGACAAAGCTGAATGGGTGCGAACCAGGTTGAATCACCTAAACTTGATTGACGAGAAGAGATTGGCAGCCATTACGCATGGCCGGGTGTACCAGAGTAGGATAAAGAAGGCCTTTGATCAGAAAGTGCATCCTCGGTGCTTCCAGACGGGTAATTTGGTGTTGAAAAGGATCCTTCCTCCTCAGACAGATCACAGGGGAAAGTGGACTCCTAACTATGAAGGTCCGTATGTGGTAAGAAAGGTTTTCTCTGGCGGAGCCTTATTGCTATCTACCATGGATGGTCAAGATTTTTCGTCCCCTATGAACGCGGACATGGTTAAAGAATACTTTGCTTAAAAGAGACCCGCTGGACACAAAAAAAAAATTCTAGGAAAAAATGGGGCATCTCGGCGAACCATAAAAAGAATGGGTTCGGGAAAAAATTAGGGATAAAAGAAAAAGAATGAACCCGCAAAGTTGAAAACCTGAAAAGGCGACTTTGGCAAAAATGGGTATCCCGGTGGATTGAAAACCCGAAAGGGCGGTCTAGGAAAAAGTTAGGGATTTAAAAAGCAA
Source organism: Lathyrus sativus (assembly GCA_963859935.3). Classification (NCBI taxonomy): domain Eukaryota; kingdom Viridiplantae; phylum Streptophyta; class Magnoliopsida; order Fabales; family Fabaceae; genus Lathyrus; species Lathyrus sativus. The sequence goes on along the minus strand of OZ012737.1, from coordinate 246,845,303 downwards.
ATGATCACGGTCTGTGTTTGATCTGTAAGCTTGTGAGCAGTTATCCTGAAGGAAAGGAATTAGTTCAGTCAGTCTTGTCAGAAGACGAAACATGGGGAACATCGAAGACATACAAGTCATAGCCGAATCGACACATGGTGGTTGTTTGCTTCCACATTGTCGACATTTGTATTTTATTTGCTTTTCTTATTTTTGAGCAATTACCTCTTTTTAGGAATTGCATCTGAATTGTAATTTGCCTATTTACAGGTCCTTCATCAATAAAGTATTCATTTCACTCAAAGAGCTTTCTTTTCCTTGTTTGTTTTACTGTTTTGTTTGCGAAATGTCTGTTATTTTGGTAAACATTGCAGGTAAAAGCAAGAGGTTGTATAGCGCATAACGAAAGCGCTGACTTTGCTTGAGCGACAAGTAACATGGATGGTAATTGAGGTAACCATTTCACATATAGAACATTTTTGGTGTCTTTCTTTGTTGCAGGTCAACAGGGTCATCCTCAGCCGAGTGAGATTTCCTTATCCTCAACAGTTCAAAGTCGCAGTTTAAATGGCAGTTGTTGTCAGCCGGGTATTCTCAACAGGTTAAGTGTGATACTTCCGGCATAGTGAACTTGTTCCCAACAGGTTAAATGCAGTCAGGCATGAGCAACGAGGATGTTTGCTTCCCCGTAGCAGGGATTTTTCTTCCCAGTGAAATGGTCATCTCCTCTCTTCGGTAGAGTTGTTTCCTCTCCCCGACAGAGTCCAACTATCAAGTTTGAAACGTTGTATCTCCAGCAGAACAAAGTTTTGTCTTCGTGAGAAAGTGAATCCCCAGCAGGGTGGAGTTTGTTCTCAGCAAAGCAAGATAAAAGTGGTTCCCTCGGTGGCAGGGTGGTTTGTAAACCAGTATTCTTCTCCGGCGGAGGCAACGTCGGTGACGCCCTTTCCCAACGGAGTCGTTATTCAGGGTTTTCTCTAGCAGAATTTAGTGCTGATTCCCTCAACAGAGTAAGGGGTGGAACAGGAGTGTGAGATTTCCCCAGTAGGATGGAGTTCCTAGTAGGAGTATTGGATATTCCTCAGCAAGACAGGCTTGCTGAAATTCCAGTCAGAGCTCATTTCCCGAGCAGAGTAAAGTCCATCTCGGCAGGTGGTCGTATCTCTCCCGCAGGGTCGCTTTCCTCAACAGAAGGGGTTTGATTTAAGCAGAAGGTTGTTTGTGTTCCAGCCGAGTGTTTCGATTCCCTAGAAGAGTTGTATTCTGGAGGGCCATCCAGGGCGTTTTTCTCAACAGGGTATGATTTAATCCCTAGCGGAGCAGATTTTTGTTCTTGAAAGAGCAATACACCAGGTTTTGCTCAAGGAGGTCGTCCAGGGCTTGTTTTCCCAGTATGTCCAGTTTGCTGGCATGTGCCAACTCTCCCCGGCAGAGTTGTTCTCTCTCCCCGATAGAGTTGGTATCTTTTCTCCCTAGCATTTATTTTGCTGGGGTGGTTCTTTTGCATTTGCATTTTTGCATTAACATCCTCCCAAATGCGTAGCATTTCCATTTCATATGGAGCATTACACCATTTTCAAACATATGCATGTGAAACATAAGCCAGGTTGTTATCTCTTTATTTCAGGTGTTCTCCCCAGAGAATTAATCTTTTTTCCCTTGGTATCGAGACCATGGTAGCTTTTGGTTAGCCCACGTGGTATCCAGACCCCGACTTACAGTATTCCCCAGCAATATCATCGGATTTCAGCTGATTATGTTGTTTTGGGACTCATTTGGTAGTCAGATCATGATGAGTGTTTGTGATGTATGTCTATGTCCGCCGAGTACCCAGACTCCGGTCAGTCCCTAGTTGTTGATGTTTTTCTCTCTCCGTTGAGTACCCAGACTCCGATAAGGACAGTTGTGGTATTCAGACCATGGTGATTTCAGACATGTGTTCTTTTTCCGTTGAGTATTCAGACTCCGATCAATGTCGTCGAGTAACCAGATTCCGGCAAACCTTCAATTGCAGAAGTGTGTTCCTGTGTCATCGAGTATCTAGGCTCCGACATATTTCATTGATTCATTTTGTCCGTGCAGTATTCAGACTCTGGCAGTTTGAGATGGTATTTTTAAACTCACATGGTATCCAGACCATGGCAGCTCCCGCGTGGTGTTCGGACCCCGGCTTGTGTTATTTTCCCCCAGCGGCGTCGTCAGGCGTTGATGGGTGATATCTTGGCGAACTCAGGTGGTATTCAGACTATAATGAATGTTTCTTCGTCCGTCGAGTATCCAGGCTCCGGTCAATTTTCGTTGAGCGTTCAGGCTCCGGTCAATCTTCGTTGAGCAATCAGGTTCCGGTTATTTCGTTAAGCGTTCAAGCTCCGGTCAATCTTCGTCGAGCGTTCCGGCTCCGACTATTTCGTCGAGTATTCAGGATCCGACTTCTCCGTCGAGTATTCAGACTCCGGTGAATTTCCATTTGGGATTGTATTGCTTTCTCCGTCGAGTAATCAAACTCTGATCAAATTCCGTTAAGTATCCAGGCTCCGGTAAATCCCCAGTGAAGTCGCCAATTACGTTGAGTATCCAGGCTCCGGTTGTCGCGTCGAGCATCCAGACTCCGGTTTTTGTTTGTTGAGTATCCAGACTCCGGTCAGTTTCGTTGAGCGTTCAGGCTCCGGTAAATCTTGTTGGTTATTCCGTCCGTTGAGTATCCAGACTCCGGTCATTACGTCGAGCATCTAGGCTCTGGTTCCTTTATTCGTCGAGTATCCAGACTCCAGTCATTACGTTGAGTATTCAGACTCCGGCAAATTTCATTGATTCATTCTGTTCGTTGAATATCCAGATTCCGACAATTTGAATTGTTACCCTTCAACCGATATGGTATTCAGACCATGGCACGATTTGTGATGGACATGTTCATTTTGTTATGAATTCCCCCACAGAGTTACTTGGTTAAGTTCCTCTTTGTTCCCAAGCAGAGTTATTTGTTTAAATTTCTCTTGCTTCCCTGCCAGAGTCGCTTGGTTAAGTTTCTCTCTTCCTGAGCGGAGTATACAGATGGGTATTAGATTCAGCTACTTCTGGAGATTTCTAACCCCAATAAGAGTTTGCAGTTTATTTCTGCGGGTGGAAAATTTTCGGGTTCTTTGGTATTCAGTCGTCTTTTACCTTGATTGTTTGAAAGTCGATGCTCTCATCTCTTCAGGCTCAAGTCGATTGAATAGGGGCATCTGTAGCACCCCAAAATTTGCCCTTTCGTTTTAACCTTGACTGACTTTTGTTTCTTTGCATTTTGCACTTTTGCATATCATAGCATTTGTTCTTGAGGCATGGGATCGAGATATTCCCGTGGCTCAGTTTCATTCCGGCGCAAAGGACTGAACAACGAACAACGAGCATTAGAGGCTCGAACATTTATTTTGCCAGGCAGTCAGGCGACCGATTTTATTTTTATTTTTGCAGGAGAACAACAATTTAGAAAGCAGCACTCAGGCTCATGTCAAGCATTTTTACAGTGATAATGTTCAAGACCGAGATTTAGAAGCTAAACAGAGCTCATAACAGTTGAAACAAGGCAAATGGACAGATTTCCCTCCAAAAGGCGCCAAATTCAAAAATTTGAAGGTGTTAATCGGTTAAGCTATATGGTTAATCGATTAACCAAAGGAAAATTAGGCCAGATTTGAATTTTTGGAGGTGTTAATCGGTTAACGCATATGGTTAACCAATTAACCAGTGCAATTTTTGCCTCTGTACGTGATTTTTCAATGCAGAGCCATTTGGGGTCCAAATTTGATCACTTAAATTCAAATTTGACACTTGGGATGGATCTAGAATCATTTCATAATTTCATTTCTCTCCAAAAACCCATTCCTAGTTCCAAACCACAATTCACAAACCAATTTCCAAGCCTTTCCTTGGGATCCAAACCTAGATGATATTTAAGTGATTAACTCCAAGCCAAAGGGGGCCAATTTTCATTTTCTCACATTCATTTTTCAGAATTCATCTCAATTCTCTCAAACTTTCTCTCAACTTTCCAATTCCAAAACCCTCACTCAAAGCTCTTTTTCATTTGAATTCTTGATTCTTCATTGGAATCAATGAATTCTTGAGCTCTAACCTCCATCCATCATCTCCATTGAAGTGATTTCTCCATCCAATTTTCGTGCACAATTGGATTCAGATCTGGAAGTGATTATTTGGCTTATTTTGGATTAATCTTGAAGAATCTCCATTGCTACAACAAGAATTGGTGTGGATCTTGAAGTATTTCGGACTTCTAGCATCGGATCTGTTCAATTCCAGTTAATTCAACATTAACCGAAGCAAATCTCTGCTTCAAAGGTTGGAATTCTAGATCCGTAGCATTTTTGAGCTTATTTGCATGTTCATGATGATTTTTATATTCGATTGAATTTTGGTTGTTATGATCTGTGATGTTGTTGTTTGGATCTGTTTACATGTTGTTTGAATCATGTTTTTCTGATTTAATTTCGTGATTAAGTGATTATGTGATCATTGGCATGTTTGGAGAAGTGATAAGTTGTTGAAAAGTGATTCTGTTTTGCTATTTTCTGCATTCAACACAGTGTTAATCAGTTAACGCATATGGTTAACCGATTAACCATCACAGATTTTCAAATTTTTCAAAGTTTTCAAAGCGTTAATCGGTTAACGCATATGGTTAGCCGATTAACCAGTTCAAATTTTCAAAATTTTCAAACGTTAACAGTGTGTTAACCGATTAACACTGTGCTGGCAGGCCTGTTTTTCTACTTTGTTTGATTGTTTGCGTATGGTTTCATCTCGAATCACCATAGATCAGTGTGATGCATTAGGGATGAAATGTTTTTGGATATATGTCACTTTTTTGGTTGTTTAATCGAGATTTCACCGACATTCATGTTTTTCCACATGAATGCATACTTATGGATGTGGTTCAAAGTGATGATCTCTTGCATGTTCATTTACTTTCATCTCTTTTGCGCTTCCTTCATGTTTGTATCATTCTTGCATCGCTATTGAGGTCGAGACGAGCTTGTGGCGGCTGCTGCCCCACACATTTTTCCTCCCTCCCACCATTCTAAGTGTTGCATTTTCGTGTATGCATCTCTTACTTGTGATTGAATTTACTTGGTGCTTTCTTGTGCTTTTTGCCATGATCCCCATAGGATTCCTAGTCCCTCCGTTTATGATAGGAGTAGGAGAGACATTAGGTGTTCAATCCAAGCATGCTAACATTAGGGTAGATGTTCCCCCTTTTTTATCCGAACTTTAGGACCACTTTGCATGACAATGTTAGGGTCGAGTTTCCCTTAGACCTTCCGTGCGTCTCTCTTTCTCATCTCAAACAATTCTAATCCATCTAATAAATGCGATGAACGTTGCATGCTATGAGCCTTAAGCTACATGGGGAATGTGAGTGAGGGGTCTCCTCTCGCTTATCTAGAGTGTTTAGTGTACGTCCCGTTTGAGGGCGATACACGACGCATTCACCTCCACGTCATAGTCTTTAGTGCAACGTGAATCACAAACCAAATTAATTCACTTCACTAAAAAACACAAAACCAAATTTCAAACCTTTTTCCTTCGGGATTAATCAGAAACTTTTTTCAGAAAAGAGTTTTGTTAAGCTTCGGTTCTACCGCAAACAGGCTTTGTCCCTAACTGCTAGAACGGAGGTTTAACTTTACTCGGTTAAAACACTTAATCAACATGTGGTTTCGTGTCCTCCCGAACTACGTTTACTCTGATCTTTCATACCAGATGAAAGTACATAGGCACAAGACGCGATGTCTTGGCGAGCAACCTTACCCCCTTTCTCCCGTAGTTAGCCGAACTACGTTGACTCTGACTTTCCCATTGCACGAGGGAATACGTAGGCACAGAGCGGTGATGCTCTGCCGAGTCTCTTTTCTTTTCTTTTTGTCCCGCAAGCCTGTAGCTAGATAGTTTAAACACACTCTTAGATAGACAACAAGCGCGGATCCCGTCGAGTACGACGGACGTGAGGGGTGCTCATACCTTCCCCTTGCGTAACCGACTTCGAATCTAGGACTTGGTTGTGTGACCTCGTCTTTTCCCTTTTTCGTCAGGTTTTTTTGGATCGTTTCCTTTCCCTCTCTTTGGGATAAATAACGAAAGGTGGCGACTCTTCTGTTTTCCGCCAGGTGTTTTTCGCAGTTGCGACAATGAACACCCATTCAAAACATAACAAATCGTACTAATGGCGTCATCCCAAAAATATTTCGGAAGCCCACTTTCATTGATCATAGTTCTTCTTAACTCTTCCAAAATTCGATTTTTATGTTCCACGACCCTGTTTTGTTAAGGGGTACGCGGAGCAGAAAAATTATGATCAATTCTGTGTCTACCAAAATATTCCTCAAAAAGACAATTTTCGAACTCACCTCCATGATCACTTCTAATTGATAAGATGTTTGTGTTCAACTTAGTTTGAGAAATTTTAGCAAATTTTTCAAAGGCGGAGAATGTATCGCTCTTGCTAGCCAAGAAGATAGTTCAACAAAACCTAGAAAAATCATTGACTATAACAAAACCATAGTAGTTACCACCTAGACTTTTAATTCTAGATGGCCCAAAGAGGTCCATATGAAGAAAATCAAGAGGTCTCATAGTTGAAACAATGTTTTTAGATTTAAACGAGATCCTTGTTTGCTTCCCCATTTGGCACGCATCACATAAGTGATCCTTGGTAAACTTGATTTTGGGTAAGCCAATAACTAGGTCTTTTGAAACTATATTTTTTAGCAAGTCAAAATTGACATGTGCTAAACGTCTATGCCACAACCATGACTCTTCACTCATAGTCATGAGAGATTTGTCGCTACTCAATGATACTTCACTCAAATCTAGCATATAGACATTATTTACCCTCAAGCCGTTAAATACGTCCTTCTTTTTATCATTGTGTTCAATTATGCAACAATCTTTTGAAAAAGATACTTTGTATCCCTTGTCGCATAATTGACTAATACTAATGAGATTGTGTTTAAGGCCCTGACTAGCAATACATCAGAGATAGTAGTAGATGAAGAATTACCTACACTACCTTTTCCAAGTATTGCTCCCTTGTTATTATTTCCATAGGTTACAAATCCATTCTTCTTTGCCACACAGTCAATGAAGAGAGATATGTCTCTTGTCATATGTCTTGAGCATCCACTGTCGAGAACCCATCTTCTCTCGGTAGTCTCAAGACTTTGTACCTATAAAAACAATCAACGAAAATAGGTATCCAATTGTTTATTAGGTCCTTGGTTGTGAGTGAAATCTTGGTTGCATTTAGACAACCATTGATAAACCCTTTTAGGAACTAAAAATCTCCTAAAGCGACATTTAGCAATGGCGTGACCACTCTTGCAACAATACAAGCAAGTAAGGTTAACTCTTGTATCACTTTTGCTATCTTGATTTTCGACCACATATGTATATTTTTGGTAAGGATTAACTATACTTTTTCTAAAATGTGCTAAAACAATAGCAAACATGATTTTAGGTTCTAGAGCCTTGTTAAGTTTGGCCTTGAGATTTCTAACCTCATTTTTCCAAATGTAACAAGTATCACACTCGAAGTTAACCACTCTTTTTCTTACTTCCTTACAATCCACCTTTGTTCCTTCAACTATGGAAGCCTTTAGAGCCTCCAGTTTCCTTTCGGAATCAAGGATCTTTTGCTCTAAGTGAGTAAAAATTTGTTTGTTTGAGGCCAACCGTTTAAAGGCTTCCTTGGCTTCATAGTGTAAGGTATCAAAGGTAGTTCATAATTCAGAGTGAGAAAATCTATTAGAGTTTTCATATTTTGCATGTCGTACCTTTTTGTTTTTCTTCTTTTGATGAGTGGAGAGACAAAGGTTGACAAATTCTTCTTCGTCACTAGAACTATCATCCTCGGATGACTCGCTATCGCTTTCCCATGCGATGTAAGCTCTTCTAGGCTTAACTTACTTCTTATGTGACCGATTACTCTCTTTTCCTTTATCCTTTTTCATCAAAGTACAATCCGGCTTGTAATGTCCGGCTTTTCTGCAATTGAAGCACGACCCTCTAACTCTACTTCCTTTGTTGTCTTCATTCTTAGAAGCTCTTGATTGTTTTCTGAAATTGACTAGATTCTTTTCAGAATGTTGGATACCATTTTTCTTTACATAGCGATTGTATCTCTTCACAAACAGCCTTGTTGCACCCCAAAATTTGTCCTTTTTTATTAGGATATTCAAGATTAATATTCCTAAGGAACATGAAGTGCAAGGCCTAATTCAAGATTTTTCCCATTCAACTTTGTTTCCAACTTTATGTTCAAGTGGAGTTCAAAGATCACAAGTTCATAATTCAAGACTTCATCCCTTGCAAATTGATTGGCATGAGGGAGACCCATTGTTCCAAGTTCAAGGTTCATGGAATTCAAGACTAGATTCAAGAATATTACAAAGAGAAATTTCATGACATTTGCAAGAATGTCATATTTTTTTGCAAAGTTCCAAACTCTTGGTAATGCTTAGAAAATTAAGCTATTTCTAGTCTTAATTCAAGCTTCTAATTAATTTCATGTTATGGTACCCTTCATGCCTCATCAAATCTCCATGTACTACATACAATTCATAATCCACAAATATCCAAGGAAAATAATTGAGGTTTAATTCCACAATGGAGCATTTCAATAGCAAGGCCATTAATGTTTGTTCATGGGCAATTGTAAGGCATTTTTAATTTGATCCAAAACAGCCCCATGACCAACTAACTCCCAACCAAATAAACTATGTCACAAAACTTGCTGAACTAGATCATGTTGGTCCACTTTCATGCCAAAATTCAGAACTTCAAAATCTATCCCAAGGTAGTAGCATAGACCATAAATACGACCCAAGAACAAGTGGATAAAGGAGGGCAATGCTGAAAAAACAGCACTAGGAAAGTGCGGCAACAAAAGCAAAAAGACAGCATGCTAAAAATGGAAAGAAATGGGACTGTACCAAGAAAGTGGTAATAAGTATTTCCAAGAATGGAAATTCTTAAAATTGAAGCATGTGCAAGAGCTATTATTTTGGTACAGCAGAAAAATGCAGCAGAAAGTGAGATAAAAGAGGATAGGGGGCTGCAAACAAGGGAGGGATTTTTGGTAGAAGGGTCATTCACACACATTAACACAATAGAGAGATATTGAGAGCAAGGGAGAAACCCTAAAAACCAGAAAAAATAGAGAGAAAGAAAACCAGCAAAATCAAGAGAGTTCCATAGAAACACAAGAGAACCTTTGAGGAGAAGCACCTTCAAAACATAGAGGGAAGAGGGAAGAGAAATACCCAACTAAAATCAGTGGAGGCTTAACAAGGAAGGAGAACAACTCTTTGGTATCCATTCCTTCAAACTTTTCTCTCTTTTATATTTTGTATTTGCCATTTATTATCCTTGTTAAGTGTGTTTGTGTTGTTTACCTTGTGTAAGGTCCCAAGGAGGATCAAGAAACCTTTTTTAGGAACCACAAGAAAGAAAGAAAAACAAAGAAAAAGTTCAATTTTTTACCCAGCAGGGCTGACACGGGCCGTGTCACTTGACACGGGCGGCCGTGTCAGCCCGCTGTTTGAGTTTTCTTTGCGCATGTCCCCCAGACCTTCTGACACAGGCCGTGTCACACGACACGGCCAGCCGTGTCGCACCCCTGTCTCGCCTCAAAAATCCATGTTGTAGGCACCTTCTGACACGGGCCGTGTCACACCCTTGTCTCGCCTCAAAAATCCATGTTGTAGGCACCTTTTGACACGGGCCGTGTCAGGTCCTTATTTTTTTTCACTTTTTGTGATATTTTACCTTCAAAATTATTTTTTCAAGGAGTTCGTCATGCTGTTTTTTTTTGTGTTTTGTGTTGTTTTAAGCCGACTAACCCGTTGTGTTTGTATGGTTTTTGTGCGTGTTTATTGTTGGTCATTTTTGACCTTTGGTTCCAAAAACTATTTTCAAGAAAACAAACTCTCGATTCACATCGAACCATTTTTTGACCTTGTAAGTCGATTGCCTTGTGCATCACCATCAACCTTGTTCGCTTCACCTAAAACTTTTTAAGCAATCAAACCCTTGATCCAACGTCAAGCAGATTTTCTCAAACAATTGTTGAACCAATTAACCATCTTTAATAAAAGGATAAAGTTCTCTTTGTATTGAACTAAAGAGAGAGGATTGAGTATAGACTTCTTCCTGTCCGAGTGTCGGGATACTCGCTATAGAGTGTGCGGTCTCGATACTCGTCTTTCAATACGAAGATGTAACCATGTTCACCACATCTTGCTCTCCTAAAACCTTGTTCCTGTGCCAAGTTCCTTTTTCAAAATTCTTTTCACAACAAAAACTTGAATGGTCATGGAGTGGTTAGGCGTAGGCCTTCTCCTATCCCGAGTGCTTGACATTTACCGTAGGGTTTACAGTTGCAAAAGCACTTACCATTCAAAACCAAAAATACTTTAATAAGAGAATTAAGTTCTCTTTGTGTTGAATTAAAGAGAGAAGATTGAGTGTAGACTTCTTCCTCTCCGAGTGTCAGGATACTCACTGTAGTGTGTGTGGTCTTGATACTCGTTTTTCAACACGATGACGCTACATTCGCCGCACCATTTCATAACAAAACCTAATCTTTCAAAAAAGGATATGTTACGTCCGTTTTACCGCAAACAGGTAACGCCTAAATCTCCAATGGTCGAGTAGCAATATGCCTAAACTGCTAGAATGCGCACGATAACATCATCCATGAAAACATCGCTTAACCTTATCCCGAACTATGTTTGCTCTGATTTCTCATGCCAAATGAGGATACGCAGGCACAAGACGGCGGTGTCTTGGCGAGCACATTTCCCCCTATATCCGTAGTTCCTCGAACTACGTCGACTCTGACTTTCTCATATCTGTTGAGAATACGTAGGCCTAGGACCGCGAAGTCCTACCAAGTCCTTTCTTCCCCCCTTTACCTCTCCTTTTCCAGTTTCTAACCTTTCTCTTTATCCCCTAGAACGCACTCATTTATCAATAAACTTTAAAGCAAATGTTACCAGACTTCGACATACAAATGGTTCCCATCGAGTACGATGGATGCGAGGGGTGCTAATACCTTCCCCTCGCATAACCGACTTCCGACCCCGTTTTTGGTCGCGAGACCATCTTATCCATTCTTCCCTAGGGCTTTCTCGATGTTTTCCCTTCCCCTCATGGGATAAATAAAGTTTGATGGTGACTCTTCTGTCTATCTTTTTGCCTCCCCGTCGTTGCTTTTTTCGAGTAGCGACAACCCCCATATCCTCATTCTTTTCGTCATCACTCGAGTCGCAATCACTCAGCTCTTTTGCATAAGACTTTGAACAAGAAGCCTTTAGATCTATAGACTTCTTTTCCGCATTTTTGGTCTTCTTCTTCTTTTCCCTTTTCTCAAATTGCTCGAGACTAAGAAGCACTTGCTCGTGTTCTTGAAGCTTTCCAAAGAGTGTGTTATAAAGTCCAAGGTCATAAGATCATTTGCTTCCTTTATGGCAGTAACGTTTGGTTGCCATTCCCTGGTAAGACATCTTAAGAATTTTTTAGTAGCAACATCATTGGAAACTGGTCTACCAAGTAAATTTAGTCTATTGATTAGGTGAGAAAATATCTTTTGCATGTCAGCAATGGTTTTCCCTTGCTCCATGCGAAAGAGATCAAACTCTTGTGTCAAAGTATTGATTCTAGCTAGTTTGACATCATTTGTTCCCTCATGGGCAACTTGTAATGAGTCCCACATAGACTTAGCAGTCAAACAATGGGAAACTCTATAGTATTCATCAACTCCCAAGGAGGAGATCATAATATTTTTAGCCTTCCAATCGTAATTGTACTTTTTCTCATCTTCACCATTCCATTGTGCTTCAGGCTTAGACACAATCATGTTATTTTCATCGGTCATGGTTATTTCCATAGAACCGTTCAAAATAACATTCCATACCTTCTTGTCAATGGAATTTATATGCACACGCATACAATCTTTCAAGTAACTATAGTTTTCACCATTGAAAACAGGTGCTCTATTATAAGCCCCTTTTGGTTCGTTAGCCATTTTCTAAGAAGTTATATATGAAGCATGGAATGAACCGGTGCTCCTGATACCACTTGTTAGACGATGGCGCAGATCAAGGGGGGGGGGGGGGTTGAATATATCACTTGTTAAAAACAGAGTTGACATTACCAATATTTGGTTTTAAAAGGTTTTTAGGCGGAAGAGGCCGATGAACTATATTCGTCTAAAACGAACCTTTACCGAAAAAACCAGATATGCACAAAGCGTATGGAATCCGATAAAAACAAGATTAAGAATCACTAATTTGAACACACATCAACTAGAATATATTCACTGTGAGGTTGGACTATTTCCAATGCTTGAAAAATATAATCAAATTGAAACGACAGCACAAGCGTTTGTTGTTCACACAATTAGTTAAACACTTGGTGTGCAAGGCACCACAAGTGAATTCCAATATGTGAGTGAAGTGCTTAAGTGTTCAATTATAATCAAGGATTGTAATAGGCTTTAAAAATGGTTCATCACTACTCACATCAGAATTTTGATTAACTCAATTGTTTGCATACAAACTCAGAAATTAAGCAATTGAAAAATAAAGAGAGAACACTGATTTGTTGAGGCAGTTCCCCCATCATCCTCACTCAGGGTACGTCTTCCCTCAATTATAAAAATAGAATTGAGACCTGTATATATATATATATATATAACATGTTGGTAAATGTTTACAAGAGAAGCAATAGAAATCAAACGATAAAACCCAATTGTTGATGCATAACCTATTCCTTCTCTTCCCTTGATTCAAGCTGAATCAAGTCCTTCAAACGCGATGAATAAAACTCTGATTATGGCACACCCTTTGAACAACCCCACGGTCTTCAAATCTTTCCCGGCTGATTTCAATCACCAACGCTTCGAACCCGAGTCTTCCTCCCACAATCCTCCGATTACAGCTGCTAAACCAATAGAACAACCCGTTCTTCGATTACCTTCACTCGGTTGAATCTGTGATGGACCGATTCGTGCAAAACCCCCCCAAAATCCAAGATTCTTGAAGGACAAAATCCTAACACTTGTATTCAAGAAAAAGCTATTGATTTCTCAACCCAAACCCAATTACACCAATCCTATGTTTGGACGTTATCACCTCTAAAAGCAGAATGCACAACAAAAATGATCATGTATAGTTGTTGAGAAAATGCAAGAGAGATGATGAAGATGATGAGAACAAATTAGTATCTATTTTCACTTTTCTTGTTTTTTTGAAGAATGAGCTAACTCACTATATATGCAAGTCAAAAACAATTAACCAACATAACAACCTTAAAGACAATTTCACATAACAGAAATTTAATTGAAAATGCGCGAGCGGTCAACCTATACAGAAAGGAGGGTCGACCTGAGCTCACCCGAATTTCAGATTGTGCAGAAAACAGATTTTTGCGTCGACCGGAACAGGTCATGTGTCAACGCAAAGCATGCAGAATTAGAAAAACAGAAATGGATATAGTATGAGTCGACCAGAGGGTCGACGCGAGCACTCCTGAGAGTAGACCATACAAAATACTTTTTGTATGAGTCGACCGAAACAAGTTTGAGTCGACTCAAAGACCCAAAATATGCAAAAATGTATATTTTCATGTATCATGCTACTTTTGAGGTACTCTATCATATAGTAAGCTAGACATACTTGACCAAACCTATATGCATCATATATTGAAGTGAATTTAACCGTTCATATTTACTATGTTTCCGTCACTTATTCGGCACTTCATCTACGAATCGGTAATATTTTATTTGTTCTTTTTATCGCTTTTGGAGTGAATTTAACCGTTCATATTTTATTCTCAAAATTTATGTTTTCTGGTATTATTTCACCTTTTGTTGCATTTTATGCGTTTGGTTGTAGTTATGATTGTTGCACCCCAAATTTTGACCCCTTAAATCTTCATCATCATTCTAGGATCATTTTCATTTGATTATTTAACCTTAACCTACTTCAAGTTTTTCTTTGTTAAGTTACAGGTGAACCAGGGTTCCGTACAGTCAGAAACCGAGGTTTCGACGGTTTAATCAGTCAATGTATTGGATTGATTCTCCATGAAACAAGCCTCTACACCATCAAAGATACTCCATTGGGTCAAACATGGGTCCAATTTGAGGTTGTCACACAAAGATCAGGAACAGTGCAGTTCAGGATCCCCGATTAGGGTTTCTGATTAGGAAAAGTCAACTGTGGTTTGACTTTTGATTTAAAAGGTGCTCCAATGATGTAATTATGGTCCATTAAGCTCATATGGCTTAGGGAAGTCCACTCAAGAATTTTTAAGGCCTCAGAAGACCCAGAACCTCAACGGGCGACTCGGTAGTCATCGATTGATCGTTTCGTTGACCGAAACGTCAACTCTCCAACTATAAGGAATTTGACCTCAAAATGTGATTAAAAAATGTTCCTAATGTCATATTACACCTATCCATGAAGTTTCATGACCATTGGATCAAGGATTGGGGAGTAATCGCAAAAATTGGGATTTAGGGTTTTGAAAGGGGCCAGACCATAACTCCCTAACCACACATCCAATTGAGTTGGTTCAAAGCTTGTTGGAAAGGTCTTGACAATCCCTACAAAAGTCTCACAGTGGTCCATGGGTAGAAAATGCATATATTTGGAGTTATGGCCAAAATCATCACAAGAGGGAGAAAACACTTGCATAAATTCTAAGTTGCTGGCCTTTTTAGGCATGTTTTCAGCCAACTTTGAGGGGATTTTTGACCTAGTTCCACTTGGAATCTGAAGATCATGAAAATATGAAAATTGTAGAGCTCCATGAGGGCTTTCCAAAGAGCACTAAAATTCTTCCATAGCCCTTGTGAGCTGAGAGTTATGAAGTGAGAAAGTTAGGCATGTGCACTAGTTTGTCAACTTGCCAAAACCCAACATGAACTTGATTTCCAACTATGAACTTCATCTCTAACCATGGATTGACCTCTGATGAGATGTATTAGATTGCAATTTGGACTAAATCAGACAAGAATCCAAGCAAATCTCAAATGCTAGACAAGACACATTAGTTTAATGGAAAAAATACAAAAAGTACACCATGAGAGAGAAGATTGGTGGCTGCAGCATGGGAGGGGATCTTGCTCACTCAAATGTCACTTATCACATCTCATTTCTAGATAGCTTTTGAGGGCAAAACTCCTTGCAAGCAAGCTAAGTCAGCAAAACCAAAACCATTACATGGATTCATGAGTTTTTCACTAAAAAAAAACACCTTGAATACCACTTGTGCAAATCTGCCCCAAACCCTTCCTTGGCCTATAAGAAGAGGTTTCACTCCACTCTTAAAACCACAACAGAGCTATCCAAGAGAACAATAAACTCACAGCTCTCTTCTTTCCCTCCTTGCTTGAAAGTGAAGAAATTCACAAAATCACCATTTTCACTACTTTACACTTTTCACACCAGTTATTGTTCCTAATCCAAAACCACCTCAAAAACCATATAAACAACCTTAAAATGACCCTCTGAAGCTGTTTCCATCATCATATTCATAAAAAAAATCCATAGATCAAAAAGTCAAACTTTAAACCACCATAGTTTGACTTTTGTGCATTTTTCATACCAAATCACTACCTATCACCATTCCTAACATTTTAACACTCCAAAAACCTCATATCCATGATACTCTAGCTATCTAAAGTCTCAAACAACAGCTGGAAGCTCATTTGTTCAAATTGTCCACAAGATTGCACTTTTCTTCAAAAGGAAGTAACATCACAAGCGTGTTCAAAAAGAAGGACCTCTGGTTTTCTTGGCAGCTAGCATAGTGAAGACTACAAGAGGTATGTCATTTTAAGGTCTTTCATTAATATTCATCATATGTTGATTGACCTGCTATGTTCCTTTTGTTCTTTGAATTATGCTGGTGTGAATCTTAAAATCTGTCAATTATCAAGAGGCATAGAGTTAGTGACTTGAACTTAGCTGTCATGCATGTTGCTTGTGAACCTCCATTTTGGTGCATACTTGGTTTAGTCTAGTATTGGCTAATGTGTATAGGACTACCATTAGGTGTAGGATGTTCTAGAGTTTATGATAAGACTGGATTTGTTGAGCTTATAATGTGCATTATGAATTGTCTTTAGGTTCTTGCTTTAGAGGCTACTGTCAGAGTTGGTGTTTAGGTCCATCCTTCACCTCTGTTGAGTGCGCCTAGGATTCTTAACCCTTTAGGTTGGTTTGCATATGGCCTTGGCTTTACAATGTTAGGTTCTTTACCCTACCTTGATGCAGCAATACAAGCGAGGCAAGGGAGTCCCACTCAACCTCGAACCTGAAAAACAATAGGCAAAAGTGAACAGACTTCACTTTCAACCCAACAGGGTAAACAACAAACAATACAGTCACGAAAACCAATCAATACATCAAGAAATGAAATACAGCAGAAAAATAAACAGCATCAACAGCTCTGACTTCAAGCTTCAGCAAGCATCAATCTCCATCTCCACAGCTTTCCAACAAGGGCTTTGGTCATCAATCTTCCATCTACAATGGCTTTACTTCAAGTCCCAATCTTCAGGAGAAACATCAGTCAACAAGATGAAGGGAATGAATGTTAGACAGTTAATTACCTACCAAGGGTGGTTCATTAACTGTTAACATTAATCAGACAGTTTCCTCTCAAAAGTTCTATCTTTCAAATACATTCACTGATCCTTCCAAAGGAAGGAGGTGGATATTTGAAAGAGACTTTGAATCATAGAGAAAGGATGGATGCAGACAAGGCATTCCATGTTTGAGAAACAAGCTTTCTAATCTAGAGCTCTGCCTAGCTCCTAAACCCTAGTCTCCTCAACAGCTGCTGGCAGGAATCTCCTCTTCAACTCTAGAAGTTAGTCTCCAAGCTATGGATCTCCAATGGCTTCATCATCATCAGTCCTTAGCTCCCCCAATCCCCAAGCAATCCCAATACCCACACAGACAAGTCAAAAATCCCCAGAGGGCACCCCATACCAGTCAATCAAATATAGCAGTAATACTAATAGCAGTAGGGGAATCCTAGTGATTTCTAAGGGGATCTATCTTATACCCATAACCCCTATAGCCCATACCCCAAAAATCAAATGAAAATTTCCTAAAAGAATTAAACTATCTCACCTAAGTTGATTTAAAACCCTAATTTTATTCATGTTGTTCACACCTAAACAAAACACCTAAAATTAATTCCTAAAAATGATAACTAAATTGCATATACAAGCTAACAATGTCTATTAATCAACCTAAAAAGAATGGGCAAAAAATATTAAAGCAACTATAAGAACAAAATTTATCAAAATCATGTATGAAATGGAACACCTAAAATAGGCCTTTATTTGGAAAAAATGGGAAAAATGTCAAATAAAAAATAAAATGCAATTTTTATTTTTTATAATTTTTTGGACATCTTAAAGAAATTAATGCAAAAAGAATCATCAAAAAATATGAAATATATGATTTATTATGATTTTTGTAAAATGCATGAAAGTGAAAAGAAAATTAAAATGAAATAAAAGCAGGGGGTATGAAAAGTAAGGGCTCCTAGTTGTTTTTTCAGGTGGGCCACAGAGCAGGGGTGTCATTAGCAAGATACGCAAGGCCCAAGAATCAATCAGAAACAGACAAAAAATAAAAAAGTGAGAACGGTGCAAATAGTCATTAATTCAGTTCATTTACGTTGGGTCTGGTTTGGGGAGGGTGCCATTAGCAATGAAATTCAAGGCCCATTCAGATACTTAAATGAAACGGGGCGTTTTGATGCCCAGGGTTTCCCTCTGTTTCATCTTTAAACGTGGACCCTTGGATTAGATCCCCAGTCAAGGTCAAATACCCAATCGAACGGCCAGAGGTCATCGTCTACCTCCAGCCAAACCCTAGCTCAGAAAACCATCTTTCATGCACGCGCCTTCAACCCTCTTATTCTCACTCAATTCTCCATTAAAGCTCATGATGTAAAAACCAAAAACACTCCATTCTTCTCCCTCTACACAGCCATGGCCATAGTTCCTTCTAAAACTCACCCAAACTCCAAACCCGATAGGTGCAATAGATGAAATCCACCATTAACACCTGCTATCAACTGCTCCAATTCTTGCCAAAACTTATCCTAACCTAATCTACATCTTATACTAGTCATTCTAAGCTATATAAAGAGGATTATCGTGCTATATTCCATGTGTTATGAACCTTAACAGAATTGGTGCACTCTGGTCAAACTCCATGAAACTTGTCCAAACTTAACAAAATCAATCACCTAACTATGCCTAACCATTTATGCTAACAAATTTCTATAATCCTAACTAAACTAAGCAATTCGAACAGAACTCTAACCTGATGCAAATGGTTAAAACCGATATGCAACTCCTTGGATATGATGCTTGCAGTGATTGGGAATTGATCAGTGACCTTGATGATGAATTCTGTATGCAATATCTTCTGTGCAAACTCCTTGAATCTTGAACTTGAAACCTTCTTGCAACTTGGATGGAGAAGATGGATAGCATAATTCTTGATCAATTCAACCAATTCTTTGATAGGATTCTGATCTAGGAAAGGTATTGATGATGATCCAAGCAAGAAATATGGAAATTGATGGAGATTTGAGAGGGTTTGAGAAGCTTTTGCAAAATGAAGAAAGTGAGTGAAACTTGTGATTTTGAGAGAATGAGATCACCAACCATGGCATGAACCATCTCATATCAATATATAGGTGAGCATAGAACCTCCTAGAAACTTGGAGAAGCTTCCCTTGCATTCTTTCCTTTGGATTTGGTTTATGTATCTTCCATTACAAGTAACCATGGATAACTCCCAAAATGTGAACTAAGCTCAAAATTCTACTTTAGCCAATGTCTTTAAAATGATCTTTCCATTCAAAATGACCTATAATTTTGCTTCATTTGGCCAAGATATGAAAAAACTCATTTTTAAGTCCATTTTTATTCATTAAATCCAACAATTTTGAAACCTTGTGCTATGAATCTTTCCAATCTCTCATGGTCACTTTTCTAGACTCAAAATGTCATTTGGAACAAGTTTGATGTTGTAAAGTTTTCCATTTGAAACTTCCTTGTATGAGTTTTGGGTATAGGTTGAAATGACCTGTAATTCTCAGATGACCAAAATACCCTTTTCTTGCCAAGACCATAAGTAGAGTTCCAAAAATCATATGAAGGCATACTATACCATTATAGAAATCTAAGACAATGAGGAACAATTCTTATGTTGACCAGAAATTCATTTGAAATCTCCTTGAGGGGTAAAAGTTGCTTGGAAGACAAGTAACTTTCACAGACAAAATTTCAGATACCTCAGATGACCTGTAACTTGCAAGGACCATAACTTGAGTTCTATAAATCTCCTTAATGTCTTCCACCACTCAAATTAAAGGTCTTGAGATCCTCTACAAGTTTCATGTTGGCCAAGGATCCATTTGAAGCTTTCATTTTGACTTATCTTGCTTGGAAATTTGACCTAAACTAGGGGATTTTACACAGAAACCCTAATTTAGAAACTCCTCTTCTCCTTGATTTCTCTTGAATTCTCCTTAACATATCCTTATTCTCCATGTCAAATGATGAACCCCACATCTCTCCAATAGCCTTTTATGCCTTTCAATCAGTCGATTGACCTAGAGTTGACCCAGGGTTGACCCAGATGAAACCCTAGTTGACTGTCCTCAACTACAATTCTTGTGATCATATCAATGACTTGTCTCCTTCTCCAAATGACTTTATAAGTCTCCCATGATGTCTAGATACTCTCCATGCTCAGCCCACAGCTCACAATTTCTTTGATGATCCCCAGATACCCTCAGATAGGAGATAGATGAACTGCTTGATCCATTGACTTGATAGCTTCCCAATTCTTTCTGATGACTTGAATGAGATTGAATTTGAATAATAACCTCTTGATAGGCCTCTAGAGATGAGAATAATGATTGGTCCCCTGTTGAATGACTTGCTATGCTTATGCTATGCAGATGAGTAACCTATGTACATGACTCTATATGCAAATGCTAATGATATTGAAACATAAACCAAGTGAATAAGGTTGGGCAAATTTTAGGGTGCAACAGCTGCCCCTATTCAAGCGACTTGGACCCGATTGGGTGAAGAGCCCGGAGCCTTCAGACATTCGCGGTACGAGACGGTTGAATACTAAGAACCCAAAAATTTGCCAACCGCAGAAATAAACTACGCCACTGCTTGAGGAGTGACATTCATCAGCTGAATATGACTGCTATGACAACCCACTGATCTCGTGCGACCGCTGGGGATTCTTCTCATCATCCTGAAAAAGATTTTATCATCGCGGAGATAGAACATTGTCCACGTCAGGACGCCTGCTTCGTCAATTTGGAAAACTTCCACAACTTTGCTGGGGATGGCTCGTCTGCCTTCTTATCAGAAATAAATCGTCCACGTTAGGAATAAACTCTTCCACGCTAGGAATAACACCGTCCTCGTAAGGAATAACCACCTTTCCACGTAAGGAATAACATCGTCCACGTAAGGGCTAAGTCTTCGTCTGGATCTGTCCGCGTCAGGACTACACTTTCCGCGTCAGGAATAATCTTTTCCACGTAAGGAATCAATCTCTCCACATAAGGAATCAATCTTGATATGTCCGCGTAAGGACTCAATCTTTCCACGTAAGGAATAAACTCGTCTTTCCACGTAAGGAATCTCCAACTCTTTCCACGTAAGGAAACCAATTTGATCTGTCCACGTAAGGACTCCCCTCTTTCCACGTAAGGAATGCATCTTCTTTTTTCCACGTTAGGAATCAAACTTTCCACGTTAGGAATAACTTGATCTGTCCACGTCAGGACAAGACTCTTCCACGTAAGGAATAATCTCTTTCTTTCCACGTCAGAAATCAATCTTGATATATCCGCGTAAGGACTAAATTTTTCCACGTAAGGAGACAACTTCTCTTTCCACGTAAGGAATAGACCTGTCCATGTCAGGACTCTCGTTTCGTCTTGATTTGTCCACGTCAGGACTCACCTCTTGACTTGCTGAGGAAATAAAACTGTGTCCACGTTAGGACCCATATCTCAAACTGCTGAAGAAATAAACTGGTCCACATCAGGACTTGCGCGTCTTTGACTTGCTGGGGAAATAAGACTGTGTCCACGTCAGGACTCATACTCGTCAAACTGGAAGAAATGTCCACGTTAGGACTCCGCATTCCACCAATTCTGAAAAATCGAACCTGTCCACGTTAGGACTAGCACCTCCCATCAGCCCGGGGAATTAAAACTATCCACGTTAGGACTCCGCTTTTCTAGCACGAAGAAAACCTGTCAAGAGATTGTCCACGTTGGGACTCATCCTTCCATTGGTCTGCAAACTTCTCATCACTGACGTTACAGCAACTTTGAGGCTGACTCTACTGGGGATATTTGGAAACCCAAACTACCGGAGGCCTGTTCTGATAACTGGCGGTAGCCTCTGAAATTCTGGTCCATAGAACCTTTTAATGCTGACGTAACAACAACTTTGAAGGAAACAATCCGCTGGTCGGACTAGAGAAACTTCAACAAGAAACCCTGGCGGGGAAATAAGTAACTCTGCTTAGGGACAAAGAGAAACTTATCCTGCTGACTCTGTGGGGAGTAGTGCCACAGCTGACACTTCGTCGCATGTCTCACGTCGAGATCCTGAATGTCTTAATTCATTGATTTGTTGGAGCAAGAACTCCTCCCACCTGCAAGAGGAACAGATACTTGAAACCAAACGGTTAGCCAACCTAGTTTATGTTTCAAAAATGCGTACGTTCGACAATGATGCAATGCTCCATTTGACATGGAAATGCTATGCGTTTTTATTTGGTGGATGCAAGTATGACACTATATGCCAATGCAAATGCAGACTCGAACTGCTGGGTACAGAAACTGCTTCAGCAAAATAAATGCTGAAGATAATGCCAACTCCGCTGGGGATAGTCGGATGCTACAGAACTATCCCAGCAAAATAAATGCTGGGAGAATGAAGTCGACTCAGCCGGGAAAATTGGAACTCAAATCAAGTTCCTCATTAAAGTAACACCCTGCTGGGGAATACAACTCCGTTGGAGAATAGCAGATGTGTCAAGTACGATTGGACTTCTGCTGGATAGTGAACTGATATCACACGGTATTCTGACAAAATAAATGTCAATGCGCCACACCAACTCTGCCGGGGAGAACCTTAATCTTCGAGTTCCACTGGGAGGAATGAAAACACTTGCTGAGAAGAGAATTCCGCTGGGGATGGGATGATTCTCCTGGGGAAAATCAACTGACTCCGCTAGGAGAGAGTAAATGACCCTGTGGGGAAAGGTAAACTGCCTGAATACAGCTCGCAAACATTAATCTTCTGCGGCTAAACCACTCTGCTTGAGATGGGGGAATCCTTTTGGGGGACACCATACTGTCTGTCTACAGCCTACAATCTTTGAATCGCCAATTCTGCTGAGAGTAAATGGTTTTGCTGGAGAATGCCCTTCGGCTAAGCTGCAACTAGCTGGGGGAATTCAATCCTTCTTCAGGAGGCACCTGCATGATCTGCGTGGGGGTCGAGTCTTTAGTTATTGCAATCTTTTGATCATCTTCCTCGTACGGCTATGAAACCTGCAACAACACAAACAAGACAAGACAAACCTATGCAACCAAATCAATTCAGGTTAGTGACATCATTTTCAGTTAATTCAAAGCTTTAGCAATGGTTGGCAAGGGCCAGTGATGTTATACACATGCTAGTTTTAATGAACTTAGGCGTTTTATCATGCACAAAACAGTAAAGAACCAGCATCAAGTACTGAATGACATATCTCATTGATTGGGCCCCTGAATGGGCGGAGTTTTTGTACACAGGATGTAACTCCTGAAAAGAGGAAGCTACGCAAAGCAGATATACAAGTATGCACAAGAAGCATAAATATTTTGACAAATTAAATTTTATACACATGTCGGCAACGGGGTGCAGACGAACACCACGAACTGATCCTCTTATGACTCATCTGACTCTAATGCTTTCCCGATATTCACACTTCCAAAGAGGTTATATCTAATAATCGACCCCTCGAGTATATTCTCCCGCACTGATACTCACTGCAATATCAAATCCGGACCGCAGTCATTTGCTTTTCACATCCCTAACTTTTGCGTGAACCGCCCTTTACGGGTTTTCAGTTCACCAGGATACCCCTTTTTGCCGAAGCCGCCCAGTGTAGGTTTTCAACTTCGCGGGTGTACATTTTTTTCATTTTATCCCTAACTTTTGCCCGAACCTTTCATTCTGTTTTTGGTTCGCCAGGATGCCCCATTTTTGCCTGGACTCTCTTTTTTCTGTCCAGCGGGTCTATTTTAAGCAAAGTATTTTTTAACTGCGTCCGAATTCACAGGCGACGCGAAGTCTTCACCGTCCATGGTGGACAACAATAAAGCTCCTCCTGAAAAGACTTTCCTGACAACGTATGGCCCTTCGTAGTTGGGGGTCCACTTGCCCCTGTGATCTGCCTGTGGCGGGAGAATCCTTTTCAGCACGAGGTCTCCCGTCTGAAAGCTTTGCGGATGTATCTTCTTGTCATACGCTTTCTTCATTCGGCTCTGGTACAAACGACCATATGCTAGAGAAGCGAGCCTCTTCTCATCCATCAAACTCAATTGATTCAACCTGTCTTTCACCCATTCTGCCTCGTCCAGCTGAACGTCTCGCAATACCCTCAAAGAAGGGATCTCGACTTCCAATGGTAGTACTGCTTCCATTCCGTACACTAACGAGAACGGGGTTGCCCCGGTTGATGTGCGTACCGTCGTACGATAACCGTGCAAAGCAAAAGGTAGCATCTTGTGCCAATCCTTATAGGTCACCACCATTTTCTGAACGATCTTCTTTATATTTTTATTGGCCGCTTCGACAGCGCCATTCATCTTGGGTCGGTAAGGGGAGGAGTTGTGATGCTCGATCTTGAAATTCTGACAGAGCTCCTTCATCATTTTGTTGTTCAGGTTTGAACCGTTGTCCGTGATTATCCGCTCGGGAATCCCATATCGGCAAATGATATCTCTCTTGATGAATCTGGCCACCACTTGCTTCGTTACATTTGCGTAAGACGCTGCTTCTACCCATTTGGTGAAATAATCGATTGCTACTAGGATGAACCGATGCCCGTTAGAAGCTGTCGGCTTGATCTTTCCAATCATATCGATTCCCCACATCGAGAATGGCCAAGGCGATGACATCACATTTAGAGGACTTGGAGGCACATGGATCTTATCAGCATAGATTTGGCACTTGTGGCACTTCCTCGCAAACTTGAAACAGTCAGTTTCCATAGTCAGCCAAAAATAACCTGCCCGTAGCAGCTTTCTCGTCATAGCATGCCCACCAGCATGCGTACCGAAGGTACCTTCGTGTATTTCCTCCATGAGCAGCTTTGCCTCTCTTTCGTCTACACAACGCAACAGCACCAAGTCATGGTTTCTTTTTATAAGACGCCATCCGGATTCAAATAGAAATTACCCGCTAATCTCCTGAGAGTCTTCTGATCTTGACTGGATGCCCCAGCCGGATACTCTTTATTCTTCAGAAAATTAAGGATATCAAAATACCACGGTTTGTCGTCAGATGCCTCATCAATAGCAAATACGTAAGCTGGTCTGTCAAGCCGAGAGATAATGATTCGGGGTGCCTCGTTCCAGAAGTTGACTTTGTACATGGAAGACAAAGTGGCGAGGGCGTCAGCCATTTGATTCTCTGCCCGCGGTACGTGATGCAATTCAACCTTGTCGAAGAAAGGCAACAATCTCCTTGCATAGTTCATGTAATGTATCAAGTTGGGCTGACGTGTCTCCCATTCCCCTTTGATCTGATTCACCACCAGAGCTGAGTCTCCGTATACGTCTAAATTCTTGATTCGCAAATCAATGGCTTCTTCAAGCCCCATTATACAAGCTTCGTATTCGGCCTCATTATTGGTAACGGCAAAGGTCAATCGGGCGGTAAACGGGATGTGCGACCCGTGTGGCGTAGTGATGACTGCCCCTATTCTGCTACCGTAAGCATTCACAGCTCCGTCAAATATCATCTTCCATTTGGAACCCAACTCAGGCCCTTCGTCTGGCAACGGCTCTTCGCAATCCTTCATCTTTAGGTACATGATATCCTCGTCAGGAAAATCAAACCTCATCGATTGGTAATCTTCAATAGGCTGTTCAGCCAAATACTCAGACATCACACTCCCCTTTATAGCCTTTTGCGAGACGTATTGGATGTCATATTCAGTCAAGACCATCTGCCAACGGGCAATTCTCCCTGACAACGCCTGCTTTTCAAATACATATTTGATCGGATCCATCTTCGAGATGAGCATGGTTGTATGATTCAGCATGTATTGCCTCAAACGCTTGGCAGCCCAGGCTAGCGCGCAACAAGTTTTCTCCAGCATTGAGTATCGAGATTCATAATCTGTAAATTTCTTGCTCAAGTAGTAGATCGCATGCTCTTTTCTTCCTGTCTCGTCGTGTTGACCGAGAACACAACCCATACTTCCCTCAAGAACCGTCAAATACATTATCAAGGGTCTCCCTGCCACTGGGGGTATCAAAATAGGAGGCTCCTGTAAATACTGCTTTATCTTATCGAACGCCTTTTGACAATTTTCATTCCACGTTACAGCTTGATCTTTCTTTAACAGCTTGAATAATGGTTCACACGTGGCCGTTAGATGAGATATGAACCGGGCGATATAGTTCAACCTCCCTAAAAACCCGCGCACCTCTTTCTCTGTTTTAGGCGTCGGCATTTCTTGAATCGCTTTTATTTTAGCAGGATCGACCTCTATTCCTCTTTCGCTTACGATAAACCCCAGCAGCTTACCCGATCTCACCCCGAAGGTGCATTTGTTAGGGTTCAGTCTCAGCCTGAACTTCCTAAGCCTTTTAAATAACTTCAGCAGATTCACCAGATGCTCTTCCTCCGTCTGGGATTTGGCAATCATATCGTCAACATAAACTTCGATCTCTTTATGCATCATATCATGGAAAAGAGTCGTCACCGCACGCTGATATGTTGCCCCAGCATTTTTCAAGCCAAAGGGCATCACTTTGTAGCAAAATGTTCCCCAGGGCGTTATGAAAGTGGTCTTCTCCATATCCTCTGGCGCCATTTTAATCTGATTATAGCCTGAAAAGCCATCCATGAAGGAGAATACGGAGTATTGAGCAGTATTGTCAACTAGCACGTCAATATGAGGAAGCGGGAAATCGTCTTTTGGGCTTGCTTTATTCAAATCTCTATAATCCACGCACATTCGAACCTTGCCATCTTTCTTCGGCACTGGTACGATGTTAGCAACCCATGATGGATATTTTGTCACAGCCAGGAAACCAGCGTCCCACTGTTTTTGAACTTCCTCTTTGATCTTTACTGCCATATCTGGTCGAGTTCTGCGAAGCTTTTGTTTGACCGACGGGCATTCTTCTTTCAGTGGCAGACGGTGCACAACCATATCTGTATCGAGCCCTGGCATATCTTCATACGACCAAGCGAATACATCACTATACTCTCGGAGCATTTCAATCAGTCTTCGCTTGATATCGCTCTGCAGTGCGGCCCCGATACGAATATTCTTCTCAACCCCTTCCGACCCCAAATTGATGATTTCGATGACCTCGTCGTGAGGCAGAATGGCTCTTTCCTCTTGCTTCACCAACCAAGACAGTTCTTCAGGAACGTCACTATCTTCGACAACCTCTTCTTCGGCCTGAAATACCGGATGCTCAAAGTCGGGACGAGTCATAGGTGGTTCAAGGATGTCATCTGAAAATGTTATCCTGCAAAAGGAATGGTTAAGTGCTTCAAAATGCGTATAAAGCGAATAACCACGTTGCCATTTTATTGAAAAATACAAAATAAGAAAGACAGAGATTACAGTATTTGCACATGAAAAAACGCTATTTATTTAATGATTAACACGCAATGTTCATAACAACACAGCCCTAAGCAAATCCTGATGCCCCGGGCAAGACATCAGATTATTCAACAATCAATAAAGCAAAGCATTACTGTTTAAGAGTCACAGGAACAAGCCCCTGAATAGACCAGTTGCACAGTCCCTGTCCTGGCGTGCTTGGCTGAATCCAGGCATCCATATCACAGTCACTGTCTCCTTCGTCAGACTCCGAAGCAGCATTGATGGTTTCATGACATACTCCACTGGCAGAGATGGTTATTGGCCCTCTGAAACGGGGTGCCCCCACAGCAGGTGTTGACGATGACGGTTGGTATCCCAGCCCGAACCGGTCCATCTTTACGGGAATATCGGGCACTTTGTCCCAGCCTTTTGCTTCTCCTGCCTCCACTAGAGCTTGAGCTTCTTTATACAACGAGACGGCTATCTCTGACACTTTGCTCGGCCCGGGACCTTTGTCCTTGATACACAACCCTTCAAATGCCTAGCAGGGTGTTTCGTGGATCTCTCCGTCGACCTCCACATATTTAAATGACGACAGATGGCTGACCAGGATGTCTTCGTCTCCGCATATGGTGACTACGCTGTCTCCGACCATATATTTCAACTTCTGATGTAGAGTAGACGTGACTGCCCCAGCCCCATGGATCCAAGGTCTTCCAAGCAAGCAGCTGTACGCAGGCTGTATATCCATGATATAAAACTCAGTGGCAAACACCTCCGGCACCACCTGTAGAGGCAATGTTATCGACCCAAAAACTGTTCTCCGCGTGCCGTCAAACGCTCTGACTACCAAGTCACTGGGCGTACACAAGATTCCTCTAACATCCAGCTTCATCATCGCCTTCTTGGGTAGCACATTCAAAGACGATCCGGTGTCGACCAATACATGCGACATTACTGATCCTCTACATTCGACAGATATGTGCAGTGCCATATTATGATCTCTCCCTTTTGGGGTCAAATCGAAGTCGGTAAAGCCCAAGTTGTGGCCTGCATTCACGTGTGCCAACACTCCTTCCAGCTGATTTACAGAGACGTCTTGGGGTACGAAGGAGGTATCCAGAACTTTCAACAAAGCATTTCTGTGAGCTTCAGAACATAATAGCAACGACAGTATTGATATTTTGGACGGCGTCTGTTGCAGATGCTCCACAATCTTATAATCACTTTTTCGAATCAAGCGCATGAACTCCTCTACATCCTTCGATGCCGCTTCTTTTTCGCTTGCTTGCACTGGGACATTCTCAACCATCTTCCCTTTTCCTTTCGCTAGTCTTTCGGCCTCCACCTCAGGCGATATGAAGATCCTACCACTCCTTGTCATACCTCCTGAACCAACAACATTATCCACAGTCTCAGCTGGCTGCTTATTAACATCAATCTTTATCCCGTCATAATACACTTCCAACCCATATGACCAGGGGACTGCTTTTGTGTTCTCGTACGGGATTGGTCCGGCCTTAGTTATGGTGATCGGTGGTTGCTGGACCGGTGTTGCAATAGTGATTGTCTTTCGAGGAATCGTTACAGTGGCCACATCACTCTGATTATCTGCTACTGCCCCTGCAGGCTCTTCAATCGCTGCTCTGTCAAACTGCAATGTGCCTCCGTCAATTAAAGCCTGAATGCCTTTCTTCAAATCATCACACCCCCCAGCTAGGGTCCAGCATTCTAAGCAATACTCGTCACACCCTGGATAAACACCCCCTTGCAGCAATCTGCCTTTTATCTCGCTCAGCGGCGTCTTTAAATCGTCGACATTCATAATCAGATTCAACCCTTCCTCAGTCAGAATGGCGTTTGCCCCATGATTAGGCATGGGTTTCTGCACTATATTCGGACCTGCCGTTCCGAAATTGATAGTCTTATTGTCCAAAAGATCCTGCACAACGTGCTTAAAAGCATGGCAACCCTCTATGTCGTGGCCCGGAGCCCCAGAATGAAACTCACAGTGCCTGCTTGCATCATAACCATACGGAGGAGTTCCCGTTATCGGTGCCAGAGTTCTCTTCTCTACCAGGTTTAGACCCAACAGCGTCTGCAACAAATCTGCGTAGGTTGAGGGAGGCTTCTCAAACACTCTTCTTGGTTTACCACCCTGGAATCTTCACTGAGCCTGCTGTGCCCCCTGCTGAGGCTGCTGCTGCTGCTGCTGTTGT
Source organism: Lathyrus sativus (assembly GCA_963859935.3). NCBI lineage: Eukaryota > Viridiplantae > Streptophyta > Magnoliopsida > Fabales > Fabaceae > Lathyrus > Lathyrus sativus. The sequence continues at coordinate 246,816,115 of OZ012737.1, read as the reverse complement.
TGCTGCATTGGCTGCTGCTGAAACGGTTGTTGTTGTTGAAGTGGTTGTTGCTGATACGGGATAGTAACACTCGCCACCTGCTGCGGCTGATGATATTGGTTTCGACCTCTGCCTCGGCCTCGGCCTCGGCCTCCAAACACTGCGCTTGCCTCGCCCTGACGGCGCCCACCAAACGCCTTCCTATTACTGCCAGATGTAGTTGATTCCTCAGCCTGGAACTTTCCTTGCTTAATGTTACGTTCAATCTTTTCTCCCATCAGAATTAGGTCTGAAAAACTGGCCAGAGATGTATGAAATAACATGTCATGAAACAAACCTGTGAATGTGCTGACGAACATGTCATTCATTTCCTTGTCTTCTAAAGGAGGACGGACCCTGGCAGCCATATCGCGCCACCTTTGCGCGTACTCTTTAAAGCTCTCCCCCTTCTTCTGCGACAGCCCTGCCAATTGGACCCGATTGGGCGCCAAGTCGCTGTTATACTTGTAGTGAGCTACAAATGCCTCCGCCAATTGCTTCCATGTCTTGATATTGGTTGGCTCCAACCCCATGTACCACTCTAAGGAAGGGCCCGACAAACTATCTTGAAAGAAATGCATTAGCATTCTCTCATCAGTTGAATATGCAGACATCTTTCTGTAATAAGCCCGCACGTGCACTTTCGGACATGTGTCCCCTTTATACTTATCAAACGCAGGAGCTTTGAATTTGATTGGCACCCTCAAGCCAGGTACCAGACCCATTGTTGCCATGTCCAAGCCCACAGCACTTTGGTTCAGGACCCCCCTCACCTGCTCTTCCAGCATTCTGATCTTCTGGGAGTCATCCATCGGCCCTTCGAAACCTCCGCCGGAGAAGGCGTCCTCCTGCTGATCTTCTTGCCACATACCATTCCCAGCTCCATACCCCTCATATCCATTATTGCGGCCAGCTCTAATCTGATTCATCACCGGACCTCGGCCTCTGTTGCCGTATCCCTGAACACCTCCAGCAGGCCCAAAAGCCATTAACCCATTGCCGTTTCCATTTCCGAAACCTCCATAGCCCTGGTTGGCCACACCGTAACCATCTTGCCCAAAGCCTTGAACATTGAAACCATATTTCCCAGCGTTATCGAATCCCTGATCATTGAACCCGAATCCAACATTGCCAAAGCCGTTGCCTCCCATATTATCACCTACGTTGATATCACCAAGCCCAACGTTATGGACAGCAGTCTCATTCCCAACTCCGACGTTACCGTTCCCAGCAGCGGTAGCGTTGTTGACATTAGCAGCAGGTATATTGACTACAGGTGGAGCCACTGGCGTGGGAGTGCCATCCCCATGAACAGTATCGACCCGCACAGACTGATGATCCTCATTACCGTGACCAGCATTTCGGGCCAACAGAGGTTGGACCATGGCTTGCAAATTCTCCTGACCTTTTGCAATAGCTTCCATGGTCTGCATGAAGAGAGCGAGCTTCTCGCGCACATCTTGCATCTCGTTCTGCATTTGATCCATGATTCTTCGACAATTGGTGCGAGTGGAATAGCGGTGCGGGTGCTGATCTGCAATCCTGAAAAGTACCTGATACAAAGCAGGAAATAAGACATCATCCAAAGATGACCTGTAATGCAATATGAATATGAATGCAATGCAATGTGTGTCTGTGCATTAGGGAAATTCATTCCCCGATTCTAGTGTGAAGGTGCCGGTGCAGTGACAGTGCTAACAATATAAAGATCGGAGCTGAATCACAGAAAGCCTCATATATTGTAGAGAACCCAATAAGTCTGGAATACAATATCACTGAGAGTACAACAGAAGAAGGCATGACCTCGACCAACAATCCTGGTGATGGTCAGCACTATGCAAATAAAGCATACAAGTTACTACATGAAATGATCAAATCCTCCCATAGGTCTGGTATTCTTCTAGCAACTTCTTGGTCTCCGGATGACTTGGTCGAGCAAGCAGCCCTTCAACAAGTTGGTTCCTTTTCTTAAGAACATGCCGCACGTCTTCAGCAGTTTCTTCCCATGCCCCCTCTCCGAAGCGGTCCTCTAGTTTATGCTTCTGAGACACAGCTTCATCTCTGCCTTTGATGGCCTTGTTTAGTGCATTCTGGAGACTATACCGGGTCATCACTTCTTCTTCACACTTCTTGATGCTGGACTTCAATTGCTCTTCGAGGTCGGAAATTTGCTGCTTCAACTTATCTTCCCTCTTCTTATTGTTGGTGAGCGTGGCATTCCAGGTCTTATTGCAAGAAGAGATTTCTCGGTGAGCGATGTCAAGTGCTTTCTTCTTGGATTCAAGCATGTCATGGGAGCTTCTAAACTCTTGCCCCAGACGTTCGCGCTTCTTCCTCTCCTCAGTCAACTCAGCCCCTAACCTGCTCATTAGCTCAATCTGCTGTTGGAAAGCATGGACGGCCTTGTTTTTCTCGCTGCGCATCTGGGCTAGCTCCTGCTCTAACCCTTCATTGATCTTCATCAAGGCTTCTTTCTCTTTCACCACTTGCTCGTAGGCTTCCCGAGAAACAGTAGTTGGCTCTGCTACCGGAATAGGAACAAGGATTGGTACATCTGGGAATGGCATCCGCAACTGACTGGCTCTCTCCTGGATCCACTCTCTGTAAGGTGCATAGGCCTGACAGTCATTCTTCCCTAACAACGGCTTCCCTCTTCGGTTAATACGCGTCCAGGCATGCTGCAACTTCGCCAATAACTCCCCCTTCAAATCTCCGGTGAAGTACAGAGATTCCTGTACTTCTTCCTCCTTTGGCGGGTTCTTCAGCGCATATCCGAACTGACGGACCAACAGGGATGGGTTGTAGTTGATACTCCCTTTCCTTCCTATCAGCGGGACATTGGGATACCCCGAACAACTAAATATAGGCTCGGATCCCAGCAGATCTCTATCAAACCATTCAACGTCTTCGGAAGATAGCCTCATCAGGCGCTCTGACCAGCTAGCGGTGGTTGCACTCTCCACAACAGATCCCTTCATGGGAAGATGACTCTTGAACCACATATTCAATAGAGGAGCACAGCAGTAAACAACCTTTCCCCTTCTGTTTTCATTCTTGTAGTGCAAGGAGTGGTAGAAGTCTCCGATCAACGTTGGCACTGGATTGCCGGCAGCAAATAGATAGAAAGCGTCCAAGTCTACAAAATTGGGCAAGTTAGGAAACAGCACAATCCCATAAATGCATAGAGCCAAAATAGCATTGAAAACCACCCAACACCCGTTCTTGGCATACTCCTGAGCTTTGCCAACCAGGAAATCAAGAGAGAAACCTGAAACCCCAAGCCAAGAAGTCACTAACAGTTCTGCAGCGTCCATATGCAAAGCCTTGGCTAAGTCCTCCAACTTGGATCAGCGGCAGAGTGAATAAAGGGAACCTTGTTCTGTACCGGTAGCTCAGTAAACTCCACATACTCCTCAATGGTAGGCCCTAGGATGAAGTCAGCAAACGTAAAACATCTCAATGCGGGGTCATAGAACTGCATCAAGGTGTATAGCCCATTCATCTCATCAGCAGTGGGCTTGCAGACTAATCTCAGTAACCTCCCATGACTCATTCTGAAGCTTCTCCTAACCTCCTCATCAGCAAGAGATATCAGACCAAGCAAAGAAGTAATATCAGGTGAAGGCAGCTTATACGCAACTGTTTTCCTCAAACCAGCCATAATCAACACTCAGAAGTATGGGCACTAGAATCGGAGGATATGCAAATGCACCTGCATCACAGACACACGTTAATGAAATGCAATGATAGTGAGTATGCAAACAATGCAATGCAAGTAACATGCAACAAGGGCCAACTGCCGTAGCTGAATAGCCTGAACCATCAAGAAGTCTCAGATAGACTCTATAGAAGTCCTCAACCCTGGTCTCAGATAGACCTAAAACAAAGCTCCAATACTGGTCTCTGATAGACCCATAACGTAACTCTGACTGGTCTCTGATAGACCTCAAATCATATCTCTAACTGGTCTCCGACAGACCTCAAAACTCTCCAACTGGTCTCTGACAGACCTCAGAACTCTCCAACTGGTCTCTGATAGACCTCAGAACTCTCCAACTGGTCTCTGGCAGTCCTCATAACTCTCCATAAATACCCAGGATCTCTGATCAAGAAATAATCGGTAGTCTGAAGGTCTAGTTACCTGCATAACCCCAAACCCTCTCACAGGTGGATGTCCTAGTAACTGACAAAGGTATGGCATCCTATGCGGTCGTCGGCGTCACAGACTTTCAGGGTTGATGATACGATTCCCAGAAGGAGTGGCATCATCAAATCCTGAAGAGGCCTCACTTAGCCAACTTCCAAATGATCGGTTCCCGGAGTCGACAATTCAGCTGACCAACAACCCCTTCGACCCAAAGGGTAGAAAAAGAAGCCAACCAGAAGAACCTCGTCCGAGTGTAGATTTCATGAGACACTAATGCAAGCAAAGCCGGCACGCGCCCACTACTTTCTACCCTAATTCTAGGTGCACTCAAGCCCAGGTCCGGCTTCTCACTCAATATCAGAACACCCGTCACACCCCAATACAACAATAATAATCAATATATAATGCTGAAAATAAAGGTCAGAAATATAACCATACAAAATCCTCGACGGGAAAACAAGCGTTAGGATTGACTCTCTTAAGGGACGTTGCATCCCAAATGCATAAGAACTATCGCAGTCCTTAGCAGCTAGGGGACGTTGGATCCCCAGCAGAGTCGCCAGCTGTCGCTACTGCGAAAATCGGCGTCGGCTGAACAGAAGAGTCGCCACCGTGCGTTATTTATCCCACGGGAGGGAAAGGAAACGCTCAGAGTAAACCTCGCACAACACGGGAAAGGTATGGTCATCGCAACCAAAACCTGGGTTCGGGAGTCGGTTACGCAAGGGGAAGGTATTAGCACCCCTCACGTCCGTCGTACTCGACGGGATCCACGCTTGTTTTCGGGTATGGATTGTTAAGGGTTAAAAGAAAATAAAATGACTTGGCAAAGTATCACACTTTATGCCTACGTATTCCCGTCTGGAACGAGAAATCAGAGTCAACGTAGTTCGCCTACCTACGGGAAAGGAGGGGAAGGTTGCTCGCTAGGATATCGCATCCTATGCCTACGTACTTTCATACAGCATGAAAGATCAGAGCAAACGTAGTTCGGGCCACGTACGACACAGGTCTATTTTGATTGATTTTATTTCTTCTAAAAAAGGGTTTTCTCCGACTAGCAGTCCAAGCGGACAAAAATGACGTTTTGATGAGTTCACATTCTTTTACGGAAGAAGTGGCTTTTGTTGTGTTTGAAATTTTTATGGTGTTTTTCTGTTTGTTTTGAGAAAGAAAAGACAGAACTCTAACCTACGGTTGCGAAGGGAATCAAACTAACCTAATGTTATCATGCATGGGTTAAGACCTAGTGTCTATCATGCTCCTCTCTTGCACAGAGAGGAACAGAGATCCTACGGGATAAGCGGAAACGGAAACAATATCAGATATATACAGTAAAGCGGTAAAATGCATGAATGCAGCAATACAAGCGAGGCAAGGGAGTCCCACTCAACCTCGAACCTGAAAAATAATAGGCAAAAGTGAACAGACTTCACTTTCAACCCAACAGGGTAAACAGCAAACAATACAGTCACGAAAACCAATCAATACATCAAGAAATGAAATACAGCAGAAAAATAAACAGCATCAGCAGCTCTGACTTCAAGCTTCAGCAAGCATCAATCTCCATCTCCACAGCTTTCCAGCAAGGGCTTTGGTCATCAATCTTCCATCTACAATGGCTTTACTTCAAGTCCCAATCTTCAGGAGAAACATCAGTTAACAAGATGAAGGGAATGAATGTTAGACAGTTAATTACCTACCAAGGGTGGTTCATTAACTGTTAACATTAATCAGACAGTTTCCTCTCAAAAGTTCTATCTTTCAAATACATTCACTGATCCTTCCAAAGGAAGGAGGTGGATATTTGAAAGAGACTTTGAATCATAGAGAAAGGATGGATGCAGACAAGGCATTCCATGTTTGAGAAACAAGCTTTCTAATCTAGAGCTCTGCCTAGCTCCTAAACCCTAGTCTCCTCAACAGCTGCTGGCAGAAATCTCCTCTTCAACTCTATAAGTTAGTCTCCAAGCTCTGGATCTCCAATGGCTTCATCATCATCAGTCCTCAGCTCCCCCAATCCCCAAGAAATCCCAATACCCACACAGACAAGTCAAAAATCCCCAGAGGGCACCCCATACCAGTCAATCAAATATAACAGTAATACTAATAGCAGTAGGGGAATCCTAGTGATTTCTAAGGGGATCTATCTTATACCCATAACCCCTATAGCGCATACCCCAAAAATCAAATGAAAATTTCCTAAAAGAATTAAACTATCTCACCTAAGTTGATTTAAAACCCTAATTTTATTCATGTTGTTCACACCTAAACTAAACACCTAAAATTAATTCCTAAAAATGATAACTAAATTGCATATACAAGCTAACAATGTCTATTAATCAACCTAAAAAGAATGGGCAAAAAATATTAAAGCAACTATTAGAACAAAATTTATCAAAATCATGTATGAAATGGAACACCTAAAATAGGCCTTTATTTGGAAAATATGGGAAAAATGTCAAATAAAAAATAAAATGCAATTTTTATTTTTTATAATTTTTTGGACATCTTAAAGAAATTAATGCAAAAAGAATCATCAAAAAATATGAAATATATGATTTATTATGATTTTTGTAAAATGCATGAAAGTGAAAAGAAAATTAAAATGAAATAAAAGCAGGGGGGTATGAAAAGTAAGGGCTCCTAGTTGTTTTTTCAGGTGGGCCACAGAGCAGGGGTGTCATTAGCAAGATACGCAAGGCCCAAGAATCAATCAGAAACAGACAAAAAATAAAAAAGTGAGAACGGTGCAAATAGTCATTAATTCAGTTCATTTACGTTGGGCCTGGTTTGGGGAGGGTGCCATTAGCAATGAAATTCAAGGCCCATTCAGATACTTAAATGAAACGGGGCGATTTGATGCCCAGGGTTTCCCTCCGTTTCATCTTTAAACGTGGACCCTTGGATTAGATCCCCAGTCAAGGTCAAATACCCAATCGAACGGCCAGAGGTCATCGTCTACCTCCAGCCAAACCCTAGCTCAGAAAACCATCTTTCATGCACGCGCCTTCAACCCTCTTGTTCTCACTCAATTCTCCATGAAAGCTCATGATGTAAAAACCAAAAACACTCCATTCTTCTCCCTCTACACAGCCATGGCCATAGTTCCTTCTAAAACTCACCCAAACTCCAAACCCGATAGGTGCAACAGATGAAATCCACCATTAACACCTGCTATCAACTGCTCCAATTCTTGCCAAAACTTATCCTAACCTAATCTACATCTTATACTAGTCATTCTAAGCTATATAAAGAGGATTATCGTGCTATATTCCATGTGTTATGAACCTTAACAGAATTGGTGCACTCTGGTCAAACTCCATGAAACTTGTCCAAACTTAACAAAATCAATCACCTAACTATGCCTAACCATTTATGCTAACAAATTTCTATAATCCTAACTAAACTAAGCAATTCGAACAGAACTCTAACCTGATGCAAATGGTGAAAACAGATATGCAACTCCTTGGATATGATGCTTGCAGTGATTGGGAATTGATCAGTGACCTTGATGATGAATTCTGTATGCAATATCTTCTGTGCAAACTCCTTGAATCTTGAACTTGAAACCTTCTTGCAACTTGGATGGAGAAGATGGATAACACAATTCTTGATCAATTCAACCAATTCTTTGATAGGATTCTGATCTAGGAAAGGTATTGATGATGATCCAAGCAAGAAATGTGGAAATTGATGGAGATTTGAGAGGGTTTGAGAAGCTTTTGCAAAATGAAGAAAGTGAGTGAAACTTGTGATTTTGAGAGAATGAGATCACCAACCATGGCATGAACCATCTCATATCAATATATAGGTGAGCATAGAACCTCCTAGAAACTTGGAGAAGCTTCCCTTGCATTCTTTCCTTTGGATTTAGTTTATGTATCTTCCATTACAAGTAACCATGGATAACTCCCAAAATGTGAACTAAACTCAAAATTCTACTTTAGCCAATGTCTTTAAAATGATCTTTCCATTCAAAATGACCTATAATTTTGCTTCATTTGGCCAAGATATGAAAAAACTCATTTTTAAGTCCATTTTTATTCATTAAATCCAACAATTTTGAAACCTTGTGCTATGAATCTTTCCAATCTCTCATGGTCACTTTTATAGACTCAAAATGTCATTTGGAACAAGTTTTATGTTGTAAAGTTTTCCATTTGAAGCTTCCTTGTATGAGTTTTGGGTATAGGTTGAAATGACCTGTAATTCTCAAATGACCAAAATACCCTTTGCTTGCCAAGACCATAAGTAGAGTTCCACAAATCATATGAAGGCATACTATACCATTCTATAAATCTAAGACAATGAGGAACAATTCTTATGTTGACCAGAAATTCATTTGAAATCTCCTTGAGGGGTAAAAGTTGCTTGGAAGACAAGTAACTTTCACAGACAAAATTTCAGATACCTCAGATGACCTGTAACTTGCAAGGACCATAACTTGAGTTCTATAAATCTCCTTAATGTCTTCCACCACTCAAATTAAAGGTATTGAGATCCTCTACAAGTTTCATGTTGGCCAAGGATCCATTTGAAGCTTTCATTTTGACTTATCTTGCTTGGAAATTTGACCTAAACTAGGGGATTTTACACAGAAACCCTAATTTAGAAACTCCTCTTCTCCTTGATTTCTCTTGAATTCTCCTTAACATATCCTTATTCTCCATGTCAAATGATGAACCCCACATCTCTCCAATAGCCTTTTATGCCTTTCAATCAGTCAATTGACCTAGAGTTGACCCAGGGTTGACCCAGATGAAACCCTAGTTGACTGTCCTCAACTACAATTCTTGTGATCATATCAATTACTTGTCTCCTTCTCCAAATGACTTTCTAAGTCTCCCATGATGTCCAGATACTCTCCATGCTCAGCCCACAGCTCACAATTTCTTTGATGATCCCCAGATACCCTCAGATAGGAGATAGATGAACTGCTTGATCCATTGACTTGATAGCTTCCCAATTATTTCTGATGACTTGAATGAGATTGAATTTGAATAATAACCTCTTGATAGGCCTCTAGAGATGAGAATAATGATTGGTCCCCTGTTGAATGACTTGCTATGCTTATGCTATGCAGATGAGTAACCTATGTACATGACTCTATATGCAAATGCTAATGATATTGAAACATAAACCAAGTGAATAAGGTTGGGCAAATTTTAGGGTGCAACACATCCTTCACCTCTGTTGAGTGCGCCTAGGATTCTTAACCCTTTAGGTTGGTTTGCATATGGCCTTGGCTTTACAATGTTAGGTTCTTTACCCTACCTTGTGCCAGTTTGGTTCCTTCAGGCTGTTAGGTCTTGGATGGTTGGTTTAAGTCAGATTTTGACATGTTCAAGTTGTTCTTTGCTGTCAGTGTCTAAACTGAGTTGGTCAACTCATGGTTATCAGATTGGTTTCTTATGCTAGGAGGTATGTTTATTGCTATGGTTTAAGTCTGAAGGTGTTTAGAACACAGATGGTGTAGAACAGGTTGGATGTCTTAAAGTTTATGAGCTTGCATTTGTGATTAAGGTTTTGGACTGATGGTTAACGCAGTCAACATTCTTTGTATGTCTAGGTGGGTTGTTTTGGCATTAGTAAGGTTGTGTTTTAGATAGGTTAGGGGAGGCTGGTAAGTTTATTCTCTGTTGTTTTGCTTTGATGTAGTATGGAGGGGGCTGCTATTATAGATCTGCTAGGGGATGAAGACTCAGTAGGATTTCTTGGCCTGTTCGAGTTTGTATTGTCATTGTTGGGTTGTTTAACTCAGGCCAGGGTTGTGACTTGTGGTTGATCAGGTGTTTAGGTTGGTTCAAGTGTTGTCAGGGATCTTTACTATGGATGTCTACCAAAGCCTGTTTGTATTAGTGATGTCATTTAAGAAACTTAGGTAGCTTGTTTGAACTTGAGTCATGCCATGCCCTTTTTGACTTAAGAAACCTCAGTTGGCATGAGTTTGTGATTAGAATGTAGGATGTATTACTGACAGATGCTAGCATCATGGTTGAATTCATAGTGGAGCTGTTGCCAATTCATGAACAACTGTTAATTTAACTTATCACTTATAACCATGTTGTTTTTGCCTTATGTCTATTTAGAACCATGATGGCAGCTCAGATGTAGGTTCCCCTCAGGTTTTTTTTAGTGTTTGGTTTATGCTATTGAGTTAAGACAGAGTTGGAGAACCAAGTGAGGAATGCTTTGAGGGCTTAAGGTATTTGCTTCAGTTCAGGACTCAGACTGAAGCTTATGATTTCTTTGATTTGGTGCTTGGAGGTTCAGTGCACTGTCCAATCTCTTGAAGGCTAGACCAATGTGACTTCCCATCATTCTTGTTTTGGATGATTCCTGGTGAGGAATAGGTTCAAGTCTGGACGTATTTGGATCTGTCATTGAGATTTAGATGTTGTTTGGGAATTCTTACAGCTGTGTAGGATTATCTGGTGGTGGCTGTCTAAGGATGTTTGGTTTAGAACAGATTTAGCTAACCAATTGAGAACTTTCATAGGAGTTTAAAATGGTGTGCCTCAGTCTGTTTAGGTCCTTGCAGGAGGTTTGTCCTGGATGGTTGTTTGGCTGTTTTTTTTAATTATGGTTTGTGTTGACTTTCTTGCTGTTGGTGTCTACAGGCATTGGCTAGTGGAGCTTTTAGAACCTAGTATATTTTTCTGTTGTTATGGTGGTGAGGAGAAGTTTGTTAACTTGTTTGTCTTGAATAAACCCCCTTTTGGCCTGTAAGTCTGTTAGATGATTAAAGTGTAGGATTGTTGAATAATGTTAGCACAATCATGTTAAATTCATAGTAATGCTTTTAGGACTGTCCATAGTTCATGCACAACTGTTTCCATAATCCAAGCTGCTAGTCATGCCATTTTTGCCCTTTTTGCTGGTGGTAACAACACACCTGGTTTGACTGTTGTTGATTAAGTCTTGGCTTGGATTTGCTGTCAACAATTCATCTTTGTAAAGGCTTGATCTTGAAATCATCTATGACTATTGTAGGAAGCCTTGGATGCAAGGGGCTGTTACATTAATTTATGTTGTCAATTCAATTTCATTATTGGCTTGCATGCTAGATGTGTATGGAACTCATGATTTGCTGCAGTTTTAGATTGATAAGTTTGGCTTTGTCTTGGAGCCACTCAAACATTTGTTCACAGGCCAAGTTTTGCTCTTAAGCTTTTTCACCAATTGCAAGTCACTCACTGATTTTGTGTCCTTGTGATTCTTAGACAATAAATTCCGTTGAATTTCATCTTATATGGTATTTAGAGTATGAACAAACCCTTGCTGGTGCAAATTTGCAGTTGATTTGGCCTTGGAGTTTCAAAGTGCATTTCAAAATCACATTTAGAATGAGCATTTGAATTTTGTGTGTGTGCATCTTTTGAAAATATGGTTTGTACCATTGCAATCCTCATAAAATTTCAGGCAGGTTAGACTTAAATTTCACTGAAAATGATTGAGTTTTGACAAAGTTGTGATCAAATCGTATTTGGTTTTTTTTTTCACTTGCCCTTGCCATGTTCTTTGCCCAGAATAGCACGCCTTGTAGGTTTATTTTAAAACTGGGGTGGCATAATGAATGGATGTATCACCACCCCAGTGGTTAATGCCTTGCCTTTAAGTACTTTGACATGCGTATGAACCCAGGTTCGAGCCTCAGCGAGGCCACTTTTTATCCATTTTTATTATTTTTTTTTTATGTTTTTACTATTTGTTCTTCTTTTTCCATCTTAATTCCACACGCGCCTTTGGCTGAAATGGTGAAGTTTTACACTTGTGATCCATAGGTGGTGAGTTCAACACCCACCAAGTGCATCTCTTCTTTTTAATTACTTGTTTCTTCGTGTTTTCTTCACAAAATTGAAAATTCCATAACTTATTTTTAATCATTTTAAATTGATTCTTTTTGCTAAATTTTCATGTTAATGTGTATTTTCATAAAATGTTCAAAGAAATCTAAAATTCCCATTTTAGAAATACTTTATATTGTGAGAGAATTGTAAATCATTTTAGGGTTTTCACCCTCCTATCTCCCATTTCCTTCATTTTCAAAAAACTTTACATTGTGACATTGTTTGATGTTATCTCTTAACCCTTTATCCTAACCTTAGGATTTGAGTCGTCGTGCTCACTTTTAGCGTCCCACCGTGGATAATTTATCCCTTTATCCTAACCTTAGGATTTGAGTCGTCATGCTCTATTTAGCGTCCCGCCGTGGACATCTTTTATCCTAACCTTAGGATTTGAGTCGTCGTGCTCTATTTAGCGTCCCGCCGTGGACATCCTTTATCCTTTATACTTACCTTAGGATTGGAGTCGCCGTGCTCTATTTAGCGTCCCGCCGTGGACATCTTTTACCCTTTATCCTAGCCTTAGGATCTGAGTCGCCGTACTCATGTCTAGCATCCCGCTGTGGACACTCTCTACCATAACAATCTCAACGTAGATTCAGGAGTCGCCGCACTCCATGTAAGTACTTCCTTATGAGTGCTTACATCCCTCTGGAACCTTGACCACAGTCAAGAGTTCCTCACCCCTAATTAGGGGAACTACGGTTTCTCTGAGTCCATTCTCGTCAGGATACGTAGGCACGAGATGCGATGTCTTCGCGAGTAAACTTTGTACATACTTTATACTTTATACATTTAAACCCTTAGCACATTTCCTTTGGCAAGCAAACTTTAGCAAACACAAATATTAACAATAGGTTCGTGTAGAGTACTATAAATGTTTAGGATGTGAAATACCTACCCTAGGCATAACCAACCCCCGAACCTTTAGATCTCTCTTTGCTTAGCTTTAAGCCTTGCTTTTTTGATTTGCATTTTTATAGGTTTTTCTTTCTTTAAACCTTTCCTTTTTTGGATAAATTAAAGTCCGGTTGTGAACTTAAGAATTAAGATTCAAGTTAATCAATAGCTTGGTATCACAATTCTCACCGCAACAATGATGATTTCAGGTCCATGCAAAAAAGCCTAAAGGACTCATGCGAAGAAAATGGGAATTTCGAGAAGTCGGAAGAGTTTATTGAAGGAAAATAGTGGCCTGACACGGCCACCCGTGTAACCTGACACGGGTCGTGCCAGGAGGAGCTCAAGAGAAGAGGATTTTAGTGAGAAGCAGTGGGCTGACACGGGTGCCTGTGTCACCTGACACGGCCTATGAAAGCAAGTCTCGGGCATTTCATGTTTTGATCTAAGGTCCAGTGGGCCAACACGGCCGCCTGTGTCTACTGACATGGCCCGTGTTGGTTTAGTTGTATCGCCTTCTAATTTTCTTAGATTTTTTACTTTGTCGATCCATGAGGGTATTTTGGGTATTTCCATACTACTGTGTTGGGCCTGGGAATGTTTAAGGCACATTTTGAAAAGGAAAAATGGAATTTTTAACGAGGGAGAAGTAGAACAATCAAGATTGGAGCGATCATGAAAAGTTGGGAACGAAGATTTTCATGAGCCTTCACAATTGAACATCAAAGTAACCACTATTCTTGTAATGTTTAACTTGATTATGATTGTAATTTCTCTAATTATATGAGTAGCTAAACCCCTCAATGCTAGGGGGTCTCCTTGAATTACTTCTGTAATGATATTGTTCGTATTACTTTAATGACATAAGTGCTTATTTTCATAATCAATTTTTATCGTTCAATGTTCTTACTGCTTTTTCAATCGGACCAATTGAATTAGATTTACGGTTTACCTTAGGTTGGACAAACCTTCATTAAAGCTTTTGAACAATAATGCTTCATTAGATATTACCTTGGGCTAGGAATACCCTGTTGCACTTGGAACACTGAAGACATTATTTGCAACGCTTGATTTCAAACTAATTGCCTAGGGATATAGCAATTAGGCTATGAAATTAAGAGGTTTTTTCACTAAGGATTTAGGAGTAAACAATTTACAGTCAAGAACTTGATAATCTAAGTTATGTCTTTGAAATAAGGATTGATATTGTTACAAGACAATTCATACACTACCCCTAGTATGCTTCTCATATCTGTCAGAATCCTATTTTATCCTTTTGCCTTATTTTTATTATTGCAACTTTTAATTTAAAAAAAAACGTTTTCCAAACCCCCAATTTCTTTTATTTAACTGAATTATTATAGACCTTATATTCTCCTACGCAGTCCTTGAGACCGATACTGGGGATAAAACCCCTATTTTAACTACAATCGGCAAAAATAGTACGCTTTCTATTATTTCGATCAAGTTTTTGGCGTCGTTGCTGGGGAACTGCCAAAATATAAGCTTAATTTTAATTCAATTGAAATTTTTTTGCTCTGTGTTGCACCCCAAAATTTGACCAACCTTTTTCTTAACTTGGTTTATGTTTCATTTCATTTTCTTCTAGCATTTGCACTGCATAGCATTCTTCATTTAGTAGGGGATCAAGAGGTGTGACTAGCAAGAGAAGGTCACCACAGGTGTTGAGCCTAAGAAAGGGGTTTTACTCAAGCATGGGTGGTCATCAAGTCATCAAGAAATGGTCAATGCTCTCTGAGAGAGTTGATGAGTGTATGTGGTTTATCTCCTAACTTGGAAGCCAATGGAAGACCATCAAAAGGTTGTGAACTCATGATTATGGATATGGGATGTTGAGAAATCCCATTGAGTGCCTTGAGAGCCATGTTGGAGCTTATTCAAGTTGTTGTGTCATGTGTAAGGAGCCACAGTCAAAGGAGTTGCATCTAGGGTTTTCATCTGGTCAACCCTCAATCAATTGTGACATTGAAGGAGATTAAAACTCAATTCCAATTCTTTGTGATCATGTAATTTTGTGTTGAGATGTCTAATATATCATTTCAAGATCAAGTCAAGAAGAATCAAGAGTGTGAGAAGTTGCTAAATTGGGGTTCTCAGTGTAAAATCCCTTATTTATTGCCCAACTTCAAGACCACTTATCTCAATATAAAAGTCTCATATCATCTTGACCCTAACATGAAACTTGTAGAGCATGTTTCTAGCTTTCTTTTGAGTACTAGAAGTCCTTCATCTGATTTCTAAAACTCAAGTTATGATGCTGACAAGTTACAGGTCCTCAGATGAATGTGATTTTGGTCAACAAAAGTCAACCAACTTCCAAGACACTTTTGACCAAGAAGGATGTTTCTCCTCACTTTGACCCAAACATGAAAGTTATTCCTCATGATCTTAGCTTTCCAAAGAGTACTAGAAGTCCTTCATCTAATTTTTAGAACTCAAGTTATGAGGCTTGCAAGGTAGGGGTATTTTGGGTAAGTAAGATTACAGGTCATTTTCATTATAGGTCCATTTCACTATCTTACACACTTCAAATGGAAATCTTTCCAACATGAAACTTACTCCAAATGGGGTCATTTGCTTAATCAAACATTATGGAACCATGGATGTGGCTTGGATTGAGGAATTGGTGTGAGACTTGTTCATGAAGAAAGCTTAAAAGGGAAAAATGGAATTAATTGGTTTTTAATCATTTAAAGCATGTTTATGCATTTTCTGAGTGACAAGAATGTAACAAACAAGATGAAAATTTTGGATTTCATTTTTGGTGCCATTTTCATGTGTTTCTCAAATACCATTTCAAGTGAAATTTTGACAATCCAATATCCATCATTTGATCAACCCAAGGGTCGAACACCATCCACACGATCAAATTAAGGTCCCAGCAGTGTTTTGGAATGAAAAACAAGGGGAATTGTGGTTGTTTCACGTATGCATGGACATGGGAAAAGTGGAATTGGGCATTTTCAAAATTGATGCAATTGAGTTGTAATTGGGCCTCCAAACCTTCACCAATCGATCATATATAAAGTTCAAATAAAATTTGAGAGCTCATTCATGCATTTTTCGTGCCCTGGGAGCTCAAGAACAGCTGAAGAAGAAAGGTGAAAATTCAAAATCGTGAAACATAATTGAGGTGTTTTCAGAGCAATTCAAGGTCAAATTCATCTTCCTCAAGCTTCCTTGAGTGGATCTGCAGAGTTTCATCAATCTTCTTCAAGTGTAAAAGGCTTAGTGGAAGCTCTCCACTAGGTAACCTTCATTTCAACTTTTCTCTCTATTTGTGATGCATTTGAATGCCATTTTTGCATGATTAAGACCTAGGAACTATGTAGATCGTTTATAACTAAAATTGACTGGCATTGGTGAGGATTTGTGTTTTGAGATCCAAAATGTTTCTCTTCGATTTGGCTTGTGTGTGCATGATAAATGAAAACTAAATGCATATTTGAGATCTACGTGATTTGAGGATGATTTTTGACTTTGATTTTGCTTGATTTGGTTAAGTGTATGTTCATCTGTATTTTTTTGGCTCGCCGGAGAAGGTGACCGGAGCCACCGTGCTTCAGTCACCTGGTTTTCCCTCCATTCTCACGATTAAATGAAGAAGACGATTACGTGGCTTGTTGTTGTCCCTCTGATTTGATTACTTTTGATCCAACGTGCTAGATTAAGACCTACCATTTGCGTGTTTTGTCTTGCCTCACTTTATCCACATGAAACGTTGCATTTCATTTAAATTGCTTGCTTGAGCCACGTGTTTATATGTGTGCCTCTTGATCTGTTTACCTTTTGATCCAATGAACCTCAACGCGTCTCACCGTGTACGCATGCTGACTAACCACACCTGATCCATTTGAATTCAGCGCTTTGTGTGGACTGGGCTTTTAATTGCTGTTGACACCCCCTTCAGAGTTGGCCCATTGTTTTACACATGATATCATTTCTTTTCACACCGTGTGTCTTTTTATTTTATTTTTTTTTATTTTTTATTTTTGTTTTATTTCTGTTTGGATTTAAATCAAATAAAATACTTCCAATGATCCAAAAATTCCACAAAAATATGCTTTAGACACTTTGAGATGTCTATTATTTTTAGACAATTTTTATTTTATTTTTTGGATTTATTTTGAATTAAAAATGGAATTAAACATTGGAAGTGTTTTATTTGAGTTAAATATTGACATGTGTTTGTTCTTGATTTGTTTCTCCTCATTCCTTTTGATCCAATGATTGAAAATCAATCCTCATATCCATGATGAGTTGATTGTTTTTTTAGGATCATTTTTCCCCTGTTTCATTGGCTTTTGGTTTGACTTTGGTGGCTTTTCTTTTGACCATCGATTCTCCCCTTTCAAAGTGGTACATCTTGAGGATTATTTTCTTTTGATGGTGCTTTGAGGGAATATTGCCTTTATGTTTTTGGCTCTGTTTGCTAACATCCTAAGGTACCTCTTGTTTTTATTTGATAATTTTTTAATCATTTTCCTAATTTTGAGGTAACTTGCAAGTCAAGTTACCTCCAGGGGAGGTTCATACAAGTGCATTGACCTAGTTTGAGTTGGAAATGACCTTTGTGGATCCATTAAGCTCTGAACTCCTCTTGTTTCATATATTAGACATGTTGAGCTTACTGTATGTTCATTTTTAGGTCAAAATTATGTTCATTGCTTGTTGGTTTGTGCATTTTTTTTAGGCTTTCCACTTGAGCTTCAAGTGATGATGTGTGTAAGACCTAGGTCTTTCCCCTTTCCTTTTCTTGCTTTTCTTTTGGTTGTGTTTGATGTTTGTTTTAGGCATTCTTTCCTCTCATCTCCACTTCTGTCTAATGACCTTGGAGTGTCATTTAAGGTGGCTTGGTCCCTCCTTTGGAGGTATTTGAAGCATACCTAAAGTGATGAATCCATGAGGGCTCTTTAGTGCTTTCTTTTGCACTTCCTTGTGATGCTTATGGTTGAGTGCATGTTATGAGGTCCTTTCTTCCCTCATATAGCCTTCCATCCTCACTTTTTTTTTTATCTTACTTTCCTTTCATTTGTTTTGGTCTTCGCACTTGTGGTTGATGTTGTTTGACTTAGGTCATTTCATCCTACTTTTGGTGCATTTTTGTGTGGTTTGTTCTTGTTTGTGTGATTTCTCCTTGTACTTCATTTTCTTATCCTTTCTTCTTTGCATTTCTCATATGAATGCTTGGTTGAGATGAGCTTGTGGAGGCTACTGCCCCACACTATTTTCCTCCCACATTCATTCTACGTGTGCATCTTATGTTTGCATGTTTATACTTGCATTTTCATGTTCTTCCTTCTTCTTCTTCTTCTCTTCTTTGCCATGCTCCCCATAAGTTCTCTAGCCTCTTGAGGTTATGATAGACATTAGGTGCTTAACCATGCATGATAACATTAGGTAGTTCCCATTTTGTATCCCAACTTTAAGTCCACTTTGCATGACAACTTTTAGGTGAGTTAGTCTCCCTTTAGTGTGTTCTTTCTCTTCTCATCTTCAAACACTCATAAAACACCTAATAAAGAATGACAAGTGTTGTGCGTTACGAGCCTTAAGCTACTTGGGAAATGGTGATTGGGGGGCTTCCTCTCAATAGCCTAGAGTGTTTAGTGTACACCCTTTGGGTGATATGCGACGCATTCGCTCCTAGGTCATAGTCTCTAGTGCGACATGAGTTACAAATCAAACTCAAAACACTTCTTCTCTAAAAAACACAAAAACATTTCAAACCTTTTTCACCCTTTGGGGTTCTTAATCCAGGAAAATCTTTTCATAAAAATAGTGTTGTTAACTCTTAGTTCTACCGCAAACGGTAACGCCTAAGTCTCCAATGGTCGAGCTGCATACACCAACTGCTAGAACTGCTTGTTAACCCTACTCGGGCCTAAAAACTTTTGAACCAACCGGTGTTCCCGTTAGCCCGAACTACGTTTGCTTTGATCTTTCATACCAGATGAAAGTACGTAGGCACAAGACGCGATGTCTTGGCGAGCAACCTTTCCCCCTTTCGCCCGTAGTTAGTCGAACTACGTTGACTTTGACTTTCCCATTGCACGAGGGAATACGTAGGTACAGAGCGGCGATGCTCTGCCGAGTCTCTTTCTTTTCTTTTTGTCCTGTGAGCCTTTAGTGTAGATAGTTTCAACACACCCTTTTAGATAGACAACAAAGCGTGGATCCCGTCGAGTACGACAGACGTGAGGGGTGCTAATACCTTCCTCTTGTGTAACCGACTCCCGAATCCAGACTCGGTTATGATGACCTTATCTTTCCCTTTTCGTCAAGTTTTTCCGATCGTTTCCTTTCCCTCTCTTTGGGATAAATAACGAAAGGTGGCGACTCTTCTGTTTTCCGCCGGGTGTTTTTTGCAGTTGCGACAGCTGGCGACTCTGCTGGGGACCCTGATTCCCTATGCGAGTCAATCCTAGCACTTGTTTGTTTATCTTTGGGTGTTATATATATGTGCTTTATTTACTTTCCCGCATTTATTTTCAGCATCATATGTCATTATTGTTGTGTTGTGGGGAGGGAATGTTCATTGAGCGATAAGCCAGACCCAGGCTTGAGTACACATATAGCTTTAGTAGTGGAGAGTAGTGGTGGATGTGCTTGCTTTGCTCGTACTAGTTCACCATGAAATTCACGCTCGGACGAGATTCTCTTTGATGATTTCTTTTCTAGCCCTTTGGGCTCGAAGGAGTTTTGGATCTGAGGGTTGTCGACTCTGGGAATCGATCATTTGTGAGTCAGCTAAGTGAGGCCTCTTCAAGAGATTATGATGCTAAACCAGAAATGGTGAACGTATCATCGTTTCTTGAAAGTTTGTGACACTGACAAACGCATAAGATGCCGAACCTTATTAGTGGATAGGTCCATACCTGTGAGAGGGATTGGGTTATGCAGGAAACCTTGGCTTTCAGATTACCCGGTTCGTTACAGTGCAAATCTATGTTCATGATATCAGTGGGTCCTACTGTCGGTACTTTGTTATTGCTAAGGCGGAGCGCTGGTTCTTCTCGACCAACAGCACAATAGTCTTGATCCCCTGTTTGCATTTGCATTTGCATTTTCATATGCATTTCATTAACATGTATTTATGTTGCAGGTGCATATTTCTCCTCTGATTCTAGTGATCCTGTTCCCTTATTGCTGATATGGAGCCCTTGAAGAGAACAGTGGCTTACAAGCTTCCAGCTCCTGATGTTAGTTCTTTGTGAGTTTGATTTCTATGGCTGATGGGAAGGTTATGAAAGATTTTAGGTAGTCTTATGGGAGGTTGTTGAGATGCGTCTGCAAGCCTTCAGTATATGAGATGGATGGTCTTTATGCTCTTCTACAGTTCTACGATCCACAGATGAGGTGTTTTGTTTTCCCTGACTATATTCTGGCACCTACCTTGGAGGAGTATTCTATGTTGTTAGGCTTGCCCATTCTTGATCAGATGCCATTTTTTCATACTGACGCTAAGCCTGATCTAGCTGAGCTAGCTGTTGTATTACACTTGGATGCTTCAGAGCTAGAGGGGAATTTGACTAAGTGGAATGGAGTGTTTGGCTTTCCTTTGGTTTTCTTGGTTGATAAGGCTCGGCGGTTCGCTAAGGATGGTTGTTGGATTGTATTTGGAGCTATTCTCGCTCTTTGTATCTATGGCACCATATTGTTTCCTAATCTTCCTGATTTTGTGGATTTAGATGCATTCCATATTCTGGCTTCAGGTAACCTAGTGCCTACTCTTCTTGGAGATGTTTATTATTTTGTGCACTAGAAGAATGAGAACCGAAGAGGAAAAAATGTCTTGTTGTGTTCCTTTGTTGTACAGATGGTTTGCTAGCCATATGCCCAAGGCGGGTCCGTTTGTTGCTACCGTTGGTACTTCAGAGTGGTCCGAGAGTTTGATGGGTCTATCTGCAGAGAACATTACTTGGTTTGACCGAGATCTGCTTGGTACAGAGGTTATTTATAGTTGTAGTGGATTTCCTAACGTCCCTTTGGTCGGAAGGAAAGGTTGCATCAACTATAACCCTTCTCTATTGGTCAGACAGTTTGGGTATGCGCTGAGGAGCCTCCTAGAGAAGAGGAGATACATGAATCTCTGTATCTCACCGGTTGGAGGGTGAGACTTTAGGCAGAGTTGAGCATGCTTGGAATAAAATTCACAGGAAGGGGAAAGCCTTATTGGGGAAGAGTAACAGCCGAGCATATGACCCCTACCTGACTTGGATTCATGATAGAGCTGCGAAGTTTTTGATGTCGTTTCCTTCAGTTGCACCTCTGTATCCTCTCATGATAGAGGAACCCACTACAGTAGACATTCAGAAATACAATCAGTTATTGTTTGAGAAAGAAGAGTTGAGAAAAGCTAATGAGGAATTGGAGAAAGAAATCATTCAGCTTCGAAGTGAGAAGATTGATGATGTTCATTCCTTCAAGAAACAAACTGAGCTTGTAAACAAATTGGGTATGGATCTGACCAAGGAGACCGGTTCTCGGGAGCGGTTGGGTTTGGATTTCAAGGCTGTCAATAGTGTTCTTGCTACTAAGAAGGAAGAGTTGGATAAGGATTACTTGAGGATTTCTAAGTTTGAGAACCAATGGAATGCCACACTTACCAACAACAAAGAGCGCGAAGACAGGTTAAAGCTACAGATCAGCAAGTTGAAGATGTAGCTCAATGCCAAAGATGGGGAGATTGCAGCAGAGGCATCACTTAGACGGGATATCGAGTATAGGTTGAACGAAGCTATTGCGAACTTGAAGGATCTCAGGTTGAGAGCTGATTCCAAGAGATGCAGGCTTGAGGCATGTTTTGGGGAAGGAGCCTAGGAAGACCATGTTGAGAGTCTACAGCATACTGGTAGCCAGCAGGAGTTGCTTATTCAGGGACTGCTTGCTAGGCCAGATCATCCTGAGACGCTGAAGCTACTAGAGGACTTTCGGTCACGTCATCCAACTTGACTATCTTGTTTATCTCTGTTGAAGTTTGATGCTTATTATTTGTTGTATTGACCATCACCAGGCTTGTTGGTTGAGGTCTTTTCCTTATTGTACTCAGTCGTAGCTTGTACTTTGCCTGTTGGTCTATGATTATATACGAGGAGTTTCTGTTTTATGCTTGTTCGTAGGGTTCTCCATCATTGTGTTTTTCCCGAAAACTAGAATCGAGGGGGAAATTTCCCTGCTGCATACATATATGTCTGCATTTTTTCATTTTTCGCATTGCAGGTGCATCAGAACTGTTAATCTTATTTTCCTGTGGTTTACTAGTGTTTTAGGATTGCTGATCTAACGACTCACCGGTACGCAACTAGGGGGAATCAGAAGAGAGTAATGGAGCAGATACAAGCAGAGATGCAGGAAATGAGGGACCGGATGGCCCAGTTCATGGAAGTAATGCAAGGAGTGGCTAATGGACAAGAGCAACTCCGGACTCTAGTGCAACCCTTGATTGCACGTGTTGATGGCAACGGTGTGTTGCATGGTGGGAACGCTGCTAACCCTCCACATGTTGAGACTTCTCGAGCTGATAATCCCATGCCTACTTTAGTCATCCCTACTGTTGGAGGGAGTGGTAATGCTGTTGGTGTCGGTAATGCTGCAAGTTTCAACAACACTGGTTTGGGTAATGTTGGAAGTGGTAATGCTAATGGGAATGGTTATGGTCATGACACCACTTGTGTTATACATGGCAATATGGATCACCTCTGGAACGAAGACAGGCAAGAGGATGTGTTCTCACCAAGGGTTGTGGCTGCTGAGTTACCCTCTGAAGTTGATAAGAGGATTAAGATGATTGAAGAGAAAATGAAGTCCCTTGAATGTCAAAACTCTATGGGCCTTGATATGGCTAACCTAGGACCGATTCTGGATTTGAGAGTGCCACTGAAGTTCAAAGTCCCAGACTTTGATAAATACAAGGGTACCACCTGCCCAAGAGTTCATCTGAGATCCTACTACCATAAGATGTCTGCCTACTCAAACGATGAGAAATTTCTCATGCATTTCCTCCAGGATAGTCTATCTGGTCCTTCGTTGGAATGGTACATGAGCCTGGAACCCGTGAATGTCCGTAGTTGGAGGGATTTGGCCGAGGCCTTTGTGAAACATTATCAATACAACAGCGACCTTACTCCCAACAAGGTCCAACTTCAGAATCTTTCACAAAAGAGCAATGAATGTTTCAAAGAATATGCTCAAAGATGGCGGGAGTTAGCAGCCAGGGTGCAGCCGCCTATGGTGGAACCTGAGCTTGTTGATATGTTTGTCGCCACTTTGCCTGGCGTTTATTATGAGAAGCTCATTAGCAGCATATCGGGTAGTTTCTCTGAATTAATCATCACCGGAGAGAGGGTGGAAAATGGTATCAAGTTAGGGAAGATAAGTGCTGGTAAAATGCCCTCAGCTGGAGGAGGCAAGAAGGTGTTCGGTAACAAGAGACGAGAAGGAGATACCAATTTCGTGTCTAGTTCACGTGGGAGAGGTAGAGGTCAGAATCGGCAGCAACGACAGATTTCCAGTATTACAATTCTCGCAGTTCAACAACCACAGCAACAACAACGTCAGCAACAACAACAGCCACAACAAAATCAACAGGGATACAGAAGATATCAAGACCGAGGTCGGGCGACAAATAGGCATTTTGATGCGCCTCCCATGCCGTATTATCAGCTATTGCAAGCTTTGTTGCAGTTGCAACTGATTCAGAAAAGAACTTTGGCTCCCCTGACTGGGCCTCCTCCACTCGAGTATGATGCAAACGCTCGTTGTGAGTTTCATTCAGGTGCCCCGGGGCATAACATCGATAATTGTAAGGCCTTTAAGCACAAGGTGCAGGACATGATCGATAGTAAAGCGATTAACTTCTCCAATGATGTTCCTAATGTGGTACAGAATCCCATGTTGAATCATGGGCAAGCTGGGGTTAATGCAATTATCGAGGAGGATGTTTTGGATTTGATAACGGATGTTAATGAGCTAAAGACACCCTTGAGCTTTGTGAAAGCTAGATTGCTGAAGGGGGTGTTTTCCCAGGTTGTGCTGGAAATTGTGCTGAGTGTCTGGTTAATCCTGAGGGATGTGGGAAGTTGAAAGGATGTATTCAAGAGATGATCGATAGTGGAGTTTTGCAGTTTGACCGGTTTGTCGAAAGAAAGTCTGAAGAATTGGTGGCTAAAAAAGGGATTAGATTGCAACAATCTCCATTCCATACAAGACCGTTACCATTTATGCGCCAAAACCACCAACAAGAACCATAACTAAAGTAGGTCACGTACCGTTTGAAAGCACCAAGGCTATTATGTGTAATTACGGAACTGAAGTGTATTGCAACGGCCAGAAACTAGATTTGAATGGTCTCCCTGCGGATTCAGTAGATAATCTTGTGGGAGCAGGAGGCATTACTCGTAGTGGTCGGGTCTTTTCGTCACCTGACGTGATTGTTGATAAGGTTGACAAGGGGAAAAGACCAGTGGTAGAGGAAACTTCTCAGTCTGGGGAGAAGGAATCTTTGTTAAAGGACGCAGAAGAGTTTATGAGGCTGATACGGAAAAGCGACTATAAGATAGTCGATCATTTGCAGCAAACTCCTTCTAAGATATCTATCTTGTCGCTGTTACTTTGTTCCGAGGCGCATAGAAATGCATTATTGAGAATACTGAACACTGCTTACATGCCACAAGAAATTTTGGTTAATCAACTCGAAGGGGTTGTTGCGCACATAAATGCAGGGAACGGCTTAGGGTTTACAGACTTGGATTTGACGCCAAGGGGCAGAAACCATAACTGTGCATTGCACATATCGTTAGAATACCGAGGGGCTGTTATATCTCATGTACTTGTGGATACGGGATCATCCTTGAACGTACTTCCGAAGAAAGCTCTAATAAATTTGGACACACAGGGATTGATTTGCATACCAAGTGATTTGGTGGTGCGTGCGCTTGATGGTACCCGAAGATCATTGTTCGGAGAAGTGACATTGCCCATTCAGGTGGGACCGGAAGTGTTTGATGTAGTGTTTTACATTATGGACATCCAGCCAGCCTACAGTTGTTTACTAGGCCGTCCATGGATTCATTCAGCAGGGGCTATGACCTCTACGCTGCATCAAAAGCTAAAGTATATGGTTGGCGGTAGTGTTGTTACAGTGTGCGAGGAGGAGGATATAATGGTCAGTCACTTATCATCCTTCAAGTATGTCGAGGTGGACGGAGAGATACATGAAACCCTTTGTCAGGCTTTTGAAACAGTCAAGATTAAAGACAAATCTCCTGTTGCGAGTAAAGCGCCGGAAGTGGCCATGTTTTCTTTTAAAGAGGCTCAAGCAGTAGTACAGACTTGGGCAGTGCAAGGTTGGGGCCAGGTATTGGAGATTCCCCATAAGCAAGACAAGTTTTGTTTAGGGTACCGCCCGTCATCTTCTTCATCCTCGCAGAGCGCGCCGCGCTATAAAGGACCTGTGTAGTTCACTAAGGGGGAGTTATCTTCGAAAGAATCAATGCTGTGTCAGACAAAGAGGTAGATAGTGATTGTGATATGGATGCTTGGATCAAGCCCTGCACTCCAGGACAGAACCTGCATAACTGGTCCATTGAAGAATTCGTTCAAGTGACGACAGAACAGTAATGCTTTGTTTTCCGATTATTGTACCACCCTATGTTTTACCTGGAGCATAGTGGTATTTTGTTTCAGGGCTTTATTGTTTATGTTTGAACATTACTTTATCAATTAATCAAAGGGCGTTTTTCTCATTCAAATGTTGTGATCTTTGTCTTTCTTATTTTTACTTTCACAATAAAATGGCAATGTGGTTTGTACTCGTTTTCATATCATTTGAAACATTTAACCATTTTTATTGCAGGATTCCTATTGCAGATGACACCGATTCATAACCTTCTATGACTCGCTTCGACTTTGATCAACCGATATATCAAGCTGAAGAAGAGATTAATGAGGATGAAGAACTTCCTGAAGAGCTAGCTAGACTCTTGAAACAAGAAGAGAAGATTATTCTGCCTCATCAGGAGGAAATCGAGGTTATCAATCTGGGTTCTGAAGAAGTTGTCAGAAATGTTTGGATAGGGGCTGCGCTACAGAGTGACATCAAGCAAAGACTGATCAAGATGCTTCGAGAGTATAGTGACATCTTTGCTCGGTCGTACGAAGATATGTCCGGGCTTAACACTGACATAGTGGTTTACCGCTTGTCGTTGCGCGAAGAATGTATGTCGGTCAAGCAAAAGCTTAGAAGGACAAGACCAGATATGGCTGTAAAAATCAAAGAAGAAGTCCAGAAGCAGTTGGACGCTGGATTTTTAGCTGTAACAACCTACCCTCCGTGGGTCGCCAACATCGTACATGTACCTAAGAAGGACGGTAAGGTACGGATGTGTGTAGATTACAGAGACTTGAATAAGGCGGGCCCAAAGGATGACTTCCCGCTCCCTCACATTGACGTATTGGTTGACAATACTGCTCAATACTCTGTATTTTCTTTCATGGATGGTTTTTTGGGTTATAACCAGATAAAAATGGCACTGGAAGATATGGAGAAGACAACGTTCATTACACCGTGAGGGACGTTCTGTTACAAGGTAATGCCTTTTGGGTTGAAAAACACAGGGGTAACTTACCAGCGGGCTATGGTCACTTTGTTTCATGATATGATTCATCATGAGATTGAGGTCTATGTTGATGACATGATAGCAAAGTTGCAAATGGAGGAAGAGCATCTGGTCAACTTGTTGAAACTGTTTGAGAGGCTCAGGAAGTTCAGATTGAGTTTGAATTCAAATAAGTGCACTTTTGGAGTTCGGTCCGGAAAGTTATTGGGGTTCATTGTCAGTGAAAAAGGAATCGAGGTTGATCCTGCAAAGATAAAAGCTATACAAGATATGCCAGCGCCGAAAACAGAAAAGGAGGTTCGTGGTTTCCTGGGGAGATTGAACTACATTGCTCGGTTCATATCTCATCTCACAGCCACGTGTGAACCAATGTTTAAATTGTTAAAGAAAGATCAGGCGGTCGTCTGGAATGAAAATTGTCAAAAAGCATTTGATAAGATAAAAGAGTACTTGCAGAAGCCTCCGATATTGATACCCCCAGTAGTTGGAAGGCCTTTAATCATGTACTTAACGGTTCTTGAGAACAGTATGGGTTGTGTTCTTGGTCAACACGACGAGATTGGAAGAAAAGAGGATGCGATCTATTATCTGAGTAAAAAGTTCACAGACTGTGAGTCCCGTTACTCAATGCTTGAGAAAACATGTTGTGCACTCGCTTGGGCTGCCAAACGTTTGAGACAATATATGCTTAATCATACAACCATGCTGATTTCGAAGATGGATCTGATCAAGTATGTCTTCGAGAAGCAAGCGCTCTCAGGAAGAATTGCCAGGTGGCAGATGGTACTGACAGAGTACGATATACAATATGTTTCCCAGAAAGCCACGAAGGGAAGTGTTCTGTCAGAATACCTTGCTGAGCAGCCAATCAAAGATTATCAACCGATGAAGTTTGAATTTCCTGACGAGGATATCATGTTCCTCAAAGCGAAAGACTGTGAAGAGTCATTGTCTGACGAAGGTCCAGAGAAAGGTTCTCAATGGCAGATGATATTCGACGACGCTATCAACTCCTATGGTAGTGGAATCGGGGCAATCATTACAACTCCTCATGGCACTCACATCCCGTTCACTGCCAGGTTGACATTCCCTTGCACTAATAATAAAGCTAAGTATGAAGCGTGTATCATGGGTCTGGAAGAGGCTATTGATTTGAGAATCAAGAATTTGGATGTATATGGCGATTCAGCGCTAGTGGTTAATCAAATCATGGGAGAGTGGGAAACTCGTCAGCCAAATCTAATTCTTTACAAAGATTATGCAAGGAGGTTGTTACCCTTCTTTGACAGGGTAGAGTTTCACCATGTGCCGCGAGCAGAGAATCAGATGGCAGATGCTATCCTCGATGTATAAAGTGAATTTTTGGAATGATGCTCCAAGAATAGTCATTTCTCGCCTGGACAAGACCGCTTTCGTATTCGCCATTGAAGAGGCTACTGATGGAAAGCCATGGTTTTACGATATACAGAACTTCCTCGAGAAGCAGGAGTATCCGCCAGGGGCTTCGGCTCAGGATAAGAAGACGTTGAGGAGGTTGTCTGGTAACTTTTATCTAAACCCAGATGGTGTGCTTTACAGAAGAAACCATGATTTAGTGTTGTTGAGATGTGTGGATGAAAAGGAAGCAGTGTTGCTTATGGAAGAGGTCCACGAGGGTACTTTCGGTACACATGCAGGCGGGCATGCCATGTCTCGGAAACTGTTACGAGCAGGGTATTATTGGCTAACCATGGAGTCAGATTGTTTCAAATTTGCGAAGAAATGCCATAAATTCCAAATTTATGCAGACAAGATCCATGTACCGTCGTGCCCATTGAATGTTATGGCATCCCCGTGGCCTTTCTCCATGTGGGGCATTGATATGATTGGTAAGATTGAGCCAACCGCATCCAATGGACATCGTTTAATCTTGGTTGCCATTGATTACTTCACCAAATGGGTTGAAGTAGCCTCGTACGCTAATGTCAGAAAGCAAGTCGTAGCCCGATTCATAAAGAAGGACATCATCTGTAGATATGGAATACCCGAGCGAATTATTACTGACAATGGTTCGAATCTGAATAATAAGATGATGAAGGAATTGTGCTAGAATTTCAAAATCGAGCATCACAACTCATTGCCCTATCGGTCGAAGATGAATGGTGTTGTTGAAGCGGCCAACAAGAATATTAAGAAGATAGTGTAAAAGATGGTTGTCACTTACAAGGATTGGCATGAGATGTTGCCCTTTGCTCTTCACGGTTATCGTACTACGGTACGCACATCAACCGGGGCAACTCCTTTCTCGCTGGTATATGGTATGGAAGTTGTCCTACCATTAGAGGTCGAGATTCCTTATTTAAGAGTTCTGGTTGACGTCAAACTCGATGAGGCAGAATGGATATATAACAGATTGAATCAGCTTAGCCTGATGGATGAGAAGAGGCTAGCGTCTATTGCTTATGGTAGGTTGTATCAGAGCCGGATGAAGAAAGCTTTTGACAAGAAGGTGCGTCCTTGGAGCTTTCAGACGAGCGATCTTGTGCTGAAAAAGATTCTCCCACCGCAATCAGATCACAGGGGCAAATGGACTCCCAACTATGAAGGTCCATACGTCATTCGAAAGGTCTTCTCCGGAGGAGCCTTTTTGTTATCCACCATGGATGGTGAGGATTTTACATCCCCTGTGAATGCAGACGCAGTTAAAAAATACTTTGCTTAAAAGAGACCCGCTGGACACAAAAAGAAAAGTCCAGGAAAAATGGGGCATCCCGGCGAACCATAAAAAAGGAAAATGGGTTCAGGTAAAAATTAGGGATAAAAATGAAAAGATATAAACCCGCAAAGTCGAAAACCTGAAAAGGCGACTTTGGCAAAAATGGGTATCCTGGTGAATCGAAAACCCGAAAGGGTGGTTCAGGCAAAAGTTAGGGATTGAAAAGCAAATGACTGCGGTCTACGTTGGAACTTCATTGCTTAGTGGATTGGGAGGACCTGAGGGCTGTTTATCCAAATCAATCTCTTCTAAAGACGAAGCGTCGAGAAAGCATCAAGGTCAGGCGAGTCATAGAGGGATCAGCTCATGGTGTTTGTCTGTGCCACATTGCCGACATTTTTGTACACTTTTGTATATTTCTGTGCATATCTGTATTTGTCTTTGCGCAGCTTCCTCTTTTCAGGGGTTGCATCTATTGTAAAACTTTGCCTATTTACAGGCCATTTATCTATAAACATATACTATTCAGTATCTCGTTTGTTTTGTTTTAACTTTTACTATTTTTTTTTGTGAAAAATGCCCAATGTTTTGGTAAACTTGCACATACATAAACTTGCATGCCTTGGCCAATAATTGTTAAAACTTTGAATTAATTGAACAACGTCACGAATGATGACTGAGATAGTTTCGTTTGTGTAGGGTATCTTGTCCGTTTATTCAGTTTTGCAAGGTCGTTACCCTTGGGGCGAAGAGGTGTGGATGAAATTTCTTTTTTATCTCCAGTCGGAGTCTCTTCCCCAGCCAGTGAAGTTTGCATCTCTATCCCCAGTAGAGTGTGTATGCAGTTTAAGTGAGCAGGCAGTGTGTACGCTTTCCCTCAGCAGTTGGTGCACATTCAATCCCCGCAGAGCGCATGTCCGGATACACTCCCCAGTGAGTTATGATTGTTTTTTTCTTCCCACTGAGTAATCTACAGCTTGGGTAGGTTCGTCCCCCAGTGGAGCAGTCATCAGCAAATGGGAAGAGGATGATTTCCCCAGCAGATTTGTTCTCTTTTCCCCAACAGGATAGAGGAATGTTGTTACCTCGGCATTTTCTTTGCAGGAGGCCAGCAAAAGGCATGTATCTCGTTATAAGTCCAATTGTTATTGGCATGAGTAGGTTATTTCCCCAGCAGGGTGATTTTTGTATGTCTAGCATTTATTTTGCTGATTCGGTTTCATTGCATCTGCATGCGTGCATAGGATCTACCCAAACGCGTAGCATTTCCATTTCGTATGAAGCATTACACCATTTTCAAACATGTGCATGTGAAACATAAGCCAACTTGTTATCTCTTTGTTTCAGGTGTATCTTTGGAGGTTTGATCTTTTCCCTTAGTATCCAGACCATGGAAATTTCCGGCAGCCCGCGCGGTATCCAGACCCCGGCTCATGTTATTCCCCAGCAGTATCTTCGGATCTCAGCGGGTCATGATAAGTATTTATGATCAATTATTTAGTCCGTCGAGTATCCAGACTCCGGTCCCTTCCCAATTGACAGGATTTTCCTTTTTCCGTCGAGTATCCAGACTCCGGTAAAGATGGTTGTGGTATCCAGACCACAGCGATTGATATTATTGTGTTTTTCCGTCAAGTATTCAGACTCCGGTGAAGACAGTGTGGTGTTCAGATTCTAATGGGTACATTTGTGATATTTCCCCTTCGTTCGTTGAGTATCCAGACTCCGTTCAATGTCGTTGAGTATCCAAACTCCGGCAACTTGAAACGGTATTCTTAAAACTCCAGCGGTATCCAGACCCTAATGAGTGTTTCTTTGTCCGTTGAGTATCCAGGCTCCGGTCAATCTTCGTTGAGCATCCAGGCTCTGGCTTATTTCGTTGAGCGTTCAGGCTCCGGCTTCTCCGTTGAGTATCCAGACTCCGGTGATTTTTCAATTCGTGGCATATTGCTTTGTTCCGTCGAATATCCAGACTCCGATAGACTTCATACGGTGATGATTTCCTTTGTTCGTTGAGTACCCAGGCTCCGGTAAATTCAGTTGGGTATCCATACCTTGATAAGTTTTGTGGTTGTACTCCTTCTCCATTGAATATACAGATTCCGGTGAATTTCCAATTTGTGGTACATTGTTTTGTCCGTCGAGTATCCAGACTCTGGTCAGTTCCGTCGAGTATCCAGACTCCGGTAGACTTCATATGGTGATGATTTCCTTTGTCCGTTGAGTATCCAGGCTCCGGTCAATCTTCGTTGAGCGTCCAGGCTCCGACTTATTTTTGTTGAGCATTCAGGCTCTGATTTATTACGTTGAGTATCCAGACTCCGACCGATTTCCAATATGTGATAGTTTCTTTGGTGCGTTGAGTATTCAGACTCCGACGATTTTATTGACTCGTTTTGCTCATTGAATATCCAGATTTCGGCAATTCGAAAGGTTCCCCTTTAACCTGTATGGTATTCAGACCATGGCACAGTCTTGATGGACGAATTCATCTTATTATGTTCCCCCAAGCAGAGTTACTCGTTAAGTTTCTCTTTCCCCAGCGGAGTATATTTGTAATCAGAGCAGTGGTCTCTGGAGTTCTTGTTTGCAGTTTTATTTTTCTGCGGTTGGCAAATTTTCGGGCTTGTCGGTATTCAACTGTCTTTTACCTAGATTGCTTGAAAGTCGTTTGCTTTCACCCAGTCAGGTCCAAGTCGTTTGAATAGGGGCAGTTGTTGCACCCCAAAATTTGACCAACCTTTTTCTTAACTTGGTTTATGTTTCATTTCATTTTCTTCTAGCATTTCCACTACATAGAATTCTTCATTTAGCAGGGGATCAAGAGGTGTGACTATCAAGAGAAGGTCACCACAGGTGTTGAGCCTAAGCAAGGGGTTTTACTCAAGCATGGGTGGTCATCAAGTCATCAAGAAGTGGTCAATGCGCTTTGAGAGAGTTGATGAGTGTATGTGGTTTATCTCCTAACTTGGAAGCCAATGGAAGACCATCAAAAGGTTGTGCACTCATGATTATGGATATGGGATGTTGAGAAAGCCCATTGAGTGCCTTGAGAGCCATTTTTGAGCTTATTCAAGTTGTTCAGTCATGTGTAAGGAGCCACAGTCAAAGGAGTTGCATCTAGGGTTTTCATCTGGTCAACCCTCAATCAATTGTGACATTGAAGGAGATTAAAACTCAATTCCAAGTCTTTTTGATCATGGAATGTTGTGTTGATATGTCTTATATATCATTTCAAGATCAAGTCAAGAAGAATTAAGAGTGTGAGAATTTGCTAAATTGGGGTTCTCAGTGTAAAATCCCCTATTTAGTGCCCAACTTCAACACCACTTATCTCCAGATACAAGTCTCATCTCATCTTGATCCCAACATGAAACTTGTAGAGCATGTTTCTAGCTTTCTTTTGAGTACTAGAAGTCCTTCATCTGATTTCTAAAACTCAAGTTATGATGCTGACAAGTTACAGGTCCTTAGATGAATGTGATTTTGGTCAACAAAGGTCAACCAACTTCCAAGACACTTTTGACCTAGAAGCATGTTTCTCCTCAATTTGACCCAAACATGAAAGTTCTTCCTCATGATCTTAGCTTTCCAAAGAGTACTATAAGTCCTTCATCTGATTTGTAGAACTCAAGTTATGAGGCTTGCAAGGCAGGGATATTTTTGGAAAGTAAGATTACAGGTCATTTTCATTATAGGTCCATTTCACCATCTTACACACTTCAAACATAAATCTTTCCAACATGAAACCTACTCCAAATGGGGTCATTTGCTAGATCAAACATTAAGGAACCATAGATGTGGCTTGGATTGAGGAATTGGTGTGAGACTTGTTCATGAAGAAAGCTTAAAAGGGAAAAATGGAATTAATTGGTTTTTAATCATTTAAAGCATGTTTATGCATTTTCTGAGTGACAAGAATGTAACAAACAAGATGCCAATTTTGGATTTCATTTTTGGTGCCATTTTCGTGTGTTTCTCAAATACCATTTCAAGTGAAATTTTGACAATTCAATATCCACCATTTGACCAACCAAGGGTTAAACACCATCCACATGATCAAATTAAGGTCCCAACAGTGTTTTGGAATGAAAAACAAGGGGAATTATGGTTATTTCACGTATGCATGGACATGGGAAAAGTGGAATTGGGCGTTTTCAAAATTGATGCAATTGAGTTGTAATTGGGCCTCCAAACCTTCACCAATCCATCATATATAAAGTTCAAATGAAATTTGAGAGCTCATTCATGCATTTTTCGTGCCCTGGGAGCTCAAGAATAGCTGAAGAAGAAAGGTGAAAATTCAAAATCGTGAAACATAATTGAGGTGTTTTCAGAGCAATTCAAGGTCAAATTCATCTTCCTCAAGCTTCCTTGAGTGGATCTGCAGAGTTTCATCAATCTTCTTCAAGTGTAGAAGGCTCAGTGGAAGCTATCCACTAGGTAACCTTCATTTCAACTTTTCTCTCTGTTTGTGATGCCTTTGAATGCCATTTTTGCATGATTAAGACCTAGGAACTGTGTAGATCGTTTATAACTAAAATTGACTGGCATTAGTGAGGATTTGTGTTTTGAGATCCAAAATGTTTCTCTTCGAATTGGCTTGTGTGTGCATGATAAATGAAAACTAAATGCATATTTGAGATCTACGTGATGTGAGGATGATTTTTGACTTTGAGTTTGCTTGATTTGGTTAAGTGTATGTTCATCTGTATTTTTTTGGCTCGTTAGAGAATGTGAGTGGAGCCACCGTGCTCCGGCCACCTGGTTTTCCCTCCATTCTCACGATTAAACGAAGAAGATGATTACGTGGCTTGTTATTGTCCCTCTGATTTGTTTACTTTTGATCCAACGTGCTAGATTAAGACCTACCATGCGCGTGTTTTGTCTTGCCTCACTTGATCCACATGAAACGTTGTGTTTCATTTAAATTGCTTGCCTGAGCCACGTGTTTGTATGTGTGCCTCTTGATCTGTTTACCTTTTGATCTAATGAACCTCAACGCGTCTCACCGTGTACGCATGTTGACTAACCACACATGATCCATTTGAATTCAGCGCTTTGTGTGGACTGGGCTTTTAATTGCTGTTGACACCCCCCTCAGAGTTGGCCCATTGTTTTACACATGATATCATTGCTTTTCACACCGTGTCTTTTTATTTATTTTCTTTTCTATTTTATTTTTGTTTTATTTCTGTTTGGATTTAAATCAAATAAAATACTTCCAATGATTCAAAAATTCCACAAAAATATGTTTTAGACACTTTGAGATGTCTATGATTTTTAGAAGATTTTTATTTTATTTTTTGGATTTATTTTGAATTAAAAATGGAATTAAACATTGGAAGTGTTTTATTTGAGTTAAATATTGACATGTGTTTGTTCTTGATTTGTTTCTCCTCATTCCTTTTGATCCAATGACTGAAAATCAATCGTCATATCCATGATGAGTTGATTGATTTTTGAGGATCATTTTGCCCCTATTTCATTGGCTTTTGGTTTGACTTTGGTGGCATTTCTTTTGACCCTCGATTCTCCCCTTTCAAAGTGGTACATCTTGAGGATTATTTTCTTTTGATGGTGCTTTGAGGGAATATTGCCTTGATGTTTTTGCCTCTGTTTGATAACATCCTAAGGTGCCTCTTGTTTCTATTTGATCATTTTTGAATCATTTTCCTAATTTTGAGGTGACTTGCAAGTCAAGTTACCTCCAAAGGAGGTTCATACAAGTGCATTGACCTGGTTTGAGTTGGAAATGACCTTTGTGGATCCATTAATCTCTCAACTCCTCTTGTTTCATATATTAGACATGTTGAGCTTGTTGTATGTTCATTTTTAGGTCAAAATTATTTTCATTGCTTGTTGGTTTGTGCATTTTTTTAGGCTTTCCACTTGAGCTTCAAGTGATGACGTGTGTAAGACCTAGGTCTTTCCCCTTACCTTTTCTTGCTTTTCTTTTGTTTGTGTTTGATGTTTGTTTTATGAATTCTCTCCTCTTATCTACGCTTCTGTCCAATGACCTTGGAGTGTCATTTAAGGTGGCTTGGTCCGTCATTTGGAGGTATTTGAAGCATACCTAAAGTGATGAATCCCTGAGGGCTCTTTTGTGCTTTCTTTTGCACTTCCTTGTGATGCTTATGGTTGAGTGCATGTTATAAGGTCCTTGCTGCCCTCATATAGCCTTCCATCCTAATTTTTGTTTTGATCTTCCTTTCCTTTCATTTTTTTGGTCTTGGCACTTGTGGTTGATGTTGTTTGACTTAGGTCATTTCATTCTACTTTTGGTGCACTTTTGTGTGGTTTGTTCTTGTTTGTGTGATTTCTCCTTGTAATTCATTTTCTTCTCCTTTCTTCTTTGAATTTCTTATATGCATGCTTGGTTGAGATGAGCTTGTGGAGGCTACTTCCCCACACTATTTTCCTCCCACTTTCATTCTACTTGTGCATCTTATGTTTGCATGTTTATACTTGCATTTTCATGTTCTTCCTTCTTCTTCTCTTCTTTGCCATGCTCCCCATAAGTTCTCTAGCCTCTTGAGGTTATGATAGACATTAGGTGCTTAACCATGCATGATAACATTAGGTAGTTCCCATTTTGTATCCCAACTTTAAGTCCACTTTGCATGACAACTTTTAGGTGAGTTAGTCTCCCTTTAGTGCGTTCTTTCTCTTCTCATCTTCAAACACTCATAAAACACCTAATAAAGAATGACAAGTGTTGTGCGTTACGAGCCTTAAGCTACTTGGGAAATGGTGATTGGGGGGTTTCCTCTCAATGGCCTAGAGTGTTTAGTGTACACCCTTTGGGTGATATGCGACGTATTCGCTCCTAGGTCATAGTCTTTAGTGCGACATGAGTTACAAATCAAACTTAAAACACTTCTTCTCTAAAAAACACAAAAACACTTCAAACCTTTTCCACCCTTTGGGGTTCTTAATCCAGGAAAATCATTTCATAAAAAGAGTGTTGTTAACTCCTAGTTCTATCGCAAACGGTAACGCCTAAGTCTCCAATGGTCGAGCTGCATACACCAACTGCTAGAACTGCTTGTTTACCTTACTCGGGCCTAAAAACCTTTGAACCATCCGGTGTTCCCGTTAGCCCGAACTACGTTTGCTCTGATCTTTCATACCAGATGAAAGTACGTAGGCACAAGACGCGATGTCTTGGCGAGCAACCTTTCCTCCTTTTGCCCGTAGTTAGTCGAACTACGTTGACTCTGACTTTCCCATTGCACGAGAGAATACATAGGCACAGAGCGGCAATGCTCTGTCGAGTCTCTTTCTTTTCTCTTTCTCCTGTGAGCCTTTAGCATAAATAGTTTCAACAAACCCTTTTAGATAGACAACAAAGCGTGGATCCCGTTGAGTACGACGGACGTGAGGGGTGCTAATACCTTCCCCTTGCGTAACTGACTCCCGAATCCAGACTCGGTTGCGATGACCTTGTCTTTCCCTTTTTCCTCAGGTTTTTTCGATTGTTTCCTTTACCTATCTTTGGGATAAATAACGAAAGGTGGCGACTCTTCTGTTTTCCGCCGGGTGTTTTTTGCAGTTGCGACACTCTGTGACCAAAATTTTATTTTCTGTTTTGTTTTTATATAAATTTTTATTATTACTAATAAATGTCTAATTTGTGTATGCGAGGAAACCCCTCAGCTGAATTTCTTTTTGACACTGAACCAGAAAGATCGTTGCATGCTAGACTCAGAAAAGCTAAATGAGAAAGACTGGCAATGTAAAGTTCAGAACCGTTAATTCTCGAGCAAGAAAAAAAAGAAGTTTTGGTTCATTATTAGCAATCTGATTCAGACACAAATACTGATATAGAGACACATCTAGAGGCTTTTGTTATGGATGACATTCTACCAACAGAGAGGCTTCTGTGTGACTATGGTAGAGAAAATTCTCCAACAGGACAGCTGATCATAGTGAATCAACCAGTCAATGTGGCACACTTCCAGTTGCACCCGACAATGATCCGACGGCTTGAAAAGAGACCGTTCACAGG
This sequence comes from Lathyrus sativus, assembly GCA_963859935.3. Taxonomy (NCBI): domain Eukaryota; kingdom Viridiplantae; phylum Streptophyta; class Magnoliopsida; order Fabales; family Fabaceae; genus Lathyrus; species Lathyrus sativus. Next base: position 246,778,854 of record OZ012737.1, on the reverse strand, counting down.
AAAAATGAATGAATATGCAAACAAACATTTGCAACGGTTTCTTACAATGAGCACCACTTTGAAGATCGAAGGGCATGCCGAAGAGGAAAAGAAGTTACAGATGTTTCCATTTACTTTAGCGGAAGATGCCGAAGAGTGGTTTTACTCCTTACCTGCAGAAATTATCACCACTTGGGAAGAGATGGAGAAGTCATTTCTTAATGAATATTTCCCTACATCTATTTACATTCATAAAAGATATGATATCATGAATTTTAAACAGAAGGAGGGAGAACCAATAGGTGATGCTTATAAAAGGTTCAAACAGTTACTGGTTGCATGCCTCACTTATAACATGGATCAAACTGAACAAATGTAGATGTTTGTAAATGGTATAAAGATGAAGACTAAGCAACTCATTGATATGGCAGCTGGTGGCTCGTCAAACTTTACAATAACCACTGGTATTAAAAAGATTATTGAAGTTATTGCTGCAAATGAGCATTTGGAGTTATATGAACGTAACATGAGTAAACATAAAGGGGTAATTGACTTGAAACTGAAAAATCAAGTTGTGAAAGTGGAAGATCAAATCACAACTGAAGTAGAAAGAAGGCTTAAAGCAATGAATGTGAGTACACAGACTGTTGCGCAAGTTCAACCTGTCCAAGCGGTAAATTGTGAGATTAGTGGAGGACCTCATTTTGCAATGCATTGTGTAGCCACTGCACAACAAATTAAGGCAATTAATTTTCTGAAGCAGAATAATCCGTATTCCAACACCTACAATCTTGGGTGGAAGAATCATCCGAGTTTCTGTTAGAAAGATCAACAAGGGAACATTCAAAAATAGGGGCAGGCTTAATACCATAATCAACCACAACAACAACAATACTCACAACCCCAGGAACAATATCAACAACAGGCACCCAGGAAAGTGGATTGGGAGATTGCCATTGAAAAAATGGCTGCTCAAAGTTCTCAATTCCAAGAAGAAACAAGAAGTAATCAAAGGAACACCACCGCTTCCATTAAAAATCTTGAAGTGCAAATGAGCTAGATAGCGCAGCAAATAGCAAACTCATTGGCATAAAGCGTTCTACCTAGTACGATTGTGAAAAATTCAAAAGATCATAGTAATGTTAGCTCCGTGACAACCAAAACGGCAAATCCCTTGAAGTTCCCGAGGAAAAGGCTGAAAATGAAGATCAACTGCTTGGAGTAGATTTTGAGATCAAGGAAAATGAAATTGTTAATGAAGAAGTAGTTGGACCTAAACCGGTAGTGAAAGAGAAAATCATTGAATCAAAACCAGTCGTGAAGCTCTCATTCCCAACAAGAAACAAGAAAAAGGGGCAGCATGAGAAAAACTTTGAAAAATTCGTATAGATGTTTAAGAATCTTGAAATCAACATTCCATTCTTAGAGGCACTTGAGAAAATGCCTACAAATGCCAAGTTCATGAAGGACATCATCTCAAAGAAGCGAATCATTGATACTGACCCTATTATTTTAACCAAACTTGTAGTGCTATTTTGTAGGGTATGAAGATTCTAGTGAAGAAGAAAGATCGAGGTTCCGTTACCATCCTGTGCACCATTGAGGATAGGTCATTCAAAAGAGCTCTTATTGATTTGGGAGCAAGTGTTATTCTCATGCCTTTATCCATCTACAAGAAATTGGGGATAGGAATAGTGCAGGATACTAGGATGACACTTCAATTTGTTGATCATCCTGTGAAGAGACCTTATGGGGTCGTTGAGGATGTTCTTGTGAAGATTGACAAATTTGTGTTCCCAGTGGATTTTTTGATTTTAGAGATGCCGAAAGATGAGAAGATTCCTCTAATTCTCGGGAGACCCTTTTTAGAGATGGGAAGAAGTTTGATTGACATAGAGGAGGGTACAATGACGTTGAAAGTCTATGATGAGGAATTGAAAATTGATGTTCGAAACACCATGAAATGCAAAGATGATGTTGGTACTAGTCATAAAATAGAGGTGATCGATCAAGTGATTTATCATGAGAATCCTCTGAATACACCACAGTTACCATTGAAAAGAGTGTTGAGTTTGTCCACTTTTGAAAGTGATAACAAAGTTGACGATAAAGAATCAGAAGTGTTAGCCATGATGAAACCACAACTTCAGTGGAAAGGATATAGACCACACCGGTGGGAAGACCTAAGGCAACCTCAATTATCGGAAGAGAATAAAGATACTAAAAAGGGGATAGAGTTGAAACAACTACCTGAGAATCTCAAATACGTCTTCCTCAACACGGAAGGAAAATGCCCAGCTATCATAAATTCAAGCCTCAAGAGTATCTAGGAGGACAAACTCATCCATGTCCTAAATAAATACAAAAATACTATTGGATGGGCAATTGAGGATTTGAAAGGTATTAGCCCTACGGTTTTCATGCATAAGATTCTCATGAAAGATGATCATAAACCGGTTGTCCAACCTCAAAGAAAACTTAACCCAGCCATGAAAGAAGTGGTTAGAAAGGAAGTGGTGAAGTTGTTAGATGCGAGTCTTATCTATCATATATTTGATAGCTCATGCGTGAGTCCGGTGCATGTGGTACCCAAGAAAGGGGGAACCACCGTAATTAGAAATGAAAAGAACGAGCTAATTCTTACAAGGACGGTTTTCAGTTGGCATGTGTGTATTGATTACAGGAGGTTGAATCTTGTAACAAGGAAAGAACATTTTCCTTTACCATTCATCGATCAAGTGTTGGAAAGGTTGGCTGGTCATGATTACTATTGCTTCCTAGATGGTTACTCGGGTTATAATCAAATTGTTGTAACTCCTTAAGACCAAGAGAAGACATCACTCACATGCCCCTATGGTATTTTTACATACAGGAGGATGCCATTTGGGTTATGTAATGTACCGGCCACATTTCAAAGATGCATGACATCCATTTTTACTGACATGCTAGAAAAGCATATGGAAGTGTTCATGGACGATTTTTCTGTTTTTGGTTCTTCTTTTGATACTTGTTTGACTAACCTGCCTCTAGTTTTAGAGAGATGCCAACAGACCATCTTGATTCTTAACTAGGAGAAGTGCCACTTCATGGTGCGCGAAGGTATCGTGTTGGGTCACAAAATTTCCCACAAGGGAATAGAAGTGGACCAAGCTAAAGTCGAAGTGATATCCAAGCTTCCTCCACTAGTGAATGAAAAAGGTATAAGAAGTTTCTTAGGCTATGCAGAGTTTTACCGCACGTTTATAAGATATTTTTCTAAGATAGCCAAGCCTTTAGCTACTCTTTTGGTTAAGGATAAGGCTTTTGTGTTTGATAAAGAGTGTGCCAATGCATTTGAGACATTGAAAAATAGATTAGTGTTGGCACCAATTGTGGTTGCCCCCGATTGGTCTCTCCCATTTGAGATCATGTGTGATGCAAGTGATATTGCAGTAGGGGCAGTTTTAGGACAGTGGAGAGAGAAGTTGTTACATGTCATTTACTATGCTAGTCATGTGTTGAACCCTCCCTAGATGAATTACGCAACTACCGAAAAAGAGTTGTCAGTAGTGGTTTATGCTTTTGGTAAATTCCAACAATATATGTTATGATATAAAGTAGTTGTTTATACTGACCATGCTGCTTATAAGTATCTATTTGCTAAACAGGATTCTAAGCCAAGACTTCTAAGATGGATCTTGCTTCTTCTGGAGTTTGACATGGAAATTCGAGACAAAAAGGGTGTCAAAACACAATTGTTGATCATTTGTATCGAATGTCCCCGATTGAAGAGACGGAAGACAAGAGACCAATAAAGGATGAGTTTGCTAATGAACATATCCTTGCTATTATTGGTATCTCTTGGTTCTTAGATTATGCGATCTATTTGGTAGGTGGTGTAATCCCTGAGGATTTTGATTCTAACAAAAAGAAAAAGTTTTTGCATGATTGCAGGTTCTACTTATAGGATGATCCATTCTTGTACAAGATAGGCGTAGATGGATTGGTCAGAAGATGTATTCCAGAGGAGGAACAAAGGGATGTTCTTAGTGCTTGTCACGACTCAGACTATGGAGGACACTTTAGTGGTGATAGGACCGCAACAAAAGTCCTCTAGTCAGGGATATATTGGCCTACTCTGTTCAAGGATCCCCAGAACATGGTTAAGGGATGCGATCAATGTTAGAGAACAGGTAATATTTCCAAGATGAGTTAGATGCCGCAAAATGCTATGTTGGAAATTGAACTATTTGATGTTTGGGGAATACACTTTATGTGCTCGTTCCCTCCGTCATTCGGGAAAACTTACATTTTAGCAGCAGTCAATTATGTGCCCAAATGGGTAGAAGTGGTGGCCTTGCTGACCAATGATGCAAAAGTGGTTGTGAAGTTTCTAAAAGCAGACATCTTTGCAAGGTTCAGGGTACCGAGAGCTCTAATAAGTGATGAGGGAATCATGTTTTAGATCACCTATAGGTATGTCTCCCTATCCACTGGTTTATGGAAAGGCGTGTCACTTGCCTCTAGAGCTTGAACACAAGGCTTTGTGGGCATCAAAATTCCTTAATTTGGATCTTTCTAAAGCAGGAGATTCCTGAATCCTTCAACTCCATGAGTTAGAAGAATTTCAGAATCAAGCTTACGAGAATGCCAAAATATATAAAGATCAAACAAAGAAATGGCATGATCGAAGGATCCAAAGGAAAGAATTTTGGGAAGGATTGTTGGTCCTTTTATTTAATTCCAGGTTAAAGTTGTTTCCTGGAAAGCTGAGGTCTAGATGGTTCGGGCCCTCGGTGGTTAAGAAAGTGTTTCCCCATAGAGTGATGGAATTAAAAAATAAAGCCAATGGGGACACTTTTAACGTAAATGGTCAAAGGTTAAAGTCTTATTACCATGAACAAGAGATTGGACAGATTGATGACATTCGTCTTACCGGATAAGATGGATGACCGTCGAGCCATGTGACGTTAAACGAAGCGCTTCTTGGGAGGCAACCCACGCGTTTTATATCTAACCTTTTCGTTTTATTGTTTTTAGGATTTATTTAGGTTTGCACGATGTCCCTCACGGGAGAGCGAAGACACCCAATAAAGGAGACGTTTGAGCAGACATAAGCAGAATAGAATGTACCTGAGAAACAGTGGAGAAAACATGAAAATTTGGCAAAAATATGGAAATAAACAGGGACCTGACACGGCCACCCGTGTCACCGGACATGGCCTGTGTCAGGATGGTCATAATAGAGTATGAAAAATTGGATTTCCAATAGCCATGTAAGCTGACACGGCCCGTGTCAGCTTTACTGGTGTCGCTACTCGAAAAATGCATCGTGCAACGACGGGGAGGCGAAAGAGATAGACAGAAGAGTCGCCACCGAACTTTATTTATCCAATGAGGGGAAAGGAAAATATCGAGAAAACCTTAAGAAAATAAAATGGATAAGATGGTCTCGCGACCAAGAACGGGTTCGGAAGCCGGTTATGCGAGGGGAAGGTATTATCACCCCTCGCATCCATCGTACCCGATGGGAACCATTTGTTCGTCGAATATGTGAATTTATTTGCTTAAATACTATGCTATAAAAAGTGTTCCACGGGGTAAAAGAAGGGCTAGAGATAGGAGAGAGAGCAGTAACGGGGAAAGAGAAGTAACGAGGGAAGAAGAGAGAAAGAACAGACTCGGTAGGTCCTCGCGGTCCTAGGCCTACGTATTCTCAATAGATATGAGAAAGTCAGAGTCGACGTAGTTCGGGGAACTACAAATATGGGGGGAATGTGCTCGGCAAGGATTGTGGCCCTTATGCCTACGTATCTTTACTTGAACGAAGTAAAGAATCAGAGCAGCCGTAGTTCGGCCTACGGTTTGTTAATGTTTTTTTATGGAAGATGCTATCGTGCGCATTCTAGCAGTTTAGGTGTATTGTCGCTCGCATGCAAGGAGACTTATGCGTTACCTGTTTGCGGTAGAACGGACGTAACATATCCTTTTTGAAATGATTAGGTTTTCGCCATGCGAGGCAAGATGTCACATTTGATTTATGAGGTTATTTTTTAGGGGAGAGATAAGTCCTCGGATAGCAATCCCTTGCGGGTAGTATCCAATTCTTTATCTCAAAGTTTTTGTTATGAAATGGTGTGGCGAACGTAGTGTCTTCGTATTGAAAGACGAGTATCGAGACCACCCCCACTACAGTGAGCATTCCAACACTTGGAGAGGAAGAAGACTACACTTAATCCTCTCTCTTTAATTCAATGTGAAGAGAACTTAGTTCTCTTATTAAAGATGTTTTTGGTTTTGAATGGTAAGTGCTTTGCGACAGAGAACCCTACGGTAAACGTCAGCACTCGGGATAGGAGAAGGCCTACGCTTAACCACTCCACGACCATTCAAATTTTGTTGTGAAGAAAAGGGTTTGAAAATGCACTCGGTACGAGGCCGAGGTTTTAGGTGAGAAAGATTGTGGGAGAAAATTGTGGAAAGAGATAGGTGGAAGAAGTCGCGTCTTCGTATTGAAAGACGAGTGTCTAAACCACCCACACTACAATGAGCATCTCGACACTCGGAGAGGAAGAAAGTCTACACTTAATCCTTTCTCTTTAGTCCAATACAAAGAGAAGTTGATTCTTATTGAAAGGGATTTTGAAAATGCACTCGGCGCGGACCCGAGGTTTTTTAGGAGAAAAATGTTTTGAAAATGAGAGCGTCTTTGCATTGAAAGACGAGTGTCTAAACCACCCACACTACAGTGAGCATCTCGACACTCGGAGAGGAAGAGGTCTACACCCAATCCTCTCTTTTTAATTCAATACAAAGATGATATTGATTTTCTTCATTGAATAATTTTAAAATGGGCTAAATAGCACACAATCAAAAGAGAGATAAAATAAAAAGAAATAAAACGCGTTTGAAATAAAATTAAAATTAAAATGAAATGAAAGTATAATATAAATAGTATCAAACAAAAGACAAGAATTTAGTGACAAACTATTATCAAAAATATTCTAAACAAAATGCTCTAATTTCAAAAAAAAAACAAAGGTGGGGGATAAAAATAGTACGTGTTATATACAGAATCATTTGGGCTTTTTTCTTTCGAAAATGAAGGCCCATTATCCTCATAACTTCAGCAAAAAGTGGGGTGTGCACAAACGAGTTAAGTGGTATGAAAATAGAATCCAAATGGGCTTTGAGCCCGTCCATGAATCAGTATCAAAATACCATAGCCATGTAGATGGAGTCAACAAGCACGGTTGAAAAACCAACATCAAACATAAAACACAGGGTGAAATGAAACGCTCAGAAACTAACCGAGAAGATCAAAATAAAAAAACAAAACCAAAGCCATAGAATAGAGGACCTTTCTTTGTCAACAATGTCTACGCGATTCCTCGAACAGATTGCCTTGCTGCTTTTGAGTTACCCGAAGCGATTCGCTTTCCCTAGTCCTCCGAGCTTCGATTTGTTCGGTTTTAAGGTTCGTCTTCGATTTTCTTTTTAGGTTAATCTTCTTCCTCTACTCATCTTCTAGTTTGGTGGGTTTTATCGATAATGGGGGAAAGGGTTTCGAGTGGTTGAGTTTGATTGTTGGTTAATGAGTCGGTTTGATGAAGAACAAGGGAATAGTCATCGTCTGTGATTGTTGAAGAAGAGGAAGATTAAGCATTGAAGGTGGTTGTTTGATGGAGGGTGAAGGTCGATCTGTGGAGGTGAGATGAAGAGGATGATGAACTGAAGGTGTTTGTTACATGAAAATTTTGTGAGGTTTGAAGTGAAGAACATGGGATTGGGTTTTTTACTTTTGAGATTGTTGTTAACACAGAAGAAGGAAAATGAAGGTGAAAGATTGTTGTAAGGTGAGTAAAAATGGAATTGGTTTGGTCGTAATGAGAAGAAGAAGTTTGTGAAGAAGGAAGAAGTTTGTGCTCACATGAAGAAAATAGGATGGTATTATGAAGAAGGTGATATTGTGTGTATGTGTTATGGAAGAAGAAAATGGTGAGCGTCTAGCTTGTGGTTAGTGAAAGAAAAGTTGCAGCTTGTTTACTATATAGTGAGAGATATTTGACTACGGATTCAAGTGTGAAGGTCATGGTACGTGTGGCTGTTGTTACAAAGTAATGATGAGGTAGCTGTGGAACAGAGGAAGTGTTAGGGGCGATAAAGGTGTGGAATGAAGGTATTCTTTTTGTGTGAGTTGGAGAAGATAATGAAGTTGATTTTTGTGGAGGTGAAGGTTAATAGTTGGGTTGAAGATTTGAGGTGTTGTTGTTTTATGGTTTTTGTGTATCTTCAGTTGATGAAAGGTTTTGTTGTGTGTCTTTTAAATGGTGTTGCAGAATGTTGGTTTTTGAGGCAGAAATTGCAGGTTATGCAAGGAAGTAGCAGGGTCATCCCAATGGTATTGTCTGGCGTAGAGGTGTGGTTTGTACATTTGTATGCAGGTTGTCGTGTCTTGCAATTCACTGTGGCTGCTTGTATGAGAATTGTGGGGACCGGTTTTTGTCATTTGTACAGGCTGTGATATGCTTTTTCGTAGCAGGTTTGTATCAGTTTTGTTGTGGCGTTGGTTGCTGATTGAAGATGAATGAGGAAAGATCCTGAGTAGGTCGAGTAGTCCCACTGTCTTCAAATGTAAGGAGCTGCTTTTTTATGAAAGTTTTCTTCTTGTTCTTTTTTATTCTATTTCCCCAACCTCTTTCATCTGCTGTGAGTTGGGTTTGCTGGTTTTGTCGCATTCACAGCGTGTACACGGAAGCATTTGTTGTAGTTGTTACAAGGATATGCCTTGCAGCGGTGACGTGATTTTGGTGCGAGGAAGAGTGGAAAGAGGTGGGGTAGTGACCTGTGGTGTGAGATGGGTGTTCACCACTTGCTCATGAGTTGTTTTTTAGGACATTGTAAATGTGGTTTTGACTTGGTACATTGAAGATAGTTATGTGGAAGGATATGTAGTGTGTGACGGTTTTGGGAATGTGTTATTGGTTATAGCAGGCAGCCGTACGAGTTGTGTTGGTTTTCTTGGAGTGTAATGGCGGTATAGTGATGTCCGGTTGTTGGTTTCGTTGGGAATTTGTTTTCAATTTGCTAGCTAAAAGTTTTGTTTTGCAGGTTCGTACTTGTACGGTTTATGCAGACTGTGTTGATAGTGGGCTAGCGTGAGGGATTATGCAGGAGGATGGTCCGTTCTTGTCGTTTTCGGCATATCATCCAAAATCCAAGTGCCAGCTTTCATGTTTGTGCTGCGTATTCACGTGCTGTACAATTTACAGCTGGTTTTGCATTTGGTGTGTCTTGCTGTGGGGTCCCTCGCGAGCTGTTTGTTTATTTATTTGAATTATTTCGAAGCTAAATGAAGGTTACTTTTGAGGCTGAAGGGTCTGAAATTGTAAAGGCAGTCATGTAGAAAAAATTAAGGTTATGTGCATCAAGAAGGAACGTCAACACAAGTGGTTTCTGCGGTGACGTTTGGCCGGATCTTTTGACTATTAATTGGACTTTGTAATATGTAATGTTAATGGGCCTAAATAATCAAAGGGCTTCCTTTATTTTTGACAATCCACGAACTCTTTTTTTTTTGTAATTTTTCTCTGAATTTGGGCTTTGTAGAAAATCATGGCTTGGATTCTACTTTGTGGTTCTTTGGCTAATTCATCTCATGATTTAATAATAATTAGAAACATGAAACTTCAAATTAATCTCAAATCTTTCCTTGAAATGGACAACGTTTTGGATCAGTTTGAAATGGAAAACAAACCTTGATCTTGTCCCCAGGATTAATAAATCAAAACCTTCAACCTGGAATTCCTTGGGCGAGAAAATGTTCTTTGTATGTGCTAAGAACTTGATTCATATACCATTAACTTGAATTAGCTCAGAATTTTGACTGAAGCTCCACTCACCTGAATCATACAAGCCCTGACTTTCTCTCAAAGCAAATATGCACAACTAAATCCACATCGCATCTGGGTTGAATCTATGATTACAATAGGGATCAAACCCTAACAAGTCTTAAATTACTCTTGTGATACTAACAATCCTGACTTAGCCTGGCCAGAGCTATGTAACAACCAGAGGAGCCTCAACCCGCACTGCAATCCCTCATGAATTGATAAAACCCAACTTGATTCAATTCAAGTCAGCCTCATGATAGAAACAACTTATGTTTGTTTTTTTTTTAATTTTTTTTGGATAATTGATGATGGGTGAATGCACAGATGAAACTTGTATATAGGCAGGACAAATTTGGGGTATGACAGATGCCCCTATCTGATTGGATTGAACCGAGCAAGATGAATTGCTACTACATTTATTCCTTCGAGGTAAAAGACAATTAGATATGAAGAAAACCCCGAATTTGTCCGAAAAGGGAGAAAGTGTTTGGAAAAAAACTGGATATTTTGCAAAGGCCGTTACCAACACAAGGATGACAACAAGAGAAATCTGACACCAAAAAGAATGACGGACCCATCACCAGAAGAATGATGGAGTGAAACACAAACAAACCCGACATCCAAAAGGATGTATGGGGATAAGCTTCTCTGAAGAGATTGCCGCTTATCGGTGAAGATGGATAAGCTTCTCCCAAGAGATTTCCACTTATCACTGAAGAAAGATAAGCTTCTCTGAAGAGATTGCCACTTATCACTGAAGACGGATAAGCTTCTCCCAAGAGATTGCCACTTATCACTGAAGAAAGATAAGCTTCTCTGAAGAGATTGCCACTTATCGCTGAAGACGGATAAGCTTCTCCAAAGAGATTGCCACTTATTGCTGAAGAAAGATAAGCTTCTCTGAAGAGATTGCCACTTATCGCTGAAGACGGATAAGCTTCTCCCAAGAGATTGCCACTTATCGCTGAAGAAAGATAAGCTTCTCTGAAGAGATTGCCACTTATCGCTGAAGACGGATAAGCTTCTCCCAAGAGATTGCCACATATCACTGAAGAAAGATAAGCTTCTCTGAAGAGATTGCCACTTATCGCTGAAGACGGATAAGCTTCTCCCAAGAGATTGCCACTTATCACTGAAGAAAGATAAGCTTCTCTGAAGAGATTGCCACTTATCGCTGAAGACGGATAAGCTTCTCCCAAGAGATTGCCACTTATCGCTGAAGAAAGATAAGCTTCTCTGAAGAGATTGCCACTTATCGCTGAAGACGGATAAGCTTCTCCCAAGAGATTGCCACTTATCACTGAAGAAAGATAAGCTTCTCTGAAGAGATTGCCACTTATCGCTGAAGACGGATAAGCTTCTCCCAAGAGATTGCCACTTATCATTGATGAAGGATAAGCTTCTCTGAAGAGATTGCCACTTATCGCTGAAGACGGATAAGCTTCTCCCAAGAGATTGCCACTTATCGCTGAAGAAAGATAAGCTTCTCTGAAGAGATTGCCACTTATCGCTGAAGACGGATAAGCTTCTCCCAAGATATTGCCACTTATCGTTCAAGTCTGCTGGAGAAAGATCACTAGGGAACACCTATGGCCTTATTGAAGATGCCCCTGATTGGGCTAAATGTTAATTTGGAGATTTGATGAGCCACGAGCGTACAATACGTCATGGGAAATACTCATGGTCTTGAAAAGGGCCCCTGACCAGGCTGAATTTTGCTTTGATATTCTTGAATTCCATGGGAGGACCCATGGTCTTTGCAGATAATACTCCTGACCGGGATGAATTTTTCTTTGAAGCTCTTGAGTTTGCTCAACGAAAGTTGCACAACTTCGTGAGGAACACCCACTGTCTTGCGGAAGATGCCCCTGATTAGGCTGATTATGGTCTTGAAAATCTTCGAACTTGATCCTGGACCTGAGCTCGCATATGCTAATGCTTGATGATAATGATATTCCATAACAAATGCAAATGCAAATGCTAACACGCGGAGATGCAAAAGCTAGGGGGTATTATATGATTGTGGGTATGCATACGATACAAGATGCTTATGATGTCGAATGCGATGCGTATAATGCATATGATTGTAGGCAGACAATTGGAAATGCAGGTTGTATTTTGGTAGTTGCCAATGTAGATTGGACTTTGGATCAGGTGGGAAAGTGAAGGACAAGCCTGACTTCCTGACATCATTTCTTCATGATGTAATAAAACCTGGAGGTGCTGGTACCGTCAACTCGGGGCCTGCTCTGTTGGGCTTGACGACCTTGTCAGTCAAGTCGTTTCAAGATTTAGAATGATGTTCCTGTGTACTCCTTAGAGTCATGGTCACCCTTTAGTTACCCTAAGAGGGTAAGCCATCCCTTAATCTAATTTACCATGATGTCATTATATGCAAAACCCATCATCAAATAAATGAAACTTGCAACCAAAGGGTAAATAAAAATAGAGAAAGCTTTGATGAAAGTAATTTTATTGATGAAAACCCATAAATGGGAAAATTACAAAAGGAGGCAATTCCTAAAAGAGGTAACTGCTTTTGAAAGAGAATATAAAGACTAAGACAATGTTGAAAATGGTCCCTGCCAAGTTTCAAATCCGCTATGGCCCATATGTCTCTGAAGACCCTTCACGCCTTGCTTTTGAGCGCCACGATCGAATTGATCTTTCTCAGTCGAGAGCTTGATGGTTATGGAGGATAATTCACACGTCTTTTCAAGATGCAGTTCTGCCTTTTTGAATCCCTAACTTTTGCCTAGGCCGCCCTTTCAGGTTTTCAGCCTACCAGGATACTCTTTTTTTTTATTTCTAGTCCCTAATTTTTGCCTGAACCATTTTTATGGTCCACCAGGACGCCCATTTTTGCGTGGATTTTCTTTTTGGTCCACCGGGCCTATCTTTTAGGCATAATATTTTTTAACTGCATCCGCATTCACAGGGGATGAGAGATCATCACCATCCATGGTTGAAAGGATCAAGGCTCCTCCGGAGAAAACTTTCTTTACTATATACGGACCCTCGTAGTTCGGTGCCCATTTTCCCCTTGGATTGACGTGAGTTGGCTGAATTTTCCTCAGTACCAAATCTCCTGCTTGGATGTGTCGTGGGCGAACTTTCTTATCAAAGGCCCTCTTCAATCATTTTTGGTATAATTGTCCATGACAGATGACCTTCATGCGCTTCTCGTCGATGAGATTAAGTTGGTCGAGTCTGGCTTGTATCCATTCGGCCTCATCTAGCTTCACGTCTGCCAAAATCCTTAAGGAGGGAATCTCTACTTCAATGGGCAATACTGCTTCCATGCCATATACGAGAGAAAACGGGGTTGCCCCTGTGGAAGTGCGCACTGAGGTGCGGTAGCCATGCAACGCAAACGACAACATCTCGTGCCAGTCTTTGTAAGTCTTCACCATCTTCTGGACGATTTTCTTAATGTTCTTATTTGCCGCCTGAACAGCTCCATTCATTTTAGGGCGATAAGGTGTTGAATTGTGGTGTTCAATTTTGAAGTTTTTACACAACTCTTTCATCATCTTATTGTTGAGGTTTGAACCGTTGTCTGTAATGATCTTGTTCGGGATTCCATATCGACAAATAATCTCTTTCTTGATGAAGCGAGTCACCACTTGCTTAGTGACGTTGGCATATGACGCAGCTTCTACCCATTTGGTAAAGTAATCGATGGCCACTAAGATAAAACGGTGCCCATTTGAAGCGGTTGGCTCGATGCGTCCGATTACATCTATACCCCACATAGCGAAAGGCCAAGGCAAAGTTAAAACATTCAGAGGGAGTGGTGAAGTATGAACTTTGTCTGCGTAAATTTGGCACTTGTGGCATGACTGGACATGGAGACAACAATCCGTTTCCATCGTCATCCAATAGTATCCCGCCCTCAAAATCTTTTTAACCATAGTATGACCACTAGCATGTGTTCCAAAAGATCCTTCATGCGTTTCATTTATGATGTGTTCTGCTTCGTGTTTATCCACGCATCTGAGTAGAACCGAATCATAATTCCGTTTGTACAATACGTCACCGCTGAGGAAGAACTTCGAGGAAAGCTTTCTGAGATACTTCTTGTCAGTGATAGTTATGCCTTCGGGATATTCCTGTGTCTCTAGATACCGCTTGATATCATAGAACCAAGGGTGATTATCAATTTTAGGTTCCTCCACATCGACTGCCAGGCAATAAGCAGGTTCGTCCAGATATTCCAGACGGATGGATGGCGCCTCATTCTTCCACTTGACTTGAAACATGGATGCTAGTGTTGCTAGAGCGTCAGCCAACTGATTTTCTCCTCTGGGAATGTGATGAAAAGTGATCTCATCAAAGTACGAGATTAGCTTCAAGACATGATCTTTGTAAGGAATTAACTTGAGGTCCAGTGTTTCATACTCCCCTTTAATCTGGCATATGACAAGCGCGGAATCTCCATAGACTTCTAGAATCTTGATTCTATTATCAATGGCAGCTTCAATTCCGAAAATACAAGCTTCATATTCGGCCATGTTGTTAGTACATTTGAAGCATAATCTGGCGGTGAATGGTAAGTGAAAGCCAGTTGGAGAAGTGATGATTGCTCCAATTCCACAACCTTTGGCATTTGCGGCACCATCGAACACGAGCGTCCATCGCGATCTTGGTTCGGGTCCATCATCTGGGCCTGGTGTGGTATAATCTCTGGCAAACATGACGTCTTCGTCGGGGAAATCGAAGCGCATGGACTGGTAGTTGTCCATAGGTTGGTGGGCAAGGTAGTCAGAGAGTACACTTCCTTTGATAGCTTTCTGCGTAACATACTGGATGTCATACTCTGTTAACACCATTTGCCAACGAGCCACTCGTCCGGTGAGAGCGGGCTTCTCGAATATGTATTTGACAGGATCCATCTTGGAGATCAACAAGGTCGTATGGGTGAGCATATATTGTCTCAAGCGTTTTGCTGCCCAAGCCAATGCGCAACATGTCTTCTCGAGCATTGAATATCTTGATTCACAGTCGTTAAACTTCTTGCTGAGGTAATAAATTGCATGTTCCTTCCTGCCGGTTTCATCATGTTGACCCAACATGCATCCCATGGATCCCTCTAACACAGTCAGGTACATGATCAAGGGTCGTCCGGGTACTGGAGGCATCAAGATCGGCGGTTCTTGTAGATATTCCTTTATTCTCTCAAAGGCTTTCTGACAATTATCGTTCCATACTACAGCTTGATCCTTTCGAAGTAATTTGAAGATGGGCTCACAAGTGGCCGTTAGATGAGATATGAACCTGGCGATATAGTTCAATTTCCCAAGGAATCCTCGGACTTCCTTTTCAGTTTTGGGTGTCGGCATCTCTTGGATAGCTTTGACCTTATCTGGATCGACTTTAATCCCCTTTTGGCTTACAATAAAACCTAGCAGTTTACCAGATCTTACACTAAAAGTGCATTTGTTGGGATTTAGTCTCAGCTGGAATTTCCTTAATCGGGCGAATAACTTTTCCAAGTGGATGAGGTGCTCTTCCTCAGTCTGGGATTTCGCAATCATATCGTCTACATAACACTCAATCTCTTTATGTATCATGTCATGGAAGAGAGTGACCATTGCTCGTTGATATGTCGCGCCCGCGTTCTTAAGCCCAAACGGCATGACCTTGTAACAGAAAGTTCCCCATGGGGTGATGAAAGTCGTTTTTTCCATATCTTCGGGCGCCATCTTAATCTGGTTATATCCAGAAAAGCCATCCATAAACGAGAAGACAGAGAACTGGGTTGTGTTGTCTACTAGCACATCAATGTGTGGTAAAGGGAAGTCATCTTTCGGACTCGCTCTATTAAGGTCTCTATAATCTACACACATTCGCACCTTCCCATCCTTCTTAGGTACTGGGACAATATTCGCTATCCATTGTGAATAGCTGGATACTGCCAGAAAACCAGCGTCTAATTGCTTTTGCACTTCCTCTTTGATCTTGAAGGACATCTCTGGCTTTGTTCTCCTCAACTTTTGCTTCACCGGCGGGCAACCTTCCTTGAGAGGTAGTTTGTGCATCACAATCTCTTCATCTAGACCGGGCATATCTTTGTAAGACCAAGCAAATACGTCAACATACTCTCGAAGCAATATTACCAGTTTTGACTTAATCTCTGACTCCAAAGTTGCACCTATCTTGATTTCTTTGGCATCCTCTTCAGTTCCCATGTTGATGACTTCGACCTCTTCTTGGTAGGGCTGAATAACCTTTGACTCCTGCTTCAATAGTCTAGCTAGCTCTTCTGGGAGATCACAATCTTCCTCGCAGTCTTCGTCGGCTTGGTAGATCGGGTTATCAAAGTCATATTGGACCATAGCGGGGTCGTTATTGACAGGAGCAAGGGAAGATCTGCACGATGAATGACTTCATGCTTTATTTTTTTTATTTTTTAGAAAAGGTTGACAGAAAGAAGGAAAATAAAACAAAACATTGTCTTTCAAAGATAATTTTATGTGCAAAAAGTAAAAATGAAAGAAAGAGAGCGTAATTGGATGCGAAAGTTTATTTATTGATGATAAGTTGTGCTTTAAAAGCAAAAAGCCCTACAACATGATCCATATGCCTTGGGCAGAGCATATGATTTTTTTTATAGGTAAAATAAAAAGGGAATTACTCGTCTACTAGAGTAACTTCGGGGATTTCGACGACTCTCCAATTGTTCAAAGTTTGATTAGGATCCCTAGGATACACCATACACAGCTCTTCATGATCTTCGGTTTCAGTTTCCAAAAACATGACTTGACCATCGACAAGGTGGCCTCCACTAGTAAAAACCAACGGAGTTGCAAGCCCTTTGCCCTTATCAATTGCATTCTTTTGCTTGTACCCTAGACCAGCTCCATTTTTGTTGACGGGCAATTCTAACACCCTGCCCCATCCTCGCGGATGTCCTTCCTCTATCACTGTCCTCGCGTCCTTCCAAGTTACTATTGAAGATGCTGGCTTTTCGTAAATCATTTCAACATTGATTACTTCAAAAGCTTGAAACGGTGTCTCATGCACTTCATTTCCTACTTCCACATAGCGGAAAGAAGCAAGATGGCTCACAAGAACATCTTCTTCACCCTCAATGATGACCATCTGATTGTTAATCATAAATTTGATCTTTTGATGCAAGGTTGAAGTTACAGCACCTGCGGAATGAATCCACGGACGGCCAAGAAGGAAATTGTAAGCGGGGTATATATCCATTACGTAAAATGTAATGATGAAAGTATGAGGTTCGATCTTGATCGGGAGATCAACCTCGCCTACCACAGTTCTCTTAGATCTATCAAAAGCTTTTACAATAGTTTGACTTGGCTTCATCACAAGTCCTTCAATTGACAGCTTGCACAACGAGCTTTTTGGTAACACATTCAGCGATGATCCAGTGTCAACAAGCACCCTAGAGAATACAACATCCACACATTCGATAGTAATGTGCAAGGCCTTGTTATGATTTTTACCTTCGGGAGGTAATTCATTATCATTAAAGCTCAAAATATGACCTGATGCAATATTTCCCACCACTTCTTCAAACTGTACTACTGATATCTCCTCTGGCACATGAGCTGCCTTCAAGAATTTTAGCAGTGCTTCTTGATGGGCCTTTGAACACATTAACAATGACAGCATGGATATCTTCGAGGGCGTCTGATTGAGCTGGTCAATCACTTTGTAATCGCTTTTCTGAATGATTCTTAGAAACTCCTCTGCTTCATCATTTGAGATGCCTTTCTGTTTAGATGAATGTCTCTGTTCATTGGTGCTCGGTACGGCAGTATCTTTCCTTGTATTATCACTACTGTTGACAGGAGGTGCAGTTGGAGCGAAGATTCGACCACTTCTAGTAACGCCTCCGGTTCCCACGATGTTCTCTACAGTCTTCTTTTCTTCCAATACATCTTCTTCTACCACCTTCTGTCCGTTGAGAAAAACAGTTTCATCGTATAACCAAGGTACAACTTTCATGCTCTCGTATGGAAACGGAGTTGAGGCCGAAATGACAAGCTGGTTCATTGATGGTGGAGACATAGGTATCTCAACTGGATCATACGGGATCTGCAGTGGGATAGAAGTATGTCCATACATGTTGTCCCATTCTTCCTCATCGCACGGTATGGTCAATGGTGTGCGAGTCGAATTGTCAAATGGAATCCAAAGCTCATATCCATCATCATATGGTATCTCCAATGTTTCGAACGGAATTTCAAGAGTAGCAACTTCCTCAATCTTTGATAGTTGTTATGCTACTAATACACCCTGATCAATCAGGCTTTGTATGCCTTTCTTTAGCTTAGTGCATCCTTGAGATCCGTCCATGCAAACATGGCAATTAGTTGAACATCCTGGATAAATGTTTTTCAACAAGAGTTGCTCCTTAATAGTGGAAAGTGGGGTCCTCAATTCCTCAATATTCGAAATTAATCGGATCCCCTTAGAGCCTTCAATCATGTTTGTTGAGTGGTGAGGTGGCATTGGATTAGTCTTGATGTTTGGAGTATTTCGGGTAAAGTTTATCGCTTTTGAATCGATAAGATTTTGCACAATGTATTTTAAAGCCTTACAATTCTCAATGCTATGGCCTGGGGCCCCAGAGTGGAATTCACATCTCGCATTCACGTCGTAACCGTAGGGGAGAACAGCTGAAGGATCTTTCATTTCCCTAAGTTGAACGAGACGTCCTTTCAACAAGAACGGAAGCAATTTGGCATAGGTGGACGGAATTGGATCAAGCCTTCTTTTTGGTTTTCTCGGCCCTTGATACTGATTTTGTCTTGGTTGATAGGGTTGTTGTTGTCGATTCTGCTGAGTCGCAGGCTGACTTGCTGGAATGGAAAGTGGTTGCTGTGGAGCAATGGCAGCAATATGGTGATAACCTTGGTGAGTTCTCCCTCTATTGGTGAACACAGCACTAGCTTTGCCTTCCCTTTTCTTAACGAAACCCTGATAGGGCTTCTTGACCCCACTGGAAGATCCGCCAGCATTCTGAATCTTTCCAGCCTTCATAAAACTCTCTAGTCTTTCCCCAGCCATGACAAGTTCAGAAAACACCGTAGAGGTTGTAGACGCTAGACGCTCAAGAATCGGTCCTTGCAGTGTGCCCATGAAGAGGTCTGTCAGCTCTTTCTCCATCAACGGGGGTTGTACTCTTGCAGCCACTCCCCTCCATCTCTGAGCAAAGTCTTTAAAAGACTCGTTCGGTTTCTGGGTCAAATTCTAGAGTTGCATCCGATTTGGAGCCATGTCAGTATTGTACTGATAATGTTTTACGAAAGCGTCTGCTAACTCCTTCCAGCTTTTCACATTGGACCGTTCAAGATGCATGTACCATTCCAGAGAAGCCTCTATCAAACTATCTTGAAAAAAAATGGATTAACAGCTTCTCATCATCGGAATATGCGGCCATCTTTCTGCAGTAAGACCTTATATGGGTCCTAGAGCAACTGTTACCCTTGTATTTCTCGAAGGTTGGGATTACAAACTTCGGAGGTATCTTAACTCCGGGTACAAGACATATTTCAGCAGCATCTAGTCCCAAAACATCGAGGCCTTGCAATGCCTTCACCACCTCTTGTAAAGCATTGAACTTTTTCTCTAATTCAGCGGTCTGTGGTCCATAAGCTTCCCCTAAATTCTCATAGAAACCTTCATGATCATCGTAATGGACTTGTGTTGGGATCGTGGTACCATGAGGATGAGTTGTACCGACTGGTGGATGGACGATGTTGATAGGTACTGCACCTGCAGAAGTAGGAATTGCCCCAACAGGGGTTGGGGTGGCCTCCACAAGAATTGGAACTGCACCACTTGCATTGGGAACTGCACCAGCCAAAGTCTGATTAGCGCTCCTCTCTGCTGCTTGCCTCATCTCCTCTTGACTCCTGGCCATGTTCTGAATCACCTCCATGAGTTGATTCATCTGCGTCTTCATGCCTAGCATCTCGCTCCTCATAGTAGCCTGGTCTTGCTCTATCTGATCCATGACTCTTTTTTGATTATTCCTTGTGTTATACCGATGTCGTGAAGTCAGCTTGCTTTACTCTCTCTGAAAGGGGTAAGCGGCGTGTAAGGTCGGGTTGTAGGAAATGCAAAAAAAAGAAAAATGCGCAAACGTATGCAAAATGCTCGAGAGACTTTCGAGGCTCGTGATTATCATTGGTATTATAGAATCATGACTGAACAATAAAGAAATGCACAATTTAGACCAAAAAGCAAACTTTCATTAATTTGAGAGAAAATTCAATACAAACAATTACTGAATAAGCTGAAATTAACAATTCATGCTACAAGAAAATACTGAATAGCTAAAACTCTTTCTTTTGGAGACGTTCTTCAAGCTTTTTCGTCTCGAACATGAATCTTCTAACCATTTGGTCGCAGAGCTGGAGAAAGTGGTGAATAGAAAGAGGGATATCATTTCTTTCCAAGTCTTGAATTGCGCTTTCCAACCTCCATGGGATATCACGGATCATGAGGTTGCAATGCTCCACCAGATTATTATACCTAGCGTGACACATGTCTAGAGTCGATTGGTAATAGCAAATAGAATCCACGTGGGTGTCCAACAATTCATTGAGTTGAGCCTCCTTTTGGAGCCACTGAGCACTATCCCTTTGCAAGGCCTCGAAACGATTCCTCCATAGAGTAGCTGTTTCTTGGGCAGTCTCCAATTCCTGACATTTGTTGTTCCACATGTCAGGAGTGACATATGAAGTCCTTAATGCTTCCTCCTTGAGTCTTCGTTCATCCTCTACTAGGGTCAAGGCGTTTCTCAGTTGCTTTTCGAGATTCCCAATATCAGCTTCAAGATTCTCTCTTGTCTCCTTTTTCTCAGCAGAAGCTAATTCAAAGAAATGCCATGCTCTATCACAAGAAGCCTTAGTCTCTTTTAGGTGTTGTCGAAGAGTTGTCAATGATGTATCAGCCCCTTCGAAACCCTGCTGGTACTTGACTCTCATGTCTGTTTCTAACTTCAATTTCTTGCTACTCTCAGCCGCTCGGTCTTGTTCAAACTCTACTTTCCTTTTGTACTGGCCATTCTCCACATTTGCTCGGTGAATTTCAGCTTCGAGGTCCTGATTTTCTTTAGTCAACCTCTCTATCACTTGCTTCAGTTTCTCGTACTCTTCCATAGATACATGGGTGGGAGCAGGAGGTCCTTCTCGCATCGATGGTTCTGAGGGAAATGGCAGCAACCTTTCAGCCACTTGGGCTAGCAACCACTGGTTGTATGGCTCTTTTGCCACACAATTCTTTGCCTTTAACTCTTTCCTCCCCTTCGTGTGAATCTTGCCCCATGCTTTAGCAATCTTCCTGGCAAACGCAGGATCTTCTGTTATGGCAAGTAAAGAGAAGCTTTGAACTTTCTCTGCTTCGGGCTCATCTTCCATAGCATAGCCCAATTGGCGCAATGCTATGACTGGGTTGTAGTTGATGCAACCAGCCCTACTGATTAGAGGTACATTACCGAATTCCCCACAACTAAAGATAATCTCCACATCGTAGTACTCCTGAGAGTACCAAGCAATATCATTGGCCTCTAGAGACATAATGCGTTGAGACCACTTCAGCTTTTTCTTGTTTTCTACGAACGGTCCCTTCTTTGGTAGATGAGAGGCATACCATTTGAATAGTAGATGAGAACAGCATTTGACCATTCCTGACTTCTTTTCACTTCTCCAATGAATAGAATGGTAAACATCAGCGAGGAGGGTAGGAATGGGATTCTTTTGCATGTAGAGAATGATAGCAGCGATGTCTATGAAATTGTCTACATTTGGAAAGAGGACAATCCCATAAATCATTAGAGCAACAACAATACCAAACCTTTCCCAATCTCCCATAGTCTTGTACTGAGCAGCTTTATCTAGCAGAAATTTCAAAGGAAAGCCTTGAACCCCTCCCTTATTGGCTAGCCCCTCTTTGACCTCCTCTTTGGTCATACGTAAAGTAAGAGCAATGGCAGGAGGTTTTGGTTCTTCTTCCAAGCCTGTGTATATAGGTTGATCCTTAATCTTGATATTCAAAATGTGAGAATATTCCTCAAGAGTAGGGGCCAACTGATAGTTTTGAAAAGTGAAACATCTGAGAGGCGCATCATAGAACTGAGCCATAGCGAACAAAGCCCAAGTATCGACCCTAGAATGGAGGAGATCAAGCAATTTCCCATACTTCCCCTGAAAGTTGATCTTGATAGCCTTTGGTACGTCAATCAGAATGTCTTGAATTAGTTCCAACTTTGGTTCTCTAAACTTGATGGAATTTGTGCTTCTCTTTCTTTGGTCAGTCATTGTGTTCACCAATACCTGAGATAATCACAGTCTCTTAAGTCCCTTGATATGCGAAAAATGATATGTAATGCAATGTTTTATGAATGCACATGATAAAGAACACAAAGCGAGATCAAAATCACTGGCCCTGCAAAACAACATAAAAGGTATCTCTCCCATTGGGTGGGTAATTTATTGGTTTAGAGAGGATATCCTAAAGGTTTTTAAACAAAGTCCCATGCACTAACCCTCAAAAGTTTTCCATCATAACGACTACTCGTAAGACGGTAATCCTTTCAAAGGATGAACACAGAATTATGTCTTAGCAACCTTTAGAATAAGGTGCTACAAAGGTCCTCAGAGTCACAGACTCCTACGTCGGAAATAAAAACGCCATTACGACTACACGTAAGACATGATCATCCCAACGGGGTCTCATCTGAGCGGTGAAATCCAATCCAACTCAACGAGTCCTAAGTCTCGCAAATCAGAAAGAAATCCACCTCCTAACTTAGTGTAGACTCGAAAGCTCGGGTAAGAAGCTTTATCCTCACAAACCAATCCCAAATAAGCCCAACAGGTTAGCAAGAACACAACACAAATAACAAAAAGCAAATAAATCATATATGCGACAAACAAACTAGGTCTGGCTCGCTAGGTCGTCCCCAGCAGAGTCGCCAGCTGTCGCTACTCGAAAAATGGATCGTGCAACGACGGGGAGGCGAAAGAGATAGACAGAAGAGTCGCCACCGAACTTTATTTATCCCATGAGGGGAAAGGAAAATATCGAGAAAACCTTAAGAAAATAAAATGGATAAGATGGTCTCGCGACCAAGAACGGTATTATCACCCCTCGCATCCATCGTACCCGATGGGAACCATTTGTTCGTCGAATATGTGAATTTATTTGCTTAAATACTATGCTATAAAAAGTGTTCCACGGGGTAAAAGAAGGGATAGAGATAGGAGAGAGAGCAGTAACGGGGAAAGAGAAGTAACGAGGGAAGAAGAGAGAAAGAACAGACTCGGTAGGTCCTCGCGGTCCTAGGCCTACGTATTCTCAATAGATATGAGAAAGTCAAAGTCGACGTAGTTCGGGGAACTACAAATATGGGGGGAATGTGCTCGGCAATGATTGTGGCCCTTGTGCCTACGTATCTTTACTTGAACGAAGTAAAGAATCAGAGCAGCCGTAGTTCGGCCTACGGTTTGTTAATGTTTTTTTATGGATGATGCTATCGTGCGTATTCTAGCAGTTTAGGTGTATTGTCGCTCGCATGCAAGGAGACTTATGCGTTACCTGTTTGCGGTAGAACGGACGTAACATATCCTTTTTGAAATGATTAGGTTTTCGCCATGCGAGGCAAGATGTCGCATTTGATTTGTGAGGTTATTTTTTAGGGGCGAGATAAGTCCTCGGATAGCAATCCCTTGCGGGTAGTACCCAATTCTTTATCTCAAAGTTTTTGTTATGAAATGGTGTGGCGAACGTAGCGTCTTCGTATTGAAAGACGAGTATCGAGACCACCCCCACTACAGTGAGCATTCCAACACTCGGAGAGGAAGAAGAATACACTTAATCCTCTCTCTTTAATTCAATGCAAAGAGAACTTCGTTCTCTTATTAAAGATGTTTTTGGTTTTGAATGGTAAGTGCTTTGCGACAGAGAACCCTACGGTAAACGTCAGCACTCGGGATAGGAGAAGGCATACGCCTAACCACTCCACGACCATTCAAATTTTGTTGTGAAGAAAAGGGTTTGAAAATGCACTCTGTACGAGGCCGAGGTTTTAGGTGAGAAACATTGCGGGAGAAAATTGTGGAAAGAGATAGGTGGAAGAAGTCGCGTCTTCGTATTGAAAGACGAGTGTCTAAACCACCCACACTACAATGAGCATCTCGACACTCGGAGAGGAAGAAAGTCTACACTTAATCCTTTCTCTTTAGTCCAATACAAAGAGAAGTTGATTCTTATTGAAAGGGATTTTGAAAATGCACTCGGCGCGGACCCGAGGTTTTTTAGGAGAAAAATGGTTTGAAAATGAGAGCGTCTTTGCATTGAAAGACGAGTGTCTAAACCACCCACACTACAGTGAGCATCTCGACACTCGGAGAGGAAGAGGTCTACACCCAATCCTCTCTTTTTAATTCAATACAAAGATGATATTGATTTTCTTCATTGAATAATTTTAAAATGGGCTAAATAGCACACAATCAAAAGAGAGATAAAATAAAAAGAAATAAAACGCGTTTGAAATAAAATTAAAATTAAAATGAAATGAAAGTATAATATAAATAGCATCAAACAAAAGACAAGAATTTAGTGACAAACTATTATCAAAAATATTCTAAACAAAATGCTCTAATTCCAAAAAAACAAAGGTGGGGGATAAAAATAATACGTGTTATATACAGAATCATTTGGGCTTTTTTCTTTCGAAAATGAAGGCCCATTATCCTCATAACTTCAGCAAAAAGTGGGGTGTGCACAAACGAGTTAAGTGGTATGAAAATAGAATCCAAATGGGCTTTGAGCCCGTCCATGAATCAGTATCAAAATACCATAGCCATGTAGATGGAGTCAACAAGCACGGTTGAAAAACCAACATCAAACATAAAACACAGGGTGAAATGAAACGCTCAGAAACTAACTGAGAAGATCAAAATAAAAAAAACAAAACCAAAGCCATAGAATAGAGGACCTTTCTTTGTCAACAATGTCTACGCGATTCCTCGAACAGATTGCCTTGCTGCTTTTGAGTTACCCGAAGCGATTCGCTTTCCCTAGTCCTCCGAGCTTCGATTTGTTCGGTTTTAAGGTTCGTCTTCGATTTTCTTTTTAGGTTAATCTTCTTCCTCTACTCATCTTCTGGTTTGGTGGGTTTTATCGATAATGGGGGAAAGGGTTTCGAGTGGTTGAGTTTGATTGTTGGTTAATGAGTCGGTTTGATGAAGAACAAGGGAATAGTCATCGTCTGTGATTGTTGAAGAAGAGGAAGATTAATCTTTGAAGGTGGTTGTTTGATGGAGGGTGAAGGTCGAGCTGTGGAGGTGAGATGAAGAGGATGATGAACTGAAGGTGTTTGTTACATGAAAATTTTGTGAGGTTTGAAGTGAAGAACATGGGATTAGGTTTTTTACTTTTGAGATTGTTGTTAACACAGAAGAAGGAAAATGAAGGTGAAAGATTGTTGTAAGGTGAGTAAAAATGGAAGTGGTTTGGTCGTAATGAGAAGAAGAAGTTTGTGAAGAAGGAAGAAGTTTGTGCTCACATGAAGAAAATAGGATGGTATTATGAAGAAGGTGATATTGTGTGTATGTGTTATGGAAGAAGAAAATGGTGAGCGTCTAGCTTGTGGTTAGTGAAAGAAAAGTTGCAGCTTGTTTACTATATAGTGAGAGATATTTGACTACGGATTCAATTGTGAAGGTCATGGTACGTGTGGTTGTTGTTACAAAGTAATGATGAGGTAGCTATGGAACAGAGGAAGTGTTAGGGGTGATAAAGGTGTGGAATGAAGGTATTATTTTTGTGTGAGTTGGAGAAGATAATGAAGTTGATTTTTGTGGAGGTGAAGGTTAATAGTTGGGTTGAAGATTTGAGGTGTTGTTGTTTTATGGTTTTTGTGTATCTTCAGTTGATGAAAGGTTTTGTTGTGTGTCTTTTAAATGGTGTTGCAGAATGTTGGTTTTTGAGGCAGAAATTGCAGGTTATGCAAGGAAGTAGTAGGGTCATCCCAATGGTATTGTCTGGCGTAGAGGTGTGGTTTGTACATTTGTATGCAGGTTGTCGTGTCTTGCAATTCACTGTGGCTGCTTGTATGAGAATTGTGGGGACCGGTTTTTGTCATTTGTACAGGCTGTGATATGCTTTTTCGTAGCAGGTTTGTATCAGTTTTGTTGTGGCCTTGGTTGCTGATTGAAGATGAATGAGGAAAGATCCTGAGTAGGTCGAGTAGTCCCACTGTCTTCAAATGTAAGGAGATGCTTTTTTATGAAAGTTTTCTTCTTGTTCTTTTTTATTCTATTTCCTCAACCTCTTTCATCTGCTGTGAGTTGGGTTTGCTAGTTTTGTCGTATTCACAGCGTGTACACGGAAGCATTTGTTGTAGTTGTTACAAGGATATGCCTTGCAGCGGTGACGTGATTTTGGTGCGAGGAAGAGTGGAAAGAGGTGGGGTAATGACCTGTGGTGTGAGATGGGTGTCCACCACTTGCTCAGGAGTTGTTTTTTAGGACATTGTAAATGTGGTTTTGACTTGGTACATTGAAGGTAATTGTGTGGAAGGATATGTAGTGTGTGACGGTTTTGGGAATGTGTTATTGGTTATAGCAGGCAGTCGTACGAGTTGTGTTGGTTTTCTTGGAGCGTAATGGCGGTATAGTAATGTCCGGTTGTTGGTTTCATTGGGAATTTGTTTTCAATTTGCTAGCTGAAAGTTTTGTTTTGCAGGTTCGTACTTATACGGTTTATGCAGACTGTGTTGATAGTGGGCTAGCGTGAGGGATTATGTAGGAGGATGATCTGTTCTTGTCGTTTTCGGCATATCATCCAAAATCCAAGTTCCAGCTTTCATGTTTGTGCTGCGTATTCATGTGCTGTACAATTTACAGCTGGTTTTGCATTTGGTGTGTCTTGTTGTGGGGTCCCTCGCGAGCTGTTTGTTTATTTATTTGAATTATTTTAAAGCTAAATGAAGGTTACTTTTGAGGCTGAAGGGTTTGAAATTGTAAAGGCAGTCATGTAGAAAAAATTAAGGTTATGTGCATCAAGAAGTAACGTCAACACAAGTGGTTTCTGCTGTGACGTTTGGCCGGATCTTTTGACTATTAATTGGACTTTGTAATATGTAATGTTAATGGGCCTAAATAATCAAAGGGCTTCCTTTATTTTTGACAATCCACAAACTCTTTTTTTTTGTAATTTTTCTCTGATTTTGGGCTTTGTAGAAAATCATGGCTTGGATTCTACTTTGTGGTTCTTTGGCTAATTCATCTCATGATTTACTAATAATTAGAAACATGAAACTTAAAATTAATCTCAAATCTTTCCTTGAAATGGACAACGTTTTGGATCATTCTGAAATGGAAAACAAACCTTGATCTTGTCCCCAGGATTAATAATTCAAAACCTTCAACCTGGAATTCCTTGGGCGAGAAAATGTTCTTTGTATGTGCTAAGAACTTGATTCATATACCATTAACTTGAATTAGCTCAGAATTTTGACTGAAGCTCCACCTCACCTGAATCATACAAGCCCTGACTTTCTCTCAAAGCAAATATGCACAGCTAAATCCACATCGCATCTGGGTTGAATCTATGATTACAATAGGGATCAAACCCTAACAAGTCTTAAATTACTCCTGTGATACTAACAATCCTGACTTAGCCTGGCCAGAGCTATGTAACGACCAGAGGAGCCTCAACCCACACTGAAATCCCTCCTGAATTGATAAAACCCAACTTGATTCAATTCAAGTCAGCCTCATGATAGAAACAACTTATGTTTGTTTTTTTTCTTTTTGAATTTTTTTTGGA
The DNA here is from genome assembly GCA_963859935.3 of Lathyrus sativus. NCBI lineage: Eukaryota > Viridiplantae > Streptophyta > Magnoliopsida > Fabales > Fabaceae > Lathyrus > Lathyrus sativus. The sequence continues at coordinate 246,751,186 of OZ012737.1, read as the reverse complement.
TAATTGATGATGGGTGAATGCACAGATGAAACTTGTATATAGGCAGGACAAATTTGGGGTATGACAACTGGGACAAGAGGCTACTATTTGGTGCCTGAAACTTTGAGGCAGAGCCCTGACACGACCACCCGTGTCATGCATGTGCATACCCTTTTTTTGGATTTTCTCTTTCCATTGTGGTGGACCCGATATGATCCCACACCTCTTTCTCACCCAATAACTCTCATTAAACCCTCTTAAACTCATATTTTCACTATCTCTCTCCCACTTTTTATCTTTTACACTCATATTCTCCATTCTTCATTCAAAAAACTCCCTAACCACCATAACCAAAAGCTTCAATCTTCCACCTTTCCTTTCACTCAAACCCCAGTCCGTCTTCACACAAATTGTCCCACTTTCTACCCTCTACCACTTTCCGCTAGCTTTTTCTACTAACCCCATATTTCATTTTTCTCGATAATTTCTTTTTTTTCAGGTACACAAAAATGCCTCCAAGGAGATTGGTAAAAGGAAAGCAACTGGTGGCAGGACCATCAAGTTCAAGAAAAAGGGCCAGTTGGACGCCAAATGCGCACGACATTATCTTTGACAACCCGGAGCATGATAAGTGTTACTCATACCATGTAAAGCATAAGATCACTCCGACAAGGTATATCTGTAACAAAATTTTATCTGAGTTAGGTTTAAGCGTTGAAATCGAAAGGATGTTTCATGTCTTAGGAATGCTTGAGTTTATGCATTTGGAAGCTCCCACTTTTGAACATATAACTTTAGAATTTTTGAGCACTATTGAGTTTCATTTGAAAAAAAGTGGACAGGTACGATGAAGTATTACTATGGTATGATGAAGTTCTGCTTATTTAACACTGATCACGAACTCACTGGCGAGGAGTTAGGAGGCATCCTCTGACTCCCATTATATGGACCTGGAGCTGTTCCGGAAGAGTTTGATGCTAAGGCATTTTGAACTGCTATAACAGGAAAAACTGAATATGTCGCAAAAGGTGCAAAAGCCTCTGGTATTCAAAATTCGTGCTTCAGATATGCTAAAAAAAGTTTTGGCATACACATTGTTTGGCAGAGGTGATAGCACAGGGGTGGCTACATAGAGAGAGCTGTTTTTTCTATATGTTATGGCTAACATGGGAATGGTGAGTGTAGTTGCCTTTGCGACAGATTACTTAGGCAGAGTAGGAATGGAGACTCAAGGGGGCATCTTTTTTGGATGGATGATTACACAAATAGCTGAACATTTTTCCTGTGATCCTTCTGCGCTGAATGATACACCAGTGGTAGGTAAGAATAGATTTGATATGGCTACCCTAGTCCAACAGGGTATGATCTCTATCGCCCCCATATATTATGCTGTTATGAGTTTAAACAGGTTTGTCATTGCCCTCCCTGACCCTGTCAGAGTAAGTATTTCTGACCAGAATAATTGGATTTATGGGAGTGCCGTCCAAGATGAGGACGAGTACAATGTGGAAGATATTTTTGAAGGTGAGAAAATACTTAGGGGGGGTTGAATAAGGATTTAGAAAATATTATGGCAATAAAAACACAAAGATTTTTATCCTGGTTCGTTGAACTCAACTAATCCAGTCTACCCTATCAAGAGTGATTTGCCTTTATCCACAAGGACTTAATCCACTATAATCAAACTGATTATAATAACAACCACTAAGAACAACTGTTCTTAGTCTTCTCAAGAACTACTGACCACAACTTGGTCTTCTCAAGGAACTTTTACAATTAAATGTAAACTAAACAAGTGTTTGAAATGCTTCTAAGAAAGCTATATCACAATTGTGATTTACACTTAAGTTTAAGAACTTATGAAACTATTCAATCAAAGAATAAATATTTTGTATGAGAGCTTTGAGAGAGTTTTCAATGAATTGTTCAATTTTCGTCAATGTTCGTCAACTTAAGAAAGTTGTTGAAGGATTGCTTTTATAGACTTAGAAGTCCAAGACGTTGCAAGCTTGAAGACCGTGTACTGCAAATTAGTTGTATCCTTTTGTCTTCACATCACTTGACATTTCCTAGAAGTAGAATGTTCAGAGAAATCCTTTTTTCCTTAGTTCTTGTGTCTAGCATAAAAGAGGAAAGAGTCGTTTGGCATAACCAACGGATATAACTTCAAATAATCTTCTTCAACAAGTTTCTAATTCTCAGCAATTAACATCAAAGCCTTGAGTGATCAGAGTCTTGATGTCTTCAGAGTTTGTTGTATCAGAGTGTTGCAACAAGTGTGCTTCAGCGTGAGATTAATTAGAGCAGAGTTTGGAGATCAGATCCTCAGTACTTGCAGCGTACAGTACTATCAGAGTCTTCTGAAAAACTATGCTTGAAACTCTTCATACAAAGTCTTTAGTCTACGCTTCAGATGCTTCTGTAGCTTCTGCTTCAGATCCTTCTGTAGGCAGCGCTCAGAGTCTTCTAAGAGATGCTTCTGACGCTTCAAAGCCTTGCGTAGTTCAACGTTCAGGTCCATTTTTGCTTTCAGAAGAATATTTTATTTAATATCTGCAGCAAAAATACTTGAACAAATTTAGAGTATATAATTTCTTAATACAAAATTTCATAAGTGTTATCATCAAAATATAGAGATATAACTAAGAACCAATCTGTGTTCTAACAATCTCCCCCTTTTTGATGATGACAAAAACATAAGAAATTTTGTTCAATAAAAGGTAAATATAACTCCCCCTGAGATTATGAATCTCCCCTGAATTGAATACTAAGAAAGAATAGAAACTTCCCTTTTTGCATGAGTATTCTTTTCAGAATTAGAGCCTGAATGTTCAGAATTAGAGCTTGATTTGGATAAACATTTCAGAATCAGAGCCTGATTGGTTAAAACTTGATCTGGGGATCTCAGAGTTACTTTAAAGAATTTTGTCAGATTTATCATTAGTTCTGAAATACTAAAAATTCACATTAGTTATAATTTGAGATGTCTGAATTGCATTCAGGTAAAGTTTATTTGAACAGTCAGAATTTCATTTTCTCCCCCCTTTTTGTCATAATCAAAAAGAAAGCTTTTAAAGACGAATAAAGGAAACAGAGAGAAAAGATACAATCATATAGAGAAAACATTCAGAATCATTCATTCATTCAAATAGTCATATAGAACAGACAAAACATCATATGAGAAATATAAAATAAGTGCTCAAACATCAGATAAAGAAAACACAAATCTAGGATTGTTTGGAAAGAAGCATCTTCAGAAGGTGAGTGATCTCAGATGAAGATTGTTCTTGCTTTGACATCCATTTTTCAATGTTCTCAGTCTTCTGATCTTACCTTGCCATCTAGGACTTGATCTCAGATTGACCAGCTTCCAACCCTGCAATCTTATCTTCTAATTCTGGGTTCTCTTTCTTGATCTCAGAAGAAGTAGACGGAGTAGATTCTGATGTAGGAGCAGGAACAGAGTCAATATCCATGGGAGTTGTAGAGTCTGGAGCCACAGATACAGATGGTTTGTCCACAGTTGTCAGAGCTAAAGGATTCTCTTCCAGAATGACTTCAGAAGCAAATCCTTCAATAGTTTATGTAGCAGATACTCCAGAAGATAAAGGTACATCCTCAAGAAGCAAAGGTGCAGATCTTTTCATATTCCATAGCATGGTTCTGGCAGTCTCAGCAAATCTGATCTTCGCAACATCAGAGCAGACACTCTTCAGATTTGAAGCAACAATATTGAATCTGGAGATGAAGCTATTCCAAATAGCATCAGATTCATCTGAATTCATGGTTGACAGGAATCTCTTTTTCACAGAGTCTAAATTCATCCTTATTTCTTTCATAAAATTAGCAAATAAAATATCAACATTTAGCCTAGGTTTTGGTTTAAGAAAGGCTTCCAGAGTTGATGGCTTAGGTTGAACTGTAGGAGGTGGTATGGTGAAAGTTGGGATGATGAACAGAGGGCGAGGATAGGAAGGAAAAGATGGATGGTCAGATGATGAAGTAGAGGTTTTGAATCTGGATGAGGTGTGAAACAGAAATGGTTTAAAACTTGATGCAGAGGGAATTACATCAAATGGAGTGGAAGTGTAGGGGATAAAAACAGATTTATCAGACAGTAGAGGTTCTGATCGAATGATATCTGGTAGTTGTTCAATATAGGTTTGAAGTTCAGATGGAAGAGTAGTTGAAGAACTATGTTTGTATGGAGTGATAGAGTTAGATGGTTCTATTCTGGTATAAAAAATTTTAATTTTTAGACCAGAGGGAAGGGGATCAGAGGGATGTGGTTTAAAGGATGCAACTGAAACAAATTCAGAAGTTATTGGTTTAGGTTTTGGAGTGGGTTTAGGAATGACATCATCAGATGAAATAGACGTATCTGGTTGTTTAGGTTCATAGTCACGAAGAGATGGGGGTGAGCTAACATCTGGATGAACATCGGATTCAGATGAATCAGATGAGGTAGATGAGGGACAGGATGTAGAAGATACATCAAACATAATTTTTAGTGGTTAGATATCCAGAACCTCAGAATCAGATATGTATGCTTCAGTAGGTTTGGGTTGCTCTGGTTGAGGAATAGGTTGTGGATTAGAAGGTATGGATTTTGGTGGTTCAGATACAATAGGTTCATATGGTATCCGTTCAGGTACAGAAGTTTGTTGAAGTTCAGGTTGTTGTGGAGAAGGTTGTTTTTGTGGTGTTGGTGTTGGTTCTGTTGTTTTCGTTGTTTGTGGTTCTGATGAAGGAATGTCAGATGATTGTTGTGGTGCAGATTTTGTTTGAATGGATTCTGGGAGTTTAGAAGGTATAGTGGGAACAGAATCAGATGGAATTTGTGATTCAGAAACTTTTGGTGGTTCAGAGGATTGAGATGGAAAAGAAGTGGTTTGAGTTTGAGAAGGAGGGGGTTCAGGAATAGAACTAACTGTTGATAATTCTACTGCGATTTCAGAAATAGAAGGTAAGGATTTTTCAGTACCTCTTATCTTGATGCATTTGATAGGTGCAGAAGGAGCTTCTCTAGAAGCTTTTCTCTTCATCTGCTTCTGTGGTTTTTCAGCAACTTTCTGTTTCTTCTGATCAGCAGCTTCTTCCACCTCTAACTGTCTTCTTTTCTTCATATTCTCCTTATAAACATCTGGGACTGGTTCTCTTGGACATAGCAGAATATCAGCAGGTACAGGTGTTCCATCTGCCTTGCACATCTGAATGTACGTAAGAATTGCGTCTCTAGGTTCCTCAGCACCAAAAATAGGAAAATCTTTTATTGGAATCCTCCTCTGACTGACTTCAGCAATATTCAGCTTTTTAGGAGCAGTTGTGAGTTCATCCATAACTCTTAGCATTTGGAGAATCTTCCCATTCAAGGGTTTTACAACAATTGAAGCAAGTTCTTCGTTCACTCCAGCTTCATGCAGAGAAGCTACCAGACCATTCTCCATCAGAATGTCTGAGATTAATCTTCCAAAAGGTATCCAAGTTCTGATCTTCTAACCCTTAGTCTTGACAGATTCTCTGGATGCATTAATGTGATTCCACAGATGCATGAAGAGAATATGTGGCAGATCCACTTTAGTACTCTGACTCAAGCAGTACATGAAGTAAATTTGTTCATTGTTAACATAATCTAGAGAGTTTGTGGATTTTCTATGGTTGATGCAGCCTAGAAAAATCTTGGCCCAGATCTTGTACTCAGGTTTCAGATCCTTTAACTTGTTGGAAGCTTGTCCAGATGAAATTACTTCAGCATAAACTTCATCCATTTCAACACGCCCAGCTGGCAGATGAGAAACTCCATCAGTTTTTTCATACCCAATGAGTTTTCTGATCAGATCTTCAGTGATAGTAATCTCTTTTCCCAGAACTGAAGAGATTATGAACTTTGGGTAGGCAGATGCGTGAATCCAGAATTCTTTCACTAAGTGTGGATAAACTGGTCCAAACAATCTATCAAAGTACTTCACCCAGCCTTGAGCATCAATGATAGGATGTAAATCAAAACCATTATCAGCCAAGGAGTCAAATTCCACCATTGATTCACATAAAACTTCAAGCTTATCAACTGGTGTTAAAAGAGTTCTCTCAGGTTCCTTAAAAGGGGCAGCACCCATGTTTGAAGAGGAAACAACAACCATTGAAGATTGGAACTGAGCTGAGGTTGAAGATGAAGTAGCCATTGAAGAAGATGATGAAGGTTTAGGGTTTAGATGAAGGCTAAAGAGCAAGCAGAAATGCATAAACGTGTTTTTGAGAATGAAAAGTGTGAAATGTTGAGATTTGTGGAATTTATAGAGAAATTTAGGGCACACAAACAGTCACACATTCAGCACGTTCTCATTTAACATTTAATAGCATTTAATGAAAAGAAATTAATCATTTCAAAGCATTTATGATTCTGACATTTGGGGGGAAACCAAGAAACCAACTATTCAAACAATACCTCAAACGTCTCTTCAGTATGGTGCACTTCATCTTTTCAGATTCTGAGTGACACGTGTTTGCTTGCATGTGCTTCTGAAAACTCTTGAGAAATGAAACGTTAGCCAATGTTCAGATCCTCTGAGATTGGTTAGTTCAGATACACACAGAAATAATAATTCAAGAAATTAAAATAAATAACAGATGAAATACTTCAGAACTTAAACATTTTCCATCTGAGAAAGTTGCTTCTGATAAATATTATTCTAGACAAAATTCCATACCAATATTTTTCAGAATAAACTTAAACTTATCTTCAGCAAGGGGTTTTGTGAAAATATCAGCCCATTGATGATCTGTATCAACAAAGTCTAATTTTATAATACCCTTCTGAACATAGTCTCTGATGAAGTGATGTTTAATTTCTATATGCTTAGCCTTAGAATGTAAAATTCGATTTTTAGATAAGCATATAGCAGAGGTATTATCACAGAATATAGAAATATTACTCTCAAAGGTTTGATAGTCTTCTAGTTGACTTTTCATCCAGAGCATCTGCGTGCTACATCCAGCAGCAACAATATATTCTGCTTCTGTAGTAGATAGCGCAATTGTAGGTTGTTTCTTGCTGTACCAGGAGATTAAATTTCTTCCCAGAAATTGACAACTTCCAGAAGTACTTTTTCTTTCAATTTTGTCTCCAGCGTAATCAGCATCACAGAATCCAACTAATTTAAATTCATCAGATTTTCTGTAACACAAACCCACATTAGAAGTACCTTTCAGATACCTTAGAATCCTTTTAACAGCTGTTAAGTGTGATTCTCTAGGATCTTATTGGAATCTTACACACAAGCATACACTGAATAAAATGTCAGGTCTAGAAGCAGTTAAGTAGAGAAGAGATCTTATCATACCTCTGTAGAGTTTCTGATCTACTTTCTTACTTACCTCTTCCTTACCATGTGTGCTTGTTGGATGCATAGGAGTCTTTGCCATCTTACTATCAGTCATGTTGAACTTCTTCAGAAGCTCTTTTACATATTTAGTCTGATGAATGTAAGTGCAATCTGGAGTCTGGTTGACTTGAATTCCCAGAAAGAATCTCAATTCTCCCATCATGCTCATCTCAAATTCAGCCTGCATACATTGAGCAAACTCCTTTCCCAGCGTAACATTTGTAGATCCAAATATAATATCATCCACATATATTTGACAAATTAACAGATCTTTCTTAAATGTTTTACAGAAGAGAGTTGTGTCCACTTTGCCTCTGATAAAAATTTTCTCCAGAAGAAAATTACTTAATCTCTCATACCAAGCTCTGCGAGCTTGTTTTAAACCATAAAGAGATTTCTTAAGTTTAAAAACATGTTCTGGAAATTTATCACTTTCAAAACCAGGAGGTTGGTGAACATAAACTTCCTCTTCTATAATCCCATTTAAGAAGGTACTCTTAACATCCATCTGATATAGAGTGATATTATTTTGTGCAGCAAAAGAAATGAGTAAACGAATAGACTCTAACCTGGCCATAGGAGCATAAGTCTCTGTGTAGTCAATTCCTTCTTGCTGGCTATAACCTTGAGCAACAAGCCTTGCTTTATTTCTCTCAACTTCTCCTTTTTCATTCAACTTGTTTCTGAAGACCCATTTAGTTCCAATTATATTGAATCCTTTTGGTCTTGGAACCAAATCCCAAACGTCATTTCTTGTGAATTGATTGAGCTCTTCTTGCATGGCAATTATCTAGTCATTGTCTTGAAGAGCTTCATCCACAGAAGTTGGTTCAATAACTGACACCAAACCAAATAATGACGCTTCAGATGATCTGAGGTAGGATCTTGTTCTTATGGGGTCATCCTTCTTTCCAATGATCACATCCTCTGGGTGAGAGACCTTGATTCTGGAAGATGATCCTCTACCATTTGATTCTTCAGAAATATTCAAGTTGTTCATTTGAGAAGCTAAAGGATTTGCATCTGGCATTGCTTCTGGCTCTTTCACTTGAACCTTTTCTGCCTCTGAGCCTTCAGAGTCTTTGAGAATTACTTCTCTATCTGCAGAACTTTCAAACTGCTTTGGCTTTTGAATGCCAAGCTTATCATCAAATCTAACATGTATAGATTCCTCCACAATCTGTGTTTCAGTATTGTATACTCTGTAGCCTTTAGAGCGTTCAGAATACCCAAGCATGAAACACTTCTGTGCTTTAGAATCAAACTTGTTTAGATTCTCTTTAGTGTTCAACATATAACATATACATCCAAAAGGATGAAAATAAGAAATGTTGGGCTTTCTGTTCCTCCACAATTCATATGGAGTCTTTTCTAGAAGAGGTCTTACAGACACTCTGTTCTGAATGTAACAAGCTGTGTTTATTGCTTCTGCCCAAAAATGCTTTGCCAGATTAGTCTCGTTGATCATGGTTCTGGCCATTTCTTGCAAAGTTCTATTTTTCCTCTCTACAAATCCATTCTATTGTGGAGTTCTAGGGAAGGAGAAATCATGAGCAATGCCATTTTCATTAAAATATTTTTCAAAATATTTGTTTTCAAATTCACCACCATGATCACTTCTGACTTTAACAATTTTAAATTCTTTTTCATTCTGGACTTGTTTGCAGAAGTCAAAGAACACAGAATGTGACTCATCCTTGTGTTTTAGGAATTTCACCCATGTCCATCTGCTATAGTCATCAACAATGACTAATCCATACTTCTTGCCTCTGATGGATGCAGTTTTCACTGGTCCAAACAGATCAATGTGAAGTAACTCTAATGGTCTTGAAGTTGAAACAACATTTTTTGTTTTAAAAGAAGATTTTGAAAATTTTCCTTTTTGACATGCTTCACAAAGAGCATCTGAGTTGAATTCCAACTTAGGAAGTCCTCTGACCAAATTGAGTTTATTAATTTAAGATATACGTCTCATATTAATATGCCCCAATCTTCTGTGCCAGACCCATTGCTCATCATTAACAGACATAAGGCATTTAACATTTTGAACCTTAAGTTCTGAAAGATTAATTTTGTAAATGTTTTTTTCCTCTTTCCATTAAATAGGATTGAGCCATCCTTCTAACTAACAGCTTTGCAACATTTTTTATTAAAGATTATGTCATAACCATTGTCACTTAATTGACTGATGGACAATAGATTATGCTTTAATCCTTCTACAAGTAAAACATTAGATATAGAGGGAAGGTTACCATTGCTAATAGTACCAGAGTCAATAATCTTGCCCTTCTGATTCCCTCCAAACTTCACGTCTCCTCCAGATTTAAGCTCCAGGCTTTAGAACATAAACCTTTCTCCCGTCATGTGACGTGAACAGCTAGAGTCCAGGTACCATGACTGGCGTCTTGAATTTGATGCTAAATACATCTCCAACGGGTATTATCTTATCCTTAGGTACCCATATCTTTTTGGGTCCTTTTGGGTTAGTAGCCTTAAAAGCTTGTCTGAACTTCTGTCTTTTTACAACAGGTTTGTTCTGACTAACTTTTGGTTTAAACACAGGAACATTCTGATCAGAACGTGTGTGTTTAATATCATTCAGATGACCAAACTTAAAATGAGAATATAAGGGAGTCTTCTTAATAATAAGTTTATCAACAGGCATTGGATTTAAATCCTTTCCAGAGGAAGATTCATATCCAATTCCTTTCTTGTTGTTTCTGCTAACTCCATAGATCATTGAAGTCATCTTGCTTCTATCTATGCTTTTAGCCAGAAACTTCTGAAAACTGAAGTCATATTCTTCTAAAATATTTTTGCATTTTGACTTAGTTTCAGATTCAGAGTCTTGTTGAGCTTTTTCAAAATTGTTTTTCATTTTCAAATTTTTTTCTTTGAGCTCGGCAACTTATGACTTTAACAGACTATTCTCAGATTCAAGATTGCATTTAAGCTTCTTGCATTTGAGCTTAATCTGGTTATAGTTTTTTCAGGACTTCAACTTTAATAAGTTCTTCCCTAGAGAGATCAGAAAGTACCTCTTCTGAGTCAAATTCAGATCCAGATGATCCTTCATCCTGATCTTCTACTCCAGCCATCAGTGCCATGTTAATGCATTCTTCTTCTGACTCTGATGAAGATTCAGATGCATCTGAATCATCCCATGTAGCCATCAGAACTTTCTTTGTATGCTCAGGCTTCCTTCTTGGCTTTTCCTTCTGAAGCTTTGGGCATTCATTCTTGTAATGACCAGGTTCCTTGCATTCATAGCAAACAACCTCCTTCTTTCTAGATCTTTTGTGTCCAGAGGACTCTTTGCATTGATCTGGCTTCTTGAAGTTCTTGAACTTCCTTTGTTTTTGTTTCCATAGTTTGTTGATCCTTCTGGACAGCAAGGATAGTTCATCTTCTTCAGAAGAAGAAGACTCTTCCGAACTTTCTTCTAACACCTGCAACGCTTTAACATATTTGTTAGATTTTAAAGCAATTGACTTACCTTTCTTTTGAGGCTCGTCTTCTTCAAGTTCAATTTCATGGCTCCTCAGAGAGCTGATCAGTTCTTCCAATGTGATCTTGTTCAGATCCTTTGCTAGCTTCAGAGCAGTGACCATAGGTCTCCATCTGATAGGCAAGCTTCTGATGATCGTCTTCACATGATCAACAGTTGAATAGCCTTTGTCCAGCACTTTTAATCCAGCTGTGAGGATCTGGAATCTAGAGAACATAGCTTCTATAGATTCAGATTCTTCCATTTTGAAGGCTTCATACTTCTGGATCAGCGCCAGAGCCTTGGTCTCTTTAACTTGTGAGTTCCCTTCATGTGTCATCTTCAAAGACTCAAGCAAATCAAATGCAGTTTCTCTGTTGGTAATCTTCTCATACTCAGTATGATATATAGCATTTAATAAGATTGTTCTAGCTTTGTGATGATTTCTGAACTCCTTCTTCTGGGCTTTAGTCATAGATTTTCTATCAATTTTCTTGCCATCCCCATCAGTGGGGTGAACATAACCATCAATGACTAAGTCCCATAGATCAGTATCATAACCAAGGAAGAAAATCTCTATTATGTCCTTCCAATAGTCAAACTTCTCCCCATCAAACATAGGGGGTTTTGTGCTGATTCTATCCCTTTCTTCGTATCTGGTGTTGCTGTTAGATGTTGAAGCTTCAGCCATAATATCAACCAAGAATATATATCAAAGTTTTCTCAACTGGATCTTTTCTGTTCACGGTGAACTGATAGCACACACAGAACCGGAGCTCTGATGCCAACTGAAGGTGAGAAAATACTTAGAAGGGGGGTTGAATAAGGATTTAGAAAATATTATGGCAATAAAAACACAAAGATTTTTATCCTGGTTCGTTGAACTCAACTAATCCAGTCCACCCTAGAGTGATTTGTCTTTCTCTACAAGGACTTAATCCACTATAATAAAACTGATTACAATAACAACCACTAAGAACAACTGTTCATAGTCTTCTCAAGAACTACTGACCACAACTTGGTCTTCTCAAGGAACTTTTACAATTAAATGTAAACTAAACAAGTGTTTGAAATGCTTCTAAGAAAGCTATATCACAACTGTGATTTACACTTAAGTTTAAGAACTTATGAATTCAATCAAAGAATAAATAATTTGTAGGAAAGCTTTGAGAGAGTTTTCAATGAATTGTTTAATTTTCGTCAATGTTCGTCAACTTAAGAAAGTTGTTGAAGGCTTGCTTTTATAGACTTAGAAGTCCAAGACGTTGCAAGCTTGAAGACCGTGTACTGCAAAGTAGTTGTATCCTTTTGTCTTCACATCACTTGACCTTTCCTAGAAGTAGAACGTTCAGAGAAATCCTTTTTGCCTGAGTTCTTGTGTCTAGCATAAAAGAGGAAAGAGTCGTTTGGCATAACCAACGGATATAACTTCAAATAATCTTCTTCAACAAGTTTCTCATTCTCAGCAATTAACATCAGAGCCTTGAGTGATCAGAGTCTTGATGTCTTCAGAGTCTGCTGTATCAGTGTTGCAGCAAGTGTGCTTCAGCGTGAGATTAATTAGAGCAGAGTTTGGAGATCAGATCCTCAGTACTTGCAGCGTACAGTACTATCAGAGTCTTCTGAAAAACTATGATTGAAACTCTTCATACAAAGTCTTCAGTCTACGCTTCAGATGCTTCTGTAGCTTCTACTTCAGATCCTTCTGTAGGCAGCGCTCAGAGTCTTCTGTAGGCAGCACTCAGAGTCTTCTAAGAGATGCTTCTGACGCTTCAGAGCCTTGCGTAGTTCAACATTCAGATCCATTTTTGCTTTCAGAAGAATATTTCATTTAATATCTGCAGCAAAAATACTTGAACAAATTTAGAGTATATAATTTCTTAATACAAAATTTCATAAGTGTAATCATCAAAACATAGAGATATAACTAAGAACCAATCTGTGTTCTAACAATTTTTGTAGGTGAACAGGATGAGGATGATGCTCAAAAATAGGAGCAGTTTATTGCTTCCCCTGAGAGGCCCACCTATACAGGTGTCAGATCATCATCCACGATTGAGGACCACTAGACGTGGGTCCGAAATGAGATCGGCTACCTCCGGAAGAGCAAAGCCGGCAGGGTGAGGACCAAACTCGCCAAGGGGCGGTCATAGACGAGATGCATGCCATGATGCAACAATTGATGTTGCAATCCCCTCCTCCGCAGCGAGGCTCTATAAGTTCCCCTCTTTAGCTTGTTCTGAAATGTTGAGGTCAATTTTTAGTTCAAGTGTGTGTGTGTGTGTGTGTGGGGTTATTATTTTTAGTATTCATATTTGTTTCCATTATTTTCCTTAGTTTCTATTTGTTTTTACTTTGATTTTGGTATGTGGTGTTGTTTATATTACAGATCTATGGTGTTGTTGTCGATTGAGGGATGAAACGTGTACCAGTGGATGGGAAGATTCAACCCCAACTTTCTCTCTAGAAAGCGTCCAAATGTTGATACTGCTGAATAAAAGAATTGGATGCGACTCTCTAAAACTGACCTGTTTTTGGAGTACTGTGCACCATTTTCTCCCCAGTGAAGTCGCCATTTTTTGTTGCGGTGGAAATAGGATATCAAATTATTAATTAATTTGAATCACATCGTTAATTCATAACCACTCATTAATTTATCTGAAGGAAAAGGTCAAAAGAGGAGAAACCTAATTTTGCATCGTAAAGAATGCAGGGAGAGATCTAGGTAAGGGGTTGGTTAAGCTTAGGGAAGGTGTTAGCATCCTAAACTTTTGTAGTACTCTACAAGAACCTTTTGTTCATTTTACTATTTTGCTTTATTATATTTTAAAGTATATACATAGGGTTAAAAGGTTAAAGAAAAGACCTAAAAGGGTTAAACCTAAGTTTACTCGGCAAGACATCGCATCTTGTGCCTACATATCCTGACGGGAATGGAATCAGAGTAATTGTAGTTCCCCTCGAAAGGGAGGTTAGAAACTTCTTGACTGTGGTCAAGGTTTCAAAGTGGAGTAAACATTCTTAAGGAAGCGCTTACGTGGAGTCTCGAAACTCCTATTTCTACATTGAATTTGTTAATTGAAATTAGGGTTGAAATTAGGGTTAAATTAGGGATTCCCGGCGGGAAACCCTAAAACAGAATACGACGACTCTTTGACCTAAAGCTAGGGTGAAAGGCGTTTTCGTCCACGGCAGGACACCTAGGCTATTAGGGTTTCGAAACATTCAAAGGGTAAGGCTATTGACTCGACGGTCAAACGGCTAGACCTAATCCTTCGGAAGGAGTTTAAACGATAAATGATGCAAACATGACAAATTATTACATGGAGGAATTAAAGTACGGAAAGTAATGAAAGCGGTAAAAGAAAGCATCGCGACGATCACTCGCGTAAATTACAAACCCCCTAAAAATGCAAGAAAATAACTGCGACAATAGCCTCACATAATTACAATTGAAACAAAGATAGTACAAAAAAGTGAAGGATAAATAAGCTGAAATGAATAAGAAGTAACAATGGTTGGCTGAAAATAACACTGGCATACATCAGGAGTTCCTTACGAAAAGGTTTTAATTTTTATGTTTTAATTATGACAATTGGTTTCAATTCTAATATTTTAATTATAAAAAATGGTTTTAATTTTAAAATGGAATTATTTGGTTAATATAAATTTTAAATTTTTTCTTTTTAAAAAAAAAATTTAAGTTTAAATTATAAAAAGAATGTTAAGTTTTAACTTGTATAACAAAAAAAAATTAAGTTTTATAAAAAAGATTTTTTAGTTTTAAAAAGATATTTCAGTTTTTAGTAAAAAGGTTTTTCAGTTTTTAGTAAAATGGTTTTTTGAGTTTTTTTTTTTTGAAAAGGTTTTCAGTTTTAAAAAAAAAAAGGAAAGAATGAGTATTCAGTTTTTTAAGAAAAAAGAAAATAATGAGTTTTAAATTTTTACTTTAACAAAAATGAAATAATAAATGTTAGAAAGCTAAATTATTTAGTCATTGCAATAAGATAATAAAAATAATAAAGCGCTAAAATAAAAAGTAATAATAAATACTACAAAATAGAAATGAAAAAAAACAAAAGAGACAGAAGATAAAGAGGGGCGTTGCTACTGTGTTATTTCCATTAGAGTTTTGGCTATTCCTCTCTTCTTTTTCTTAGGGTCGGCGCGACCTCCATTGATACCTCCATCTGCTTCTTTCTTAATCTAACCTGAAATAAAAAACAAAAAAACAAAATAAATAAATAAATAACCGTAATGAAATCTTCACCTTTGGAGCCAATGATGGTAGTCTTCTAAGGCGGTGGTGGCAGTTCATTGATATTGATGATGAAGCTTTGAAGGTTTTTTTTCAAAAATCTCCCCTCTTCTAATAAGTCGTGAGAACGACCGCCGTTTTTTTTTTCTTTTGTCTCCTTTTTCCCTCTTCTTCTTTCATTCCCTTTTCTCAAATGCAACTCATGTTTATATAGGTAACAAATTAGGGTTAACTCTAACCTAATGCCCATTTTAAAGTCCAACTTAAATAATTAGTCAAAACTAAATAAAATTTAAACAAATTAAAATAAACTTAAAACTCTATTTATTTATACTAAACATTAAAAATATTATAAAAAGAATAAAATCTTTTCTAATATTTTTAATTTTATGATTTTTGGATGTTTTTATGAATAATATGGAAAAAAGTGAAAAAATAATATTTTTTAAAAAATAATTTAAATAAAATACGAAAATAATAATTAAATAATAAAAAAACTATTTTTGTTTTTTTTTATGAAAATAGAAAAGTTAGAATAAAAATAAAACAAACAAAACAAAAAGTGAAGAAGGTGAGATTCGAACTCTCGACCTCTCACACTCACAACTCCTTACACATGGTCTCTTACCAATTGTGCTATTTTATTCATTCAAAATAAAGTGGCACTAGAAACCTTGTAAAGGTAGGACAAATTTGAGGTACTACATGCTGAATGAAAGAATTGAATGTGACTCTCTAAAACTGACATGTTTTTGGAGTATTGTGCACCCGAACCGGATAGGAAGTTGCACCATACTAGAAGCACATTTGAACCTGTTGAGTTAGACCAAACATGATGAGGACAAAAAGGCAAACACATTAGTCATCATGAGAGAGGTTCATGTATGTATTTTTTACTCTGAGCTTACGTATTGTCTGTTGAAATTTCACTGCACACTTATACACACCGAGGCAATTTTTTTCTGTTAACCTAGAGCCATTCTAGCCACCCTTTGTATGTTACCCTTTGTTAACCCAATTTGAGCCATTTTTCCTTTTGTTTGTTTTATAGCCACATTATTTAAACCATCAGCCTAAACAGTACCCTACCCCGCTAAGATAGGTGTTGTCAGTGTAATCTGTGGAAACATTCTAAGTTTGGGGTGGAGACACCTAAAATAACTAGGCAAGTGCAATTGAAAAAAAAAAGAGGATTTTTTGATCGAAAAAAAGAGAAAAAAGATTATGAGAAAAGAATAAAGCATTTACCTAGAGGAGAAAATTAGTTTGAAAAGTAAGAATACATGCTCAAGAAAAATAGTTGAGTAGAAACTAATGAATCCTGTGAAAAGGTGTCCAATACCCCTGATCATGAACAATATAGATAACACAGTGAAAAATGGCGACACCGACTATGAGTCCAAAACCACTTGTTTTTCCTGTTCTTTTGTTTTGTTTATCCCACCGTAACCCTAAGCCCCGTTGCAACCTTAAAAGACCTCAAAAGGTGTGTGTGGTGTTTGTATGTGTGATGAAAATAGATAATATTAAAGCTTATGAGTCGAGTTTGCGTGCTCTGACTATTGAATGTAAACACTTTAGCCCAAAGAGATTTTGGTGAGAGTGTGAAAAAGCTGACAGGTAAAGAGGTGCTTTGATGTGGAAGTGTAGCAGAAAGTTCAGATTGGGGAAACAAAAAACTTAATGAAAAAGTGAAAAGAGAGTTGCGAAAGATATCAACAGTGTTGTGGTAAGACGACTGTTTGCAATTTGGGGGTGACATGTTTTCTGTCTTGAGCATTTCTTGAGGACACACAATGATCTAAGTTTGGAGTTGTGGTCGATCACCATTTTTACTATGTTTCTGTCACTGATTTGGCACTACATCTACGAATCAGTAATATTTTGTTTATTCTTTTTATCGTTTTGGGAGTGAATTTGACCGTTCTTATTTTATTCTCGAAGTTTATGTTTTATGGTATTATTTTACTTTTTGTTGCATTTTACGCGTTTGGTTGTAGTTATAATGATTTCAAGTCCATGCGGAAAATCCTAAAGGACTCATGAGAAGAAAATGGAAATTTTGGAAGGAAGGCACTGGCCTGACACAGCCACCCGTGTCACCTGAAACGGGCCGTATCAGGAGGAGCTCATGAGAAGAGGATTTTGGTGAGAAGCAGTAGGCTAACACGGGTGCCCGTGTCACCTGACATGGCCCGTATCAACAAGTCTGGGGCATTTCATGTTTTGATCTGAGGTCCAGTGGGCCAACACAGTGTCGCATCACTGTGAAAAAGGGTCGGCAAAGACAGAAGAGTTGCCATCGTTTGTTATTTATCCCAAAGAGAGGGAAAGGAAACGATCGAAGAAAATCTGATGAAAAAGGGAAAAGACAAGGTCATGCAACCAAATCTTGGGTTCGGGAGTCGGTTACGCAAGGGGAAGGTATGAGCACCCCTCACGTCCGTTGTACTCAACGGGATCCTTGCTTGTTGTCTATCTACGGGTGAAAACTATCTAATGCTACTGCTAAACAAAGGTGAACGGAAAGAAACTGACTCGATAGGACATCGCCGCCCTATGCCTACATATTCCCTCGTGCAATGGGAAAGTCAGAGTCAACGTAGTTCGGAAAACTACGGGGAAGGTTGAAGGTTGCTTGCCAAGACATCTTCGTCTTGTGCCTATGTATCCTCATCTGATATGAGAAATTAGAGCAAACGTAGTTCGGGACGACACGACCGCAGGTTGGTTCAAGTGTTTTAATGAGTAGGGTTAAATCTCCGTTCTAGTAGTTAGGGATGATGCATGTTTGCGGTAGAAAAAATACTTAACACATTCTTTCTGAAAATGATTTGCAAAGAATCCCGAAGGATAAAAAGGTTTGATGTTTTGTTTTGTGTTTTTTAGACAAGAAATGAATTGAGTTAGGTTTGTAACTCATGTTGCACTAAAGACTATGGCTTGAGAGCGAATGCGTCGCATATCGCCCAAAGGGCATACGCTAAACACTCTAGACAGTGTGAGAGGAGCCCCCCCCCCCACCTATCATTCCTCAAGTACTTAAGGCTCGTAGCATACAACATTTATTATCCCTTATTAAGTGTCTTATGAAGTTATGAGATGAGAAGAGAAGACACAAACTCTAGGGGGAACTGATCAACCCTAATGTTATCATGCAATGTGTTCCTAAAGTTGGGATTGAAAGGGGAAGATCTATCCTAATGTTATCATGTAAAGGATTGAAAGCCTAATGCCTCTCCTACTCCCATCTTAAACAGATAGACTAGGAATCCCAATGGATCATGGCAAGAAGCACAAGTAAACACATAGCAATTCAATCACAGATGAAAGTGACTTAAACAAGTCAATGAAATAAGAGATACAAACATGAAATTCAAACACAAACGCAAGAAGAATCAACAAACAAAAAAGACTTAAACACCAGAACAAGTCAACAAGAGATTAGATGAAATGGGAGGAGTGAAACTCCTACAACCACCAAACATCAATCATCAAAGAAGAATGTTAATCATAAAACAAGAGAAAAAAACCATGATCAAAGAAATGATGGGAGAAAGAGGATAGGGCAGCAACCACATCAAAGTTATCTCAACCAAACATTCATCTTTGATCATACAAGGAGAAGCAAACAAACAATGCAAGACAACCAACAATGCTCATGACAAACTCAAAGTGGAAACAAAAGACACCAAATTATCATGAACAATGGTCAAACTAACATGGGGCAGAGGTGAATCAACAAGATAAAAGGCTCAAATCAAACTTAAAACAAGAGGCAAGGCAAAAGTATGATCATATAAAGTGAAGGAAACAAAGTTCTAACACAATTTCAACACTTAGAACAAGTGGAAAAGCATTATTCCAAGATGACTTGTGATGCAAGTTACATATGTAAATGACCTAAGACAATAAAAACAACACCTTAAGCATGTTAGAATAGTGTATCAAGGCTCACAAGATGCATATGGGATCACTTGAGATCATATCCCAAAGAACTAGGTCAAACTAGCATGTGTAAACAACCATAAAAGTAACATGACTTGCAAGATTCACCAAAAATAGGAGGAAAGCTCAATAAATCCCAAATAAAATTCTCAAGCAAACTTGATCAAGTGACACACAGAAACCAAAAGCTCAAGCAAAGAGCTTTCTCAAGGCACCACCAAATAAAACCAAAAGGCATGGTGTTCCACCTTATCGAGGGTTTGTCAAGGGTCAACAAAAGTCAAAGAAAAACCATAATAAAAATTGATCATTAATAAACCAAACCAACCCTCAAAGATACTTTAATCCATTATCTAAATGGTGGAGAATAGTTAGTCATAGGGAATTTATAATTAGGGTTCAAATGATCAAGATCAAATAAGGTGAACAACATAAAACACATTAAAAGTTAAATTCCAAATAAAATATGAAAATTAAATGGAAAATAAAATAAAAATGTTGGAAAATTAAATAACATGTTGAACAAACAGAAAATGATTTTTCTTGAATTTTTGTGAAATCAGTAATAATTTAAATAAATTAAAATGAAAACTAGAATTAAAATGAAATTAAAATAAACAAAAGCCAAAGGGGGTGAAATGAGTAAAACCAAAATACATTGAATTCAGGCAAAACACGCGCATGGGCCAGGAATTGGGAGGTGTGAATAGCACAACTAGGCCTATGAACCCAGAGTTTAATGAAACTCTGTGTTTCATTAAACTGAGGTGGAGTCAAATGCACACGTGGATAGGTTAAGCAAATCAGAGTGCAGCATGCCACATGGTCAAACATTCAAACACAAGGTGATTCAGCATTAACCAGAGAGATGACTGGACGCCGGAGCTAGGGCTCCGGTCGTCTTCTCCGGCCAGCTCACTGGAGACCAGTCAAAAATTCTCAATAAAAATGGGAAATGTTGGTACCGTTTGAAAGCCCTTGTCATAAGGAACTCAAATCCCCTAATCGTTTCTTAAAAAGGTTCTTAAATAAGTTGTAAAACAGACCACGATTTTTGAACATGTCAACTGAAATCTCATCATACAAGAGTGAAAACATGTCAAACATTGCCTATGTTGCATAGGACTTCAGATGCAAGCCAGAATGAGCCTAATGGAAGTCTAGAATGAGAGAAATAAGTTGAAGAAAACCTACCAAACGGAGTAGTTCCGTTGACTCTTCAAACCTCAAGCAAGCTTCAGTTTATCACCTCCAATCTCTTCCTTTAGCTTCACTGATGATGATTCCAGCCAATGTTTGAAGTAAAACCTCAGGGAATGCAAGATTCGAAGAAATGAATTTTGGAGAAATTTTGGAGCTTTCTTCTCTCTCACGCAGCTGCACTAGTTCTCCGCCTCTAGGGTAAACATTTGACTCTTATATGAGGGCTTTGTAGTGATCATGCAGGCCCATGTTGGCTGCATTGTATGATTTCAAATTTTTGGCCAAACACTTCAATTTACTCATACACACGGGTTAGGAATTTTTCACTCATCAATGGGTCAGCAAACAAGCATTTGAGGAGTGTAGAAATGAACCATGTAATCTTTAATCATATAGAACCAATTGTGATAAAGTTTTATGTCATGAATTTTTGTAGTGAAAAATGTGAAAAAGTGGCATATAACATCCTTTCATGTTGGTCCAAATATGGTAAAGAATATCAAGACCAAAGTTTGATGTCATTATAGTGTGAAAAATTCAAAAACAAGGTCATTTAGGTGACTTGTAAATGAAGAAAGCCAAACCATGTCTAAAAGTTCAATTTTCACCTTAAAAATGGTCCACATGATCACATAATCCATCAAACCTCATAGAAATCAAGCTCATGATGAAGTTGAATCAATGTGACACAACATTCATGTGGCACAAAATTGGATTTGAGGTCTCCAAGTTCATGGAATTGACCATTGAAGAAAATGACCTATAATGAACTTTCCCAAATACCCTTGCCTTATGAAGACCATAACATGAGATGTACACATGATAATGAGGACTTATAGGACTTTTTGGAAAGCTAAGATCATGAGGAACAACTTTCATGTTTCCTTGAAAGTAAGGAGAAACTTGGTTCCATGTCAAAAATGATTTGGAAGTGAGTTGACTTTGAGTTGACCAAAATTCTCTTCATCTGAGGACACCAACTTGCTGACACCATAACTTGAGATGTACAAAGTTAATGGATGAGTTCTTGTACTCAAAAGAAATCTTGAAAGATAGTCAACAAGTCCCATGTTTACATGAAAGTGAGATTGAGCTTGCATCATAGAGAAACTTATCCTTGAAGTTAGGCACCAAAGAAGGGGATTTTACACTGAAATCATATGCAACCCAAATTTAGCAACTCCTTGAACTCATGAATCTCTTTGATTTGACCTTAAAATGACATCTTATATGCTTTGGGATGACTTCCCATGTCTCAATGACCTAGAACCAAGTCTTGAACCCTCTTAAGTCCATAGTTGACTTTGGGTTGACCAGATGAAACCCTAGCTCCACATCCTTTGACTGAGGCTCTTGCAGATGAATTGTATAACCACACAAACTTCACAAAGACCCCTCAAGACACATATTGAGCTTTTAAAACATGTTTTATCCAGGTAAGTGACTTCATGAACCTCTGATGATCCTCTGGTGATCCTCAAGATAGGAGGTGACACCCATACACAGACTTCTCTTCTCAAAGAGCTTTGAAACCCAACCCTGATGGCAATGAAACTCTGATGGCTTGCACATGATGCCCTTGCTTGAGCTTGAACAAAGAATCTCTCTTCTTTAATGGCAAACACAACACCTCTTGATCGCTTGATTGAACCAATGCTATGCAAATGCAAATGCTAAATGAAAAGAAACATAAGCCAAGTTAAAAGAAAAAAAGGTTGGTCAAATTTTGGGATACAACAGCTGCCCCTATTCAAACAACTTGGACTTGAAGGGATGAAAAGAGAACAGCTTTCAAACATTCATGGTAAAAGGTGGTTGAATACAACATTACCTAGAAATTTGCCAACCGCAAAAAGGTAAACTGCAGAAAGGACCACCAGAGTGGAAAAGAATCACTGGAGAAACTGTAACTGATAGTTGTAGGAAAATGAGCTAACTCATCACCAATTTAAAAGTAACGACACTTAGCCGGAAGAAACATCTGCTAACATGCAGGCTCGGCATCGGCCGGTAAAAAATCTGCTAAACAAGCAGGCAACGACACTAAGTCGGCTCGACACGCAGTCGGTAAAACAATCTGATTTCACCATCAGGCATCTATTAATTAAGACAGGCAGCAAACCTGAAGGCCGACTCAACACGAAGTTAAGAACATCTGCTAATCCAAGCAGACATCCATTAATTAAAACAGGCATCGAACCTGAAGGCCGGCTCAACACGAAGCTGAGAACATCTGTTAATCCAAGAAGGCATTCGTTAATTAAAACAGGCATCGAACCCGAAGGCCAACTTAATACGAAGTTGAAAACATCTGCTAATCCAAGAAGGCATCTGTTAATTAAAATAGGCATCGAACCCGAAGGCCGGCTCAACACCAAGTTGAGAACATCTGCTAATCCAAGCAGGCATCCGTTAATTAAAACAGGCATCGAACCCGAAGTCCGACTCAACACGAAGTTGAGAACATCTGTTAATTTAAGCAGGCATCCGTTAATTAAAACAGGCATCGAACCCAAAGGCCGACTCAACACGAAGTTGAAAAGAGAATCTGCTGATTCACAATCTGGAAGAAGAATTCCGCTGGGGGAAGAACAAACTTGAATAAGTAAAATCTGTTGGGGAGTAAGTGATAAGATGAACGCATCCATCAAAGATTCTTGCCGGGGTCTGGATACCACATAGGCTCAAGAAAAACATCAATATTCGCCGGGGTCTGGATACCACACATGCTCATGAAATATACCGATATTCACTGGAGATACATCTGAAAACAAGAGGTAACAACCTGGATTATGTTTCGAATGCATATGTTTGAATATGACGCAATGCTCCATACGAAATGGAAATGCTACGCATTTGGGAGGATGCTATGCATAATGAAAATGCAAAGGAACCACCCCAGAAAAATAAATGCTGAAGAGAATAAGCCAACTCCGCTGGGGAGGACCGGGTGTGCCAAGTACGATTGGACTTTTGCTAGGAAAGCAAGCTCTAGATGGCCTCCTGGAAAAGAACTCTCCTAGGAAAAACAGCTCTTTGAGAACAAGATCCACTCCGCTGGGGATCAAATCAACTCTGCTGAGGAAAATGCCCTGAGCGGCCTTCCAGAATACAACTCTTCTGGGGGAACAAAACATTTGACTAGGGAAAATTCCCTGAACAGCCTTCGAGAATACGACTCTACCGGGGATACCAATCTGCTGGGGAATAAATCCACTATGCCAGGGATTAAGGATAAGATTTACTGTGAGGTCATCCCAAACTCTCTCTACTGAGAATACCAACCTCTGGGGTAATTCCGCTCTGCGGGGAATAAAACTTACTCTGGCGACTTCACTAGGGATTAGGAGTAAAGATCTAACCTGCAGGGGATGAAAAGTAAGATTAACATCCCAAAGAACTCGCTCTGACGAATGCCAATAACCACTGGATTCTGCTGCGAAAAAAAATGCCCTGAATGGCCTTCCAGAATAACATTCTTCTGGGGACAGCCCCACTCCGCGGGGAATTGAGAAATACAATCCTTCTACTGGGGATAAAATCCACGCTGCAAGGGATTGAAAAAAAAAACAACCATCGGGAACTCCCCCTAAAATCTCGCTTCGGAGAAACCCAATAACCACTGGACTATACTGAGGAGAACAACTTCACCGATGGATACTCTTTAGGGATCAACATCAACCTTTGCTTGGGAAAAAATGAGAATAAAACTCAACAACGTCAACCTCTGATTAGGGAAATAAGACTCATCGACACCAACCTCTGCTTGGGGAATGAGCCAAAGACCTGTGGGGAAACAACACTGAGCTTTGTTCCACTGCCGGGGAAAACACTCTCATATCTACCTATCAAGGGATAGGTGCACACCATTGCTGGGGAATCTCAGTTTCGATCCTCTGGGGATAACTTAGGTCTTAACCTGCTAGGGGGTAAGTGCAATCTCAACTTGCTAGGGAAAAATTAGTCCCGACTTGCTGAGGATAAATGCAACCTGCTGCAGATGAGTGCACATTATCACTGGTGAGACACTTCCGATCTGACATCTTCACCTTGTGGAGATGAAGATATGGTGACTTCACTGGGGATACACCTCTGAAACAGTCTTAACAACGAGAACCCTGCAAATGACAAACAAGCAAATGTGTCATGTATGCAATAAAGGTTATCTCGGTTATCGTCCATGACATTATTCAATCAAATCAATGTTTCAATTACGATTAGCAAAGCCCACGAGTTTATGTATGCAAAGTTTTATCAAAAACATCAGGCGTCTTTCGCAAACAAAATAGTAAAAAGCTAAAAAAAAGAACAAAAACTTTCTGAATAATATACTTCATTGATTGAAAATGGCCTGTAAATAGGAAGATTTACATCAGATGCAACTCCTGAAAAGAGAAAGTTGCGCAAAAAGTATAGAAATGCAATAAATATACAAAATGTCGGCAATGTGGTACAGATGACCACCATGTGTTGATTCGACTATGAATCGCATGACTTCGATGCTTCTCCGTTGCTTCGTCTTCTGAAGAGATTGACTTGATTGATTGTCCCTCGGGTCTTCCAAGAATCCACTGTGCTCCCAGGATCGAACGCAGACCACAGTTGTAACAGCCCAATTTTCAATAATTAATTATTCGTATTAAATAATTGATTTATTTGGATGATTTTAATTATTGGAATTATTGGTAGATATTTTGAGAGACGAAATATAATGGAAGGAAATATAATAGAAAGACATATAAGGAAAAGTGGAAGAAAGAGGAAAGAATAGAAACACAAGAGAAAGAGAAGAGAAAGAAAGAGGAAGAGGAGAAAAAGAGGAGGAAAAGGGGAAAAGCTTGGAAGGCCAACTTCTAGCTTCAATTTAATCAAGGTAAGGGTGTGAAATGTTGTTATCTTACCAATGTATATGATTATGTATGTGTGTGTTTGGATTTGTTAGAGGTTTCCCATCTCTTTTTCCATTCTAGGGCAGAAATGGATTTAATCGATAGAGTTGATGTTTGAACGGTTAAAATCTGGAACAAATGGTATAGATTAGTCGAGAAATGTTAGGCTAAGACTACTGAAATTCGTTGGAATTGAATCAGTTGATTTTGTGATGATTTGATGATTTTGGACAGTTGGGGGTTTTGAACATCGCAGACGTTCGCTAGCACCTTCGCTAGGCGAGAAGGTCGCGAGTGTTCGCTGTAGCGAGTGGTCCCAGACTTGGACAGAATGTAATTGACCCTCTTCGCTGATAGCGAGCGAGGTAGCGAGGGGTTCGTGATCCGCTATCGCGCGCGGATCAAAACGAGTGTTTTTGTAAAAATGCAGTACAACGACAGTACTCGGAATATCGTTCTCAAGGATTCTTGATTATTACTAATCGAATAAAAAGGGGGTTTGTTTGATTATGATCAATTAAATAAAGATATTGCAATTAAGCGATTAAAATAAGTGATTATCAAAATAAGTCAATCTACTGTTTTCGGTTCCGGCTTATCACGGGTTTCTACCTTACCAATTTCCTAAGCGGCTTCGATCTCTATTCGATTCCTATGTCAATTGACAAGTGCAAAAGATATAAACTAGATTGACAATCCTGTATTCCGAATTAAGCAAACGGATTAAGTTTTCGTGAATTAAGCAAACACGAATTACAAACGTGAATTAACGACAAAGCGACGTAACGGCGAATAAAAGTTAAGGATGCAATCATACGAATTTAATCAAGACAATTCTATAAACCAACAGATTAAGCAAATGCAATTCATAGAATAGTATTGAAAGAGAAACGAATTAAATTGATAAAGTATAAACCTCAAAGCGTTGGAACGCGATTACAGCAGATTGACTCTAAGGAATTAGTTCTCCATTCGAATCGTACAAGCTTCAACAATATTTTCGTGAATAGTGAATAATATGAACAGTAAAACAAGGTTCTTTTTAAATGAAATTCATAACCCAACTGGTTCATAACCCAACTGGGTCAAAAACATAACTCAGGCCCAAAACATGACCCAAAACTAAAACAAATTCTTAATGTTGTAACTTCAACGAATATTATGGGAAAATGTGCCCCGAATCTGACTTCGACTCCAACACGAAAGTCGTAGCTCTCTCTCTCTTAGCTTTCCGTCCATTTTTAAAACGCCTCAAACGGATTCCCGGAACTCCAGTTATGATCGTTTCCGTGCAGACTGCTAAAGCTGAAAAATAAAGTGCGAAAATAAAATTAAACCAAAAATAAAATAAAATATAAAAACATAATAAAACATAAGAATAATCAAAATAAAGCAAAGAAATGTCTAAGTAAAAATATAGGAGAATATGCATAAAGATGCACTGATCAGTTCGCTAGGCGAAGCCCTTCGCGAGCTTGTTCGCTAGGCGAACAGGTAGCGAGTGTTCGCTAGGAATTCGCTAGGCGAGTAAGCTAGCGAGTGTGACAGCATTTTCATTTCCTTGTGTTTCCATCCAATGTTGATTGTTTGGCTCGATTGTGTTCAACCCTTATCGGAAATGAATAGTTTATGTGATGTTGTGTGATATGTTGTGGGTAGCCGTATGGCGTGAATCCTAGATTGTGGAATCGATTATGGAATACGGTCTTTTGACCAATATATGCATTGTTTAAATTAATTAAAAAGTGCATGATGAATGTGATTGAGTTCGTTGTCGTTGGCACGATATTGTGAATGCATAATAATTGTATGCGATTGTATGTGAAAAATGCATGAGAACATATTGTGAATATGTGTGCATTGCTTGATAAATGTGGTGTTGATGTTGAAAGTATGAATACTTTGATTATTATGAAATGTGTTGTGTGTGCAATCATGTTATAATTCTTATGTGATGAATTATTTGAGAATGCATGAGATTAAGATGCGAGAACGGTCTTAAGTGCATTTGGTTGTTGATTGTATACGCATCATTTGGTCAAGAGGCAATGCATGCTAAGTTTCGTGGAGACTAGTGACTTGTCCCAAGCCTAGAAGAGTGGGTTTGAAAGTTTAGAGGACGGGCTTTTGTTGTTATCGGTCTAGAGGACGGATCCAGTTTAAATGTAAAAATCGAAAAATGATGACAAGTGTTGGTACCACATGGCATGAGTTGCATTGAGTTGCATCGAGTCACATGGCATAGATATCATTGTTTATGAAAGTATACTTGTGTATGAATTGTTGAGTTGAGGATTATGGATGTGTGTATGATGAAACATGTTTGGTAATTATCCATATTTGTTTATACATATATTGTGGTGTATATGATGATGATAATGAATTGTGGTGAGAAATGCGGAATATGTGTATTCTATACTTGTATATATATATATATATATATATATATATATATATATATATATATATATATATATATATATATATATATATATATATATATATATATATATATATATATATATATATATATATATATATATATATATATATATATATATATATATATATATATATATATATATATATATATATATATATATATATATATATATATATATATATATATATATATATATATATATATATATATATATATATATAATATATATATATATATATATATATATATATATATATATATATATATATATATATATATATATATATATATATATATATATATATATATATATATATATATATATATATATATATATATATATATATATATATATATATATATATATATATATATATATATATATATATATATATATATATATATATATATATATATATATATATATATATATATATATATATATATATATATATATATATATATATATATATATATATATATATATATATATATATATATATATATATATATATATATATATATATATATATATATATATATATATATATATATATATATATATATATATATATATATATATATATATATATATATATATATATATATATATATATATATATATATATATATATATATATATATATATATATATATATATATATATATGCATTGATTATTATTATAATATTTCTCACCATTCTTCTGTTTTATAATGCTTTATGAGGCATTGCAGATTAGGTTTGCTGGAGGTCTTTTGTGAAGTATAGCTTTATTCTTTTGGTCGGTTAGCTCTGATATGTAGCACCGGGTAGTTAGGATTGTATATCATTCTTTTGTGATACATTTGTATATGTATCTGCTGACAAATGTTTATGTAAACATGAATGACGTGGTGAATTAAAATGGATGATATGTATTTATGTGATTACATGTTTAAAATTATTCAATGTTTAGATTTTCCGCTTTTAATTCTAAATATTGTGATTTGGGTGTAAGGACTAAGTTCCTCTGTTGAAGCTACCCCACTGTTGCATGTCTTTTATAGAGCAGGTGTTGTATGTTCCAATTTTGTGTATGATGTGACATGCCTCTTTTATACCATGTTTTAATTATACTCTGATGAAATTTTAATATGTGCTTAAATGATTTATTTGTTTATTTGGGGGTGTTACAATGGAGCGCCTGAATGGAAGTCACATCTGGCATTAGCATCGTATCCTGGAGGTGGCGCGCCAGTCAGAGGTGCCAATGTTCTCTTTTGAATCATTTGAAGTTGAAGTAAATGTTGTAAAAGTTGTGAATACGGCATAGGTGGAGCGTCAAACTTCCTATTCATTTTTATTCCACGGTCTTGAAACCGTCGTGGTGCATAGTTTTGCTGTTGTTTTTGCTGAGGTGCTGCAGGAATAGTGATGCTTGCAACCTGTGGCTGTTGCTAATATTGTTGTTGGCGTGGAGCTCTATTCCTGTTCTTATTTCTGTACCCTGACACTGCATTCATTTCACCTTCCCTCTTCTATTTATTGCCAAAAGTTTTTCTTCCCCCACCAGATGTGGATCCTTCTCCTGCTTGGATTTTTACTAGTTTAATACCATTCTCAACCCTCTCACCAGTAATAATCAGATCTGAGAAACTGCCTGACATGTTTCCAATCAGCTTTTCATAATATATCCCTAGAAATGTTTCCACGAGCATATTAATGCGTTCTCTTTCGACCATTGGAGGCTGAACTCTCGCAGCTAGCCCACGCCACCTCTATGTGTATTCTTTGAACCCCTCATTGCTCCTTTGAGAAATATTCTACAGTTGAACTCTATTCGGCGCCAAATCACTATTGTATGGATAGTGACGGATGAAGGCCTCCCCAAGGTCCCTCCAGCTTCTGATATTGGTCCCCTCAAGGCCCATGTACCATTCCAAAGACGGTCCAGACAAACTGTCTTGGAAAAAGTGCATTAACAGCTTTTCGTCATCGAAATATGCAGACATTTTTCAGTAGTAGGATCGGAGGTGTACTCTGGGACAAGTCGTCCCTTTGTACCTGTCAAAGTCAGGTACTTTGAACTTCGGTGGGATCTTCATACCTGGAATCAGCCCCAAGTTAGAAATATCAAGACCTAAAGAATTCTGATTCTCCAGACTCTTCATCTTCTCCTTGATCATTTTGAACCTCTTATCTGCATCAGTCTGCAAGCTTGCATCTAAATCCCTCATCGAGAAACTATCATCCTGTTCATCCTCCTCCCACTGAGGTCTGGCATTCCCATGTACAGCGCCCGCTGCACCTGGTATATGAGCTCCTGGTTGATTACCTCCGCCCAGAGGAATAACATTTGCTTGAGGAGTACTATTATCAGCCGGGGGAGGTACAACAGTGGTCCCACCATGCAAAACTCCGCTTCCATCCACCCTAGCAATTAAGGGATGGACAAGCATTCTTAGCTGCTCTTAACCATTAGCGACCCCTTGCATGAGATCCATGAAATGCGCCATGCGATCTCTGAACTCTTGTAACTCAATTGAATCTGATCCATTGCTTTCTGTTGATTTCCCCTATTCGAGTAATGGTGAATTGCCC
Organism: Lathyrus sativus; assembly: GCA_963859935.3. NCBI lineage: Eukaryota > Viridiplantae > Streptophyta > Magnoliopsida > Fabales > Fabaceae > Lathyrus > Lathyrus sativus. Next base: position 246,721,015 of record OZ012737.1, on the reverse strand, counting down.
GGTCTGCAATCCTGAAAAACTGCTGAGAGAAAAACCACAGAGAGAATAAGGTTAACGGAACCAGAACACCTGCAATGCAATATGATAAATGATGCAAAATGCAAGCATGTGAATATGTTTCAAGGAAATTTTCCCATTGATTTTAGTTCCACAGAAGAACAAGATAATGAAGAGCCAACAGATGGAGCCACAAAATCCTCTCATAAATAAAATGAGGATCAGAGTCAGCATACAAAGCACCAAGGAACATAACAGAGTCAACAAAAGGACCTCAACCAACAAGCCTGGTGATGGTCGGAATACGGAATAACAACAAATATAGAAGAACAAAGGAAAACAGCATCAAACACGGCAGCGAGTCTGGAACTCTTCTAATAACTCCTTCGTATCTGGATGATCAGGTTGGGCAACTAACTCCTGAATAAGCAGCTCCCTCCTGCTGATAATAACCTTAAAACCTTGAGCATAGTCTTCCCAAGCGCCTTCTCCGAAAGCATCTTCAAGTCTGGGCTTCTTCAATTCTGCTCTTAACTTGTATTCCTCCAACGTTGCAAGAGCTTCTCGTAACTTGCGACCATTCTCGTACTGACGAGAGGATTCTCCAAGAGCTTTTTCATCTTTGATTCGAAGTTGAGTCTTCAACTTGATAATATGATGACAAAGCTCATCCTCTCTCTCCTTGTTGTTAGTCAAGATGACATTCCATTGAACGTTGAACTTTGATATCTCTAGGCACGCTTTCTCTAACTCCTTCTTCTTCCCCTTGAGGGCATTACCTAAGCTCCTTAGATCTTGACCAAGACGTTCTCTGACGCAAATTTCTTTAGTCAATTCCCTCCCTATCTTGTTCAGAGTCTCTGTCTTCATCTTGGACAGGTAGATGGTTTCATTCTTCTCGCTCCTGAGCTGAATAATCTCCTTTTCTAACCCTTCATTCACTTTGCGTAGTTCTTCCTTCTCAGCCCATAGTTGATTATACTTTTGAATGTCAACTATTGTCAGTTCTTCAACTACCAAAGGATATATAGGCTCTCTGATCGGGAACGGTAGCAACAACCTTTCGACCCTCTCTTAGATCCATTCAACATACAGTCTATAGGCTTTACAATTACCTTTACCCAAGGCAGGCTTTCCTCTCCGATGAATGTTACTACAAGCTTGTTCCAAACTAGTTAGAGTGTCACTATCAGCTAACCCTGTGAAATACAGAGATTCCTAGATTCCTCTTTCTTCAGGGGTTCTCTTAAGGCATAGCCAAATTGTCTGACGGCAAGAGCGGGATTAAAATTGATACCACCCTTCCTTCCTATCAAAGGAACATTGGGAAAACTTCCACAACTGAAGATAATTTCATTGCCAAGAAGATCTTTATTGAACCACATAATATTCTCTGACGTTAAGCCCATGAGCCTCTCTGACCACTCCACCGTGTTTGCCATATCAACAAAGGGTCCAAACTTGGGCAGATGTGAAATAAACCATCTGTGCAGCAGTGGCGCACAGCAGGAGACATTTTTCCCTCGTCTATTCTCATTCTTGTAGTGTGTAGAATGGTAGACATCACCTAAAAGAGTTGGCACAAGATTCTTAGAAGCGAAGATGTGGAAAGCATCCAAATCAACAAAGTTAGGTATATTGGGAAATAGTAATATCCCATAGACGTAGAGAGCCAAGATTGCATTGAAAACCACCCAACATCCCTCATTTGCAAAATGCTGAGCTCTACTCACCAAAAAAGGTAGTGGGAAGCCAGGTACTCCATTCCTCCGTACCATCTTTCCATCCAATTCAGAAACATCCAAATGAAGAGAATTGGCTAGCTTGGTCAAATCAGGTTCCTTTTCAGAGTGCACGAAAGGCATTTCTTCCAAGACAGGAACTCCTACAAATTGAGCAAACATCTCCAAAGTTGGCAACAAAACATATCAGGGGAACATGAAGCAACGCAACTGAGGATCATAAAACTGCAGCAGCGTGTGAATACCTTCCAACTCATATTTGGACACCTTGCAAACAAAGCCCATAATCCTCCCATACTCCTTTCTGAAGTCTTCCATAACTCCACGCTCAACCACAAAAATGAGGCCAATAAGAGGTCCTACATCTGGTATCGGGAACTTGTAAACAACAGCTTTCTTGAGGCCAGACTCCATGATGATGGTGGATTAGATTACTAAAATCAAAAGGAAAATGTGCACCTGAAACACAAATACATGCAAATGTTAAAATGTAAATGAATATGCAAACGCGAATAGGGGATCAAGATTGTTGTGTTGCTGACTGAGTTAAACTAGAGCTTCACTTCGGCGAGAAAATACCGGAACATCAAAAGACCAAAGTATAGGAACCTCAGAACATCGAAGATCAAAGGTATGCACTGATAAGAAATTCGGGTGGGTTGGAGGTCAATTTTCCTGCATAACCCTCCCACTCACAAGGTATGAGCCTAATATCTAACAAGGTTCGGCATCCTATGCACCGTCAGCGTCACAGACTTTCGAGAAACAATGATACGTTCACCATGGTTTGGCATCATAGTCAAATGAAGAGGCCTCACTTAGCTGACTCCCGAATGATCCGTCTCCAGAGTCGACAGTTTCCAGATCCAACACCCCCTCCCGACCAATGCACAGGATAGAATTTCTTCAAAGAAAATCTCGTCTGAATGCAAATTTCATGAGGACTAGTGCGGGCCGAACGTCAGGTCCTCACTACTTTCCACTCTAATGCTAGGTATGTACTCAAGCCTGTGTTTTGGCTTATCTCTCATAGGAACAGTCCCACCCAACAACACAACAATATCATGATAATAGAGTGCGGAAAATAAAATGCAAATGCAATATTGTAAAAATGCAACACATATACACACGTATACACCCATAAACAAAAACACACAAGCGCTAGGATCGATTAGCATAGGGGATGGGAAATGTCCTCAGTAGAGTCGCCAACTGTCGCATCGCTGCGAAAAAGAGCCGGCAAAGATAGAAGAGTCGCCATCATTCGTTATTCATCCCAAAGAGAGGGAAAGGAAACGATCAAAGAAAACCTTATGGAAAAGGGAAAAGACAAGGTCATCGCAACCAAATCTTGGGTTCGGGAGTCGGTTACGCAAGGGGAAGGTATGAGCACCCCTCACGTCTGTTGTACTCAACAGGATCCATGCTTGTTGTCTATCTACGGATGAAAACTATCTAATGCTACTACTAAACAGGGGTGAATGGAAAGAAACTGACTCGATAAGACATCGCCGCCCTATGCCTATGTATTCCGTCATGCAATCGGAAAGTCAGAGTCAACGTAGTTCGGAAAACTACGGGGAAGGTTAAAGGTTTCTCACCAAGACATCATCGTCTTGTGCCTATGTATCCTCATCTGGTATGAGAAATCAGAGCAAACGTAGCTCGGGATGACACGACCACAGGTTGGTTCAAGTGTTTTAATGAGTAGGGTTAAATCTTCATTCTAGCAGTTAGGGACGATGTCTATTTGCGGTAGAACAAAAACTTAACACACTCTTTCTGAAAATGATTTGCAAAGAATCCCGAAGGATAAAAAGGTTTGATGTTTTGTTTTGTGTTTTTTAGACAAGAAGTGAATTGAGTTAGGTTTGTAACTCATGTTGCACTAAAGACTATGACTTGAGAGCGAATGCGTCGCATATCGCCCAAAGGGCATACACTAAACACTCTAGACAGTGTGAGAGGAGGCCCCCCACCTATCATTCCTCAAGTACTTAAGGCTCGTAGCATAAAACATTTATTATCCCTTATTAAGTGTCTTATGAAGTTATGAGATGAGAAGAGAAGACACAAACTCTAAGGGGAACTTATCAACCCTAATGTTATCATGCAATGTGTTCCTAAAGTTGGGATTGAAAGGGGAAGATCTATCCTAATGTTATCATACAAAGGATTGAAAGCCTAATGTCTCTCTTACTCCCATCTTAAACAGAGGGACTAGGAATCCTAAGGGATCATGGCAAGAAGCACAAGTAAACACATAGCAATTCAATCACAGATGAAAAGAGAAATGACAGATGAAAGTGACTTAAACAAGTCAATGCAATAAGAGATACAAACATGAAATGCAAACACAAATGCAAGAAGACTCAACAAACAAAAGAGACTCAAACACCAGAACAAGTCAACAAGAGATGAGATGAAATGGGAGGAGTGAAACTCCTACAACCACCAAACATCAATCATCAAAGAAGAATGCTAATCATAAAACAAGAGCAAAGAACCGCGATCAAATAAATGATGGGAGAAAGAGGATAAGGATGCAACCACATCAAGGTTATCTCAATCAAACATTCATCTTTGATCATACAAGGAGAAGTAAGCAAACAATGCAAGACAACCAACAATGCTCATGACAAACTCAAAGTGCAAACAAAAGACACCAAATATCACGAACAATGGTCAAACCAACATGGGGGTAGAGGTGAATCAACAAGAGAAAAGGCTCATATAAAACTTAAAACAAGAGGCAAGGCACAAGTATGATCATATGAAGTGAAGGAAACAAAGTTCTAACACAATTTAAACACTTAGAACAAGTGGAAAAGCATGATTCCAAGATGACTTGTGATGCAAGTTACACATGTAAATGACCCAAGACAAGCAAAACAGCACCTTAAGCATGTTAGAATAATGTAACAAGGCTCACAAGATGCATATGGAATCACTTGAGATCATATCTCAAAGAACTAGGTCAAACTAGCATGTGTAAACAACCATAAAATTAACTTGACTTCCAAGATTCACCAAAAATAGGAGGAAAGCTCAATAAATCCCAAATAAAATGCTCAAGCAAACTTGATCAAGTGACAAACAGAAACCAAAAGCTCAAGCAAAGAGCTTGCTCAAGGCACCACTAAATAAACCAAAAGGCATGGTGTTCCACCTTATCGAGGGTTTGTCGAGGGTCAATAAAAGTCAAAGCAAAACCATAATAAAAATTGATCATTAATAAACCAAACAACCCTCAAAGATACCTTAATCCATCATCTAAATGGTGGAGAATAATTGGTCATAGGGAATTTAGAATTAGGGTTCAAATGATCAAGATCAAATAAGGTGAATAACATAAAACACATTAAAAGTTAAATTCCAAATAAAATGTGAAAATTAAATGGAAAATAAAATAAAAATGTTGGAAAATTGAATAACATGTTGAACAAACAAAAATTGTTTGTTGTTAAGTTTTTGTGAAATCAGAACTATTTTAAATCAATTAAAACGAAAACTAGAATTAAAATGAAATTAATATAAACAAAAGCCAAAGGGGGTGGGTGAAATGAGTAAAACCAGAATACATTGAATTCAAGCGAAACGCGTGCATGGGCCAGGAATTGAGAGGTGTCAATAGCACAGTTAGGCCCATGAACCCAGAGTTTAATGAAACTCTGTGTTTCATTAAACTGAGGTGGGGTCAAATGCACGCGTTGCCAGGTCAAGTGAATCAGAGTGCAATACGCCACATGGTCAAACATTCAAACACAAGGTGACTCAGCATTAACCAGAGAGATGACTGGACACTGGAGCTAGGACTCTGTTTGTCTTCTCCGGCTAGCTCGCTGGAGACCAGTAAAAAATTCTCAATAAAAATGGGAAATGTTGGTACCGTTTGAAAGCCCTTGTCATAAGGAACTCAAATCCACCAATCATTTCTTAAAAAGGTTCTTAAACAAGCTGTAAAACCTACCACGATTTTTGAACATGTCAACTAAAATCTCATCATACAAGCGTGAAAACATGTCAAACATTGCCTATGTTGCATAGGACTTCAGATGCAAGCCAGAATGAGCCTAATGCAAGTCTAGAATGAGAGAAATAAGTTGAAGAAAACCTACCAAACGGAGTAGTTATGTTGACTCTTCAAACCTCAAGCAAGCTTCAGTTTATCACCTCCAATCTCTTCCTTTAGCTTCACTGATGATGATTTCAGCCAATGTTTGAAGCAAAACCTCAGGGAATGCAAGATTCGAAGAAATGAATTTTGGAGAAATTTTGGAGCTCTCTTCTCTCTCACGCAGCTGCACTAGTTCTCCGCCTCTAGGGTAAATATTTGACTCTTATATGAGGGCTTTGTAGTGATCATGCAGGCCCATGTTGACTGCATTGAATGATTTCAAATTTTTGGCCAAACACTTCAATTTACTCATACACACGGGTTAGGCATTTTTCACTCATCAATGGGTCAGCAAACAAGCATTTGAGGAGTGTAGAAATGAACCATGTAATCTTTAATCATGTAGAACCAATTGGGATAAAGTTTTATGTCATGAATTTTTGTAGTGAAAAATGTGAAAAAGTGGCATATAACATCCTTTCATGTTGGTCCAAATATGGTAAATAATAGCAAGACCAAATTTTGATGTCATTATAGTGTGAAGAATTCAAAAACAAAGTCATTTGGGTGACTTGTAAATGAAGAAAGCCAAACCATGTCTAAAAGTTCAATTTTCACCTTAAAAATGGTCCACGTGATCACATAATCCATCAAACCTCATGAAAATAAAGCTCATGATGAAGTTGAATCAAAGTGACACAACATTCATGTGGCACAAAATTGATTTAAGGTCTCCAAGTTCATGGAATTGACCATTGAAGAAAATGACCTATAATGAACTTTCCCAAAATACCCTTGCCTTATGAAAACCATAACTTGAGATGTACATATGAGAATGAGGACTTCTAGGACTTTTTGGAAATCTAAGATCATGAGGAATGTAACACCCCGTTTCCCAAAATAAAATAAAACGATTAAAATAAACACATATCAGAGTTTCTCCTGCTTACGGGATGTCACAATTTTTTCACACAATTCCACATAAGATTTCTCAAAATCATTTTCAGTAACATTGCAACGGAAAAAAAAGAATTAGTCTGTCATACACCACATAACATGCATATATACATATATATATATATATATATATATATATATATATATATATATATATATATATATATATATATATATATATATATATATATATATATATATATATATATATATATATATATATATATATATATATATATATATATATATATATTCACAAACGTCGGCCAATTGCCCAAAAACATGTATATCCATCATGCATCATCACATATTCACAAAAGAAAGATACGCCACAGGGACACACATAAACAATAAGTGACAACAAACTCCCAAAAGCCCCGGTGTTACGTATCAAAGCATGTCCTACAACGACGCCATAATCCGAGCTAGCTAAACATCTGGGTTGTCTGCACTTCCGAAGAAGCACAGACCACAACAACAACAACAAAGGGGTGAGAATCTCGATCAAATAATAACGGTATAACATACATGAAATAAAAGGCAGAAAACAATAAATCAATTATTTCATATACCACATATCCGGACCTACTGTCCCATCATTAACAATCACAACACATACACAACTAACTATGCAACACATGCAACTCGACACATGAAATGCGGTACCGACTCACGGTTCATCATCGAACCCGTATAGATCACTCGAGCCACCCTAGGCAACGATCTATCCCCACTGAGTATATCTCATATGCCCCACCGAGCAATATGATCAACCCATGCATCCACTCCTTTTTGGAGCCTGAGTTTATTTCATACGCCCCACCGAGCAGTATGATCAACCCCTTCACATTCCCTTACGGAATTCCGAGTCTATCTCATATGCCCCACCGAGCAATATGATCAACCCCTACGTCCACTCCTTTTTGGAGCCTGAGTTTATTTCATACGCCCCACCGAGCAGTATGATCAACCCCTTCACATGCTATGCATAACACAATGCACCACAACAAATCATAGCACACACGATGCACATAATCCACAGATAACATCTATCACATATCTCAGGTATCACATGCCACAATTTAAGGTTCCCACACCATATCACCAGCACACATAATACATATCACACACTCAATCAACTATACAAATACTACGAGGAATCACGTTCCCGCGTTCACATATACACACAACAGTACCGTGTTAACTCTCAGAATCACCCATGACCAACAGAGGTCTAACGGTACAAGCACGGAACAGCACAACACAAAATTGCCCAGAATTCTATCATGTTCGCTGCCATTCGCCTGGCGAAGGCCCGCAGCGAACACTCGCTGGGACTCGCTCGGCGAAACCCCTAGCGAAGTCAAACAGAAGCAAAAAGGCTACATTCGTTGCCCAGTTCTCCTGGCGAAGGCTGGCGAAGGCTCGCCCCCATTCTCCCAGCGAATGCACGCGAATTCTGCAGAAAACAGCTCTAAGCTCAGAGTCGGCAACGCACTTTGAGCTCAGCCGATTCTATTCCCAATCCAAACCCCATCACACCAGTAACTCGTTCCACCACCCGACTATAACATCTAACTCAGTTCTGCTCGGTAATGCTTACATCTATGCAATTACCAACTTCCGGTATAGCTTCGTATCCACCCGGAAACCCCAACCGCTCTCAAACGACTCTCACAGCCACATGCAATGAAATTAACACAATCCAACACGATAATTACAACACATGCAAGTTCAATCAACATCAAACAATCGTTATCTATGGGGATTAGGGATTCTCCCCTTTTCTACCAATTTCATGCATAAACCAATTTGATCGATTAATCCCCCCCCCCTTACCTCAAAATGCAGATTGATGATGATGAAGCTTTGCGATTTCACCGCCTTGATGATTTCCTCAAGCTTGCTGAACCGTGTTCCTCCCCTTGTTCGTTCTCCTCCTTCTTCCGTGTTCTTCCAAGCGTGCTTCTTCCCTCTTCCAATTCTATTTTCACCAAAAATACCAAGTTGCCCTTAATCCCAAATAAATCCTCATTTTCTTTTATTCCAATAACATTATTAATAATAATATCATTTTTCTTATTTTCTTAAGCCCATAAATTTAATTTCCACTAATATTTTAAATATGATAATAATAACGATAATATTAATAATAATAGTATCAACACTATTAATTATCATACCATTATTATTATTAGTCATATTTTCTAATATTATGGAACTCAAATCCTCGGGCCAATCCCCACGCTTAATCCACCGAAAACAAAGCAATACGGGAAGACTAAATAATTAAAAATGGGTGTTACAACTCTCCCCCACTTTAATTATTTTCGTCCTCGAAAATACCTGATGGAAACAGCTCCAGATACGCGTCCCGCATCCTGCTCTCCAGTTCCCAGGTCACACTGCCTCCCGCAGCATCTCCCCAAGCCACTCTCACCAACGGTATCTCTTTCCCTCTGAGTCACTTCATCTTGCGATCCTCGATCTTCAACGGCAACGTCTCCACAGTCAGATTCTCTCTAACTTGAACTTTGTCCCTCTGAATCACATGAGAGGGATCGGGTACATACTTCCGAAGTTGCGACACGTGGAACACGTCATGCAAGTTCTAAAGCTCCGGCGGCAACGCCACCCTATAAGCCACGGTACCAATCCTCTGCAAAATCTGATACGACCCGATAAGCTTTCTATCCAGTAACTCTCCAATCTGAGATTTCAACTCGGCCAATTCCATTGCCGACATCCTGTACGGCGCCATAGAAATAGGCCTCGTACCAGGTACCAGATCAATGCTAAACTCAACTTCTCTCTTCGGAGGCAATTCTGTAATATCATCTGGGAACACCTCCGGAAACTCATTCACCACAGCTAACTCATCCAACACCGCTTTGTTGTCAATAGACAGTGATGCAAATAAAGCAAACACCTGTGTTTCATCTTCCAACAAGGTTCTCAATTCCTTACCGGACAACGAATCTGCCAACGCTTCTTCCTCTGGAGTCAAAAACAATAACACTTTCCGGAAACAGTCGATGTAAACTCGGTTGAACTCCAACCAGTTCATACCCAGAATAACATCCAACTTACCAAGAGGCAAACAAATCAAATCCACGCCAAAATCTCGGCCAAAGATAGTCAGTGGACACTTCAAACACACAAGCGAAGTAGTCACTGAACCAATCGAGGGAGTTTCAATAGTCATCCGCCGCTCAAGAGTAGTCGGCACCAAACCTAACCTCTTCACACAATCAACAGAGATAAACGAGTGGGTCGCACCCGTATCAATCATAGCAGACAAGGGAACATTATTGATGAAACAAGTACCTCGTATAGAACGATCATCACCAGTAGCTTGAGTTCCTACTACTGCAAACACTTTGATGCTGGTCTGTGGCACCTGAGTCGACTTCGGTTTCCCATAATGAGTACTGATGTGGCCTTTCTCACCACAGTTGTAGCATGTAGGCATGGCGACCCGACAATTAGCTATCACGTGGCCTGATTTACCACACTTGAAACACTTTTTCTCTTCAAGAGGACAATCAACGACACGATGACCCAAGTCACCACACCGAAAACACTTCCCTCCAGCAATCGCTCTCCCTTCTCTTGGCTTCTTATCATTATCACCTTTGAACTTTCCCTTACCAGTAGGAACACTGTAAGGAGTCCCACCAAACCTTTGCTTACCCTTACGGTCATTAGCAGCTTTGTAATGCACAATCCTTGTCCGGTTATCACTGTCATAAATCCGGCTCCTGCTTATCAGCTCAGGATAATCCCTGATCTTCTGATAAGCTATTCCCATCTTCACTTCTGGATGCAATCCATTTTCGAACTTCAAACATTTGGAGGTCATCGCTCCATCAGTATTGTAGTGGGGACAATACTGTACCAATTCCTCAAACTTAGCGGCATACTCCACCACCGTCATATTTCCCTGCTTCAGTTCCAGAAACTCAATCTCCTTGGCACTTCTGATATCTTTGGGGAAGTACTTCTTTAGAAATCCAGTGCGAACAACATCCCAGGTAATCGGAGTCCCAACAGTCTCCAACCTTTGGCGGCTGTTGTCCCACCAAGCTTCAGCTTCGCCCTCTAACATGTGAGTACCGAACCTCACCTTCTGCTCATCGTTGCAACCCATCGTTCTGAAGATCTTCTCTATCGCCTTCAACCACTTCTGAGCAGCTTCCGGATCTAAAATTCCTCCTTGGAACGTCGGCGGCTTATTGCTTTGAAACTGCGCCAAGTCTCTGAACTGCGCACCTGCATCGTGGTTCTGATTAACAACCACCTGCGCCATAGCTTGCATAGCCGCAGCCAACGCCGCGTCATTCCTCCCAGCCATACTGCTTCACAACAAAAATCCAGGTTAACAGAAAACAACCAACTTTATCCTACAGACAGACTCAAAACACTACACTGGCCGGACGGGCCAACCAGGCTCTGATACCAACTTGTAACACCCCGTTTCCTAAAATAAAATAAAACGATTAAAATAAACACATATCAGAGTTTCTCCCACTTACGGGATGTCACAATTTTTCCACACAATTCCACATAACATTTCTCAAAATCATTTTCAGTAACATTGCAACGAAAAATAAGAATTAGTCTGTCATACACCACATAACATGCATATATATATATATATATATATATATATATATATATATATATATATATATATATATATATATATATATATATATATATATATATATATATATATATATATATATATATATATATATATATATATATATATATATATATATATATATATATATATATATATATATATATATATATATATATATATATATATATATATATATATATATATATATATATATATATATATATACAAACGTCGGCCAATTGCCCAAAAACATGTATATCCATCATGCATCATCACATATTCACAAAAGAAAGATACGCCACAGGGGCACACATAAACAATAAGTGACAACAAACTCCCAAAAGCCCCGGTGTTACGTATCAAAGCATGTCCTACAACGACGCCACAATTTGAGCTAGCTAAACACCTGGATTGTCTGCACTTCCAAAGAAGCACAGACCACAACAACAACAACAAAGGGGTGAGAATCTCGATCAAATAATAACGGTATAACATACATGAAATAAAAGGCAGAAAACAATAAATTAATTATTTCATATACCACATATCCGGACCTACTGTCCCATCATTAACAATCACAACACATACACAACTCACTATGCAACACATGCAACTCGGCACATGAAATGCGGTATCGACTCACGGTTCATCATCGAACCCGGATAGATCACTCGAGCCACCCTAGGCAACGATCTATCCCCACTGATTATATCTCATATGCCCCACCGAGCAATATGATCAACCTCTGCATCCACTCCTTTTCGGAGCCTGAGTTTATTTTATACGCCCCACCGAGCAGTATGATCAACCCCTTCACATTCCCTTACGAAATTCCGAGTCTATCTCATATGCCCCACCGAGCAATATGATCAACCCATGCGTCCACTCCTTTTCGGAGCCTGAGTTTATTTCATACGCCCCACCGAGCAGTATGATCAACCCCTTTACATGCTATGCATAACACAATGCACCACAACAAATCATAGCACACACGATGCACATAATCCACAGATCACATCTATCACATATCTCAGGTATCACATGCCACAATTCAAGGTTCCCACACCATATCACTAGCACACATAATACTTATCATACACTCAATCAACTATACGAATACTACGAGGAATCACGTTCCCGCGTTCACATATACACACAACAATGCCCTGTTAACTCTCAGAATCACCCACGACCAACAGAGGTCTAACGGTACAAGCACGGAACAGCACAACACAAAATTTCCCAGAATTCTGTCATGTTCGCTGCCATTCGCCTAGCGAAGGCCCGCAGCGAACACTCGCTGGGACTCGCCCAGCGAAACCCCTATCGAAGTCAAACAGAAGCAAAAAGGAAACATTCGCTGCCCAGTTCGCCTGGCGAAGGCTCGCCCCCATTCTCCCAGCGAATGCACGCGAATTCTGCAGAAAACAGCTCTCAGCTCAGAGTCGGCAACGCACTTTGAGCTCAGCCGATTCTATTCCCAATCCAAACCCCATCACACCAGTAACTCGTTCCACCACCCGACTATAACATCTAACTCAGTTATGCTCAGTAACGCTTACATCTACGCAATTACCAACTTCCGGTATAACTTCGTATCCACCTGGAAACCCCAACCGCTCTCAAACGACTCTCACAGCCACATGCAATGAAATTAACACAATCCAACACGATAATTACAGCACATGCAAGTTCAATCAACATCAAACAATCGTTATCTATGGGGATTAGGGATTCTCCCCTTTTCTACCAATTTCATGCATAAACCAATTTGATCGATTAATCCCCCCCCCCCTTACCTTAAAATGCAGATTGATGATGATGAAGCTTCGCGATTTCACCGCCTTGATGATTTCCTCAAGCTTGCTGAACCGTGTTCCTCCCCTTGTTCGTTCTCCTCCTTCTTCCGTGTTCTTCCATGCGTGCTTCTTCCCTCTTCCAATTCTATTTTCACCAAAAATACCAAGTTGCCCTTAATCCCAAATAAATCCTCATTTTCTTTTATTCCAATAACATTATTAATAATAATATCATTTTTCTTATTTTCTTAAGCCGATAAATTTAATTTCCACTAATATTTTAAATATGATAATAATAACGATAATATTAATACTAATAGTATCAACACTATTAATTATCATACCATTATTATTATTAGTCATATTTTCTAATATTATGGAACTCAAATCCTCGGGCCAATCCCCACGCTTAATCCACCGAAAACAAAGCAATACGGGAAGACTAAATAATTAAAAATAGGCGTTACAAGGAACAACTTTCATTATTGCTTAAAAGTGAGGAAAAACTTGGTTCCATGTCAAAAATGCTTTGGAAGTGAGTTGACTTTGAGTTAACCAAATTTCTCTTCATCTGAGGACACCAACTTGCTGACACCATTACTTGAGATGTACAAACTCAATGGATGATTTCTTGTACTCAAACAAAATCTTAAAAGATACTCAACAAGTCCCATGTTTACATGAAAGTGATATTGAGCTTGCATCATAGGGAAACTTGTCCTTGAATTGAGTCATGCGAGCCCTGAGTTCCTGCACTTCGGCTTGAACTTGATCCATTACTCTTTGTTGATTACCTTGAGTGGGATATCTGTGAAATCTGACTTGCTCAATCCTGTCACTGTAGCAAACCAAACAGAGATAAGAACATGAAGCCACCGGGAACAACCTGCAATGCAAATGAAAATGCAAGATGCAAAATGCACAACGTGTCTATGCATTCATAGGGAGATCTCCCCCTTGATTATAGTTTCAATGAGCGAGAACAACGTGGATGGGTAGGGACACCACAATAATCTTCTCATACATCAGATTCAATCATTCCTGAAGGTATCGAAGAGGCCTATCTCAACCATGGAGATCGGACCAAATAAAGGTCTCACCTCAGCTGTTGGAAACGTGTATCATAAACCTTTTCCGTTTGCTTTCCTCTTTTCGAAGGCCAGAACCAGAATCAAGGGAAAGACGAGAACCTTTCGAACACATAAACATGCAATGCTAAATGCAGGATGATTATGCAAATGCTGATGCAAACAGGGGATCAAGGTTGTTGTGCTGTTGACTGGAGAGGACCATAATTCTGCTCTGTCAAGAACAAACACATCTCTAGTGATAAGAACCCTCTGATACCAACAATACTGATTCATTGTCAAGAAAACCAGGTTGTCTGAAGGTCAAGGTTTCCTGCAATAACCCGACCCTGCTCAAAGGTATGGACCTAATCACGGACAAGGTTCGACATCCTATGTGTTTCCCAGCGTCACAGACTTTCACGAAATGATGATACGTTCACCATTTCTGGTTTGGCATCATCACTCCCTGAAGTGGCCTCACTCAGGTGAGTCACAAATGATCGGTTCCCAGAGTCGACAACTCTCCAGACCAACAACCCCTAAAGCCCAAAGGGCTGGAAAAGAAGTCAACCAAGAGAATCTCGTCTGAGCGTGGATTTTGCGGGACACTAGTACATGCAAAGCATGCACGCGCCCACTACTTTCCACAACTAATGCTAGGTATACACTCAAGCCTGGGTATGGCTTATCATTCATCAGAGCCCCCTCCCACAACAGCACAGCAAATAATCATATTATACTGAAAATAAAATGCGGAAAGTAAAGTGCGATAAATAAATGCAAACCCAACAGATAAACACGCAAGCGCTAGGATTGACTCGCATAGGGGATGGGAAACGGTCCCAACATAGGGGATGGGAAAAGTCCCCCAACAGCATTTCCCCAACAGAGTCGCCAGTTGTCGCTACTGCGAAAATAAGGTGCCGGCAAAACAGAAGAGTCGCCACCTTTCGTTATTTATCCCACAGAAAGGGAAAGGAAACGATCGGAAAAACCTGACGAAAAGGTATAAGACAAGGTCATCGCAACCATGTCTGGGTTCGGGAGTCGGTTACGCAAGGGGAAGGTATTAGCACCCCTCACGTCCATCGTACTCGATGGGATCCACGCTTGATGTGTTTATTTGACGGGTTGATTTTAACTATCTACCTATCAAGGCTGGTTTAAAAGAAAAGAAAAATGACTCGGCAAAGAATCGCGCTTCGTGCCTATGTATTCTCGTTAGAGAACGAGAAATTAGAGTCAACGTAGTTCGGCTAACTACATGTGAAAGGATGGGGGAAGGTGGCTCGCCAATACGTCAGTATTGTACCTACGTACTCTCAACAGGTGTGAGAGATCAGAGCTTACGTAGTTCGGGCTACTACGGAACACGGGTTTAGATTCATCTGTTTTTCGAGTAGGGTTAACAAATAGTTCCAGCAGTTTAGTGTATGCAGCTCGCTCATCGGAGTCTCGTGCGTTACCGTTTGCGGTAGAACTGAGAGTTAACGACACTCTTTTTTTGAAAACGTTTTCCTGATTAAAGGGGAGCCCACGGGGCAAAAGAGAGTTTGAAGTTTGTTTTTTGTCTTTTACGAAAAGAAGTGTTTTTTATGGATGTTTGCAATTCATATCGCACTAGAGACTATGACCTAGGAGTGAATGCGTCGCATGTCACCCAAAGGGTACCATACTAAACATCCTGATTATTGGAAGGAAACCTCCAATAACCATTTCCTAAGTAGCTTAAGGCTCGTAACGTACGATATCAATTAACCTTTATTATTTTACTTTGATTTGTTTGAAGATGAGAAGAGAGAGGACACAACTAAGGGGAAACTATCAAGATCCTACTGTTGTCATGCAAATTTGTCCTAATGGGTGAGGTTTGAAATAGGGAACTCCTAGATGTTATCATGCAAAGGCTTCAGCCTAAAGTCTAATCATCACTTCCTTAAACAAGGAAGTGAGAATCCTAGGGGATCATGTGAAGTGGGAAACAAACAACAGACAAAATATCTGCTAAACATCAGTAAAACAGATAAACAGAAAAGAAAACAATAAAGATGCAAATGCAATGAGCAATACAAGCAGAGGGAGACTCACTCAACCCCTAAAAAAACAAGCAAAAGGAAAGGCAATCAAGAAAAGGGAGGGTCACCTCAACCTTTCAATGCAAACACCTCAGATAGAAAGAGAAAAACAACACACAAGCAAGGGGAGGATCACCTCAACCCTTAATGCAAGCAAGCAGAGGGAGACCCACTCAACCTCTTAATGTAGTCATGCACCTACACTTAGACTACCCTAAAGATGAGCTACCCTAATGCAACATACCACTTAATCATGAATGAAGGAAAGGAATTATGACAAATAAGGAATTCATTCCACAAGTAATCAAACAAGGCATCTATCCTAAAGAATGGAATTGATGATGGGATGCATGGTGTATACCAAAGGTATCCACCATGATGTTCAACCAATCATGGATAATCAAGAAATGAGGTGATACATGGTGTATACCAAGGGTATCCACCCTGATATTCAACCATTCATGGGAGATTAGAAATGAAGGGAAGCATGGTGTATGCCAAAGGCATCCACCATGACACTCTACCATTCATGGGAGATTGAAATGATGGGAAGCATGGTGTATGCCAAAGGCATCCACCATGACACTCTACCATTCATGGGAGATTGAAATGAAGGGAAGCATGGTGTATGCCAAAGGCATCCACCATGACACTCTACCATTCATGGGAGATTGATCTTCCTAAGAGGCTTCAGGAGGAACCCTAAGGATTAGTTAAGGATCACCTAAACTAAAAGGGATTAAAGGATCTATCAAGGCCTAATATAGGTTCTTAGTAGGTCTCAACCTAAGCTTGATCCTATCAAGGAGCAATTAAAAGCCTAAAGTTAGCTAAAGGTTCACCTTTAAGTCTAAACTAAGAGGAAAGCTAGATTAGGATCACATAAACATCATCAACTTGTAAAATGTGGGGAAAATAGGAAATCAATTCTAAAAATCCTAAGAAAAATCCTAGATGATCCTAAATGTGTTAAGAATCTATGGTATAAAAACCAGGGTCAAAACCTAAATCTAAAGGTCCTAAACAATTCATATACTTCAAGGTATGCTAAGAGGAAATCACAAGGGGAAAGTCCTAAAAACTTATCTCAAACCCATACATAGAATCATATAAAAAATGCAAGAAAAATCATAAAATATCCTACAATGTATCAACATTCACCATACAAAATATCAGAGATTAAATCCAAGCATTGATATGGAAACAAAAATCTAGAAATTAACATGGCATGATTTCTATTTATTGAAAAGCACATAAAAGAAAAATACAAAATTAATTGAAAAAAGAATTAAAATTGCAATTAAAAAAATGTGGCAAATTAAAGAACATGCTAAAATACAATCATGATTTTTTCCAAGATTTTATGACATCATTTATTATTTTTTCTGAATTAAAATGGAACAAGCAACCATATAGAAAATAAAAGAAAAAAAAGAAATTAAAAGGAAACAGCAAGGGGTGCAGGTAGCATTGTTCCACGGGTGTATATTCATATTGGGCCGTGTGCAGGGGGTGCTGTTAGCGAAATGAACCAAAGCCCAACTGAGTTCACTAAGTGAAACTCAGCGTTTCACTGTTGCATAGGCCATTCGCGAGAATGAATTGCGATCGTTCGTTGCGCGTACTAAGTCAAGTAGCTAGCGTGATCAGACGCTCATGATTAAAATTGGCGTTTTCAAACAGAAACGGAGGGAAGAGCGCCCGCGGCGGGGGCCGGTGGCCGGACTTCGTTCCGGTCATCTTCTTCATCATGTCAACAATGACACTTCCTCATTTATTCACCAAAACTTGATTTTCTTGAACCAAAACTATGTTATTTTTCGTGTAGAATTCGAATATGCAATTTATTTCTACTTTCCTCCCTTAAAACTCAGAAATCATAAACCTCCAAGAATCTCTCAAGAAATCTCAACTTCCACAAAAACCAAAATTGAAGATACTAATCTCTTCCTCTCACTTCCTACATCAACAATCTATGTTTCTTTTCCATTTTTATCCAATAATTAGAGAGAAATTCAAACTACAACCTAAGGTGCTCTGTCAAGAATTGTCATGAAACTTAACCATTCTAATCCTAAAACGTTCTACACACTCTAAGGATCACAATCATGTGAAAATAACATAGCAATTCATCAAGAACAGGGCGTATGAGTGAAAGATAATAACCTGGTTTTGAGCTTCAATGGAGGCTTGAATTGTGGACGAAGCTTCAAGCAAATCGTCCAGAATCCATCAATGAACCTCACTGAAGCTTTTTGCAATGATAATTTGGACTGAAAATGGCTCTATCTTCAAAATCGTTTTTCCAAATTTCTCCACTTTTTCTTCACTCCATTTTCTGTTACCTTCCACCAAATTCAGTTATGGCAGTTGGAAATCATCCCAGAGGTTATATGCAATGGACCTAGAGTGATTACAAGCCCAATTGAGGCCTAGGACAGCCCAATTCAAAATCCAAATTTTTGGTTATGGAGCTTTGTGAAACTCCTCAAAACAGAGCTATCAAGCTTGCTCAATGATTCATTCTGGTTCCTTATGGTAGAAGGAAGATATGTGGATAGGATTGAGACCTTGGAAGTGAATGGATGGTTGATTTTGAATTTGTTGCTTAAGGATGAAGAAATCTTGGATTTGACATAGCAAATGAATTCAAACTTGATTTATGATTTTTCCAATGTTCTTAAAATATCACTTGGACTCAAAACAAGCACAAATATGGCCTAATTTGGTTCCAAAATGAATTGGTTTGAACTAACCCTTTTCAAGCTTCCTTTTATGATTCATTCATGAATTTTTCTTCAAGCATTTCTCATTCTAATCCATATCAATGGATTCTTGGTGCACGGTTAGCCAAATAACATCATTTTGAACAACTTTCAAGTTGGACAAAATTTCATCTGAGGTGTTTAAGTTGGTGAAATTGACCCATAATCAAAATGGCTTATAATCTCAAATTCCCAAAATGCCATTGTCTTGCAAAGCTCATATCTTGAGTTCTACAAATCCAATCATGGACTTCTAGTACTTTTTGGAAAGCTAAGAAGATAAGGAACAACATTCATGCTGGTCAAAAGTTCATAAGAATCATCTTTCTAGGTCAAAAGTGTCATGCAAGTTGGTTGACTTTCAAGCTCCAAATTCACATTCATCTGATGACCTGTAACTTGTCTGACTCATAACTTGAGTTCTATAAACCCTATCAAGGACTTCTAGTACTCAAATTAAAGCTATGATCATGCCCTACAACAATCATGTTGGGGTCAAAGTAATGTGAAAATCACATCTTGAGTTATGTGGTCTTGAAGTTAGGCACCAAACTAGGGGATTTTACACTGTCAAGCATAGCAACCCTAGCCTAGGAACTCCTCACACTCTTGATTCATGATGAGTTGACCTTGAAATTATCCCTTGGGCACCTTAATACATCAATCCATGATCACATGGCCTTGAAATTAGGTCTCAACCTTCTTCAAATCATCAGTTGACCTAGGGTTGGCCAGATGAAACCATAGTTGCACCAGTCTTGGTTATAGCTTCATATCCTTTGCATAATGACCTGTCTAGGCTTCAAAAAGATCTTCAATAATTCTCATGAGCTCTCTCAAGGCTTCACGTCCAACTCCATGGATTCAGAATCATCAGATGATCTCTCACAACTCTCAAGTTAGGAGATGTACACACTTGGCTTCATCCCCTTCTCTGAGGATCTTTAACTTCATTGATGAGGATATCAACCCTTGAACACTTGAATGAACCTCTTAGATAGCTTCATAACCTTGTGTAGCCCTTTGTTGGTAGTCATACCTCTTGATCTCCTGCACACATGTCAATGCAATGCAGATGATAATGCTAGAATGAATGCAACGAAACACAAGCTAGGTACAAAAAATGTTAGGCAAATTTTGGGGTGCAACACCTGCCCCTATTCAAACGGCTTGGACCTGACTGGGTGAGTAGTGAATGGCTCTCAAACAATCAAGGTAAAAGACGGTTGAATACTAATAAACCCGGAAATTTGCAACCCGCACAAGTAAGCGATACTCTGATGGGGACAAATTCTGAAACTGAAATGACAGTTGCACGACAACTTGCTGGAGAATTACTGATCTGACGTATCTGATTTCACTGTAAATTTTCGTCCTCAAGTCATCAAGGGATCATCGGTTACACGGTAACTAGTGAAGGATAGCTGATTTTGTCGTAGGGCATTCTGCGCCGCAGCCGAAGAATTCTTTATCGTCGCCTATGAACTCGTCAGGTCGCTAGGAACGTCGACAATATCTTCGTCGGACTCCGTCAGTAAGTCAATAAGGGATCACTGGTTGCACGGCAACTGGTGAAGGATGGTTGATTATGTCGTCGGACATTCTGCGCCACAGCAAAAGAATTCCTTATCGTCGCCTATGGACTCGTCAGGTCGCTAGGAACATCGACAATATCTCTGCCGGACTCCGTTAGTAAGTCAATAAGGGATCACTGGTTACACGGTAACTGGTGAAGGATGGCTGATTTTACTGTCGGGCATTCTGCGCCACAGTTGAAGAATTCCTTATCGTCACCTATGAACTCATCGGGTCGCTAGGAGCGTCGACAATATCTTCGTCAGACTCCGTCAGTGAGTCAATAAGGGATCACTGGTTACACGGTAACTGGTGAAGGATGGCTGATTTTGTCGTCGGGCATTCTGCGCCACAGCAGAAGAATTCCTTATCACTGCCAATGGACTCGTCAGGTCACTAGGAACGTTCAACAACATCTTTGTCGGACTTCATCAGTAAGTCAATAAGGGATCACTGGTTGCACGGCAACTGGTGACTTGCCAACCACACAAGTAAACGATACTCTGATTGGTAGGACAATCTTCGAAATCTGAAATGATAGTTGCGCGAAAACTGGCTGGTGAGCGACTAATCTCGAATCTCCGTCAAGATGATCATCAGATTTCGCTGCAACTTCTTCCTCAAGTCATCAAGGGATCACTGGTTACACGGTAAATGGTGACACATAGTTGATATTGTCGTCAGGCATTCTGCGGCACGGCAGCAGAAGAATTCCTTGGGACTCATCGGGTCACTAGGAACTTTTGACAATCAAGTTAATTATGCCGTCGGGCATTCAAATAAATTCTCGGGCGTCAGTCGGACTTCGTCAGTAAGTCGGAAATAGAATCCTCAATCAATCATGAACCAATAAAGATATATAAACTTTTGTCGTCAGGCACTCCGCGTCAGCTAGGAGAACTTCTTCGACATCACGGTCGGACTTCATCAGTAAGTCAGGAAATAGAATCCTTAATCAATCATGAACCAATAAGGATATCCAATCTTTTGCCGTCAGGCACTCCGCGTCAGCCAGGAGAACTTTCTCGACATTACAATCGGACTTCATCAGTAAGTCAGGGGGAGTTTTGGCACTGCTGCCGGACTTCAATCATCAAGTCTACAAGGGAAATTTCAACTTCTCTGTTTGAAACCTGATGGGGATGACACATCTCCGCTGGGGAATCTGGAGAACTATCAAGTAACTCTACTCTGGGGATTTCGGAATCATTCTGAACGAATAAACTCTGGTGAGGAATTCAAGAATCATCCTGAACAAACAACTTCGATGGGGACTTCAAGAATCATCTTGAGCAAACAATTTTGCTGAGGAACTCAAGAATCATCCTGAACAAACAACTCTACTGAGGAACTCAAGAATCATCCTGAACAAACAAACTCCGCTGGGGACTTCAAGAATCATCCTGAACAAACAACTCCACTGAGGAACTCAAGAATCATCCTAAACAAACAACTCCACTGAGGAACTCAAGAATCATCCTGAACAAACAACTCCGCTGAGGAACACCTGCACACAAGAACGGTAACGACCTAGCTCATGTTTCACATGCATGTGTTTGGAAATTGCGTAATGCTCCATTCACAATGGAAATGCTACGCGTCTAGCTAGATGCTATGCAATCATGAAAAATGCTACGGAACCAAGTCAGAAAAATAAATGTTGAAGAGAAAACCATCCTGCTGGGGAGAATGGACCACATGGACATCAGTCTAGAAATGGACTTTAACAGAGCAGGTCAGACGCGGATTGACTACCGGTCGAGGGCTGGTTCATATGAAGAGAAGGTTCGCCGAACGAGCACTGGATTTAAATGTCGTCTACCAGACGAGGACTGGTATTCTGTGACGGCTTATCAAACGGGGATTAATCTTCAAAAGAATGGCAGGCCAGACAAGCACTGGATTCTGAAACGGCTTTCCAAGATGGAGCTGAACCTCGAACGTAAGGTTACCAACGAGAGTGGATTTAAACGGGGAAGTACTAGACAGGTACTAACATTCAGGGGTGAACCACCAGACAAGAATCGGTGTCACATGTTAACTCGTCAGACAAGAAATAATCTCCGGTATATGGATTTCTGGTTTCAGATATCAGACAGGGACTGGATATCTGGTGCAAATATCAAACATGATTGATTTTCGGATTTGGGGATCAGACAGACACTAGTTTTAGATTTGGATATCAGACAGGGACTGGATATCTGGCTCGAATATCAAACAGGATTGACTTCAGGTAGGGGGCTCAGACAAGACTGATTCCGGATTATGGATATCAGACAGGGACTGGATATATGGCTCGAATATCAAACAGGATTGACTTCGGGTAGGGAGATCAGACAGGACTGATTCCGGATTATGGATATCAGACAGGGACTGGATATCTTACTCGAGTATTAAACAAGATTGACTTCGGGTAGGGAGATCAGACAGGACTGATTTCAGATTATGGATATCAGACAGGGACTGGATATCTGGTTCGAATATCAAACAGGATTGACTTTCGGGTAGGGAGATCAGACAGGACTGATTCTGGATTTGGATATCAGACAAGGACTGGATATCTGGCTCGAATATCAAACAGGATTGACTTTTGGGTAGGGAGATCAGACAAGACTGATTCCGGATTATGGATATCAGACAGGGACTGGATATCTGGTTCGAATATCAAACAGGATTGACTTTCGGGTAGGGAGATCAGACAGGACTGGTTCCGGATTATGGATATCAGACAGGGACTGGGTATCTGGTTCGAATATCAAACAGGATTGACTTTCGGGTAGGGAGATCAGACAGGACTGATTCCGAATTATGGAAATCAGACAGGGACTGGATATTTGGCTCGAATATCAAACAGGATTGACTTCGGGTAAGGAGATCAGAAAGGCACTGATTCTAGATTATGGATATCAGACCGGGACTGAATATCTGGTTCGAATATCAAACAGGATTGACTTCGGGTTTGCCAAATAAGGACTGGATTTTGCAACTGTGTTTTCCGTACGAGGACTGGTTAAACAGCGAACTACCAAAAGAAGGGACCAGGCGGGGACCGGTTCAACATTTTGACATAGACTGGACGAGAACTGGTTTGAGGGTTAGCCAGACAAGACTGGATGATGAAAGTTTCAAGTTATTTGATAAGGGTGACGACCCGATTCTCCGACGTTCAACTTTGACTGGGGCAAAAATACACCTGCTTGAGGAACTGCCTCGACTTAGTTTAACTCGCGGATAAAGCAATTTTGTCATGAGACGGACTCGAGACGGCTTGCCCCAGAATCATTATCACAAAAGGACTCATCCTTGCTTATCTGGCTCTGATGATATGGATAGGGACGACTCCGTCGTTTCCGATTTTGCCCCAGCTCGTGGGATTTCTGCAAAACTCTCTTGCGAGGAAGTCTGTACTTTCTATACTTTTGCTGGTTTGACGTGTACTACCTCAACATTTCAAACCTCGACGAGGTGCTTCAGCTTAACTGCCTTCTTGGCATGAGTAGCTCTTGAGCTTTCAGGGTGGCCTGCCCCAGACTAGCTGGTTCGTGGAGCAATACCTCTGGCTACGAGAAATTTACCGAATCTCGACCTGATTGGCCCAGATTAACTGACTTCTGGATGGTTGACTCCCATAATGTGATCATCTGATATAGCTTGCCCCAGTTCACCGGAATTCAGGCGTTCTGCATTTTGTCCTGATCAAATATTTCCATCGTGGAAACTTTCCCGCTGTCAAGCGCTTACTCGCTAGTAAAACAAGTTATTCTGCATAAAAGACATACCAAATGCAATGCATATGGCAGTTTTGGAAATCCATTCATGTTCATTGGAAAAAATTGTATGACATAAAGTGTATGAAATCATTCATCAACATGTCAATATTAATACAACGCTGTAAAGGGAATCCTTTCTAGGAGTCAGTTTCGATGCGATCTTTACCGAAGTATGCTTTCGAAACAAACCTATTTCAATTAGGACTTTTAAAGATTGTAACATGGTCAGGTTCACGGTTTAAGAAAGAAAGGATATAGGCTCAAAATTCATTTTAACCCACCCATTCTCTTTGATGTTCTCCGATCCTACGTTCAGCTAATTCGACCTTAGCGCTCACCTTTCAAAGGTTGAGTGATAGTTCAAACAATCATGCTTTTTCGAAGTGACAATCACTCTCTTTTCGTCTTTCGGCGTCCGGAGCCATACAATTTCGTTCTTGTTTGAGGATTTTTCTTTTGTAATCCTTTTCGCTTTTCGTTTTTTCATTTTTTCGTTCCCTAACTTTTGCCTGGACTAACTCTTTTGAGTTTCTTCGATTTTGAAGTCCAGCAGGATGCCCTAATTTTTGCCTAAGTCGCTTGCTTTCAAGATTCGACTTAGCGGGCTTTTCTTTTCGATTCTTTTCTTTCTCTTTTTTTTTGAACAAATCGTGTGACATCGGCTCGCCTAACTTGTTAAAGAGATTGTGACTGTTTCACTCCTGATCGGCCAAGTTTAACCATCATGGTTTTTTTTAGGCACGACCTATAGCGGTGCGATTGATCCTCGAACGGACACTCCTTTTGTAATTTAAACGCTTGGCCAAATTAACTGACACCTACCCTGCCCCAGGTTAAGATTGAGGGTTTTTCGCTTTCAGAAAGAAACTCCTACTACTAGGCTCAAAGGGGTTAACAGGGGATTATCTTCCTTATATCTCCGGTGTTTGTGGATTTGAAACAATGCCTGTACATCATCAACAAGTTTTTATTCAAAAGCATAGCATCGGAAGCTTACGTATCATTGGATTTTGTCATCCTCCCCGGGTTCCTCTTAAACAAGCGTTTAAAATAAAAGAAAGCAATAGAGTGAACACGAATGGTTTAGTTCAAAACATGCATATTTATTTCATTATCAATATCAATTGAAAAACAACATGCTTTACAAACGAAATTTGCAATTCTAACAGGAAAGAAACTACAAATGTAAAGAAATGACATGATAAATTGCAGGTTGCCAGCTTTCAGGGAACTGGGCTTTCACACTTATTTGCTGCTGAGGGGAGCGACCCTTTGAAGTCTTCAGACTCGACCAGATGAAAGGTCGACATGTACAACCAGCTCTCCTTCGGAAAAGGAAATGTATTCTTGGTCCATCAAGTGTTGCACTTTGGCTTGAAAATCCTTGCAATCTTCAGTCACGTGCCCCTGGGATCCTGCATGATAATCACATTGAACATTAGGGTCGTATCCCGGAGGATAGGGTTCTGGCCTTGGTTTGAGAGCCTTAGGCTTAACCAACGAGTTCTGAATCAGATGTGGCAGAATCTGGCTGAGCGGCATTGGAACATGGTGAAGAGGAGCAGTCCTCCTTTCCAGGTTGTTACAAGGCCTATCTTGATTCTGGTGCCGATTGTTTTGCTGCCGAGGAGCACGAGGTTGTTGGCTTCGGGTTGAATGATGACCAGCAGCTGGAGTAGACACAGTACTAATTTCTGCAACATGCGGCTTTTTTGCATCTTTAGCAAAAACAGGAGCGACTTAGATCTTTCCTAATCTGATACCGCTTTCGACTCTTTCTTCTGCTATTACCAGATCCGAGAAATTTGCAGTCATGCAACCTATCAGTTTTTCATAATACACACCAGGAAGTGTAGCCGTGAACACGTCATTCGGCTCTCTCTCCATCAGGGGAGGTTGTACTCTTGCTGCCAAGTCTCGCCACCTCTGGGCGTACTCCTTGAAGCTCTCAGTACTCTTTTGTGACAAACTCTGTAGTTGCAGCCTGGTTGGTGCCAGATCACTATTATATTGATAATGACGCACGAAGGCTTCAGCCAACTCTTTCCAACTACGGATGTGGGTTCTCTCAAGCCCCATGTACCATTCTAAAGACGCTCCTGCCAGACTATCTTGGAAAAAGTGCATTAACAACCTTTTGTCTTCAAAATACGCAAACATCTTTCGAAAGTATGCTCGGACGTGGACTCGAGGATAGGTTGTCCCTTTGTATTTGTCGAGTTTTGGCACCCTGAACTTAGCAGGAATTCTGACTCCTGGAACCAGACCCAAATCAGACATATCAAGGCCTAAAGAGTTTTGATTCTCAAAGGCCTTCATCTTCTTTTCAATCAGCTTAAACCTCTGTTCAGCTTCAGTCGGCATGGCAGCTTCTGCATCTCTCATGGAAAAGATATCGCTTTGGTGATCTTCCCAGCGAAGACCGGCAGTTCTATGCCCAGGGTGGGTACTCCCACCAGCAACATTGCCATTTCCATTCTCAGCGCCTACGCCCGGAGGTGTAACAACAACAGGGATAGGAGGTGGAACAGAACCACCAACAGGAGGGATAACACCAGCACCTCCATGGACAACACCTTCTTCGTTCACCCGGGCCATTAATGGTTGAACTATGGTTCTTAGCTGTTCTTGTCTTGTTGCGATGCTCTGCATCATTTCCATGAACTGAGTCATGTGAGCCCTGAGCTCCTGCACTTCGGCTTGAACTTGATCCATTACTCTTTGTTGATTATCTTGAGTGGGATATCTGTGAAATCTGACCTGCTCAATCCTGTCATTGTAGCAAACCAAACAGAGATAAGAACATGAAGCCACCGGGAACAACCTGCAATGCAAATGAAAATGCAAAATGCAAAATGCACAACGTGTTTATGCATTCATAGGGAGATCTCCCCCTTGATTCTAGTTTCAATAAGCGAGAACAACGTGGATGGGCAGGGACACCATAATAATCTTCTCATACATCAGGTTCAATCATTCCTGAAGGTATCGAAGAGGCCTATCTCAACCATGGAGATCGGACCAAATAAAGGTCCCACCTCAGCTGTTAGAAACGTGTATCATAAACCTTTTCCGTTTGCTTTCCTCTTTCTGAAGGCCAGTACCAGAATCAAGGGAAAGACGAGACCCTTTCGAACACAAAAACATGTAATGTTAAATGCAGGATGATTATGCAAATGTTGATGCAAACAGGGGATCAAGGTTGTTGTGCTGTTGACTGGAGAGGACCATAATTCTGCTCTGTCAAGAACAAACACATTCTGGTGATAAGAACCCTCTGATACCAACAATACTGATTCACTGTCAAGAAAACCAGGTTGTCTGAAGGTCAAGGTTTCCTGCAATAACCCGACCCTGCTCACAGGTATGGACCTAATCACGGACAAGGTTCGGCATCCTATGTGTTTCCCAGCGTCACAGACTTTCACGAAATGATGATACGTTCACCATTTCTGGTTTGGCATCATCACTCCCTGAAGAGGCCTCACTCAGCTGAGTCACAAATGATTGGTTCCCAGAGTCGACAACTCTCCAGACCAACAACCCCTAAAGCCCAAAGGGCTGGAAAAGAAGTCAACCAAGAGAATCTCGTCTGAGCGTGGATTTTGCAGGACACTAGTACATGCAAAGCATGCACGCGCCCACTACTTTCCACAACTAATGCTAGGTATATACTCAAGCCTGAGTCTGGCTTATCATTCATCAGAGCCCCCTCCCACAACAGCACAGCAAATAATCATATTATACTGAAAATAAAATGCGGAAAGTAAAGTGCGATAAATAAATGCAAACCCAACAGATAAACACGCAAGCGCTAGGATTGACTCGCATAGGGGATGGGAAACGGTCCCAACATAGGGGATGGGAAAAGTCCCCCAACAGCATTTCCCCAACAGAGTCGCCAGTTGTCGCTACTGCGAAAATAAGGTGC
This sequence comes from Lathyrus sativus, assembly GCA_963859935.3. NCBI lineage: Eukaryota > Viridiplantae > Streptophyta > Magnoliopsida > Fabales > Fabaceae > Lathyrus > Lathyrus sativus. The sequence continues at coordinate 246,692,569 of OZ012737.1, read as the reverse complement.
CGGCAAAACAGAAGAGTCGCCACCTTTCGTTATTTATCCCACAGAAAGGGAAAGGAAACGATCGGAAAAACCTGACGAAAAGGTATAAGACAAGGTCATCGCAACCATGTCTGGGTTCGGGAGTCGGTTACGCAAGGGGAAGGTATTAGCACCCCTCACGTCTATCGTACTCGATGGGATCCACGCTTGATGTGTTTATTTGACGGGTTGGTTTTAACTATCTACCTATCAAGGCTGGTTTAAAAGAAAAGAAAAATGACTCGGCAAAGAATCGCGCTTCGTGCCTATGTATTCTCGTCAGAGAACGAGAAATTAGAGTCAACGTAGTTCGGCTAACTACGGGTGAAAGGATGGGGGAAGGTGGCTCGCCAATACGTCAGTATTGTACCTACGTACTCTCAACAGGTGTGAGAGATCAGAGCTTACGTAGTTCGGGCTACTACGGAACACAGGTTTAGATTCATCTGTTTTTCGAGTAGGGTTAACAAATAGTTCCAGCAGTTTGGTGTATGCAGCTCGCTCATCGGAGTCTCGTGCGTTACCGTTTGCGGTAGAACTGAGAGTTAACGACACTCTTTTTTTGAAAACGTTTTCCTGATTAAAGGGGAGCCCACGGGGCAAAAGAGAGTTTGAAGTTTGTTTTTTGTCTTTTACGAAAAGAAGTGTTTTTTATGGATGTTTGCAATTCATATCGCACTAGAGACTATGACCTAGGAGTGAATGCGTCGCATGTCACCCAAAGGGTACCATACTAAACATCCTGATTATTGGAAGGAAACCTCCAATAACCATTTCCTAAGTAGCTTAAGGCTCGTAACGTACGATATCAATTAACCTTTATTATTTTACTTTGATTTGTTTGAAGATGAGAAGAGAGAGGACACAACTAAGGGGAAACTATCAAGATCCTACTGTTGTCATGCAAATTTGTCCTAATGGGTGAGGTTTGAAACAGGGAACTCCTAGATGTTATCATGCAAAGGCTTCAGCCTAAAGTCTAATCATCACTTCCTTAAACAAGGAAGTGAGAATAATAGGGGATCATGTGAAGTGGGAAACAAACAACAGACAAAATATATGCTAAACATCAGTAAAACAGATAAACAGAAAAGAAAACAATAAAGATGCAAATGCAATGAGCAATACAAGCAGAGGAAGACTCACTCAACCCCTAAAAAAACAAGCAAAAGGAAAGGCAATCAATAAAAGAGAGGGTCACCTCAACCTTTCAATGCAAACACCTCAGATAGAAAGAGAAAAACAACACACAAGCAAGGGGAGGATCACCTCAACCCTTAATGCAAGCAAGCAGAGGGAGACCCACTCAACCTCTTAATGTAGTCATGCACCTACACTTAGACTACCCTAAAGATGAGCTACCCTAATGCAACATACCACTTAATCATGAATGAAGGAAAGGAATTATGACAAATAAGGAATTCATTCCACAAGTAATCAAACAAGGCATCTATCCTAAAGAATGGAATTGATGATGGGATGCATGGTGTATACCAAAGGTATCCACCATGATGTTCAACCAATCATGGATAATCAAGAAATGAGGTGATACATGGTGTATACCAAGGGTATCCACCATGATATTCAACCATTCATGGGAGATTAGAAATGAAGGGAAGCATGGTGTATGCCAAAGGCATCCACCATGACACTCTACCATTCATGGGAGATTGAAATGATGGGAAGCATGGTGTATGCCAAAGGCATCCACCATGACACTCTACCATTCATGGGAGATTGAAATGAAGGGAAGCATGGTGTATGCCAAAGGCATCCACCATGACACTCTACCATTCATGGGAGATTGATCTTCCTAAGAGGCTTCAGGAGGAACCCTAAGGATTAGTTAAGGATCACCTAAACTAAAAGGGATTAAAGGATCTATCAAGGCCTAATATAGGTTCTTAGTAGGTCTCAACCTAAGCTTGATCCTATCAAGGAGCAATTAAAAGCCTAAAGTTAGCTAAAGGTTCACCTTTAAGTCTAAACTAAGAGGAAAGCTAGATTAGGATCACATAAACATCATCAACTTGTAAAATGTGGGGAAAATAGGAAATCAATTCTAAAAATCCTAAGAAAAATCCTAGATGATCCTAAATGTGTTAAGAATCTATGGTATAAAAACCAGGGTCAAAACCTAAATCTAAAGGTCCTAAACAATTCATATACTTCAAGGTATGCTAAGAGGAAATCATAAGGGGAAAGTCCTAAAAACTTATCTCAAACCCATACATAGAATCATATAAAAAAATGCAAGAAAAATCATAAAATATCCTACAATGTATCAACATTCACCATACAAAATATCAGAGATTAAATCCAAGCATTGATATGGAAACAAAAATCTAGAAGTTAACATGGCATGATTTCTATTTATTGAAAAGCACATAAAAGAAAAATACAAAATTAATTGAAAAAAGAATTAAAATTGCAATTAAAAAAATGTGACAAATTAAAGAACATGCTAAAATACAATCATGATTTTTTCCAAGATTTTATGACATCATTTATTATTTTTTCTGAATTAAAATGGAACAAGCAACCATATAGAAAATAAAGGAAAAAAAAGAAATTAAAAGGAAACAGCAAGGGGTGCAGGTAGAATTGTTCCACGCGTGTATATTCATATTGGGCCGTGTGCAGGGGGTGCTGTTAGCGAAATGAACCAAAGCCCAGCTGAGTTCACTAAGTGAAACTCAGCGTTTCACTGTTGCATGGGCCATTCGCGAGAATGAATTGCGATCGTTCGTTGCGCGTACTAAGTCAAGTAGCTAGCGTGATCAGACGCTCATGATTAAAATTGGCGTTTTCAAACGGAAACGGAGGGAAGAGCGCCCGCGGCGGGGGCCGGTGGCCGGACTTCGTTCCGGTCATCTTCTTCATCATGTCAACAATGACACTTCCTCATTTATTCACCAAAACTTGATTTTCTTGAACCAAAACTATGTTATTTTTCGTGTAGAACTCGAATATGCAATTTATTTCTACTTTCCTCCCTTAAAACTCAGAAATCATAAACCTCCAAGAATCTCTCAAGAAATCTCAACTTCCACAAAAACCAAAATTGAAGATACTAATCTCTTCCTCTCACTTCCTACATCAACAATCTATGTTTCTTTTCCATTTTTATCCAATAATTAGAGAGAAATTCAAACTACAACCTAAGGTGCTCTGTCAAGAATTGTCATGAAACTTAACCATTCTAATCCTAAAACGTTCTACACACTCTAAGGATCACAATCATGTGAAAATAACATAGCAATTCATCAAGAACAGGGCGTATGAGTGAAACATAATAACCTGGTTTTGAGCTTCAATGGAGGCTTGAATTGTGGACGAAGCTTCAAGCAAATCGTCCAGAATCCATCAATGAACCTCACTGAAGCTTTTTGCAATGATAATTTGGACTGAAAATGGCTCTATCTTCAAAATCGTTTTTCCAAATTTCTCCACTTTTTCTTCACTCCATTTTCTGTTACCTTTCACCAAATTCAGTTATGGCAGTTGGAAATCATCCCAGAGGTTATATGCAATGGACCTAGAGCGATTACAAGCCCAATTGAGGCCTAGGACAGCCCAATTCAAAATCCAAATTTTTGGTTATGGAGCTTTGTGAAACTCCTCAAAACAGAGCTATCAAGCTTTCTCAATGATTCATTCTGGTTCCTTATGGTGGAAGGAAGATATGTGGATAGGATTGAGACCTTGGAAGTGAATGGATGGTTGATTTTGCATTTGTTGCTTAAGGATGAAGAAATCTTGGATTTGACATAGCAAATGAATTCAAACTTGATTTATGATTTTTCCAATGTTCTTAAAATATCACTTGGACTCAAAACAAGCACAAATATGGCCTAATTTGGTTCCAAAATGAATTGGTTTGAACTAACCCTTTTCAAGCTTCCTTTTATGATTCATTCATGAATTTTTCTTCAAGCATTTCTCATTCTAATCCATATCAATGGATTCTTGGTGCATGGTTAGCCAAATAACATCATTTTGAACAACTTTCAAGTTGGACAAAATTTCATCTGAGGTGTTTAAGTTGGTGAAATTGACCCATAATCAAAATGGCTTATAATCTCAAATTCCCAAAATGCCCTTGTCTTGCAAAGCTCATATCTTGAGTTCTACAAATCCAATCATGGACTTCTAGTACTTTTTGGAAAGCTAAGAAGATAAGGAACAACATTCATGCTGGTCAAAAGTTCATAAGAATCATCTTTCTAGGTCAAATGTGTCATACAAGTTGGTTGACTTTCAAGCTCCAAATTCACATTCATCTGATGACCTGTAACTTGTCTGACTCATAACTTGAGTTCTATAAACCCTATCAAGGACTTCTAGTACTCAAATTAAAGCTATGATCATGCCCTACAACAATCATGTTGGGGTCAAAGTAATGTGAAAATCACATCTTGAGTTATGTGGTCTTGAAGTTAGGCACCAAACTAGGGGATTTTACACTGTCAAGCATAGCAACCCTAGCCTAGGAACTCCTCACACTCTTGATTCATGATGAGTTGAACTTGAAATCATCCCTTGGGCACCTTAATACATCAATCCATGATCACATGGCCTTGAAATTAGGTCTCAACCTTCTTCAAATCATCAGTTGACCTAGGGTTGGCCAGATGAAACCCTAGTTGCACCAGTCTTGGTTATAGCTTCATATCCTTTGCATAATGACCTGTCTAGGCTTAAAAATGATCTTCAATACTTCTCATAAGCTCTCTCAAGGCTTCACGTCCAACTCCATGGATTCAGAATCATCAGATGATCTCTCACAACTCTCAAGTTAGGAGATGTACACACTTGGCTTCATCCCCTTCTCTGAGGATCTTTAACTTCATTGATGAGGATATCAACCCTTGAACACTTGAATGAACCTCTTAGATAGCTTCATAACCTTATGTAGCCCTTTGTTGGTAGTCATACCTCTTGATCTCCTGCACACATGTCAATGCAATGTAGATGATAATGCTAGAATGAATGCAACGAAACACAAGCTAGGTACAAAAAATGTTAGGCAAATTTTGGGGTGCAACACCTGCCCCTATTCAAACGGCTTGGACCTGACTGGGTGAGTAGTGAATGGCTCTCAAACAATCAAGGTAAAAGACGGTTGAATACTAATAAACCCGGAAATTTGCAACCCGCACAAGTAAGCGATACTCTGATGGGGACAAATTCTGAAACTGAAATGACAGTTGCACGACAACTTGCTGGAGAATTACTGATCTGACGTATCTGATTTCACTGTAAATTTTCGTCCTCAAGTTATCAAGGGATCATCGGTTACACGGTAACTAGTGAAGGATAGCTGATTTTGTCGTAGGGCATTCTGCGCCGCAGCCGAAGTATTCCTTATCGTCGCCTATGAACTCGTCAGGTCGCTAGGAACGTCGACAATATCTTCGTCGGACTCCGTCAGTAAGTCAATAAGGGATCACCGGTTGCACGGCAACTGGTGAAGGATGGCTGATTATGCCGTCGGACATTCTGCGCTACAGCAGAAGAATTCCTTATCGTCGCCTATGGACTCGTCAGGTCGCTAGGAACATCGACAATATCTCCGCCGGACTCCGTTAGTAAGTCAATAAGGGATCACTGGTTACACGGTAACTGGTGAAGGATGGCTGATTTTACTGTCGGGCATTCTGCGCCACAGTTGAAGAATTCCTTATCGTCACCTACGAACTCATCGGGTCGCTAGGAACGTCGACAATATCTTCGTCAAACTCCGTCAGTGAGTCAATAAGGGATCACTGGTTACACGGTAACTGGTGAAGGATGGCTTATTTTGCCGTCGGGCATTCTGCGCCACAGCAGAAGAATTCCTTATCACTGCCTATGGACTCGTCAGGTCACTAGGAACATTCAACAACATCTTTGTCGGACTTCATCAGTAAGTCAATAAGGGATCACTGGTTGCACGGCAACTGGTGACTTGCCAACCACACAAGTAAACGATACTCTGATTGGTAGGACAATCTTCGAAATCTGAAATGATAGTTGCGCGAAAACTGGCTGGTGAGCGACTAATCTCGAATCTCCGTCAAGATGATCATCAGATTTCGCTGCAACTTCTTCCTCAAGTCATCAAGGGATCACTGGTTACACGGTAACTGGTGACACATAGTTGATATTGTCGTCAGGGATTCTGCGGCACGGCAGCAGAAGAATTCCTTGGGACTCATCGGGTCACTAGGAACTTTTGACAATCAAGTTAATTATGCCATCGGGCATTCAAATAAATTCTCGGGCGTCAGTCGGACTTCGTCAGTAAGTCGGAAATAGAATCCTCAATCAATCATGAACCAATAAAGATATATAAACTTTTGTCGTCAGGCACTCCGCGTCAGCTAGGAGAACTTCTTCGACATCACGGTCGGACTTCATCAGTAAGTCAGGAAATAGAATCCTTAATCAATCATGAACCAATAAGGATATCCAATCTTTTGCCGTCAGGCACTCCGCGTCAGCCAGGAGAACTTTCTCGACATTACAATCGGACTTCATCAGTAAGTCAGGGGGAGTTTTGGCACTGCTGCCGAACTTCAATCATCAAGTCTACAAGGGAAATTTCAACTTCTCTGTTTGAAACCTGATGGGGATGACACATCTCCGCTGGGGAATCTGGAGAACTATCAAGTAACTCTACTCTGGGGATTTCGGAATCATTCTGAACGAATAAACTCTGGTGAGGAATTCAAGAATCATCCTGAACAAACAACTTCGATGGGGACTTCAAGAATCATCTTGAGCAAACAATTTTGCTGAGGAACTCAAGAATCATCCTGAACAAACAACTCTGCTAAGGAACTCAAGAATCATCCTGAACAAACAAACTCCGCTGGGGACTTCAAGAATCATCCTGAACAAACAACTCCACTGAGGAACTCAAGAATCATCCTAAACAAACAACTCCGCTGAGGAACTCAAGAATCATCCTGAATAAACAACTCCGTTGAGGAACACCTGCACACAAGAACGGTAACGACCTAGCTCATGTTTCACATGCATGTGTTTAGAAATTGCGTAATGCTCCGTTCACAACGGAAATGCTACGCGTCTAGCTAGATGCTATGCAATCATGAAAAATGCTACGGAACCAAGTCAGCAAAATAAATGTTGAAGAGAAAACCATCTTGCAGGGGAGAATGGACCACATGGACATCAGTCCAGAAATGGACTTTAACAGAGCAGGTCAGACGCGGATTGACTACCGGTCGAGGGTTGGTTCATATGAAGAGAAGGTTCGCCGAACGAGCACTGGATTTAAATGTAGTCTACCAGACGAGGACTGGTATTCCGTGACGGCTTATCAAACGGGGATTAATCTTCAAAAGAATGGCAGGCCAGACAAGCACTGGATTCTGAAACGGCTTTCCAAGATGGAGCTGAACCTCGAACGTAAGGTTACCAACGAGAGTGGATTTAAACGGGGAAGTACTAGACAGGTACTAACATTCAGGGGTGAACCACCAGACAAGAATCGGTGTCACATGTTAACTCGTCAGACAAGAAATAATCTCCGGTATATGGATTTTTGGTTTCGGATATCAGACAGGGACTGGATATCTGGTGCAAATATCAAACATGATTGATTTTCGGATTTGGGGATCAGACAGGCACTAGTTTTAGATTTGGATATCAGACAGGGACTGGATATCTGGCTCGAATATCAAACAGGATTGACTTCGGGTAGGGGGCTCAGACAAGACTGATTTCGGATTATGGATATCAGACAGGGACTGGATATATGGCTCGAATATCAAACAGGATTGACTTCGGGTAGGGAGATCAGACAGGACTGATTCCGGATTATGGATATCAGACAGGGACTGGATATCTTACTCGAGTATTAAACAAGATTGACTTCGGGTAGGGAGATCAGACAGGACTGATTTCAGATTATGGATATCAGACAGGGACTGGATATCTGGTTCGAATATCAAACAGGATTGACTTTCGGGTAGGGAGATCAGACAGGACTGATTCTGGATTTGGATATCAGACAAGGACTGGATATCTGGCTCGAATATCAAACAGGATTGACTTTTGGGTAGGGAGATCAGACAGGACTGATTCCGGATTATGGATATCAGACAGGGACTGGATATCTGGCTCGAATATCAAACAGGATTGACTTTCGGGTAGGGAGATCAGACAGGACTGGTTCCGGATTATGGATATCAGACAGGGACTGGGTATCTGGTTCGAATATCAAACAGGATTGACTTTCGGGTAGGGAGATCAGACAGGACTGATTCCGAATTATGGAAATCAGACAGGGACTAGATATTTGGCTCGAATATTAAACAGGATTGACTTCGGGTAAGGAGATCAGACAGGCACTGATTCTAGATTATGGATATCAGACAGGGACTGAATATTTGGTTCGAATATCAAACAGGATTGACTTCGGGTTTGCCAAATAAGGACTGGATTTTGCAACTGTGTTTTCCGTACGAGGACAGGTTAAACAGCGAACTACCAAAAGAAGGGACCAGGCGGGGACCGGTTCAACATTTTGACATAGACTGGACGAGAACTGGTTTGAGGGTTAGCCAGACAAGACTGGATGATGAAAGTTTCAAGTTATTTGATAAGGGTGACGACCCGATTCTCCGACGTTCAACTTTGACTGGGGCAAAAATACACCTGCTTGAGGAACTGCCTCGACTTAGTTTAACTCGCGGATAAAGCAATTTTGTCATGAGACGGACTCGAGACGGCTTGCCCCAGAATCATTATCACAAAAGGACTCATCCTTGCTTATCTGGCTCTGATGATATGGATAGGGACGACTCCGTCGTTTCCGATTTTGCCCCAGCCCGTGGGATTTCTGCAAAACTCTCTTGCGAGGAAGTCTGTACTTTCTATACTTTTGCTGGTTTGACGTGTACTACCTCAACATTTCAAACCTCGACGAGGTGCTTCAGCTTAACTGCCTTCTTGGCATGAGTAGCTCTTGAGCTTTCAGGGTGGCCTGCCCCAGACTGGCTGGTTCGTGGAGCAATACCTCTGGCTACGAGAGATTTACCGAATCTTGACCTGATTGGCCCAGATTAACTGACTTCTGGATGGTTGACTCCCATAATGTGATCATCTGATATAGCTTGCCCCAGTTCACCGGAATTCAGGCGTTCTGCATTTTGTCCTGATCAAATATTTCCATCGTGGAAACTTTCCCGCTGTCAAGCGCTTACTCGCTAGTAAAACAAGTTATTCTGCATAAAAGACATACCAAATGCAATGCATATGGCAGTTTTGGAAATCCATTCATGTTCATTGGAAAAAATTGTATGACATAAAGTGTATGAAATCATTCATCAACATGTCAATATTAATACAACGCTGTAAAGGGAATCCTTTCTAGAAGTCAGTTTCGATGTGATCTTTAACGAAGTATGCTTTCGAAACAAACCTATTTCAATTAGGACTTTTAAAGATTGTAACATGGTCAGGTTCACGGTTTAAGAAAGAAAGGATATAGGCTCAAAATTCATTTTAACCCACCCATTCTCTTTGATGTTCTCCGATCCTACGTTCAGCTAATTCGACCTTAGCGCTCACCTTTCAAAGGTTGAGTGATAGTTCAAACAATCATGCTTTTTCGAAGTGACAATCACTCTCTTTTCGTCTTTCGGCGTCCGGAGCCATACAATTTCGTTCTTGTTTGAGGATTTTTCTTTTGTAATCCTTTTCGCTTTTCGTTTTTTCATTTTTTCGTTCCCTAACTTTTGCTTGGACTAACTCTTTTGAGTTTCTTCGATTTTGAAGTCCAGCAGGATGCCCTAATTTTTGCCTAAGTCGCTTGCTTTCAAGATTCGACTTAGCGGGCTTTTCTTTTCGATTCTTTTCTTTCTCTTTTTTTTTGAACAAATCGTGTGACATCGGCTCGCCTAACTTGTTAAAGAGATTGTGACTGTTTCACTCCTGATCGGCCAAGTTTAACCATCATGGTTTTTTTTAGGCACGACCTATAGCGGTGCGATTGATCCTCGAACGGACACTCCTTTTGTAATTTGAACGCTTGGCCAAATTAACTGACACCTACCCTGCCCCAGGTTAAGATTGAGGGTTTTTCGCTTTCAGAAAGAAACTCCTACTACTAGGCTCAAAGGGGTTAACAGGGGATTATCTTCCTTATATCTCTGGTGTTTGTGGATTTGAAACAATGCCTGTACATCATCAACAGGTTTTTATTCAAAAGCATAGCATCGGAAGCTTACGTATCATTGGATTTCGTCATCCTCCTCGGGTCCCTCTTAAACAAGCGTTTAAAATAAAAGAAAGCAATAGAGTGAACACGAATGGTTTAGTTCAAAACATGCATATTTATTTCATTATCAATATCAATTGAAAAACAACATGCTTTACAAACGAAATTTGCAATTCTAACAGGAAAGAAACTACAAATGTAAAGAAATGACATGATAAATTGCAGGTTGCCAGCTTTCAGGGAACTGGGCTTTCACACTTATTTGCTGCTGAGGGGAGCGACCCTTTGAAGTCTTCAGACTCGACCAGATGAAAGGTCGACATGTACAACCAGCTCTCCTTCGGAAAAGGAAATGTATTCTTGGTCCATCAAGTGTTGCACTTTGGCTTGAAAATCCTTGCAATCTTCAGTCACGTGCCCCTGGGATCCTGCATGATAATCACATTGAACATTGGGGTCGTATCCCAGAGGATAGGGTTCTGGCCTTGGTTTGAGAGCCTTAGGCTTAACCAACGAGTTCTGAATCAGATGTGGCAGAATCTGGCTGAGCGGCATTGGAACATGGTGAAGAGGAGCAGTCCTCCTTTCCAGGTTGTTACAAGGCCTATCTTGATTCTGGTGCCGATTGTTTTGCTGCCGAGGAGCACGAGGTTGTTGGCTTCGGGTTGAATGATGACCAGCAGCTGGAGTAGACACAGTACTAATTTCTCCAACATGCGGCTTTTTTGCATCTTTAGCAAAAACAGGAGCGACTTAGATCTTTCCTAATCTGATACCGCTTTCGACTCTTTCTCCTGCTATTACCAGATCCGAGAAATTTGCAGTCATGCAACCTATCAGTTTTTCATAATACACACCAGGAAGTGTAGCCGTGAACACGTCATTCAGCTCTCTCTCCATCAGGGGAGGTTGTACTCTTGCTGCCAAGTCTCGCCACCTCTGGGCGTACTCCTTGAAGCTCTCAGTACTCTTTTGTGACAAACTCTGTAGTTGCAGCCTGGTTGGTGCCAGATCACTATTATATTGATAATGACGCACGAAGGCTTCAGCCAACTCTTTCCAACTACGGATGTGGGTTCTCTCAAGCCCCATGTACCATTCTAAAGACGCTCCTGCCAGACTATCTTGGAAAAAGTGCATTAACAACCTTTTGTCTTCAAAATACGCAAACATCTTTCGAAAGTATGCTCGGACGTGGACTCGAGGATAGGTTGTCCCTTTGTATTTGTCGAGTTTTGGCACCCTGAACTTAGCAGGAATTCTGACTCCTGGAACCAGACCCAAATCAGACATATCAAGGCCTAAAGAGTTTTGATTCTCAAAGGCCTTCATCTTCTTTTCAATCAGCTTAAACCTCTGTTCAGCTTCAGTCGGCATGGAAGCTTCTGCATCTCTCATGGAAAAGATATCGCTTTGGTGATCTTCCCAGCGAAGACCGACAGTTCTATGCCCAGGGTGGGTACTCCCACCAGCAACATTGCCAATTCCATTCTCAGCGCCTACGCCCGAAGGTGTAACAACAACAGGGATAGGAGGTGGAACAGAACCACCAATAGGAGGGATAACACCAGCACCTCCATGGACAACACCTTCTTCGTTCACCCGGGCCATTAATGGTTGAACTATGGTTCTTAGTTGTTCTTGTCTTGTTGCGATGCTCTGCATCATTTCCATGAACTGAGTCATGTGAGCCCTGAGCTCCTGCACTTCGGCTTGAACTTGATCCATTACTCTTTGTTGATTATCTTGAGTGGGATATCTGTGAAATCTGACCTGCTCAATCCTGTCATTGTAGCAAACCAAACAGAGATAAGAACATGAAGCCACCGGGAACAACCTGCAATGCAAATGAAAATGCAAGATGCAAAATGCACAACGTGTCTATGCATTCATAGGGAGATCTCCCCCTTTATTCTAGTTTCAATAAGCGAGAACAACGTGGATGGGCAGGGACACCATAATAATCTTCTCATACATCAGGTTCAATCATTCCTGAAGGTATCGAAGAGGCCTATCTCAACCATGGAGATCGGACCAAATAAAGGTCCCACCTCAGCTGTTGGAAACGTGTATCATAAACCTTTTCCGTTTGCTTTCCTCTTTTCGAAGGCCAGAACCAGAATCAAGGGAAAGACGAGAACCTTTCGAACACATAAACATGCAATGTTAAATGCAGGATGATTATGCAAATGCTGATGCAAACAGGGGATCAAGGTTGTTGTGCTGTTGACTGGAGAGGACCATAATTCTGCTCTGTCAAGAACAAACACATCTCTAGTGATAAGAACCCTCTGATACCAACAATACTGATTCACTGTCAAGAAAACCAGGTTGTCTGAAGGTCAAGGTTTCCTGCAATAACCCGACCCTGCTCAAAGGTATGGACCTAATCACGGACAAGGTTCGACATCCTATGTGTTTCCCAGCGTCACAGACTTTCACGAAATGATGATACGTTCACCATTTCTGGTTTGGCATCATCACTCCCTGAAGTGGCCTCACTCAGGTGAGTCACAAATGATCGGTTCCCAGAGTCGACAACTCTCCAGACCAACAACCCCTAAAGCCCAAAGGGCTGGAAAAGAAGTCAACCAAGAGAATCTCGTCTGAGCGTGGATTTTGCGGGACACTAGTACATGCAAAGCATGCACGCGCCCACTACTTTCCACAACTAATGCTAGGTATACACTCAAGCCTGGGTCTGGCTTATCATTCATCAGAGCCTCCTCCCACAACAGCACAGCAAATAATCATATTATACTGAAAATAAAATGCGGAAAGTAAAGTGCGATAAATAAATGCAAACCCAACAGATAAACACGCAAGCGCTAGGATTGACTCGCATAGGGGATGGGAAACGGTCCCAACATAGGGGATGGGAAAAGTCCCCCAACAGCATTTCCCCAACAGAGTCGCCAGTTGTCGCTACTGCGAAAATAAGGTGCCGGCAAAACAGAAGAGTCGCCACCTTTCGTTATTTATCCCACAGAAAGGGAAAGGAAACGATCGGAAAAACCTGACGAAAAGGTATAAGACAAGGTCATCGCAACCATGTCTGGGTTCGGGAGTCGGTTACGCAAGGGGAAGGTATTAGCACCCCTCACGTCCATCGTACTTGATGGGATCCACGCTTGATGTGTTTATTTGACGGGTTGGTTTTAACTATCTACCTATCAAGGCTGGTTTAAAAGAAAAGAAAAATGACTCGGCAAAGAATCGCGCTTTGTGCCTATGTATTCTCGTCAGAGAACGAGAAATTAGAGTCAACGTAGTTCGGCTAACTACGGGTGAAAGGATGGGGGAAGGTGGCTCGCCAATACGTCAGTATTGTACCTACGTACTCTCAACAGGTGTGAGAGATCAGAGCTTACGTAGTTCGGGCTACTACAGAACACGGGTTTAGATTCATCTGTTTTTCGAGTAGGGTTAACAAATAGTTCCACCAGTTTGGTGTATGCAGCTCGCTCATCGGAGTCTCGTGCGTTACCGTTTGCGGTAGAACTGAGAGTTAACGACACTCTTTTTTTAAAACATTTTCCTGATTAAAGGGGAGCCCACGGGGAAAAAGAGAGTTTGAAGTTTGTTTTTTGTCTTTTACGAAAAGAAGTGTTTTTTATGGATGTTTGCAATTCATATCGCACTAGAGACTATGACCTAGGAGTGAATGCGTCGCATGTCACCCAAAGGGTACCATACTAAACATCCTGATTATTGGAAGGAAACCTCCAATAACCATTTCCTAAGTAGCTTAAGGCTCGTAACGTACGATATCAATTAACCTTTATTATTTTACTTTGATTTGTTTGAAGATGAGAAGAGAGAGGACACAACTAAGGGGAAACTATCAAGATCCTACTGTTGTCATGCAAATTTGTCCTAATGGGTGAGGTTTGAAACAGGGAACTCCTAGATGTTATCATGCAAAGGCTTCAGCCTAAAGTCTAATCATCACTTCCTTAAACAAGGAAGTGAGAATCCTAGGGGATCATGTGAAGTGGGAAACAAACAACAGACAAAATATCTGCTAAACATCAGTAAAACAGATAAACAGAAAAGAATACAATAAAGATGCTAATGCAATGAGCAATACAAGCAGAGGGAGACTCACTCAACCCCTAAAAAAACAAGCAAAAGGAAAGGCAATCAAGAAAAGGGAGGGTCACCTCAACCTTTCAATGCAAACACCTCAGATAGAAAGAGAAAAACAACACACAAGCAAGGGGAGGATCACCTCAACCTTTAATGCAAGCAAGCAGAGGGAGACCCACTCAACCTCTTAATGTAGTCATGCACCTACACTTAGACTACCCTAAAGATGAGCTACCCTAATGCAACATACCACTTAATCATGAATGAAGGAAAGGAATTATGACAAATAAGGAATTCATTCCACAAGTAATCAAACAAGGCATCTATCCTAAAGAATGGAATTGATGATGGGATGCATGGTGTATACCAAAGGTATCCACCATGATGTTCAACCAATCATGGATAATCAAGAAATGAGGTGATACATGGTGTATACCAAGGGTATCCACCATGATATTCAACCATTCATGGGAGATTAGAAATGAAGGGAAGCATGGTGTATGCCAAAGGCATCCACCATGACACTCTACCATTCATGGGAGATTGAAATGATGGGAAGCATGGTGTATGCCAAAGGCATCCACCATGACACTCTACCATTCATGGGAGATTGAAATGAAGGGAAGCATGGTGTATGCCAAAGGCATCCACCATGACACTCTACCATTCATGGGAGATTGATCTTCCTAAGAGGCTTTAGGAGGAACCCTAAGGATTAGTTAAGGATCACCTAAACTAAAAGGGATTAAAGGATCTATCAAGGCCTAATATAGGTTCTTAGTAGGTCTCAACCTAAGCTTGATCCTATCAAGGAGAAATTAAAAGCCTAAAGTTAGCTAAAGGTTCACCTTTAAGTCTAAACTAAGAGGAAAGCTAGATTAGGATCACATAAACATCATCAACTTGTAAAATGTGGGGAAAATAGGAAATCAATTCTAAAAATCCTAAGAAAAATCCTAGATGATCCTAAATGTGTTAAGAATCTATGGTATAAAAACCAGGGTCAAAACCTAAATCTAAAGGTCCTAAACAATTCATATACTTCAAGGTATGCTAAGAGGAAATCACAAGGGGAAAGTCCTAAAAACTTATCTCAAACCCATACATAGAATCATATAAAAAATGTAAGAAAAATTATAAAATATCCTACAATGTATCAACATTCACCATACAAAATATCAGAGATTAAATCCAAGCATTGATATGGAAACAAAAATCTAGAAGTTAACATGGCATGATTTCTATTTATTGAAAAGCACATAAAAGAAAAATACAAAATTAATTGAAAAAAGAATTAAAATTGCAATTAAAAAAATGTGACAAATTAAAGAACATGCTAAAATACAATCATGATTTTTTCCAAGATTTTATGACATCATTTATTATTTTTTCTGAATTAAAATGGAACAAGCAACCATATAGAAAATAAAAGAAAAAAAAGAAATTAAAAGGAAACAGCAAGGGGTGCAGGTAGCATTGTTCCACGCGTGTATATTCATATTGGGCCGTGTGCAGGGGGTGCTGTTAGCGAAATGAACCAAAGCCCAGCTGAGTTCACTAAGTGAAACTCAGCGTTTCACTGTTGCATAGGCCATTCGCGAGAATGAATTGCGATCGTTCGTTGCGCGTACTAAGTCAAGTAGCTAGCGTGATCAGACGCTCATGATTAAAATTGGCGTTTTCAAACGGAAACGGAGGGAAGAGCGCCCACGGCGGGGGCCGGTGGCCGGACTTCGTTCCGGTCATCTTCTTCATCATGTCAACAATGACACTTCCTCATTTATTCACCAAAACTTGATTTTCTTGAACCAAAACTATGTTATTTTTCGTGTAGAATTCGAATATGCAATTTATTTCTACTTTCCTCCCTTAAAACTCAGAAATCATAAACCTCCAAGAATCTCTCAAGAAATCTCAACTTCCACAAAAACCAAAATTGAAGATACTAATCTCTTCCTCTCACTTCCTACATCAACAATCTATGTTTCTTTTCCATTTTTATCCAATAATTAGAGAGAAATTCAAACTACAACCTAAGGTGCTCTGTCAAGAATTGTCATGAAACTTAACCATTCTAATCCTAAAACGTTCTACACACTCTAAGGATCACAATCATGTGAAAATAACATAGCAATTCATCAAGATCAGGGCGTATGGGTGAAAGATAATAACCTGGTTTTGAGCTTCAATGGAGGCTTGAATTGTGGACGAAGCTTCAAGCAAATCGTCCAGAATCCATCAATGAACCTCACTGAAGCTTTTTGCAATGATATTTGGACTGAAAATGGCTCTATCTTCAAAATCGTTTTTCCAAATTTCTCCACTTTTTCTTCACTCCATTTTCTGTTACCTTCCACCAAATTCAGTTATGGCAGTTGGAAATCATCCCAGAGGTTATATGCAATGGACCTAGAGTGATTACAAGCCCAATTGAGGCCTAGGACAGCCCAATTCAAAATCCAAATTTTTGGTTATGGAGCTTTGTGAAACTCCTCATAACAGAGCTATCAAGCTTGCTCAATGATTCATTCTGGTTCCTTATGGTGGAAGGAAGATATGTGGATAGGATTGAGACCTTGGAAGTGAATGGATGGTTGATTTTGCATTTGTTGCTTAAGGATGAAGAAATCTTGGATTTGACATAGCAAATGAATTCAAACTTGATTTATGATTTTTCCAATGTTCTTAAAATATCACTTGGACTCAAAACAAGCACAAATATGGCCTAATTTGGTTCCAAAATGAATTGGTTTGAACTAACCCTTTTCAAGCTTCCTTTTATGATTCATTCATGAATTTTTCTTCAAGCATTTCTCATTCTAATCCATATCAATGGATTCTTGGTGCACAGTTAGCCAAATAACATCATTTTGAACAACTTTCAAGTTGGACAAAATTTCATCTGAGGTGTTTAAGTTGGTGAAATTGACCCATAATCAAAATGGCTTATAATCTCAAATTCCCAAAATGCCCTTGTCTTGCAAAGCTCATATCTTGAGTTCTACAAATCCAATCATGGACTTCTAGTACTTTTTGGAAAGATAAGAAGATAAGGAACAACATTCATGCTGGTCAAAAGTTCATAAGAATCATATTTCTAGGTCAAAAGTGTCATGCAAGTTGGTTGACTTTCAAGCTCCAAATTCACATTCATCTGATGACCTGTAACTTGTGTGACTCATAACTTGAGTTCTATAAACCCTATCAAGGACTTCTAGTACTCAAATTAAAGCTATGATCATGCCCTACAACAATCATGTTGGGGTCAAAGTAATGTGAAAATCACATCTTGAGTTATGTGGTCTTGAAGTTAGGCACCAAACTAGGGGATTTTACATTGTCAAGCATAGCAACCCTAGCCTAGGAACTCCTCACACTCTTGATTCATGATGAGTTGAACTTGAAATCATCCCTTGGGCACCTTAATACATCAATCCATGATCACATGGCCTTGAAATTAGGTCTCAACCTTCTTCAAATCATCAGTTGATCTAGGGTTGGCCAGATGAAACCCTAGTTGCACCAGTCTTGGTTATAGCTTCATATCCTTTGCATAATGACCTGTCTAGGCTTAAAAATGATCTTCAATACTTCTCATGAGCTCTCTCAAGGCTTCACGTCCAACTCCATGGATTCAGAATCATCAGATGATCTCTCACAACTCTCAAGTTAGGAGATGTACACACTTGGCTTCATCCCCTTCTCTGAGGATCTTTAACTTCATTGATGAGGATATCAACCCTTGAACACTTGAATGAACCTCTTAGATAGCTTCATAACCTTATGTAGCCCTTTGTTGGTAGTCATACCTCTTGATCTCCTGCACACATGTCAATGCAATGCAGATGATAATGCTAGAATGAATGCAACGAAACACAAGCTAGGTACAAAAAATGTTAGGCAAATTTTGGGGTGCAACACCTGCCCCTATTCAAACGGCTTGGACCTGACTGGGTGAGTAGTGAATGGCTCTCAAACAATCAAGGTAAAAGACGGTTGAATACTAATAAACCCGAAAATTTGCAACCCGCACAAGTAAGCGATACTCTGATGGGGACAAATTCTGAAACTGAAATGACAGTTGCACGACAACTTGCTGGAGAATTACTGATCTGACGTATCTGATTTCACTGTAAATTTTCGTCCTCAAGTCATCAAGGGATCATCGGTTACACGGTAACTAGTGAAGGATAGCTGATTTTGTCGTAGGGCATTCTGCGCCGCAGCCGAAGAATTCCTTATCGTCGCCTATGAACTCCTCAGGTCGCTAGGAACGTCGACAATATCTTCGTCGGACTCCGTCAGTAAGTCAATAAGGGATCACTGGTTGCACGGCAACTGGTGAAGGATGGCTGATTATGCCGTCGGACATTCTGCGCCACAGCAGAAGAATTCCTTATCGTCGCCTATGGACTCGTCAGGTCGCTAGGAACATCGACAATATCTCCGTCGGACTCCGTTAGTAAGTCAATAAGGGATCACTGGTTACACGGTAACTGGTGAAGGATGGCTGATTTTACTGTCGGGCATTCTGCGCCACAGTTGAAGAATTCCTTATCGTCACCTATGAACTCATCGGGTCGCTAGGAACGTCGACAATATCTTCGTCAGACTCCGTCAGTGAGTCAATAAGGGATCACTGGTTACACGGTAACTGGTGAAGGATGGCTGATTTTGCCGTCGGGCATTCTGCGCCACAGCAGAAGAATTCCTTATCACTGCCTATGGACTCGTCAGGTCACTAGGAACGTTCAACAACATCTTTGTCGGACTTTATCAGTAAGTCAATAAGGGATCACTGGTTGCACGGCAACTGGTGACTTGCCAACCACACAAGTAAACGATACTCTGATTGGTAGGACAATCTTCGAAATCTGAAATGATAGTTGCGCGAAAACTGGCTAGTGAGCGACTAATCTCGAATCTCCGTCAAGATGATCATCAGATTTCGCTGCAACTTCTTCCTCAAGTCATCAAGGGATCACTGGTTACACGGTAACTGGTGACACATAGTTGATATTGTCGTCAGGCATTCTGCGGCACGGCAGCAGAAGAATTCCTTGGGACTCATCGGGTCACTAGGAACTTTTGACAATCAAGTTAATTATGCCGTCGGGCATTCAAAGAAATTCTCGGGCGTCAGTCGGACTTCGTCAGTAAGTCGGAAATAGAATCCTCAATCAATCATGAACCAATAAAGATATATAAACTTTTGTCGTCAGGCACTCCGCGTCAGCTAGGAGAACTTCTTCGACATCACAGTCGGACTTCATCAGTAAGTCAGGAAATAGAATCCTTAATCAATCATGAACCAATAAGGATATCCAATCTTTTGCCGTCAGGCACTCCGCGTCAGCCAGGAGAACTTTCTCGACATTACAATCGGACTTCATCAGTAAGTCAGGGGGAGTTTTGGCACTGCTGCCGGACTTCAATCATCAAGTCTACAAGGGAAATTTCAACTTCTCTGTTTGAAACCTGATGGGGATGACACATCTCCGCTGGGGAATCTGGAGAACTATCAAGTAACTCTACTCTGGGGATTTCGGAATCATTCTGAACGAATAAACTCTGGTGAGGAATTCAAGAATCATCCTGAACAAACAACTTCGATGGGGACTTCAAGAATCATCTTGAGCAAACAATTTTGCTGAGGAACTCAAGAATCATCCTGAACAAACAACTCTGCTGAGGAACTCAAGAATCATCCTGAACAAACAAACTCCGCTGGGGACTTCAAGAATCATCCTGAACAAACAACTCCACTGAGGAACTCAAGAATCATCCTAAACAAACAACTCCGCTGAGGAACTCAAGAATCATCCTGAACAAACAACTCCGCTGAGGAACACCTGCACACAAGAACGGTAACGACCTAGCTCATGTTTCACATGCATGTGTTTGGAAATTGCGTAATGCTCCGTTCACAACGGAAATGCTACGCGTCTAGCTAGATGCTATGCAATCATGAAAAATGCTACGGAACCAAGTCAGCAAAATAAATGTTGAAGAGAAAACCATCCTGCCGGGGAGAATGGACCACATGGACATCAGTCTAGAAATGGACTTTAACAGAGCAGGTCAGACGCGGATTGACTACCGGTCGAGGGTTGGTTCATATGAAGAGAAGGTTCGCCGAACGAGCACTGGATTTAAATGTCGTCTACCAGACGAGGACTGGTATTCCGTGACGGCTTATCAAACGGGGATTAATCTTCAAAAGAATGGCAGGCCAGACAAGCACTGGATTCTGAAACGGCTTTCCAAGATAGAGCTGAACCTCGAACGTAAGGTTACCAACGAGAGTGGATTTAAACGGGGAAGTACTAGACATGTACTAACATTCAGGGGTGAACCACCAGACAAGAATCGGTGTCACATGTTAACTCGTCAGACAAGAAATAATCTCCGGTATATGGATTTCTGGTTTCGGATATCAGACAGGGACTGGATATCTGGTGCAAATATCAAACATGATTGATTTTCGGATTTGGGGATCAGACAGGCACTAGTTTTATATTTGGATATCAGACAGGGACTGGATATTTGGCTCGAATATCAAACAGGATTGACTTCGGGTAGGGGGCTCAGACAAGACTGGTTCTGGATTATGGATATCAGACAGGGACTGGATATATGGCTCGAATATCAAACAGGATTGACTTCGGGTAGGGAGATCAGACAGGACTGATTCCGGATTATGGATATCAGACAGGGACTGGATATCTTACTCGAGTATTAAACAAGATTGACTTCAGGTAGGGAGATCAGACAGGACTGATTTCAGATTATGGATATCAGACAGGGACTGGATATCTGGTTCAAATATCAAACAGGATTGACTTTCGGGTAGGGAGATCAGACAGGACTGATTCTGGATTTGGATATCAGACAAGGACTGGATATCTGGCTCGAATATCAAACAGGATTGACTTTTGGGTAGGGAGATCAGACAGGACTGATTCCGGATTATGGATATCAGACAGGGACTGGATATCTGGTTCGAATATCAAACAGGATTGACTTTCGGGTAGGGAGATCAGACAGGACTGGTTCCGGATTATGGATATCAGACAGGGACTGGGTATCTGGTTCGAATATCAAACAGGATTGACTTTCGGGTAGGGAGATCAGACAGGACTGATTCCGAATTATGGAAATCAGACAGGGACTGGATATTTGGCTCGAATATCAAACAGGATTGACTTCGGGTAAGGAGATCAGACAGGCACTGATTCTAGATTATGGATATCAGACAGGGACTGAATATCTGGTTCGAATATCAAACAGGATTGACTTCGGGTTTGCCAAATAAGGACTGGATTTTGCAACTGTGTTTTCCGTACGAGGACTGGTTAAACAGCGAACTACCAAAAGAAGGGACCAGGCGGGGACCGGTTCAATATTTTGACATAGACTGGACGAGAACTGGTTTGAGGGTTAGCCAGACAAGACTGGATGATGAAAGTTTCAAGTTATTTGATAAGGGTGACGACCCGATTCTCTGACGTTCAACTTTGACTGGGGCAAAAATACACCTGCTTGAGGAACTGCCTCGACTTAGTTTAACTCGCGGATAAAGCAATTTTGTCATGAGACGGACTCGAGACGGCTTGCCCCAGAATCATTATCACAAAAGGACTCATCCTTGCTTATCTGGCTCTGATGATATGGATAGGGACGACTCCGTCGTTTCCGATTTTGCCCCAGCTCGTGGGATTTCTGCAAAACTCTCTTGCGAGGAAGTCTGTACTTTCTATACTTTTGCTGGTTTGACGTGTACTACCTCAACATTTCAAACCTCGACGAGGTGCTTCAGCTTAACTGCCTTCTTGGCATGAGTAGCTCTTGAGCTTTCAGGGTGGCCTGCCCCAGACTAGCTGGTTCGTGGAGCAATACCTCTGGCTACGAGAAATTTACCGAATCTCGACCTGATTGGCCCAGATTAACTGACTTCTGGATGGTTGACTCCCATAATGTGATCATCTGATATAGCTTGCCCCAGTTCACCGGAATTCAGGCGTTCTGCATTTTGTCCTGATCAAATATTTCCATCGTGGAAACTTTCCCGCTGTCAAGCGCTTACTCGCTAGTAAAACAAGTTATTCTGCATAAAAGACATACCAAATGCAATGCATATGGCAGTTTTGGAAATCCATTCATGTTCATTGGAAAAAATTGTATGACATAAAGTGTATGAAATCATTCATCAACATGTCAATATTAATACAACGCTGTAAAGGGAATCCTTTCTAGGAGTCAGTTTCGATGCGATCTTTACCGAAGTATGCTTTCGAAACAAACCTATTTCAATTAGGACTTTTAAAGATTGTAACATGGTCAGGTTCACGGTTTAAGAAAGAAAGGATATAGGCTCAAAATTCATTTTAACCCACCCATTCTCTTTGATGTTCTCCGATCCTACGTTCAGCTAATTCGACCTTAGCGCTCACCTTTCAAAGGTTGAGTGATAGTTCAAACAATCATGCTTTTTCGAAGTGACAATCACTCTCTTTTCGTCTTTCGGCGTCCGGAGCCATACAATTTCGTTCTTGTTTGAGGATTTTTCTTTTGTAATCCTTTTCGCTTTTCGTTTTTTCATTTTTTCGTTCCCTAACTTTTGCCTGGACTAACTCTTTTGAGTTTCTTCGATTTTGAAGTCCAGCAGGATGCCCTAATTTTTGCCTAAGTCGCTTGCTTTCAAGATTCGACTTAGCGGGCTTTTCTTTTCGATTCTTTTCTTTCTCTTTTTTTTTGAACAAATCGTGTGACATCGGCTCGCCTAACTTGTTAAAGAGATTGTGACTGTTTCACTCCTGATCGGCCAAGTTTAACCATCATGGTTTTTTTTAGGCACGACCTATAGCGGTGCGATTGATCCTCGAACGGACACTCCTTTTGTAATTTGAACGCTTGGCCAAATTAACTGACACCTACCCTGCCCCAGGTTAAGATTGAGGGTTTTTCGCTTTCAGAAAGAAACTCCTACTACTAGGCTCAAAGGGGTTAACAGGGGATTATCTTCCTTATATATCCGGTGTTTGTGGATTTGAAACAATGCCTGTACATCATCAACTGGTTTTTATTCAAAAGCATAGCATCGGAAGCTTACGTATCATTGGATTTCGTCATCCTCCCCGGGTTCCTCTTAAACAAGCGTTTAAAATAAAAGAAAGCAATAGAGTGAACACGAATGGTTTAGTTCAAAACATGCATATTTATTTCATTATCAATATCAATTGAAAAACAACATGCTTTACAAACGAAATTTGCAATTCTAACAGGAAAGAAACTACAAATGTAAAGAAATGACATGATAAATTGCAGGTTGCCAGCTTTCAGGGAACTGGGCTTTCACACTTATTTGCTGCTGAGGGGAGCGACCCTTTGAAGTCTTCAGACTCGACCAGATGAAAGGTCGACATGTACAACCAGCTCTCCTTCGGAAAAGGAAATGTATTCTTGGTCCATCAAGTGTTTCACTTTGGCTTGAAAATCCTTGCAATCTTCAGTCACGTGCCCCTGGGATCCTGCATGATAATCACATTGAACATTGGGGTCGTATCCCGGAGGATAGGGTTCTGGCCTTGGTTTGAGAGCCTTAGGCTTAACCAACGAGTTCTGAATCAGATGTGGCAGAATCTGGCTGAGCGGCATTGGAACATGGTGAAGAGGAGCAGTCCTCCTTTCCAGGTTGTTACAAGGCCTATCTTGATTCTGGTGCCGATTGTTTTGCTGCCGAGGAGCACGAGGTTGTTGGCTTCGGGTTGAATGATGACCAGCAGCTGGAGTAGACACAGTACTAATTTCTCCAACATGCGGCTTTTTTGCATCTTTAGCAAAAACAGGAGCGACTTAGATCTTTCCTAATCTGATACCGCTTTCGACTCTTTCTCCTGCTATTACCAGATCCGAGAAATTTGCAGTCATGCAACCTATCAGTTTTTCATAATACACACCAGGAAGTGTAGCCGTGAACACGTCATTCAGCTCTCTCTCCATCAGGGGAGGTTGTACTCTTGCTGCCAAGTCTCGCCACCTCTGGGCGTACTCCTTGAAGCTCTCAGTACTCTTTTGTGACAAACTCTGTAGTTGCAGCCTGGTTGGTGCCAGATCACTATTATATTGATAATGACGCACGAAGGCTTCAGCCAACTCTTTCCAACTACGGATGTGGGTTCTCTCAAGCCCCATGTACCATTCTAAAGACGCTCCTGCCAGACTATCTTGGAAAAAGTGCATTAACAACCTTTTGTCTTCAAAATACGCAAACATCTTTCGAAAGTATGCTCGGACGTGGACTCGAGGATAGGTTGTCCCTTTGTATTTGTCGAGTTTTGGCACCCTGAACTTAGCAGGAATTCTGACTCCTGGAACCAGACCCAAATCAGACATATCAAGGCCTAAAGAGTTTTGATTCTCAAAGGCCTTCATCTTCTTTTCAATCAGCTTAAACCTCTGTTCAGCTTCAGTCGGCATGGCAGCTTTTGCATCTCTCATGGAAAAGATATCGCTTTGGTGATCTTCCCAGCGAAGACCGGCAGTTCTATGCCCAGGGTGGGTACTCCCACCAGCAACATTGCCAATTCCATTCTCAGCGCCTACGCCCGGAGGTGTAACAACAACAGGGATAGGAGGTGGAACAGAACCACCAACAGGAGGGATAACACCAGCACCTCCATGGACAACACCTTCTTCGTTCACCCGGGCCATTAATGGTTGAACTATGGTTCTTAGCTGTTCTTGTCTTGTTGCGATGCTCTGCATCATTTCCATGAACTGAGTCATGTGAGCCCTGAGCTCCTGCACTTCGGCTTGAACTTGATCCATTACTCTTTGTTGATTATCTTGATTGGGATATCTGTGAAATCTGACCTGCTCAATCCTGTCATTGTAGCAAACCAAACAGAGATAAGAACATGAAGCCACCGGGAACAACCTGCAATGCAAATGAAAATGCAAGATGCAAAATGCACAACGTGTCTATGCATTCATAGGGAGATCTCCCCCTTGATTCTAGTTTCAATAAGCGAGAACAACGTGGATGGGCAGGGACACCATAATAATCTTCTCATACATCAGGTTCAATCATTCCTGAAGGTATCGAAGAGGCCTATCTCAACCATGGAGATCGGACCAAATATAGGTCCCACCTCAGCTGTTAGAAACGTGTATCATAAACCTTTTCCGTTTGCTTTCCTCTTTCTGAAGGCCAGTACCAGAATCAAGGGAAAGACGAGAACCTTTCGAACACATAAACATGTAATGTTAAATGCAGGATGATTATGCAAATGTTGATGCAAACAGGGGATCAAGGTTGTTGTGCTGTTGACTGGAGAGGACCATAATTCTGCTCTGTCAAGAACAAACACATTCTGGTGATAAGAACCCTCTGATACCAACAATACTGATTCACTGTCAAGAAAACCAGGTTGTCTGAAGGTCAAGGTTTCCTGCAATAACCCGACCCTACTCACAGGTATGGACCTAATCACGGACAAGGTTCGGCATCCTATGTGTTTCCCAGCGTCACAGACTTTCATGAAATGATGATACGTTCACCATTTCTGGTTTGGCATCATCACTCCCTGAAGTGGCCTCACTCAGGTGAGTCACAAATGATCGGTTCCCAGAGTCGACAACTCTCCAGACCAACAACCCCTAAAGCCCAAAGGGCTGGAAAAGAAGTCAACCAAGAGAATCTCGTCTGAGCGTGGATTTTGCGGGACACTAGTACATGCAAAGCATGCACGCGCCCACTACTTTCCACAACTAATGCTAGGTATACACTCAAGCCTGGGTCTGGCTTATCATTCATCAGAGCCTCCTCCCACAACAGCACAGCAAATAATCATATTATACTGAAAATAAAATGCGGAAAGTAAAGTGCGATAAATAAATGCAAACCCAACAGATAAACACGCAAGCGCTAGGATTGACTCGCATAGGGGATGGGAAACGGTCCCAACATAGGGGATGGGAAAAGTCCCCCAACAGCATTTCCCCAACAGAGTCGCCAGTTGTCGCTACTGCGAAAATAAGGTGCCGACAAAACAGAAGAGTCGCCACCTTTCGTTATTTATCCCACAGAAAGGGAAAGGAAACGATCGGAAAAACCTGACGAAAAGGTATAAGACAAGGTCATCGCAACCATGTCTGGGTTCGGGAGTCGGTTACGCAAGGGGAAGGTATTAGCACCCCTCACGTCCATCGTACTCGATGGGATCCATGCTTGATGTGTTTATTTGACGGGTTGGTTTTAACTATCTACCTATCAAGGCTGGTTTAAAAGAAAAGAAAAATGACTCGGCAAAGAATCGCGCTTCGTGCCTATGTATTCTCGTCAGAGAACGAGAAATTAGAGTCAACGTAGTTCGGCTAACTACGGGTGAAAGGATGGGGGAAGGTGGCTCGCCAATACGTCAGTATTGTACCTACGTACTCTCAACAGGTGTGAGAGATCAGAGCTTACGTAGTTCGGGCTACTACGGAACACGGGTTTAGATTCATTTGTTTTTCGAGTAGGGTTAACAAATAGTTCCAGCAGTTTGGTGTATGCAGCTCGCTCATCGGAGTCTCGTGTGTTACCGTTTGCGGTAGAACTGAGAGTTAACGACACTCTTTTTTTGAAAACGTTTTCCTGATTAAAAGGGAGCCCACGGGGCAAAAGAGAGTTTGAAGTTTGTTTTTTGTCTTTTACGAAAAGAAGTGTTTTTTATGGATGTTTGCAATTCATATCGCACTAGAGACTATGACCTAGGAGTGAATGCGTCGCATGTCACCCAAAGGGTACCATACTAAACATCCTGATTATTGGAAGGAAACCTCCAATAACCATTTCCTAAGTAGCTTAAGGCTCGTAACGTACGATATCAATTAACCTTTATTATTTTACTTTGATTTGTTTGAAGATGAGAAGAGAGAGGACACAACTAAGGGGAAACTATCAAGATCCTACTGTTGTCATGCAAATTTGTCCTAATGGGTGAGGTTTGAAACAGGGAACTCCTAGATGTTATCATGCAAAGGCTTCAGCCTAAAGTATAATCATCACTTCCTTAAACAAGGAAGTGAGAATCCTGGGGGATCATGTGAAGTGGGAAACAAACAACAGACAAAATATCTGCTAAACATCAGTAAAACAGATAAACAGAAAAGAAAACAATAAAGATGCTAATGCAATGAGCAATACAAGCAGAGGGAGACTCACTCAACCCCTAAAAAAACAAGCAAAAGGAAAGGCAATCAAGAAAAGGGAGGGTCACCTCAACCTTTCAATGCAAACACCTCAGATAGAAAGAGAAAAACAACACACAAGCAAGGGGAGGATCACCTCAACCCTTAATGCAAGCAAGCAGAGGGAGACCCACTCAACCTCTTAATGTAGTCATGCACCTACACTTAGACTACCCTAAAGATGAGCTACCCTAATGCAACATACCACTTAATCATGAATGAAGGAAAGGAATTATGACAAATAAGGAATTCATTCCACAAGTAATCAAACAAGGCATCTATCCTAAAGAATGGAATTGATGATGGGATGCATGGTGTATACCAAAGGTATCCACCATGATGTTCAACCAATCATGGATAATCAAGAAATGAGGTGATACATGGTGTATACCAAGGGTATCCACCATGATATTCAACCATTCATGGGAGATTAGAAATGAAGGGAAGCATGGTGTATGCCAAAGGCATCCACCATGACACTCTACCATTCATTGGAGATTGAAATGATGGGAAGCATGGTGTATGCCAAAGGCATCCACCATGACACTCTACCATTCATGGGAGATTGAAATGAAGGGAAGCATGGTGTATGCCAAAGGCATCCACCATGACACTCTACCATTCATGGGAGATTGATCTTCCTAAGAGGCTTTAGGAGGAACCCTAAGGATTAGTTAAGGATCACCTAAACTAAAAGGGATTAAAGGATCTATCAAGGCCTAATATAGGTTCTTAGTAGGTCTCAACCTAAGCTTGATCCTATCAAGGAGCAATTAAAAGCCTAAAGTTAGCTAAAGGTTCACCTTTAAGTCTAAACTAAGAGGAAAGCTAGATTAGGATCACATAAACATCATCAACTTGTAAAATGTGGGGAAAATAGGAAATCAATTCTAAAAATCCTAAGAAAAATCCTAGATGATCCTAAATGTGTTAAGAATCTATGGTATAAAAACCAGGGTCAAAACCTAAATCTAAAGGTCCTAAACAATTCATATACTTCAAGGTATGCTAAGAGGAAATCACAAGGGGAAAGTCCTAAAAACTTATCTCAAACCCATACATAGAATCATATAAAAAATGCAAGAAAAATTATAAAATATCCTACAATGTATCAACATTCACCATACAAAATATCAGAGATTAAATCCAAGCATTGATATGGAAACAAAAATCTAGAAGTTAACATGGCATGATTTCTATTTATTGAAAAGCACATAAAAGAAAAATACAAAATTAATTGAAAAAAGAATTAAAATTGCAATTAAAAAAATGTGACAAATTAAAGAACATGCTAAAATACAATCATGATTTTTTCCAAGATTTTATGACATCATTTATTATTTTTTCTGAATTAAAATGGAACAAGCAACCATATAGAAAATAAAAGAAAAAAAAGAAATTAAAAGGAAACAGCAAGGTGTCGCTACTGCGAAAATCGGCGCCGGCTGAACAGAAGAGTCGCCACCGTGCGTTATTTATCCCACGGGAGGGAAAGGAAACGCTCAGAGTAAACCTCGCACAACACGGGAAAGGTATGGTCGTCGCAACCAAAACCTGGATTCGGGAGTCGGTTACACAAGGGGAAGGTATTAGCACCCCTCACGTCCGTCGTACTCGACGGGATCCACGCTTGTTTTCGGGTATGGATTGTTATTCTATCTAAACTACAGGTCAAGGGTTAAAAAGAAAATAAAATGAAAAATAAAAAATAAAAATGACTCGGCAAAGTATCGCACTTTATGCCTACGTATTCCCGCCTGGAACGAGAAATCAGAGTCAACGTAGTTCGCCTACCTACGGGAAAGGAGGGGAAGGTTGCTCGCTAGGATATCGCATCCTATGCCTACGTACTTCCACACTGCATGGAAGATCAGAGCAAACGTAGTTCGGGCTACGGACGACACAAGTCTGTCTTGATTGATTTTATTCCTTCTGAAAAAGGTTTTTCTGATTAACAGTCCAAGAGGACAAAAATGACGTCTTGATGAGTTCACATTCTTTTACGGAAGAAGTGTCTTTTATTGTGTTTGAAATTTTTATGTGTTTTTCTGTTTATTTTGAGAAAGAAGAGACAGAACTCTAACCTACGGTTGCGAAGGGAATCAAACTGACCTAATGTTATCATGCATGGGTTAAGACCTAGTGTCTATCATGCTCCTCTCTTGCACAGAGAGAAACAGAGATCCTACGGGATAGGCAGAAACAGAAACAATATCAGATATATACAATAAAACAGTAAAATGCATGGATGCAACAGTACAAGCGAGGCAAGGGAGTCCCACTCAACCTCGAACCTAGAAAACAATAGGCGAAAGTGAACAGGCTTCACTTTCAACCCAACAGGGTAAACAGCAAACAATACAGTCCGGAAAACCAATCAATACATCAACAATGAAATACATCAGCAAAAGAAACAGCATCAGCAGCTCTGAATCAACATCTGACTTCAAGTACTTTCCAATCATTCACAGGCTTCAACAAGCATCAATCTCCATCTTCATGACCTTCAGGCAAGGGCTTTGATCATCTGTCTTCCATCTGCAATGGCTTTTCTTCAAGTTCACACCTCCAGGATGAGGACTCAGTCACAAGAGTGAAGTGAATGAATGTTAGACAGTTAATTACCTACCAAGGGTGGTTCATCAACTGTTAACATTAAACAGAAAGTTTCCTCTCAAAAGTTCTATCTTTCAAATATATTCACTGATCCTTCCAAAGGAAGGAGGTGGATATTTGAAAGAGACTTTGAATCATAGAGAAAGGATGGATGCAGACAAGGCATTCCATGTTTGAGAAACAAGCTTTCTAATCTAGAGCTCTGCCTAGCTCCTAAACCCTAGTCTCCTTAGCAGCTGCTAGCAAGAACCTCCTTTCCAACTCTGGCAGTTGATCTTCAATCTCTGGATCTCCAATGGTCTTCATCTTCTCAAGTCTTCAGCTCTCCCAAGTTCCCAGACAATCCCAATACCCACACAGACAAATCAATAATCCCCAGAGGGCACACCACACCAGTCAATCAGACATACACAGAGTATTAATAGCAGTAGGGGAGTCCTGACTTTTCTCTAAGGGATCTAATAACTACCCATAGCCCCTATAGTCCCATAACTAATCTAGTTAAACCCTAAGTCCTAAGGGAAATGAATTGATTCTCCTAAGTCATCACCTAAAACCCTAGTTTTATTCATGTTGTTCAAGCCTACACTAAGCACCTAAAATTAATTTCTAAAAATGGGAACTAAATTGTTTCTACAAGTTCAATATCTCATCTAAACAACCTAAAAAGAATGAACAAAAAATATGAAAGCATCTAGTAGAACAAAAATTAACAAAATCATGCATGAAATGAAGCTACTCAAAATGCCATTTATTTAGAAAATATGGGAAAAAATATCAAATAAAAATAAAAATGCAATTTTATTTAATGACAATTTTCTAGACAGAACCAAGAAAATATAGAAAAAACAACCACTAAAAAAGAGTTAATTTCCTATTTTATATGATTTTTTAAAGTTGGTAAAAATTAAAGTGAATTAAAAACTAAAAATTAAATCAATTAAAAAGAGAGGGGGGTTTATAAAGCAAACACGCTCAGTTCATAATCAGGATGGGCCAGCAAACGGGGGTGTGAATAGAATTCTGACTAAGCCCATGGTTCAGTTAAAATTAATCAGAAAAATAAAAACAAAGAAGCCAGCGCAGGGGGTGAGAAAAGCAGGATGTTCACGTTCAAATCATAATGGGCTTAGCATTGGGGGGTGGGGATATCAACAAGACACCTAGGCCCGCCCGTTTCATTAAATGAAACGGTGCGTTTAGGGCACCTACATCTCTCCCTCCAAATTCTGTTTTAAACTCGAGCCACACAATGGGCTCTTTGGTCAATGGTCCAACACGCGATGGACGCTCAGGATTGCTTCTTCTTCCTTGTGCCATGAAAGCTAGGGTTTAACAGTCCATGGAAGCCATGCACGCACTACTTTCAACCTCTCGGTTCTCCCTCTCCAGGCCACGGTTCAGCTCGATCCAAACATGAAAATCATTCAGAATCTCTCCCTCTGCAAGCCTATGGTCATAGTTCAATCTGAAATTCAGCAAATCACTCAACCCGAGCGCATGACATTCTTGGCTCCATTAACATACTCTGCAACTCATCCTCAAGATTCTCAACCAAACCTATACTAATCTCTTCTATACTTCACGTAGATCATTCTGCACTAACAACCTAAGATTACCATGGCCTATCCTAAGAGTTCTAAGTCCTAACAGTTTCAAGCACCTGCTATGAATCATCACTAAACTACTCCTAATCAATCAGAAATGCTCTACTAACATCCTACATCATTATTATACTAACAAACTAATGTAAATCTATCTGTATCAAGCTATGGGAGAGAAATTGAACCTGGTGCAAAAGCTTGTGGATGATGATGAAATTCGTGGATCTGAGAGCCTTGATGCTTCAATCTGGATCTACTCTTGCTATATTTGATTCTGTATGCAACACCTTGATGATTCTTGCCTTGGATCTTGCTGTCCACTTGAAATTGCAATTTGGATATTGATGATTATGTTGCTCGAAAATGGATCAATTTCAATCAGATCCTTGTTGATCTTTAGTCCATGATGATGATTGAATATGGTAGAATCAATATTGGTGATGATTGATGAAGATTTTGAGAAATTTGGATGGAATTGCAATGAGAAAGAATAGAGAGAATTTGTGAAATTTTTGGTGAAAAATGAATCCAACCCTTGCTCAATTCTGATTTCATGAATATATAATGCTCAAATGAACTTTCTAGAACCATCTTGCAACTTCCCTTGCATTCCAAATTGAATCCATTTTGGTTATGTTTCTTCAAATGCAAGTAACCATAAATAACTTTTCTTTTTCCTTCTAAACTCAAAAAAGTGCTTGAACCATTGTCTTTGAAATGTCTTTTGGACCCAAAATCATATATTGGAAGTCTCCATTTGGACTTATAAATCTCTCAAACCATTTTTCACTTTGACTTTATTTAAGTTATAAGCCATTTTAGTTCAAATTTTGACCAATCATGCAACTTCATGTTATGAGCTTTTCCAACAATTTCTGACCTTCTTTCTAGACTCAAAATGTCATTTGGAGCAAGTTTGATGTTTTAAGTTTTTCCATTTGAGGCCTCCTTGTATGAGTTTTGGACATAGGTTAAAATGACCTGTAATTCACAAATGACCAAAATACCTTTTGCTTGCCAAGACCATAAGTTGAGTTCCACACATCATATGAAGACATGCCACACCATTCTAGAAAGCTAAGACAATGAGGAACAATTCTTATGTTTACCAGAAATTCATTTGAAATCTCCTTGAGGGGTAACAATTGCTTGGAAGTCAAGTCACTTTCACAGACAAAATTTCAGATACCTCAGATGACCTGTAACTTGCAAGGACCATAACTTGAGTTATATAAATCTCCTTGATGTCTTCCACCACTCAAATTAAAGGTCTTGAGATCCTCTACAAGTTTCATGTTGGCCAAGAAGCCATTTGAAGCTAGCATTTTGACTTATCTTGCTTGGAAATTTGACCTAAACTAGGGGATTTTACATGGAAACCCTAATTTAGAAGCTCCTCTTCTCCTTGATTTCTCTTGAATTCTTCTTGGCATATCTCCATATCCTTCTTTATATGTCCAATGATGAACCCCACATCTCTCCACTAGACTTGAATGCCCCTTAAATCAGTCAATTGACCTAGGGTTGACCCATATGAAACCCTAGTTGACTGCCTTCAGCTATAGCTCTTGTGCTCTCATCAATGACTTGTCTCCTTCTTTAAATGACTTTCTAAGTCTCTCATAATGTCTAGATACTCTCCATGCCTTCAACTCACAGCTCACAACCCTCTTGTTAACCCTCAGATGCCCTCAGATAGGGGATAGGCTCAAGGCTTGATCTGCTGAACTCTTTGCTTTCAAATTCTTTCCTGATGACTTGAATGAGATTGAATTGGGATAATAACCTCTTGATAGGCTTCTAGAGATGAGAATAATGATTGGTCCCCCTGTTGAATGACTTTTTATGCTATGCTATGCAGATGATTAGTCTATGTACATGACTCTATATGCAAATGCTAATGACATTGAAACATAAACCAAGTGAATAAGGTTGGGCAAATTTTAGGGTGCAACAGTTGCCCCTATTCAAGCGGCTTGGACCCGATTGGGTGAAGAGCCCGGATCCTTCAGACATTCGCGGTACGAGACGGTTGAATACTAGGAACCCAAAAATTTGCCGACCGCAGAAATAAACTGCGCCACTGTTTGGGGAACGACATTCATCAGCTGAATTTAACTGTTACGGCAACCCACTGATCTCGCGCGACCGTGCTGGGGATTGTCTTCATCGTTCTGAAGAGGATTCTGTCATAACAGATTGCTTGCTTGTCCACGTTAGGACTCTGTCTATTATCAATACGAAGAAATCTCAACTAAAACCTGTCCACGTTAGGACTCCACTTGCTGTTAACCCAGAAAAGTCTCGGCAACTCCGCTGGGGATAATTCGTCTGCGTTTCCATAAACTGAATCGTCCACGTTAGGAATAAACTCTTCCACGTTAGGAGTAGCACCGTCCACGTTAGGAATAACATCTGTATCTGTCCACGTCAGGACTAACCCTTTCATCTTTCCACGTCAGGAAGCAATCTTCTTTCCACATAAGGAGAACTATATCAATCTGTCCACGTAAGGACTCCAATACCACTTGACAT
Source organism: Lathyrus sativus (assembly GCA_963859935.3). Lineage (NCBI taxonomy): Eukaryota > Viridiplantae > Streptophyta > Magnoliopsida > Fabales > Fabaceae > Lathyrus > Lathyrus sativus. Next base: position 246,658,240 of record OZ012737.1, on the reverse strand, counting down.
GTCCGCGTCAGGACTCCAATCTTTCCACGTAAGGAATTCAACTTTGGTTCTGAACCTGTCCACGTCAGGACTCAACTTTCCACGTAAGGAGTACATCATTCTTCCACGTCAGGAATCAACTTTTCTTTCCACGTCAGGAATACAAGCCTCTTTCCACGTAAGGAATGCTATCCGTTTTCCACGCAAGGAAACACAACTTTTCCACATAAGGCAACCAATTCCTTTCGATTTGTCCGCGTCAGGACTACATTTTTCCACGTAAGGAATGCCATCTTAAGCTGTCCACGTAAGGACTCCACTCTTTCCACGTTAGGAATCACCTCTTTCCACGTAAGGAATCCGCTTCTGATATGTCCGCGTATGGACTCAATCTTTTCCGCGTTAGGAATCTCCGCCTCTTTTCCACGTAAGGAATCATTTTCTCTTTCCACGTAAGGAATCTCAATCTTTCCACGTAAGGAACTGAAACTTCTCTTTCTCTTCCACGTAAGGAACACGCTTTCTTTCCACGTTAGGAATACTTCTTCTTCTGAATCCGTCCACGTCAGGACTAAACTTTCCACGTAAGGAATCTATCTTCTTCTTCCACGTTAGGAATAACTTCTTTGATCTGTTCGCGTAAGGACACTGATCTCGTCTTGATTTGTCCACGTTAGGACTCAGGCGCCTTCGACCCGCTGAGGAAATAAGACTTGTCCACGTAAGGACTCACACGCTGGTCTGATCTGTCCACGTCAGGGCACCAACACAAAGAGTAATCACTTTTGTCAACGTCATGACCTCCCATTCTACTAATTTCGAGAACCCGAATCTGCCCACGTTAGGACTAACACACCTCACCAATCCGGGGAAATAAACCTGTCCCCGTTAGGACGCCCACTTCTGAAGAAATCCTGTCAATATAGGAATAAATTGTCCACGTCAGGACTTAGTTCTCCATTGATCCTCACCCACAACCTCCTCAGCACCAACGTGACAGCGACTTTGAGGCGGACTCTACTGGGGATGTCTGGAAACCAACTACCGGATGCCTGTTCTGATGCCCGGAGGCCACTTCTGAAATTCTGGTTTATGAAACCTTTTGATGACAAATAACTCTGCTTGGGAATAAAGAGAGACTTATCCTGGTAACTCTGTGGGGAATACTGCCGAAACTGACATTATCATTGGATGTCTCATGCCGAGATCTTGAACATTTGGTAATTCATTTAAGCAAGAGTTCTCTCCACCTGCTGCTAGAGTACAGAAACTGCTTCAGCAAAACAAATGTTGAAGATAATGCCGACTCCGCCGGGGATAGCCAGATGCTACAGAATTATTCCAGCAAAATAAATGCTGGAAGGGTGAAGTCAACCCTGCTGGGAAATTGGGAACTTAAACCGAGCACCTTGTTGAAGTAACATCCTGCTGGGGAATATAACTTTGCTGGGGAATAGCAGATGTGCACAGTATGATCGGACTTTCTGCTGGAGAGTGAACTGATATTACACAGTATCCCTGACAAAATAAATGACAGGACCCGCCATCACCTCTGCTTTGGAGAGTCTTGATCTTCGAGTTCCTCGGGGAGGATAGAACACTTGCTGAACAGAGAACTCCGCTGGGGATAGGATGATTCTCTCGGGGAAAATCCACTGACTCCGCTGGGGGAGAGTGCATGACCCTGCGGGGGATTAAGTCTTTCGTTGTCGCAATCTTTTGATCATCTTCCTCGTATGGTTATGAAACCTGTAACAACACAAACAAGACACGACAAGCCTATGCAATCAAATCAATTCAGGTTAGCGACGTTACACTCAGTTAATTCAAAGCTTTAACAATTGTTGGCAAGGGCCAGTGATGTTATACTCATGCTAGCTTCACTAAACTTAGGCGTTTTATCATGCACAAAACAGTAAAGAACAGTGTCAAATACTGAATAACGTATTTTATTGATCGGGCCCCTGAATGGGCGGAGTTTTATACATGGGATGTAACTCCTGAAATGAGGAAGCTACGCAAAGCAAATACATAAGTATGCAAGTATGCACAAGAAGCATGAATATTGACAACTTAAATTTGTACACATGTCGGCAACGGGATGCAGATGAACACCACGAAATGATCCTCCTATGACTCATCCGACTCTAATGCTTTCCCTGTATCCCCACTTCTGAAGAGATTGTATCCGATAACTAGCTCCTTAAACATATTCTCCCGCATTGATGCTCATTGAATTCGGACCGCAGTCATTTGCTTTTCAAATCCCTAACTTTTGCGTGAACCGCCCTTTACGGGTTTTCAGTTCACCGGGATACCCTTTTTTGCCGAAGCCGCCCGGTGTAGGTTTTCAACTTCGCAGGTGTACATTTTTCAATTTTATCCCTAACTTTTGCCCGAACCTTTCATTCTGTTTTTGGTTCGCCAGGATGCCCCATTTTTGCCTGGACTCTCTTTTTCTGTCCAGCGGGTCTATTTTAAGCAAAGTATTTTTTAACTGCGTCCGAATTCACAGGTGACGTGAAGTCTTCTCCGTCCATGGTGGACAACAACAACGCTCCTCCTGAGAAGACTTTACTAACAACGTATGGCCCTTCGTAGTTGGGGGTCCACTTGCCCCTGTGATCTGCTTGCGGCGGGAGAATCCTTTTCAGCACAAGGTCGCCCGTCTGAAAGCTTCGCGGATTTATCTTCTTGTCGTACGCTTTCTTCATTCGGCTCTGGTACAAACGACCGTATGCTAGAGAAGCTAGCCTCTTCTCATCCATCAAGCTCAGTTGGTTCAATCTATTCGTTACCCATTCTGCCTCGTCCAGCTGAACGTCTCGCAATACCCTCAGAGAAGGGATCTCAACTTCCAATGGTAATACCGCTTCCATTCCGTATACCAACGAGAACGGAGTTGCCCCGGTTGATGTGCGTACCGTCGTACGATAACCGTGCAAAGCGAAAGGTAGCATTTCATGTCAATCCTTATAGGTCACCACCATTTTCTGAATGATTTTCTTGATATTCTTATTGGCCGCTTCGACAGCGCCATTCATCTTGGGTCGGTAAGGAGAGGAGTTGTGATGTTCGATCTTGAAATTCTGACAGAGCTCCTTCATCATTTTGTTGTTCAGATTTGAACCATTATCCGTGATTATCCGCTCGGGGATCCCATATAGGCAAATGATATCTCTCTTGATGAATCTGGCCACCACTTGCTTCGTTACATTCGCGTAAGACGCCGCTTCCACTCACTTGGTGAAATAATCGATTGCTACTAGGATGAACCGGTGCCCGTTAGAAGCCGTCGGCTCGATCTTCCCAATCATATCGATTCCCCACATCGAGAATGGCCATGGAGATGACATCACATTTAGAGGACTCGGAGGCACGTGGATCTTATCAGCATATATTTGGCATTTGTGGCACTTCCTCGCGAACTTGAAACAATCAGTTTCCATCGTCAGCCCAAAGTAACCTGCCCTCAGCAGCTTTCTTGTCATAGCATGTCCACCAGCATGCGTACCAAAGGTACCTTCGTGAATTTCCTCCATGAGAAGCTTTGCCTCTTTCTCGTCTACACAACGCAACAACACCAAATCGTGGTTTCTTCTGTACAAGACGCCATCCGGATTCAAGTAGAAATTGCCCGCTAATCTCCTGAGAGTCTTCTGATCTTGACTGGATGCCCCAGCCGGATACTCTTTATTCTTCAGGAAATTAAGGATATCGAAATACCACGGTTTGTCATCAGATGCTTCATCAATAGCAAATACATAAGCTGGCCTGTCCAACCGAGAGATAGTGATTTGGGGAGCTTCGTTCCAGAAGTTGACCTTGTACATGGAAGACAAAGTCGCCAGGGCGTCAGCCATTTGATTTTCTGCTCGTGGTACGTGATGCAATTCAACTTTGTCAAAGAAAGGCAACAATCTCCTTGCATAATTCATGTAATGTATCAAATTAGGCTGCCGTGTTTCCCATTCCCCTTTTATCTGATTCACTACCAGAGCTGAGTCTCCGTATACATCTAGATGTTTGATTCGCAAATCAATGGCTTCTTCAAGCCCCATTATACAAGCTTCGTATTCGGCCTCATTGTTGGTAACGGCAAAGGTCAATCGGGCAGTAAACGGGATGTGCGACCCGTGCGGCGTAGTGATGATTGCCCCTATTCCGCTACCGTAAGCATTCACGGCTCCGTCAAATATCATCTTCCATTTGGACCCCAACTCTGGTCCCTCGTCTGGCAACGGTTCTTCACAATCTTTCATCTTTAGGTACATGATATCCTCGTCAGGAAAATCAAACCTCATCGATTGGTACTCTTCAATAGGCTGCTCCGCCAGATACTCAGACAGCACACTCCCCTTTATAGCTTTTTGCGAGACGTATTGGATATCATATTCAGTCAAGACCATCTGCCAACGGGCAATTCTACCTGACAACGCCTGCTTTTCGAATACATATTTGATAGGATCCATCTTCGAGATGAGCATGGTTGTATGATTCAGCATGTACTGCCTCAAACGCTTGGCGGCCCAGGCTAGCGCGCAACAAGTTTTCTCCAGCATTGAGTATCGAGATTCACAGTCTGTAAATTTCTTACTCAGGTAATAGATCGCATGCTCTTTTCTCCCTGTCTCGTCGTGTTGACCGAGAACACAACCCATGCTTCCCTCAAGAACCGTCAAATACATTATCAAGGGTCTCCCTGCCACTGGGGGTATCAAAATAGGAGGCTCCTGCAGATACTTCTTTATTTTATCGAACGCCTTTTGACAATTTTCGTTCCACGTTACAGCTTGATCTTTCTTTAGCAACTTGAATAACGGTTCACACGTGGTCGTTAGGTGAGATATGAACCGGGCAATGTAGTTCAACCTCCCTAAAAACCCGCGCACCTCTTTCTCTGTTTTAGGCGTCGGCATTTCTTGAATCGCTTTTATTTTAGCAGGATCGACCTCTATTCCCCTTTCGCTTACGATAAACCCCAGCAGTTTACTCGATCTCACCCCGAAGGTGCATTTATTAGGGTTCAGCCTCAGCCTGAACTTCCTAAGTCTTTTAAACAACTTCAGCAGATTCACCAGATGCTCTTCCTCCGTCTGGGATTTGGCAATCATATCGTCAACATAAACTTCGATCTCTTTATGCATCATGTCATGGAAAAGAGTCGTCATCGCACGCTGATATGTTGCCCCAGCATTTTTCAAACCAAAGGGCATCACTTTGTAGCAAAATGTTCCCCAAGGCGTTATGAAAGTAGTCTTCTCCATATCCTCTGGCGCCATTTTAATTTGATTATATCCCGAAAAGCCATCCATGAAGGAGAATACAGAGTATTGAGCAGTATTATCAACTAACATGTCAATGTGAGGAAGTGGAAAATCGTCTTTTGGGCTTGCTTTGTTCAAATCTCGATAATCCACGCACATCCGAACCTTGCCATCTTTCTTTGGCACTGGTACGATGTTGGCAACCCATGAAGGATACTTCGTCACAGCCAGGAAACCAGCGTCCCACTGTTTCTGAACCTCCTCTTTGATCTTCATTGCCATATCTGGTCGAGTTCTGCGAAGCTTTTGTTTGACCGGCGGGCAATCTTCTTTCAGTGGCAGGCGATGCACAACCATGTCTGTATCGAGCCCCGGCATATCTTCATATGACCAAGCGAATACATCATTATACTCTTGAAGCATTTCAACCAGTCTTCGCTTGATATCACTCTGCAGTGCGGCTCCGATACGAATATTCTTCTCAACCCCTTCCGACCCGAAGTTGATAATTTTGATGACCTCGTCGTGAGGCAGAATGGTTCTTTCCTCTTGCTTCACCAACCAAGACAGTTCCTCAGGAACGTCGCTATCTTCGACAACCTCTTCTTCAGCCTGAAACACTGGGTGCTCAAAGTCGGGACGAGTCATAGGTGGTTCAAGGATGTCATCTGAAAATGTTATCCTGCAAAAGGAATGGTTAAGTGCTTCAAAATGCGTATAAAACGAATAACCCCGTTGCCATTTTATTGAAAAATACAAAACAAGAAAGACAGGGATTACGGTATTTGCACATGAAAAAAACGCCATTTATTTAACACGCAATGTTTATAACAACACAGCCCTGAGCAAATCCTGATGCCCCGGGCAAGACATCAGATTATTCAACAATTAATAAAGCAAAGCATTACTGTTTAAAAGTCACAGGAACAAGCTCCTGAATAGACCAGTTGCACAGTCCTTGTCCTGGCGTGCTTGGCTGAATCCAGGCATCCATATCACAGTCGCTGTCTCCTTCATCGGACTCTGAAGCAGCATTGATAGTTTCATGACATACTCCACTGGCAGAGATGATAATCGGCTTTCTGAAACGGGGGCCCCCCACGGAAGGAGTTGATGACGACGGTTGGTACCCCAGCCCGAACCGGTCCATCTTCACAGGAATGTCCAGCACTTTGCCCCAGCCCTTGGCTTCTCCTGCTTCTACTAGAGCTTGAGCTTCCTTATACGATGAGACAGCTATCTCTGGCACTTTGCTCGGCCCGGGACCTTTGTCCTTGATGCGCAAACCTTCGAATGCCTGGCATGGCGTCTCGTGGATCTCCCCGTCGACTTCCACATATTTAAACGACGATAAATGGCTGACCAGGATGTCCTCTTCCCCGCACACGGTGACTACGCTGTCTCCGACCATATATTTTAACTTCTGATGCAGGGTAGACGTGACTGCCCCTGCTCCATGAATCCAAGGTCTTCCAAGCAAGCAGCTGTACGCAGGCTGTATATCCATGATATAAAACTCCGTTGCAAACACTTACGGCCCCACTTGCAGAGGCAAGGTAATCGATCCGAAGACTGTTCTCCGCGTGCCGTCAAATGCTCTGACTACCAAATCACTGGGTGTACACAAAATCCCTCGAACATCCAGCTTCATCATCGCCTTCTTGGGCAACACATTCAAAGATGATCCGGTGTCAACCAAAACATGCGACATTACTGATCCTCTACACTCAACAGATACGTGTAATGCCATATTATGATCTCTCCCTTTCGGAGTCAAGTCAAAATCGGTAAAGCCCAAACTGTGGCCTGCATTCACATGTGCCAATACTCCTTCTAGCTGATTCACGGAGACATCTTGGGGTACAAAAGAAGTGTCCAGGACTTTCAGCAAAGCGTTTCTGTGAGCTTCCGAACACAACAGCAACGATAGGATAGATATTTTGGACGGTGTCTGCTGCAGATGCTCCACAATCTTATAATCACTTTTTCGAATTAAGCGCATGAACTCTTCTACATCCTTCGATGCTGCTTCTTTTTCACTTGCTTGTACCGGAACATTTTCAACCACTTTCCCTTTTCCTTTCGCTAGTCTTTCAGCCTCCACTTCAGGAGATATAAAGATCCTGCCACTCCTTTTCATGCCTCCTGAGCCAACAACATTATCCACAATCTCCACTGGCTGCTTGTTAACATCAATCTTTATCCCGTCACAATATACTTCCAACCCATATGACCATGGGACTGCTTTCGTGTTCTTGTACGGGATTGGCCCGACCTTAGTTATGGTGATCGGTGGTCGCTGAGCTGGTGTTGCAATAGTGATCGTCTTCCGAGGAATCGTTACCGTGGCCACATCACTCCGATTATCCACTACTGCCCCTGCAGGCTCTTCAGTTGCCGCTCGATCAAACTGCAATATGCCCTCATCAATTAAAGCCTGAATGCCTTTCTTCAAATCCTCACACCCCCCAGCTAGGGTCCAACAGTCTAAGCAATACTCGTTACATCCTGGGTAAACACCTCCTTGCAACAGTCGGCTCTTTATCTCGCTCAGCGGCGTCTTTAAATCTTCAACATTCATAATAAGATTCAGACCCTCCTCAGTCAGAACGGCGTTTGCCCCATGATTAGGCATGGGTTTCTGGACTATATTCGGACCTGCCGTTCCGAAATTGATAGTCTTGTTGTCTAAGAGATCCTGCACCACGTGCTTAAAAGCATGGCAACCTTCTATATCGTGACCCGGGGCCCCAGAATGAAACTCGCAGTGTCTGCTTGCATCGTAACCGAACGGGGGAGCTCCCGTTATTGGTGCCAGAGTTCTTTTCTCTACCAGATTCAATCCCAACAATGTCTGCAACAAATCGGCATATGTTGAGGGAGGCTTCTCAAACACTCTTCTCGGTTTACTACCCTGGAATCTTCGTTGAGCCTGCTGTGCCCCCTGCTGAGGCTGCTGCTGCTGTGGCATTGGCTGTTGCTGACCCGGTTGTTGTTGCTGGAGTGGTTGTTGCTGATAGGGAATAGTAACACTCGCCACCTGCTGCGGCTGACGATATTGACCTCGTCCCCTGCCTCGGCCTCCAAATATTGCGCTTGCCTCGCCCTGACGGCGCCCACCATAAGCTTTCCTATTACTGCCAGATGCAGTTGATTCCTCGACTTGGAACTTTCCTTGCTTAATGTTACGTTCAATCTTTTCTCCCATTAGAATCAGGTCTGAAAAACTGGCCAGAGACGTATGAAACAGCATATCATGAAACAGACCTGTGAATGTGCCGACAAACATGTCATTCATTTCCTTATCTTCCACCGGAGGACGGACCCTGGCAGCCATATCGCGCCACCTTTGCGCGTACTCTTTAAAACTCTCCCCCTTCTTCTGCGAAAGCCCGGCCAACTGGACCCGATTGGGCGCCAGGTCGCTGTTATACTTGTAATGGGCTACAAATGCCTCTGCTAATTGCTTCCATGTCTTGATATCAGTTGGATCCAACCCCATGTACCACTCTAGGGAAGGGCCCGATAGACTATCCTGAAAGAAATGCATTAGCATTCTTTCATCAGTTGAGTATGCAGACATCTTTCTGTAATAAGCTCGTACATGCACTTTTGGACATGTGTCTCCTTTGTACTTGTCAAACGTAGGAGCTTTGAATTTAATTGGCACCCTCAAACCAGGTACCAGACCCATGGTTGCCATGTCCAATCCCACAGCACTTTGATTTAAGACTCCCTTCATCTGCTCTTCCAGCATTCTAATCTTTTGGGAATCATCCATCGGCCCTTCAAAACCTCCTCCGGAGAAGGCGTCCTCCTGCTGATCTTCTTGCCACATGCCGTTTCCAGCTCCGTACCCATCATATCCATTATTACGTCCAGCTCTGATCTGATTCATCCCCGGACCCCGGCCTCTGTTGCCGTACCCTTGAACACCTCCAGCAGGACCAAAAGCCATAAATCCAGTACCGTTTCCGTTTCCAAAGCCTCCGTAACCCTGATTGACCATACCATAACCATCTTGCCCAAAGCCTTGAGCGTTAAAGCCATACTTCCCAGTGTTATCGAATCCCTGATCGTTGAATCCGAACCCAGTATTGACAAAGCCATTGCCTCCTAGATTATCTCCCAAATTGACATCACCCAGCCCAACATTATGGACAGCAGTCTCATTCCCCACTCCGACGTTACCATTCACAGCAGCGGTAGCATTGTTGACATTAGCAGCAGGTGTATTGATTACAGGCGGAGCCACTGGCGTGGGAGTGCCGTCTCCATGAGCAGTATCAACCCGTACAGACTGATGAACTTCATTACCATGACCAGCGCTTCGGGCCAACAGAGGCTGGACCATGGCCTGCAAATTCTCCTGCCCTTTCGCTATAGCTTCCATGGTCTGCATGAAGAGGGCGAGCTTCTCGCGCACATCTTGCATCTCGTTCTGCATTTGATCCATGATTCTTCGACAGTTGGTACGGGTAGAATAGCGGTGTGAATGCTGATCTGCAATCCTGTTAAGTACCTGCTAAAAGCGGGAAATAAGACACTATTCAAAGATTACCTGTAATGCAATATGAATGCAATGCAATGTGTCTGTGCCTTAGGGAAGTTCATTCCCCCAGTTCTAGTGCGAAGGTGCCGGTGCAGTGACAGTGCTGACAATAGGAATATCGGAGCTGAATCATAGAAAGCCTCATATATTGCAGGGAGAATCAATAAGCCCAGGGTACAATGTCACTGAGAGTACAAAGAAGGCATGACCTCAACCAACAATCCTGGTGATGGTCAGCACTATGCAAATAAAGCATACAAGTTACTACATGAAATGATCAAATCCTCCCAAAAGTCTGGTACTCCTCTATCAACTTCTTGGTCTCCGGATGGCTTGGTCGATCAAGCAGTCCTTCGACAAGCTGGTTTCTCCTCTTAAGGACACGGCGTACGTCTTCAGCAGTTTCTTCCCATGTTGCTTCTCCGAAGCAATCTTCTAACTTTCGCTTCTGAGACATTGCTTCATCTCTGGATTTGATTTCCTTGTTCAGTGCATGCTGGACACTATACCGGGTCATCACTTCCTCCTCACACTTCTTGATGCTAGACTTCAACTTCTCTTCGAGGTCGGAAATTTGCTGCTTCAGCTTATCTTCCCTCTTCTTATTGTTGGTGAGTGTGGCATTCCAAGTCTTATTGCAAGAGGAGATTTCTCGGTGTGCTGCGTCGAGCGCCTTCTTTTTGGCTTCCAGCATGTCATGGGAGCTTCTGAACTCTTGCCCCAGACGTTCACGCTTCTTCTTTTCCTCAGTCAACTCAGCCCCTAACCTGTTTAGCAGCTCGATCTGCTGTTGGAAAGCATACACAGCCTTGTTTTTCTCACTGCGTATCTGAGCTAGCTCCTGCTCTAACCCTTCGTTGATCTTCATCAAGGCTTCTTTTTCCTTCACAACTTGCTCGTAGGCCTCCCTAGAAACAGTAGTTGGCTCTTCTGCCGGGACGGGAACAATGACGGGTGCAGCTGGAAATGGCATTAATAACTGACTTGCTCGTTCCTGGATCCAAACCCTGTAAGGTTCATAGGCCTGACAGTCATTCTTTCCTAACAAAGGCTTCCCTCTGCGGTTAATACGCGTCCAGGCATGTTGCAGCTTGGCTAGTAACTCCCCTTTCACGTCTCCGGTGAAGTACAAAGATTCCTGTACTTCCTCCTCCTGAGGTGGATTCTTCAGTGCATATCCGAACTGGCGAATGAATAGAGAAGGGTTGTAATTGATACACCCTTTTCTTCCTATCAGCGGCACATTAGGGTACCCAGAACAACTGAAGATGAGCTCAGATCCCAACAGGTCTCGATCAAACCACTCCACGTCTTCGGAGTATAGCCTCATCAGGCGCTCTGACCAACTGGCTGAGGTTGCACTGTCTGCAAAGGGTCCCTTCATGGGGAGATGACTTTTGAACCACATATTTAATAGAGGAGCACAGCAGTAAACAACTTTTCCCCTTCGGTTTTCGTTCTTGTAGTGCAATGAGTGGTAGAAGTCTCCGATCAGCGTTGGCACTGGGTTGCCTGCAGCAAACAGATAGAAAGCGTCCAGGTCCACAAAGTTGGGCAAGTTAGGAAACAGCACAATTCCATAGATGCATAAAGCCAAAATAGCATTGAAAACCACCCAACAACCGTTCTTGGCGTACTCTCGAGCTTTGACAACTAAGAAATCAAGAGAGAAACCTGAAACCCCAAGCCAAGAAGTCAATAACAGTTCAGCAGCGTTCATATGCAAGGCTTTGGCTAAGTCCTCCAACTTGGGCTCAGCAGCAGAGTGAATAAAGGGAACCTTATTCTGCACCGGTAACTCAGTAAACTCCACATACTCCTCAATGGTAGGCCCTAGAATAAAGTCAGCAAACGTAAAGCATCTTAATGCGGGGTCATAGAACTGCATCAAGGTGTATAGCCCATTCATCTCATCAGTAGTGGGCTTGCAGACTAATCTCAGTAATCTCCCATGGCTCATTCTGAAGCTTCTCCTAACCTCCTCATCGGCAAGAGATATCAGACCAAGCAAAGAAGTAATATCAGGTGAAGGCAGCTTATACGCAACTGTTTTCCTCAAACTAGCCATAGTCAATACTCAGAAGTCTGGGCACTAGAACTAGGGAAATGCAAATGCACCTGCAGCACAGACACACGTTAGTGAAATGCAAATGGTAATGGATATGCAGGCAATGCAATGCAAGTAACATGCAACAGGGACCAAAGCTGTAGCTGAATATCCTGAACCCAATCAAGAAAGGTCTCAGATAGACCATCCAGAAGTCATCAAACCCTGGTCTCAGATAGACCTAAAACAAAGCTCCATTACTGGTCTCTGATGGACCTCAAACCATAACTCCCACTGGTCTCTGGTAGACCTCAAATCACATCTCTAATTGGTCTCTGACAGACCTCGGAACACGTCTCCAAATGGTCTCTGACAGACCTCATAACTCTCCATAAATACCCAGGATCTCTGATTGAAAACAAACCGGTATCTGAAGGTCTGGTTACCTGCATAACCCCAAATCCCCTCACAGGTGGGTGGCCCTATAACTGGCACAAGGTACGGCATCCTATGCGGTCGTCGGCGTCACAGACTTTCAGGGTTGATGATACGATTCCCAGAAGGAGTGGCATCATCAAATCCTGAAGAGGCCTCACTCAGCCAACTTCCAAATGATCGGTCCCCGGAGTCGACAATTCAGCTGACCAACAACCCCTTCGACCCAAAGGGTAGAAAAAGAAGCCAACCAGAAGAACCTCGTCCGAGTGTAGATTTCATGAGACACTAATGCAAGCAAAGCCGGCACGCGCCCACTACTTTCTACGCTAATTCTAGGTGCACTCGAGCCCAGGTCCGGCTTATCTCTCAATATCAGAACACCCGTCACACCCCAATACAGCAATAATAAACAATATATATAATGCTGAAAATAAAGGTCAGAAATATAAATCCATACAAAATCCTCGACGGGAACACAAGCGCTAGGATTGACTCTCTTAAGGGACGTTGGATCCCAAATGCATAAGAACTATCGTAGTCCTTAGCAGCCGGGGGACGTTGGATCCCTAGCAGAGTCGCCAGCTGTCGCTACTGCGAAAATCGGCGCCGGCTGAACAGAAGAGTCGCCACCGTGCGTTATTTATCCCACGGGAGGGAAAGGAAACGCTCAGAGTAAACCTCACACAACACGGGAAAGGTATGGTCGTCGCAACCAAAACCTGGATTCGGGAGTCGGTTACGCAAGGGGAAGGTATTAGCACCCCTCACGTCCGTCGTACTCGACGGGATCCACGCTTGTTTTCGGGTATGGATTGTTATTCTATCTAAACTACAGGTCAAGGGTTAAAAAGAAAATAAAATGAAAAATAAAAAATAAAAATGACTCGGCAAAGTATCGCACTTTATGCCTACGTATTCCCGCCTGGAACGAGAAATCAGAGTCAACGTAGTTCGCCTACCTACGGGAAAGGAGGGGAAGGTTGCTCGCTAGGATATCGCATCCTATGCCTACGTACTTCCACACTGCATGGAAGATCAGAGCAAACGTAGTTCGGGCTACGGACGACACAAGTCTGTCTTGATTGATTTTATTCCTTCTGAAAAAGGTTTTTCTGATTAACAGTACAAGAGGACAAAAATGACGTCTTGATGAGTTCACATTCTTTTACGGAAGAAGTGTCTTTTATTGTGTTTGAAATTTTTATGTGTTTTTCTGTTTATTTTGAGAAAGAAGAGACAGAACTCTAACCTACGGTTGCGAAGGGAATCAAACTGACCTAATGTTATCATGCATGGGTTAAGACCTAGTGTCTATCATGCTCCTCTCTTGCACAGAGAGAAACAGAGATCCTACGGGATAGGCAGAAACAGAAACAATATCAGATATATACAATAAAACAGTAAAATGCATGGATGCAACAGTACAAGCGAGGCAAGGGAGTCCCACTCAACCTCGAACCTAGAAAACAATAGGCGAAAGTGAACAGGCTTCACTTTCAACCCAACAGGGTAAACAGCAAACAATACAGTCCGGAAAACCAATCAATACATCAACAATGAAATACATCAGCAAAAGAAACAGCATCAGCAGCTCTGAATCAACATCTGACTTCAAGTACTTTCCAATCATTCACAGGCTTCAACAAGCATCAATCTCCATCTTCATGACCTTCAGGCAAGGGCTTTGATCATCTGTCTTCCATCTGCAATGGCTTTTCTTCAAGTTCACACCTCCAGGATGAGGACTCAGTCACAAGAGTGAAGTGAATGAATGTTAGACAGTTAATTACCTACCAAGGGTGGTTCATCAACTGTTAACATTAAACAGAAAGTTTCCTCTCAAAAGTTCTATCTTTCAAATATATTCACTGATCCTTCCAAAGGAAGGAGGTGGATATTTGAAAGAGACTTTGAATCATAGAGAAAGGATGGATGCAGACAAGGCATTCCATGTTTGAGAAACAAGCTTTCTAATCTAGAGCTCTGCCTAGCTCCTAAACCCTAGTCTCCTTAGCAGCTGCTAGCAAGAACCTCCTTTCCAACTCTGGCAGTTGATCTTCAATCTCTGGATCTCCAATGGTCTTCATCTCCTCAAGTCTTCAGCTCTCCCAAGTTCCCAGACAATCCCAATACCCACACAGACAAATCAATAATCCCCAGAGGGCACACCACACCAGTCAATCAGACATACACAGAGTATTAATAGCAGTAGGGGAGTCCTGACTTTTCTCTAAGGGATCTAATAACTACCCATAGCCCCTATAGTCCCATAACTAATCTAGTTAAACCCTAAGTCCTAAGGGAAATGAATTGATTCTCCTAAGTCATCACCTAAAACCCTAGTTTTATTCATGTTGTTCAAGCCTACACTAAGCACCTAAAATTAATTTCTAAAAATGGGAACTAAATTGTTTCTACAAGTTCAATATCTCATCTAAACAACCTAAAAAGAATGAACAAAAAATATGAAAGCATCTAGTAGAAAAAAAATTAACAAAATCATGCATGAAATGAAGCTACTCAAAATGCCATTTATTTAGAAAATATGGGAAAAAATATCAAATAAAAATAAAAATGCAATTTTATTTAATGACAATTTTCTAGACAGAACCAAGAAAATATAGAAAAAACAACCACTAAAAAAGAGTTAATTTCCTATTTTATATGATTTTTTAAAGTTGGTAAAAATTAAAGTGAATTAAAAACTAAAAATTAAATCAATTAAAAAGAGAGGGGGGTTTATAAAGCAAACACGCTCAGTTCATAATCAGGATGGGCCAGCAAACGGGGGTGTGAATAGAATTCTGACTAAGCCCATGGTTCAGTTAAAATTAATCAGAAAAATAAAAACAAAGAAGCCAGCGCAGGGGGTGAGAAAAGCAGGATGTTCACGTTCAAATCATAATGGGCTTAGCATTGGGGGGTGGGGATATCAACAAGACACCTAGGCCCGCCCGTTTCATTAAATGAAACGGTGCGTTTAGGGCACCTACATCTCTCCCTCCAAATTCTGTTTTAAACTCGAGCCACACAATGGGCTCTTTGGTCAATGGTCCAACACGCGATGGACGCTCAGGATTGCTTCTTCTTCCTTGTGCCATGAAAGCTAGGGTTTAACAGTCCATGGAAGCCATGCACGCACTACTTTCAACCTCTCGGTTCTCCCTCTCCAGGCCACGGTTCAGCTCGATCCAAACATGAAAATCATTCAGAATCTCTCCCTCTGCAAGCCTATGGTCATAGTTCAATCTGAAATTCAGCAAATCACTCAACCCGAGCGCATGACATTCTTGGCTCCATTAACATACTCTGCAACTCATCCTCAAGATTCTCAACCAAACCTATACTAATCTCTTCTATACTTCACGTAGATCATTCTGCACTAACAACCTAAGATTACCATGGCCTATCCTAAGAGTTCTAAGTCCTAACAGTTTCAAGCACCTGCTATGAATCATCACTAAACTACTCCTAATCAATCAGAAATGCTCTACTAACATCCTACATCATTATTATACTAACAAACTAATGTAAATCTATCTGTATCAAGCTATGGGAGAGAAATTGAACCTGGTGCAAAAGCTTGTGGATGATGATGAAATTCGTGGATCTGAGAGCCTTGATGCTTCAATCTGGATCTACTCTTGCTATATTTGATTCTGTATGCAACACCTTGATGATTCTTGCCTTGGATCTTGCTGTCCACTTGAAATTGCAATTTGGATATTGATGATTATGTTGCTCGAAAATGGATCAATTTCAATCAGATCCTTGTTGATCTTTAGTCCATGATGATGATTGAATATGGTAGAATCAATATTGGTGATGATTGATGAAGATTTTGAGAAATTTGGATGGAATTGCAATGAGAAAGAATAGAGAGAATTTGTGAAATTTTTGGTGAAAAATGAATCCAACCCTTGCTCAATTCTGATTTCATGAATATATAATGCTCAAATGAACTTTCTAGAACCATCTTGCAACTTCCCTTGCATTCCAAATTGAATCCATTTTGGTTATGTTTCTTCAAATGCAAGTAACCATAAATAACTTTTCTTTTTCCTTCTAAACTCAAAAAAGTGCTTGAACCATTGTCTTTAAAATGTCTTTTGGACCCAAAATCATATATTGGAAGTCTCCATTTGGACTTATAAATCTCTCAAACCATTTTTCACTTTGACTTTATTTAAGTTATAAGCCATTTTAGTTCAAATTTTGACCAATCATGCAACTTCATGTTATGAGCTTTTCCAACAATTTGTGACCTTCTTTCTAGACTCCAAATGTCATTTGGAGCAAGTTTGATGTTGTAAGTTTTTCCATTTGAGGCCTCCTTGTATGAGTTTTGGACATAGGTTAAAATGACCTGTAATTCACAAATGACCAAAATACCCTTTGCTTGCCAAGACCATAAGTTGAGTTCCACACATCATATGAAGGCATGCCACACCATTCTAGAAAGCTAAGACAATGAGGAACAATTCTTATGTTGACCAGAAATTCATTTGAAATCTCCTTGAGGGGTAAAAATTGCTTGGAAGTCAAGTCACTTTCACAGACAAAATTTCAGATACCTCAGATGACCTGTAACTTGCAAGGACCATAACTTGAGTTCTATAAATCTCCTTGATGTCTTCCACCACTCAAATTAAAGGTCTTGAGATCCTCTACAAGTTTCATGTTGGCCAAGAAGCCATTTGAAGCTAGCATTTTGACTTATCTTGCTTGGAAATTTGACCTAAACTAGGGGATTTTACATGGAAACCCTAATTTAGAAGCTCCTCTTCTCCTTGATTTCTCTTGAATTCTTCTTGGCATATCTCCATATCCTTCTTTATATGTCCAATGATGAACCCCACATCTCTCCACTAGACTTGAATGCCCCTTAAATCAGTCAATTGACCTAGGGTTGACCCATATGAAACCCTAGTTGACTGCCTTCAGCTATAGCTCTTGTGCTCTCATCAATGACTTGTCTCCTTCTTTAAATGACTTTCTAAGTCTCTCATAATGTCTAGATACTCTCCATGCCTTCAACTCACAGCTCACAACCCTCTTGTTAACCCTCAGATGCCCTCAGATAGGGGATAGGCTCAAGGCTTGATCTGCTGAACTCTTTGCTTTCAAATTCTTTCCTGATGACTTGAATGAGATTGAATTGGGATAATAACCTCTTGATAGGCTTCTAGAGATGAGAATAATGATTGGTCCCCCTGTTGAATGACTTGTTATGCTATGCTATGCAGATGATTAGTCTATGTACATGACTCTATATGCAAATGCTAATGACATTGAAACATAAACCAAGTGAATAAGGTTGGGCAAATTTTAGGGTGCAACACAAGGGGTGCAGGTAGCATTGTTCCACGCGTGTATATTCATATTGGGCCGTGTGCAGGGGGTGCTGTTAGCAAAATGAACCAAAGCCCAGCTGAGTTCACTAAGTGAAACTCAGCGTTTCACTGTTGCATAGGCCATTCGCGAGAATGAATTGCGATCGTTCGTTGCGCGTACTAAGTCAAGTAGCTAGCATGATCAGACGCTCATGATTAAAATTGGCGTTTTCAAACGGAAACGGAGGGAAGAGCGCCCGCGGCGGGGGCCGGTGGCCGGACTTCGTTCCGGTCATCTTCTTCATCATGTCAACAATGACACTTCCTCATTTATTCACCAAAACTTGATTTTCTTGAACCAAAACTATGTTATTTTTCGTGTAGAATTCGAATATGCAATTTATTTCTACTTTCCTCCCTTAAAACTCAGAAATCATAAACCTCCAAGAATCTCTCAAGAAATCTCAACTTCCACAAAAACCAAAATTGAAGATACTAATCTCTTCCTCTCACTTCCTACATCAACAATCTATGTTTCTTTTCCATTTTTATCCAATAATTAGAGAGAAATTCAAACTACAACCTAAGGTGCTCTGTCAAGAATTGTCATGAAACTTAACCATTCTAATCCTAAAACGTTCTACACACTCTAAGGATCACAATCATGTGAAAATAACATAGCAATTCATCAAGAACAGGGCGTATGGGTGAAAGATAATAACCTGGTTTTGAGCTTCAATGGAGGCTTGAATTGTGGACGAAGCTTCAAGCAAATCGTCCAGAATCCATCAATGAACCTCACTGAAGCTTTTTGCAATGATAATTTGGACTGAAAATGGCTCTATCTTCAAAATCGTTTTTCCAAATTTCTCCACTTTTTCTTCACTCCATTTTCTGTTACCTTCCACCAAATTCAGTTATGGCAGTTGGAAATCAACCCAGAGGTTATATGCAATGGACCTAGAGTGATTACAAGCCCAATTGAGGCCTAGGACAGCCCAATTCAAAATCCAAATTTTTGGTTATGGAGCTTTGTGAAACTCCTCAAAACAGAGCTATCAAGCTTGCTCAATGATTCATTCTGGTTCCTTATGGTGGAAGGAAGATATGTGGATAGGATTGAGACCTTGGAAGTGAATGGATGGTTGATTTTGAATTTGTTGCTTAAGGATGAAGAAATCTTGGATTTGACATAGCAAATGAATTCAAACTTGATTTATGATTTTTCCAATGTTCTTAAAATATCACTTGGACTCAAAACAAGCACAAATATGGCCTAATTTGGTTCCAAAATGAATTGGTTTGAACTAACCCTTTTCAAGCTTCCTTTTATGATTCATTCATGAATTTTTCTTCAAGCATTTCTCATTCTAATCCATATCAATGGATTCTTGGTGCACGGTTAGCCAAATAACATCATTTTGAACAACTTTCAAGTTGGACAAAATTTCATCTGAGGTGTTTAAGTTGGTGAAATTGACCCATAATCAAAATGGCTTATAATCTCAAATTCCCAAAATGCCCTTGTCTTGCAAAGCTCATATCTTGAGTTCTACAAATCCAATCATGGACTTCTAGTACTTTTTGGAAAGCTAAGAAGATAAGGAACAACATTCATGCTGGTCAAAAGTTCATAAGAATCATCTTTCTAGGTCAAAAGTGTCATGCAAGTTGGTTGACTTTCAAGCTCCAAATTCACATTCATCTGATGACCTGTAACTTGTCTGACTCATAACTTGAGTTCTATAAACCCTATCAAGGACTTCTAGTACTCAAATTAAAGCTATGATCATGCCCTACAACAATCATGTTGGGGTCAAAGTAATGTGAAAATCACATCTTGAGTTATGTGGTCTTGAAGTTAGGCACCAAACTAGGGGATTTTACACTGTCAAGCATAGCAACCCTAGCCTAGGAACTCCTCACACTCTTGATTCATGATGAGTTGACCTTGAAATCATCCCTTGGGCACCTTAATACATCAATCCATGATCACATGGCCTTGAAATTAGGTCTCAACCTTCTTCAAATCATCAGTTGACCTAGGGTTGGCCAGATGAAACCCTAGTTGCACCAGTCTTGGTTATAGCTTCATATCCTTTGCATAATGACCTGTCTAGGCTTCAAAATGATCTTCAATACTTCTCATGAGCTCTCTCAAGGCTTCACGCCCAACTCCATGGATTCAGAATCATCAGATGATCTCTCACAACTCTCAAGTTAGGAGATGTACACACTTGGCTTCATCCCCTTCTCTGAGGATCTTTAACTTCATTGATGAGGATATCAACCCTTGAACACTTGAATGAACCTCTTAGATAGCTTCATAACCTTGTGTAGCCCTTTGTTGGTAGTCATACCTCTTGATCTCCTGCACACATGTCAATGCAATGCAGATGATAATGCTAGAATGAATGCAACGAAACACAAGCTAGGTACAAAAAATGTTAGGCAAATTTTGGGGTGCAACACCTGCCCCTATTCAAACGGCTTGGACCTGACTGGGTGAGTAGTGAATGGCTCTCAAACAATCAAGGTAAAAGACGGTTGAATACTAATAAACCCGGAAATTTGCAACCCGCACAAGTAAGCGATACTCTGATGGGGACAAATTCTGAAACTGAAATGACAGTTGCACGACAACTTGCTGGAGAATTACTGATCTGACGTATCTGATTTCACTGTAAATTTTCGTCCTCAAGTCATCAAGGGATCATTGGTTACACGGTAACTAGTGAAGGATAGCTGATTTTGTCGTAGGGCATTCTGCGCCGCAGCCGAAGAATTCCTTATCGTCGCCTATGAACTCGTCAGGTCGCTAGGAACGTCGACAATATCTTCGTCGGACTCCGTCAGTAAGTCAATAAGGGATCACTGGTTGCACGGCAACTGGTGAAGGATGGCTGATTATGTCGTCGGACATTCTGCGCCACAGCAGAAGAATTCCTTATCGTCGCCTATGGACTCGTCAGGTCGCTAGGAACATCGACAATATCTCCGTCGGACTCCTTTAGTAAGTCAATAAGGGATCATTGGTTACACAGTAACTGGTGAAGGATGGCTGATTTTATTGTCGGGAATTCTGCGCCACAGTTGAAGAATTCCTTATCGTCACCTATGAACTCATCGGGTCGCTAGGAACGTCGACAATATCTTCGTCAGACTCCGTCAGTGAGTCAATAAGGGATCACTGGTTACACGGTAACTGGTGAAGGATGGCTGATTTTGCCGTCGGGCATTCTGCGCCACAGCAGAAGAATTCCTTATCACTGCCTATGGACTCGTCAGGTCACTAGGAACGTTCAACAACATCTTTGTCGGACTTCATCAGTAAGTCAATAAGGGATCACTGGTTGCACGGCAACTGGTGACTTGCCAACCACACAAGTAAACGATACTCTGATTGGTAGGACAATCTTCGAAATCTGAAATGATAGTTGCGCGAAAACTGGCTGGTGAGCGACTAATCTCGAATCTCCGTCAAGATGATCATCAGATTTCGCTGCAACTTCTTCCTCAAGTCATCAAGGGATCATTGGTTACACGGTAACTGGTGACACATAGTTGATATTGTCGTCAGGCATTCTGCGGCACGGCAGCAGAAGAATTCCTTGGGACTCATCGGGTCACTAGGAACTTTTGACAATCAAGTTAATTATGCCGTCGGGCATTCAAAGAAATTCTCGGGCGTCAGTCGGACTTCGTCAGTAAGTCGGAAATAGAATCCTCAATCAATCATGAACCAATAAAGATATATAAACTTTTGTCGTCAGGCACTCCGCGTCAGCTAGGAGAACTTCTTCGACATCACGGTCGGACTTCATCAGTAAGTCAGGAAATAGAATCCTTAATCAATCATGAACCAATAAGGATATCCAATCTTTTGCCGTCAGGCACTCTGCGTCAGCCAGGAGAACTTTCTCGACATTACAATCGGACTTCATCAGTAAGTCAGGGGGAGTTTTGGCACTGCTGCCGGACTTCAATCATCAAGTCTACAAGGGAAATTTCAACTTCTCTGTTTGAAACCTGATGGGGATGACACATCTCCGCTGGGGAATCTGGAGAACTATCAAGTAACTCTACTCTGGGGATTTCGGAATCATTCTGAACGAATAAACTCTGGTGAGGAATTCAAGAATCATCCTGAACAAACAACTTCAATGGGGACTTCAAGAATCATCTTGAGCAAACAATTTTGCTGAGGAACTCAAGAATCATCCTGAACAAACAACTCTGCTGAGGAACTCAAGAATCATCCTGAACAAACAAACTCCGCTGGGGACTTCAAGAATCATCCTGAACAAACAACTCCACTGAGGAACTCAAGAATCATCCTAAACAAACAACTCCGCTGAGGAACTCAAGAATCATCCTGAACAAACAACTCCGCTGAGGAACACCTGCACACAAGAACGGTAACGACCTAGCTCATGTTTCACATGCATGTGTTTGGAAATTGCGTAATGCTCCGTTCACAACGGAAATGCTACGCGTCTAGCTAGATGCTATGCAATCATGAAAAATGCTACGGAACCAAGTCAGCAAAATAAATGTTGAAGAGAAAACCATTCTGCCGGGGAGAATGGACCACATGGACATCAGTCTAGAAATGGACTTTAACAGAGCAGGTCAGACGCGGATTGACTACCGGTCGAGGGCTGGTTCATATGAAGAGAAGGTTCGCCGAACGAGCACTGGATTTAAATGTCGTCTACCAGACGAGGACTGGTATTCCGTGACGGCTTATCAAACGGGGATTAATCTTCAAAAGAATGGCAGGCCAGACAAGCACTGGATTCTGAAACGGCTTTCCAAGATGGAGCTGAACCTCGAACGTAAGGTTACCAGCGAGAGTGGATTTAAACGGGGAAGTACTAGACAGGTACTAACATTCAGGGGTGAACCACCAGACAAGAATCGGTGTCACATGTTAACTCGTCAGACAAGAAATAATCTCCGGTATATGGATTTCTGGTTTCGGATATCAGACAGGGACTGGATATCTGGTGCAAATATCAAACATGATTGATTTTCGGATTTGGAGATCAGACAGGCACTAGTTTTAGATTTGGATATCAGATAGGGAGTGGATATCTGGCTCGAATATCAAACAGGATTGACTTCGGGTAGGGGGCTCAGACAAGACGGATTCTGGATTATGGATATCAGACAGGGACTGGATATATGGCTCGAATATCAAATAGGATTGACTTCGGGTAGGGAGATCAGACAGGACTGATTCCGGATTATGGATATCAGACAGGGACTGGATATCTTACTCGAGTATTAAACAAGATTGACTTCGGGTAGGGAGATCAGACAGCACTGATTTCAAATTATGGATATCAGACAGGGACTGGATATCTGGTTCGAATATCAAACAGGATTGACTTTCGGGTAGGGAGATCAGACAGGACTGATTCTGGATTTGGATATCAGACAAGGACTGGATATCTGGCTCGAATGTCAAACAGGATTGACTTTTGGGTAGGGAGATCAGACAGGACTGATTCCGGATTATGGATATCAGACAGGGACTGGATATCTGGTTCGAATATCAAACAGGATTGACTTTCGGGTAGGGAGATCAGACAGGACTGGTTCCGGATTATGGATATCAGACAGGGACTGGGTATCTGGTTCGAATATCAAACAGGATTGACTTTCGGGTAGGGAGATCAGACAGGACTGATTCCGAATTATGGAAATCAGACAGGGACTGGATATTTGGCTCGAATATTAAACAGGATTGACTTCGGGTAAGGAGATCAGACAGGCACTGATTCTAGATTATGGATATCAGACAGGGACTGAATATCTGGTTCGAATATTAAACAGGATTGACTTCGGGTTTGCCAAATAAGGACTGGATTTTGCAACTGTGTTTTCCGTACGAGGACTGGTTAAACAGCGAACTACCAAAAGAAGGGACCAGGCGGGGACCGGTTCAACATTTTGACATAGACTGGACGAGAACTGGTTTGAGGGTTAGCCAGACAAGACTGGATGATGAAAGTTTCAAGTTATTTGATAAGGGTGACGACCCGATTCTCCGACGTTCAACTTTGACTGGGGCAAAAATACACCTGCTTGAGGAACTGCCTCGACTTAGTTTAACTCGCGGATAAAGCAATTTTGTCATGAGACGGACTCGAGACGGCTTGCCCCAGAATCATTATCACAAAAGGACTCATCCTTGCTTATCTGGCTCTGATGATATGGATAGGGACGACTCCGTCGTTTCCGATTTTGCCCCAGCCCGTGGGATTTCTGCAAAACTCTCTTGCGAGGAAGTCTGTACTTTCTATACTTTTGCTGGTTTGACGTGTACTACCTCAACATTTCAAACCTCGACGAGGTGCTTCAGCTTAACTGCCTTCTTGGCATGAGTAGCTCTTGAGCTTTCAGGGTGGCCTGCCCCAGACTGGCTGGTTCGTGGAGCAATACCTCTGGCTACGAGAGATTTACCGAATCTCGACCTGATTGGCCCAAATTAACTGACTTCTGGATGGTTGACTCCCATAATGTGATCATCTGATATAGCTTGCCCCAGTTCACCGGAATTCAGGCGTTCTGCATTTTGTCCTGATCAAATATTTCCATCGTGGAAACTTTCCCGCTGTCAAGCGCTTACTCGCTAGTAAAACAAGTTATTCTGCATAAAAGACATACCAAATGCAATGCATATGGCAGTTTTGGAAATCCATTCATGTTCATTGGAAAAAATTGTATGACATAAAGTGTATGAAATCATTCATCAACATGTCAATATTAATACAACGCTGTAAAGGGAATCCTTTCTAGGAGTCAGTTTCGATGCGATCTTTACCGAAGTATGCTTTCGAAACAAACCTATTTCAATTAGGACTTTTAAAGATTGTAACATGGTCAGGTTCACGGTTTAAGAAAGAAAGGATATAGGCTCAAAATTCATTTTAACCCACCCATTCTCTTTGATGTTCTCCGATCCTACGTTCAGCTAATTCGACCTTAGCGCTCACCTTTCAAAGGTTGAGTGATAGTTCAAACAATCATGCTTTTTCGAAGTGACAATCACTCTCTTTTCGTCTTTCGGCGTCCGGAGCCATACAATTTCGTTCTTGTTTGAGGATTTTTCTTTTGTAATCCTTTTCGCTTTTCATTTTTTCATTTTTTCGTTCCCTAACTTTTGCCTGGACTAACTCTTTTGAGTTTCTTCGATTTTGAAGTCCAGCAGGATGCCCTAATTTTTGCCTAAGTCACTTGCTTTCAAGATTCGACTTAGCGGGCTTTTCTTTTCGATTCTTTTCTTTCTCTTTTTTTTGAACAAATCGTGTGACATCGGCTCGCCTAACTTGTTAAAGAGATTGTGACTGTTTCACTCCTGATCAAGGACCCAAAGCAATTTGGGTACCTAACACTACCTGATTTTGTGTTATAGGTGTGCTTGAAGACAACCACTAATCAATGGTATCTTGATAGCGGTTGCTCGAAGCATATGACGGGGGACATAAACAAATTTTCAAGTCTATCATTAAAGGCCAAAGGATACGTCACTTACGGTGATGATAATAAGGGAAAAATTCTTGGAGTTGGAACCATTGGTGCACCTCCATGTACAATCATCGAAGACGTTCTTTATGTGGAAGGCCTTAAACACAACCTACTTAGCATAAGTCAATTGTGTGACAAAGGGTTCCGAATCAACTTCACAAAGGAGGAATGCTTGATAGAACATGAAGTCACTCATGACATTTTGCTAAAAGGTAAAAGATATAATAACATTTTTATGATTTCTTTTGATGACTCTTCCTTGAAGGTAAAGTGTCTTATGGCGAACAACAACGAGGCATGGCTTTGGCATAAAAGATTTGCTCACATTCACATGGAGCATTTAAACAAGTTGATAAAGCATGATCTAGTTGTTGGTCTTCCGAAGATAAAATTCATCAAGGATAAGTTATGCGATGCATGTCAAAAGGGAAAACAGACCAAGACAACTTTCAAATCCAAGCAAGTGGTTTCTATATCAAGGCCACTTCAATTGTTGCATATGGATCTTTTTGGTCCATCAAGAACAAAAAGCTTCGGAGGTAATTTCTACGCCTTAGTTATTGTTGATGATTTCTCTCGATACACTTGGACATTGTTTTTAGTGCAGAAGAGTGATGCTTTTAAAGCATTCAAGAAATATGCAAAGCAAATTCAGAATGAGAAATCACTCACCATAGCCTCTATAAGAAGCGATCACGGTGGAGAATTCCAAAATTCAGACTTTGAAGATTTTTGCAAAGAGCATGGAATCTCTCATAATTTTTCAGCACCAAGGACGCCTCAACAAAACGGTGTCGTAGAACGGAAGAATAGATCACTGGTGGAGCTTGCAAGGACAATGCTTAGCGACGCAAATCTTCCTAAATATTTTTGGGCAGATGCAGTTAGTACAGCATGCTTCGTAAGCAACCGTGTCAATATTCGACCACTCCTCAAAAAGACTCCGTATGAGTTGTTCAAGGGTAGAAAACCAAATATAGCATTCTTCCACATATTCGGATGCAAATGCTTTGTTCTCAACAACAACAACAAAGATAATCTCGGTAAGTTTGATGAGAAATCCGACGAAGGTATATTTCTTGGTTACTCTCTTTATAGTAAAGCATTTAGAATTTTTAATAAGAAAACACTTACTATTGAATAATCCATTCATGTTTCGTTTGATGAGACTAACCCCTCGAAAGAGGATAATATTATTATGGATGATGATGATGATATAGTAGGTTCTTCACAACAACAAGAAGAGATTTTAAAGAATCAAGAAATACCATAAGAAGATGTCACTCAAATCATTGAAGAACATCAAGATCTTCCGAAGGAATGGAGAACGCATAGAGATCACCCGATAGATAAAGTTATTGGTGATATTAGCCAAGGCGTTGCAACTCGACTTAATCTAAAGGATGCTTGTCTCAACATGGCTTTTGTGTCTCAAATTGAACCAACCAAGATTGATGAAGCTTTAGGCGACGACCAATGGATTGTAGCAATGCAAGAAGAACTCAATCAATTCGAAAGGAATCAAGTTTGGAGTCTTGTACCAAGACCAGACCATAAGCACATCATAGGAACAAGATGGGTGTTCATGAACAAACTTGACGAGAATGGGATCATAGTTCGTAACAAAGCAAGATTGGTCGTGCAAGGCTACAACCAGGAGGAAGGAATTGATTTTGATGAAACGTTTGTTCTATGAATTTTCAGTTGTTCCAGATGGATGTCAAAAGCGCTTTCCTGAATGGCTACATCAATGAGGAAGTCTACGTCAAACAACCTTCGGGTTTTGAAGACTTCAAGAATCCCTCACATGTTTACAAACTGAAAAGGGCACTCTACAGACTAAAACAAGCACCAAGAGCATGGTATGACCGCCTTAGCAATTTCTTATGTGAGAAGGGATTTACAAAAGGAAAGGTTGACAAGACATTGTTCATACAAAAGATCAAAGGAAACACTTTATTGGTTCAAGTCTATGTCGACGACATCATCTTCGGATCAACAAACAAAGAGCTTTGCGAAGAATTTTCACTTATGATGCAAGGAGAATTCGAGATGTCCATGATGGGAAAATTGAATTATTTTCTTGGACTACAAATCAAGCAAACAAAGGATGGCATCTTCCTCAACCAATCCAAGTACTGCAAGGAATTGTTGAAGAAATTCGATATGGATAGTTGCAAGGTGATGTCCACTCCTATGGGATCCGGAACGTATATTGATCAAGATGAATCCGGTACTCCAGTTGATATAACAAAATATCGAGGTATGATTGGTTCATTACTATATTTGACGGCAAGCCGTCCTGACATTATGTTTAGCGTTTGTTTGTGTGCACGCTTTCAAGCAAGTCTGAAGGAATCACATCTCACAGCCGTAAAGAGAATCATAAAGTATCTCAAAGGGACAATGAACGTCGGATTATGGTATCCTAAAGGTAGTATTTGTTCTTTAGTTGGTTACTCTGACGCTGACTATGCAGGATGTAAGACCGATAGAAAAAGCACAAGCGGTACATGTCACATTCTCGGGAATGTATTAGTGTCATGGGCCTGCAAGAAGCAAGCGTGTGTGACACTCAGTACAGCCGAAGCGGAATATATTGCAGCAGGAAGTTGTTGTGCACAAATTCTGTGGCTCAAGCAACAACTCCTCGATTACGGTATAGATCTCGGTTGCATTCCTCTTCGATGTGATAACACAAGTGCCATCAACATTACAAAGAATCCGGTCATGCATTCAAGAATAAAACATATAGATATCCGGCATCACTTCCTTCGAGATCACGTATTGAATGGAGATGTAGATGTTACTTTCGTCGACACGCACAATCAACTCGCCGACATCTTCACCAAACCTTTGGTGAAAGAACCATTCTACAAAATTCGGCGAGAACTTGGGATTCTTGATGAAGGTGACATCTGACCTTTTCTCTAATATGTGTATGCATTATTTGTGTTGTGTTTTCATGTGTATGCATTCTGTTTTTAAGTATTTTTCAAAAATTCGAGTGTGTTAATCGATTAACCATATGGGTTAACCGATTAACACTGTTAAATTTTCAATTCTGACTCAATTTTTTAATGTGTTAACCGATTAACCTATATGGTTAACCGATTAACACCGTTAAATTTTCTAAAAATCAGAAACGAAAATTAATTAAATTTTTGAAAATATTATATATGATAAATGCATTTTTTATGTGGTCCATATTCTCTTAAGAGTCCAAATCCATATCCAAAATCCTATCCCCTCTTAAAGAGTTTTGTGGAACTTCCCTCTTCAAACCCTAAGTTTTAAAAACCCACTATCTCTCTCCCACTCTCTAAAGTTGGATAACTTCTCATAACCATCCCCACAACTTCTCAAACCCTAACTTCCTCAGAACCCACAACTTCAGTTCTCTCAAACTTTCATCCATGGCATCCTCACGCAAAGGAAATGGAAAGCTTCCTGAGTATGCATCAGAATCTGATGACGACAGCATTCCAATGGAAACCACCAAAAAGAGGCGCATGGATTTCAAAGTTCGTGTTCGTCAACTTCTGCCGGTAAAGTACGTAAATCTTCGAGCTTTTCCTGCAATTTCTTTTGACTTTCCTACACTATTGGAATATCAGCGCATCGACAAGTTCGTCACCGACTCTGGTATTATTTATCCTGATCTTGTTAAAGCTTTTATGAGTAAGATGGTTGTATATCTGGACATGGATGAGAACCACATGATCCGTTCCACCATTAGAGACCATGAGTTTGTTGAGAAATTATCCACCCTTGCTAGACACCTTAAGATTCCATCAAAAGGCTGCTTCCTGAGGAAAGGTGTAAACCATGTAGATGGACCTTGGGCAAATTATGATAAAATGGAGTATTACTATCAGATTTTCAGGATCCCGAAAGAAACAGTTATTGCAAACTCTCGCACCGCTCGTATGTTGTGCTATGCCAAGAATCTGACGGTCTCTGATCGAATGCTTCATTACATTATCTGCTATGTCCTCATCCCAAAGGATTCCAACCACTCTCAGATTAATGACTTAGAGATGCAGCTTTTGTATGCAATCAAGAACTGCATAAGGGTCAATTGGATTCTGACCATCATGTATCATCTGCAGCAGCAACTTCAGTGCATCACACGATTACCGTATGCTCGGTTGATTTCGAGAATTATGGAATTAACCGAACTAGACCTCAATAGGGAACCGTCCTCCAAGATGAAACCTACAACTAATGAGATCAATGAGATTAACATTGTCAAAAATACTGGTATCATCAAAGCGGCTGACGGTACCTACAGGTATACCGATGACGGTCCTGTCCATCACGCGTATCCAATTCCTGAAGGGGGCCTTACAAGTGAGTTTCTCTATACAACCATGATGAACCAGCATCGAGAGTCAATGAATATGCATAGAGAAACCTCCCGAGCCATTGCCTCCCTCAGAAACCTTATTCTTAACCCTCCACATTCCAACACCCGAGTTGTGGACGAAGAGATTGAAGAAGAGGATGGTAG
The DNA here is from genome assembly GCA_963859935.3 of Lathyrus sativus. Taxonomy (NCBI): domain Eukaryota; kingdom Viridiplantae; phylum Streptophyta; class Magnoliopsida; order Fabales; family Fabaceae; genus Lathyrus; species Lathyrus sativus. Next base: position 246,628,575 of record OZ012737.1, on the reverse strand, counting down.
TGAAGAAGAGGAAGAAGATGATGTGGATATGCCTGATGAGGATCTTTAGAGAATATGTTGTTGTTTATGTCTTTTATTGCAATGTTTTCTAGTTTTTGATGTTTTATGCTTTCATTTATGTTTGAACTCTGTTTTTACTTTGGCATTGTAACTCGTACAATATTTGCAGCGTTGCTGCCGTTTAATTTCATTATGCTTTGCTTCCATATTCTTGTGATTGTTTGCATTATTGGTCTATCTAGTTTTCTTTCTTGAAAGCTCCTTCCTTTTTGCTTATGACAAAGGGGGAGAAGAGCTTTGGCTTTCTTATGTCTATGTGTGCAAAATTTTTGCCTATGTATTCGATAGGGGGAGTTCATGGACATAGGGGGAGAAAACAAGATCATTGCCAATCATCGTCAAAAATTGCACAAGATCATTTTGGTTGTCATCATCAAAAAGGGGGAGATTGTAGAAGCAAGCTTCATCTCAAAGTTTTGATGACGTCAACAATCAAGATCAAGAATATTTCATCTGTGCAAAAAGGAAAGCGCTTTCAAAAGACCAAGATCAAGTGGAATGGAAGTGATCAACATTCAAAGCTTCATGAACATTTGACTGATCAACTTTCAAGTTTTGGACACAAGCTATGGTATATCAAAATCCATTAATTTAATTGATATACAAGTGTTCAACATCTTTATCATTTGATCACATTGCATAAGCATACTTTTTAAACTATTAGAATTGGTATAACACTATTTTTATAAGTATTTTTCTGAAAAATAGCAGTGTTAACCGATTAACCATATAGGTTAACCGGTTAACCATTTCAAATTTTGAATATTCTGGTATAACGTTCCAGTGTTAACCGATTAACCATATAGGTTAACCGATTAACACTGAACGTATTTTGAAAAATGGCTTTGTTGCAAGTTCAAAAATGGTTTGAATATTATACCAGTTCATATTTTGAATTATACTCAAATATACCTGTTGGAAAAGGTGTGTTTACACATATAAACTCTGAGTTTTTCAAATTGAAAAACAACCTCCAATAATCAATTTCAAAACATTCTTTGAATCAAATTCAGCACTTTCAAATACTTTTCAAATCTTTTCAAAAGTGTTCATATTGATCATATCTTTCATATGCATAGCATTGAACACTTGTGTTGAAATTAAATGAGTGAATTTTAATCAGAAGGAGAAGATCAATCTCAGCATTGATATTACCATTATTACTCTCAAATCAAAGTATTCAGATTACTTGTATTTTGACTTGTGATCCAAGATTGTTAGACACAAGGGTGAGTGTTTACAAGAGGATTGTTCTTGTACACTTGTTGATTTTTATTGTTTGATAGTAGGCCTCACCGGTTGATGGTGTGATAGGTTTTACTTTATTAAACAGTAGTGAAAACTCTCTTTCGTGTTGAAAGGGGAGTGGAGTACTCTCGGATTGTGAGGGGAACCACTATAAATCTTGGTGTCCACTTTCTTTTTACTTTCTACTGCATTTATCACCAAGAACCTAACCAGTAAAATTTCAAGAATACCAAAAAACCGGAAAAAGTCCCTAAAAGCCTAATTCACCCCCCTCTTAGGCATACTCTGTACTTACACAAATATGATATCGTCAACATAAATTTGTATAAGAATTAAGTGCTTTCCTTGACGTTTAATGAAGAGAGTAGTGTCAACCTTTCCTCTTGAGTAACCTTGATCAAGTAAAAATTTGCTTAGTCTCTCATACCACGCTCTAGGAGCTTGTTTGAGACCATATAAAGCCCTTTTCAGTTTGTAGACATGATCAGGATACTCATGAGACTCAAAACCAGGAGGTTGCGCAACATAGACTTCTTCATTTATGTACCCGTTAAGGAACGCACTCTTAACGTCCATTTGAAATAACTTAAAATCCTCCGCACAGGAGAAAGCAAGCAAAAGGCGTATAGCCTTGAGTCGGGAAACTGGCGCATAAGTTTCCTCATAGTCGATGCCTTCCTCTTGGTTATACCCTTGCGCGACTAAACGCGCCTTTTACGAGTTATTACTCTGTTTTCGTCTAATTTATTTCTAAACACCCATCGGGTGCCGATTACTCGATGACCTCGCAGAGGAGGGACAAGGTCCCAAACCTCATTTCTAGTGAACTGATTTAGTTCCTCCTGCATTGACAAAAACCAGTGTTCATCGAGTAGGGCTTCCTTAGGGTTTTTAGGTTCCATTTGTGAAACGAACGCAAAGTGATAACAAAAATTACTTAGCTTCGATCGAGTTGTTACACCCTTTGTGATGTCTCCGAGAATGTTGTCAATTGGATGGTCTTTAGGAGACTTCCAAGCTTGAGGGAGATCATCGTTTGTAGGCTGATGAGCTTCCTCGGTTACCTCATGGTGTACATCTTTATCCTCCTCAACTTTGGCTTTGTCAGGTTGATCAATCCCTGTCTCGCCACCTTTGAGTATGTCTTCCGTAGATGTACCTGCACCATGAACAACACTATCCTTTCCGACATTTCTCGGATAGGACTCATCAAAAGTAACATGCAAAGACTCTTCTACAGCAAGTAATCGTTTATTGTATATTCTATATGCTTTACTCGATTGAGAGTATCCGAGGAAGATACCTTCGTCGGCCTTGGAATCAAACTTGCCCAAGTTTTCCTTTCCATTGTTTAATACAAAACATTTGCAACCAAACACATGCAAGTGAGAAACATTTGGCTTTCGCCCTTTTAAAAGCTCATACGGTGTTTTATTTAGAATGGGGCGAATAAGCACCCTATTCAAAACATAACACGCCGTACTAATGGCGTCGGCCCAGAAATATTTCGGTAAACCACTTTCGTTAATCATTGTTCTTCCCAATTCTTCTAAAATTCGGTTTTTACACTCCACAACCCCATTTTGTTGAGGGGTGCATGGAGCGGAGAAGTTATGATCTATACCATGGTTATCGCAATATTCTTCAAATAAGTGATTTTCAAACTCACCTCCATGGTCGCTTCTAATTGACACAATGTTTGTATTTAACTTATTTTGGGAAAGCTTAGAAAACCTTTCAAAAGCGGCGAATGTATCACTCTTACTTACTAAAAAGATAGTCCAACAAAACCTAGAAAAATCGTCCACTATTACGAACCCGTAATAGTTTCCTCCTAGACTTTTAATCCTAGACGGCCCGAACAAGTCTATATGAAGAAGTTTGAGAGGTCTCGTTGTTGAAACGATCTTTTTGGATTTAAATGAGATCCTCGTTTGCTTCCCTTTTTGACAAGCATCACAAAGGTGATCCTTGGTGAACTTTATTTTGGGAAGTCCTAAGACTAAGTCTTTTGAGACTACTTTATTTAGTAAGTCAAAGTTAACATGCGCTAAACGCCTATGCCATAGCCATGAGTCTTCACTCATTGTTATGAGGCATTTGTCTCTTGTTAACGATACTTCATTTAAGTCAAGCATATATACGTTGTTTACTCTAAAACCATTAAACATATTCTTCTTGTCATTATCATGCACAATTTTGCAACAATCATTTGAAAATGATACATTGTATCCTTTGTCGCATAATTGGCTAATGCTAAGCAGATTATGTTTAAGGCCCTCGACAAGCAACACGTCAAAAATCGTAGTGGAAGAGGGGTTACCTACACTACCTTTACCTAGTATTGCTCCACGATTGTTATCACCATAAGTTACATACCCTTTCTTCTTAGCCACGAAGTCTATGAATAGCGATATGTCTCTAGACATGTGTCTTGAACATCCACTGTCAAGAACCCATCTTCTCTCGGTGGTCTCGACACATTTTACCTATCAAAACATAATTAGCAAGAGGAGGTACCCAATGGCATATTGGGTCCTAATATGTTAGCGACAAGGTGGTTGCATTTGGGCAACCATTGATAGATGCCTTTAGGAACCAAAAATCTCCTAAATCGGCATTTAGCAATGGAATGGCCTTTCTTGCAACAATATAAGCATGCAAAATCGACTTTAGAATCACTTTTACTTGCTTGATCCCTAATTACATATGCATATTTTTGATATGGGTTCACCATACTTTTTCTAAAATCCTTTCTATCAATAGCAAATGTAATTTTAGGCTCAAGTGCCTTGTTTAATTTGGCCTTAAGGTTTCAAACTTCACCTTGCCAAATATGACAAGTAGCACATCCAAAGTCGAAAGGATTTCTATGGTCCTCACAATCCGATTTATTACTTTCCACAATGGAAGCCTTAAGGTCCTCTAGTTTCCTTTCGGACTCTTTAACTTTATGCTCTAAGTAAGTAAAAATTCTTTTATTAGAGGCAAGTCTCTTAAAGGCTTCAGTTGCTTCATTGTGTAAAGCATTAAATGCGGTTTGTAATTCTGAATGCGACATTTTTGAGGACTTCTCATATTTAGAGTGACGTACCTGTTTTTTCTTATTTTTCTGATGTGCAGAAAGGCATAGATTCACAGACTCTTCTTCATCACTAGAGCTTTCATCAGAGGAGGAGGAGTCGCTATCGCTTTCCCAAGCTATATACGCTCTCCTTTGTTTTGATGATTTCTTGTATGACTTGGATGATTCCTTTTCCTTTACCTTTTTGTTCATCGGACAGTCTGGTTTGTAGTGACCGGGCTTCCCACACTTGTAGCACGACCCTCTAGTCTTTTTACCTTTTGAGTCATCATCTTTGGAGTACCTCAATTGTTTCCGGAAGTTTACCAAGTTCTTCTCGGAATGTTGGATGACGTTCTTTCTCACGTAACGGTTGTAACGTTTAACGAACAGCCCCATATCTTCGCTCTTGTCCTCTTCTTCTTCGTCGCTTGAGGAATAATCACTTTGCTCTTTTGCTTAAGACTTCGAGGAGGAAGTCTTAAGAGCTATCGATTTCTTTTCACTCACCTTCGTTTTGTCCTTCTTTTCTTTCTTTTCGCATTGGTCTAGGCTCAAGAGTACCTGTTCATGCTCTTGTAGTTTGCCAAATAATGTTGTCAAGTCTAATAAGGTAAGATCATGTGCTTCTTTGATGGCGGTCACTTTCTTATTAGTAGCAACATCATTGGAAACATGCCTACCTAATGAATGTAAACGATTGATGAGATGAGTAAATCTCTTTTGCATGTCAGCAATGGTTTCCCCTTGCTCCATGAAAAAGAGATCAAACTCTTGTGTTAATGTGTTGATTCTAGCCAACTTAACATCGTTCGTCCCCTCATGGGCGATTTGTAGTGAATCCCATATGGCCTTAGTAGTAGGACAATGGGATACACGATAGTATTCATCTACACCTAATGAGGAGATTAAGATATTTTTGGCTTTCCAATCATAATTGTATTTTTTTCTCATCGTCATCGGTCCATTGTGCTTCGGGCTTTGGCACAACCACATTATCCGCATTGATCATGGTAATTTCTATTGGACCATTGAGGATAACGTTCCATATTTTTCTATCTATGGAGTTTATGTGAACCCGCATACAGTCTTTCCAATAACTATAATTTTCACCATTGAAAACGGGAGCTCTATTATAAAAGCCCCTTTAGGTTCGTTAGCCATTTTCTATCAACGTTGTATTTGAAGCACCGAGTAACCGGAGCTCTGGATACCACTTGTTAGACTATGGCACGGATCTAGAAGGGGGGATTGAATAGATCCCAATTAAAAATTTGAGTCGGCGCTACCAATTAAAAAATTGGTTTTGAAAATTTGTTTTAAGTGCGGAAACGGTCGAGGAAAATATAGTCTAAAACAAACGGTTATTAGAAAATCGGATATGCGTTAAGCCTTTGGATTAATGACAATATGGAAAAGAGAATCACAACATTAATCACACTTATCAATGATCTAATTCACTTGTTAGGATTCCTAGTTCCAATGATTTAAAGAGCAAACCAAAACTAGATACACAAATAAGATAATTTTGGTTTAGGCAATTTGTCGAACACTTGGCGTGCAAAAACACTCCAAGTGATATTTATGTTGAGTAAGTGATTCCAACTAGCCTAGTACAATGTCTTATTGTACTTTGGATTCAAAAACAGAGTTTCAACCTCTTACTCAATTGATATCACAGTTTGACAATAGTGCTTATACGAAAATCACTTATTTTAAGCTAAAACGAAAATGCTGAAAAATAGAGAAGACAAATATTTTGTGAGGCAGTTCCCCCGTCGTCCTCGCTTCAGGGTACGTCTGCCCTCAATTCTAAAACTAGAATTGAGATAGATTTAATAGATATCACCTGTTGAATGTAACAGTTTATACAAGGAGTGAACAACAAATTTACAACAGAAATCTCAAGAAGTTGAATGTTGCTTTCACTCCTTGCCCCTTGATTCAAGATGAATCAAGTCCTCCGATCGTTGTTGATAGACCTCCGATTCCAGCCACCTTATTGAATAACCCTTAGTTCTTCAAACCTTCGGCCCGAATGATCTCAACTACAACGAATCGAACCCGAGATCTTCCCCTCAATATCACTGAATCCGCTACTAGACTGTTGAAGACTTCCTCTTCACAATCACCTTCGCTCAGCTGACCCTTGATGAAGAATCTCGTCCAAAAACCCCCAAAAATCAAACCAATCTTGGAGGATAAAACCCTAACGGTTTTGTTCAAGAAAGGGGAGTATCACCTCAACCCTTAATGCAAACACCTCAGATAGAAAGAGAAAAACAACACACAAGCAAGGGGAGGATCACCTCAACCCTTAATGCAAGCAAGCAGAGGGAGACCCACTCAACCTCTTAATGCAGTCATGCACCTACACTTAGACTACCCTAAACATGAGCTACCCTAATGCAACACACCACTTAATCATGAATGAAGGAAAGGAATTATGACAAATAAGGAATTCATTCCACAAGTAATCAAACAAGGCATCTATCCTAAAGAATGGAATTGATGATGGGATGCATGGTGTATACCAAAGGTATCCACCATGATGTTCAACCAATCATGGATAATCAAGAAATGAGGTGATACATGGTGTATACCAAGGGTATCCACCATGATATTCAACCATTCATGGGAGATTAGAAATGAAGGGAAGCATGGTGTATGCCAAAGGCATCCACCATGACACTCTACCATTCATGGGAGATTGAAATGAAGGGAAGCATGGTGTATGCCAAAGGCATCCACCATGACACTCTACCATTCATGGGAGATTGATCTTCCTAAGAGGCTTCAGGAGGAACCCTAAGGATTAGTTAAGGATCACTTAAACTAAAAGGGATTAAAGGCTCTATCAAGGTCTAATCTAGGTTCTTAGTAGGTCTCAACCTAAGATTGATCCTATCAAGGAGCAATTAAAAGCCTAAAGTTAGCTAAAGGTTCACCTTTAAGTCTAAACTAAGAGGAAAGCTAGATTAGGATCACCTAAACATCATCAACTTGTAAAATGTGGGGAAAATAGGAAATCAATTTTAAAAATCCTAGATGATCCTAAATGTGTTAAGAATCTATGGTACAAAAACCAGGCTCAAAACCTAAATCTAAAGGTCCTAAACAATTCCTATACTTCAAGGTATGCTAAGAGGAAATCACAAGGGGAAAGTCCTAAAAACTTATCTCAAACCCATACTTAGAATCATCTAAAAAATGCAATAAAAATCATACAATATCCTACAATGTATCAACATTCACCATACAAAAAATTAGAGATTAAATCCAAGCATTGATATGGAAACAAAAATCTAGAAGTTAACATGGCATGATTTCTAGATTTAAAATTGCAATTAAAAAATATGTGACAAATTAAAAAACATGCTAAAATACAATCATGATTTTTTCCAAGATTTTATGACATCATTTATTATTTTTTCTGAATTAAAATGGAACAAGCAACCATATAGAAAATAAAAGAAAAAAAGAAATTAAAAGGAAACAGCAAGTGGTGCAGGTAGCATTGTTCCACGCGTGTATATTCATATTGGGCCGTGTGCAAGGGGTGCTGTTAGAGAAATGAACCAAAGCCCAAATGAGTTCACTAAGTGAAACTCAGCATTTCACTGTTGCATAGGCCATTCGCGAGAATGAATCGCGGTCGTTCGTTGCGCGTACTAAGTCAAGTAGCTAGCGTGATCGGACGCTCATGATTAAAACTGGCGTTTTCAAACGGAAACGGAGGGAAGAGCGCCCGCTGCGGGGGACGGTGGCCGGACTTCGTTCCGATCATCTTCTTCATCATGTCAACAATGGCACTTCCTCATTTATTCACCAAAACTTGATTTTCTTGAACTAAAACTATGTTATTTTTCGTGTAGAATCTGAATATGCAATTTATTTCTACTTTCCTCCCTTAAAACTCAGAAATCATAAACCTCCAAGAATCTCTCAAGAAATCTCAACTTCCACAAAAACCAAAATTGAAGATACTAATCTCTTCCTCTCACTTCCTACATCAACAATATATGTTTCTTTTCCATTTTTATCCAATAATTAGAGAGAAATTCAAACTACAACCTAAGGTGCTCTGTCAAGAATTGTCATGAAACTTAACCGTCTAATCCTAAAACATTCTACACACTCTAAGGATCACAATCATGTGAAAATAACATAGCAATTCATCAAGAACAGAGCGTATGGGTGAAAGATAAGAACTTGGTTTTGAGCTTCAATGGAGGCTTGAATTGTGGATGAAGCTTCAAGCAAATCGTCCAGAATCCATCAATGAACCTCACTGAAGCTTTTTGCAATGATAATTTGGACTGAAAATGGCTCTATCTTCAAAATCATTTTTCCAAATTTCTCCACTTTTTCTTCACTCCATTTTCTGTTACCTTCCACCAAATTCAGTTATGGCAGTTGGAAATCATCCCAGAGGTTATATGCAATGGACCTAGAGTGATTACAAGCCCAATTGAGGCCTAGGACAGCCCAATTCAAAATCCAAATTTTTGGTTATGGAGCTTTGTGAAACTCCTCAAAACAGAGCTATCAAGCTTGCTCAATGATTCATTCTGGTTCCTTATGGTGTAAGGAAGATGTGTGGATAGGATTGAGACCTTGGAAGTGAATGGATGGTTGATTTTGCATTTGTTGCTTAAGGATGAAGAAATCTTGGATTTGACATAGAAAATGAATTCAAACTTGATTTATGATTTTTCCAATGTTCTTAAAATATCACTTGGACTCAAAACAAGCACAAATATGGCCTAATTTGGTTCCAAAATGAATTGGTTTGAACTAACCCTTTTCAAGCTTCCTTTTATGATTCATTCATGAATTTTTCTTCAAGCATTTCTCATTCTAATCCATATCAATGGATTCTTGGTGCATGGTTAGCCAAATAACATCATTTTGAACAACTTTCAAGTTGGACAAAATTTCATCTGAGGTTTTTAAGTTGGTGAAATTGACCCATAATCAAAATGGCTTATAATCTCAAATTCCCAAAATACCCTTGTCTTGTAAAGCTCATATATTGAGTTCTACAAATCCAATCATGGATTTCTTGTACTTTTTGGAAAGCTAAGAAGATAAGGAACAACATTTATGTTGGCCAAAAGTTAATGAGAATCATATTTCTAGGTCAAAAGTGTCATGCAAGTTGGTTGACTTTCAAGCTCCAAATTCACATTCATCTGATAACCTGTAACTTGTCTGACTCATAACTTGAGTTCTATAAACCCTATCAAGGACTTCTAGTACTCAAATTAAAGCTATGATCATGCCCTTAAACAATCATGTTGGGGTCAAGGTAAGATGAAAATCACATCTTGAGTTATGTGGTCTTGAAGTTAGGCACCAAACCAGGGGATTTTACACTGTCAAGCATAGCAACCCTAGCCTAGGAACTCCTCACACTCTTGATTCATGATGGGTTGACCTTGAAATCATCCCTTGGGCACCTTAATACATCAATCCATGATCACATGGCCTTGAAATTAGGTCTCAACCTTCTTCAAATCATCAGTTGGCCTAGGGTTGGCCAGATGAAACCCTAATTGCACCAATCTTGGTTGTAGCTTCATATCCTTTGCATAATGACCTGTCTAGGCTTCAAAATGATCTTCAATACTTTTCATGAGATCTCTCAAGGCTTCACGTCCAACTCCTTGGATTCAGAATCATCAGATGACCTCTCACAACTCTCAAGTTAGGAGATGTACACACTTGGCTTCAACCCCTTCTCTGAGGATCTTTAACTTCATTGATGAGGATATCAATCCTTGAACACTTGAATGAACCTCTTAGATAGCTTCATAACCTTGTGTAGCCCTTTGTTGGTAGTCATACCTCTTGATCTCCTGCACACATGTCAATGCCATGGAGATGATAATGCTAGAATGAATGCAACGAAACACAAGCTAGGTACAAAAAAGGTTAGGCAAATTTTGGGGTGCAACACTAAGCTTCTTTTTTATTTTCCCAGTGGAGTTGTCTTTCCCTCAGGTTGTAGGTCTGTTGATTGCACGTCCTACGGGTTCTTGATTTGAGTTTTGTGCCCATAAGGTTACCTTTGGTCGGCATTCCCGTTTATCCCAACTCTTGGTCGGTATCCTTTGGTTGTTATCTCAACTCTTGGTTGGTATCCTCTAGTTGTTTATCCCAACTTTTGGTTGGTATCCTGTGCTTCATCCCAACTTTTGGTTGGTACCCTTTGATCGTTATCCCAACTTTTGGTTGGCATCCGGTGGTTGTTTGTCCCAACTCTTGGTTGGTGTCCTTTGTTTCGTTCCAAATTTTGGTTGATATTTTATTCATTTTGGATTGTTATCCTTAGCCTGTCGCATCCCAACTTTTGGTTGGTATTCGCTGTTTTGCATCCCCGCAGGTTGCAAATTTTTGGGTTCTTTTGGTATTCAATCGTCGTGCACTTTGAAGCTTTGAAAGTTGTTGCTATCATCCTTTCAGGTTCAAGTCGATTGAATAGGGGCAGCTGTAGCACCCCAAAATTTGCCTCATCGTTTCTTAGTTTCCTGACTTTTTTTTCTCTGCATTTTTGCATTTTTGCATATCATAGCATTGGTTCTCGAGACATGGGATCAAGGTATTTCTATGGCTCAGGGTTCCTTTTGTCGCAAGAGTCTAAACAGCGAGCATTAGTGTCGCTACTGCGAAAAAAGGTGCCGGCAAAGATAGAAGAGTCGCCACCTATCGTTATTTATCCCAAAGGAGGGAAATCGTTATTTATCCCAAAGGAGGGAAAGGAAACTATCAGGAAAAACCTAGCGAAAAGGAAAAGACGAGGTCATCGCAACCAAGTCTGGGTTCGGGAGTCGGTTACGCAAGGGGAAGGTATTAGCACCCCTCACGTCCGTTGTACTCAACGGGATCCACACTTGTTTGTTTATCTGACAGGTTGGTTATCTATCTACCTATCAAGGTTGGCTCAAAAGAAAAGAAAGGAGAAAAAGTGACTCGACAGAGCGTCGCTGCTCTGGGCCTACGTATTCCCTCGTGCAATGGGAAAGTCAGAGTCAACATAGTTCGGCTAACTACGGGTGATGGGGGAAGGTCGCTCGCCAAGACGTCGCGTCTTGTGCCTACATACTTTCATCTGGTATGAAAGATCAGAGCGAACGTAGTTCGGGATAAAACGGAGCACATGTTTGATTCATCTATTTCTACCCGAGTAAAGTTAAACTACAGTTCCAGCAGTTAGGGACAATGCCTGTTTGCGGTAGAACCGAAGCTTAACAACACTCTTTTCATCAGAAAAGGTTTTCCTTGAATTAAGACCCCAAAGGGAAAAAAAAGGTTTGAATGTTTGTTTTTTGTCTTTTACGAAAGAAGTGATTTTTATGAGTGTTTGTAACTCATACTGCACTAGAGACTATGACTTAGGAATGAATGTGTCGCACATCGCCCTAAGGGCGTGTACTAAACACTCTAGGTAATTGAGGAGAGGCCCCCAATCACCATTTCCCAAATGGCTTAAGGCTCGTAGCGTACAATATTCATTAGCCTTTATTAAGTGTTTTACTGTTGTTTTGAGATGAGAAAGAGAAAGGACTCTACAGTGGAAACTATCAAGCATACTACTGTTGTCATGCAATATGGCCCTAGTGTTGAGTTTGAAAGGAAATCTACCCTACTGTTATCATACATGGATTCATCCTAAAGTTCTATCATCACTATCCTTATCAAAGGAAGTGAGAGCCCTAAGGGAACATGTCAAAGGTAAACACCAGCAAAAATCATTAAGCAGACGAGTACAACTATCAAGCTACTGAAATAAGAACATGTAGATATGTTATGCATCAACACAAGCAGAAGGAGGAAGCCTCAACTTCTAATGCAAACAAGACAAGCACAGAAGAAAAAGAAGACACAAGCAAGGGAGGATCACCTCAACCTTCAATGCAATCAAGCAATGGCAAGTATGAAAGCAGTTAAACAACCAAGTAAAGGGAGACAAGCTCAACCTTTCAATGCAAACAAGCAAAGGGAGACTAGCTCAACCTTTCAGTGCAGTCATGCACCTAAACAACAGTATCTACTCATTCAAATCTATCCTAATGCATCACAGCAACAGGTAGTCAAATAAGAATGCAGTCATGCACCTAACACAAGAGTATCTACTCATGCAAGCTTATCCTAATGCATCACAGCAACAGGTAATCAAACAATGCAATCATGCATCAAACACAAGAGTATCAGCTCATGCAAGCACTCATCTAGTGCAACTAATCCAACTCATCCAACTAACAAGAAGGAAATAGGGGAACAAAATGAGTAACAAGGAAATCATCCCAAGGCTACATCAAGTTGGATGTGTATCAACATAAGAGTTCATCATAGGCTCAACCTCTTCATGGAATGCACAGAGTACTTCCTAAGGAAGACCAGGCTCTCATGAGAGGGATGCTATGTCAATAGGACAAAGAAACTGAGTGTGGGTCCTAGATGCCAATCTAAGGTTTTGGGTTAAAGTGCATCACCACAAGAGTCCATCATGGGATCAACCTCTTTGTGGAATGCACAGAGAACTTCCTAAGGAAGACCAGGCTCTCACAAGAGGGATCCTATGTCAATAGGACAAAGAGATTGTTAAGGAGGAACCTAGATACCAATCTAAAGTTTTGATTTGAAGTGCATCAGCACAGAAGTCCATCATGGGATCAACCTCTTTGTGGAATGCACAGAGTACTTCCTAAGGAAGACCATGCTCTCACGAAAGGGGTTCTATGTCAATAGGACAAAGAGTGGGTGATTAAGAACCTAGAAATTGTCTAAAGGATTAGGTCAATGTGTTTCAACACAAGGAGTCCATTCATGGCTCAACCTCTTCATGGAATGCACAGAGTACTTCCTAAGGAAGACCAGGCTCTCATGATAGGGATCCTATGTCAATAGGACAAAGATAAGGATTTAAGATGATGGGAAGCATGGTGACAACCTAAGGAAATCACCATTGCACTCAACCAAATTCATCTGGTTAGGAGTAGTCCTTAATGGCTCACCTCTTTATGGAATGCACAGAGTACTTCCTAAGGAAGACCAGGCTCTCACAAGAGGGATCTCATAATAAGGACTAGGATAAATTGGAATGACTTGAATTGATCAAGGCAAAGGGAAGCACAAAGAGGAGAGGAATCATCCACAAAAGCCTCTAAGAAACCCTAATATCTAAGCACTAAAGGATATCTATCCTAAGGGATCTATGAACACTATCAAGCATTGAAAATTATTCTACAAAGGTGTCAACCTATGAACTAGGTTATAAAGAAGGAGTGAGGAATCTAAAGTTTGCTAAAGATCACTTTTGAAGCCAAACTAGGTGAAGTGCTAACTTAGGGACACCCTAAAAACAGCCATCATGTAAAATCTAAGAAATATAGGAACTCGTCCCTAAAAAATCTCATAAAAATCCTAGGGGACCATAAGGATGTCACACACCTATGGTAAAAATTTCAGAGCCAAGCTCTAAGTTTAAGGGCACTATCTAAATGCTAACCTAAAGGTATGCTAGGGAAAGTTCAAAAGGGGAAGGTCCTAAAGAACTAGTTCAAACCTATATCAAAAGGCATCTAAAAATCAGGGGGAAATTCCTACAAGTAATTCAAGGAGTCTAGAGCTATTAAGAAAAAACATTAGAGCTTAAATCAAAACTATGATCAAGTAATAAAATTAACAAGAACAAGTGTATTTTTTACATTTATTAAAAGACTAATTAAATGGAAAAATGCTATTAAATGGAAAATACATCAAAAATGAAATTAAATGGTTCACAAAATTAAAGAAACTGTTTATGAACATCCATGATTTTTTTCAGAATTATTTGGCAATTTTATCTATTTTTTTATGAATTAAAAACAAACAAAGCATAAAAGAAATTAAAGAAATGAATTAAAGAAAATAGAAAATGCTGGAAAAAGCCACAGCCCTAGGATCTAACTACCAGTCAAAGGATCTGAGGGTCAAGGGTGCGCCACGCAGGCACCTGAAGGTTTAAGTGAAACGACGCGTTTCACTTGTCCTCGTGTGTGTTTTGGTTGACTCACATACACCGTGTGTCCTAATCCTGAACACTCATTCCAAAAGTAATCCAATCCAACAATCCACATGAGGCCACGTGAGCAAAACCCTAGTCAACTATCTGAGGCCAATCTATACGTGTTGGATCTAACTACCAAGTCAATAAGTCAGCCAGATCTAACGGTTGAAGAGTCATCTTTTTCCTTTTGAATCCTCAGATGAGAGGGAAAGTTCAGGTGGTGGCCGGAGAAGACTCCGGCGAGTGCTACAGTGGCCAGTTTTCAAACTCTATTAAACACTACAAAACTGGTACCAATCGACTCCTCTCTCCATGTACAACAATCTGCCATACTTATTTTTCATTTTCACTCAATATCCAAGCTTATACGAAGCCAAACAGAAATGGTGCATCCACAAAAATCCTCTCAAACAGCCATCATCCTAAATTCATCTAGGAGGTTCACTGATCCTAACCACATGCTCAAAATACTAATTACTCATAATTTAAGAGAATTTTGGAAGGGAAGAAACCTGAAAAAAGCATTGCACAGAAACACAATCTGATGATGAAGCTTGCTTAAATCAATCCAGAATCACTCAATGATTGATGATGAAGCTTCCTTGATCCTTGATTTTCCTTGAAAGAGATCCAATCTTGAAACTCGAATCTCATCTTCAAGCTTGATTCTCTAACTGTCTGTAACGGATTTTCCCACCAAAACTCATCCAACTTCATCTGAAATTGATCTATGACTTATATAGAATGTGTTTGGATCCATTTCAGGCCCAATGGAGGTCCAAACAGCCCAATCCAAGTTTCAACTTTCTTCACTTTTTCACTTTGTGAATGGCACGAAAATGGCCTCAATCTGCTTCCAATTTTGCTCACAATCATTGCTGGCAGTGTAGTGTGTATGGAGGGAGGAGATTCAGCCCTTGATTTCAATCAATGGTTGGTGTTTGTAATGTTACTTATCCTTGAAGCAACATGAAAATTGGCCATGAAATAAGACTCATCTTGCAATTTCAATGATGCCAAAGTGTTTAAAACATCAAATGCACTCAAAATATGCACAAGTTTGCAATATTTTGAACCAACATGAATTGATTTGAATTTTTTTGTCATTTAAAGCCTTTAAATCTCTTTTTATGAAATTTCTTCACCCAATCTTCACTACAACCCATATTAATGGATCCTTGGTGTTTTATTGACTAAATAACCCCATTTTGAGCAACTTTAAAGTTGGAAAAATTTCCATTTGAGGTATGCATGATGGTGAAATGGACCTATAATCTAACTTTCCCAAAATACCCTTGACTTGCAAGCTTCATATCTTGAGTTCTACAAATCCAATCATGGACTTCTAGTACTATTTGGAAATCTAAAAAGATAAGGAAGAACATTCATGTTCACCTGAAGTTGAGGAGAAGCTTCCTTCTAGGTCAAAAGTGGCATGGAAGTTGGTTGACTTTCAAGTACCAAAATCACATTCATCTGATGACCTGTAACTTGTTTGCTTCATAACTTGAGTTTTATAAACCCTATCAAGGACTTCTAATAATCAAATTAAAGGTATTAACATGCTTTACATGTTTCATGTTGTTGTCAAAGTGAGATGAAACTTGCATCTTGAGTTATGTGGTCTTGAAGTTAGACACTAAACTAGGGGATTTTACACTGTCAAGCTTAGAAACCCTAGCCTAGGAACTCCTCACACTCTTGATCCTTGATGAGTTGGTCTTGTAATCATACCTTGAGTGTCTAAAAACATCATTCCATGATCACATGGCCTTGAAATTATGTCTCAACTCCTTTCAATTCACCTGTTGACTTAGGGTTGACCAGGTGGAAACCCTAATTGCACCAATCTTGGTTGTTGCTTCTTATACCTTGCATAATGACCTGTCCAAGCTCCATGATAACTATAAAGGCGCCATATGGACTCTCTCAATGCTCTAGGTCCATTTATATGGATTCAGAATCATCTGATGCCTTCACATAACCTTCAAGTTAGGAGATGTGCACATAACTGTCTAGCCCCTTCTCTGAGGATCTTTGACTTCTTTGATGAGGATATCAACCCTGGGGATACTTGAATAAAGACTCTTGAATAACCTTAGAACATGGTGGTAGCCCTTTCTTGGTAAGCACACCTCTTGATCCCTTCACACATGACAATGAAATGTAGATGATCATGCTAAAATGAATGCAATGAAGCATAAGCTAGGTAAAGAAAAAGGTTAGGCAAATTTTGGGGTGCAACAATTAGAAGCTCCGACATTCATTTTTTCCCAGCAACCGAGCGGTCGATTTATTTTATTCAGCAGGTTATTTTCAGCTCGAGAGACGGTGTACAGGCTATCTCAGGCGTTCTCACAGTTATGATATTCAAGAGCAGGTTTCAGAGGCATAATAGGGTTTAGAACAAGTGGCAACGGGCAATTGTACAGGGTTCCCTCCATTTGGCGCCAAAAGTGGCAAATTTTGAATGTGGTAACCGGTTACTGCATATAGGGTAATTGGTTACTTCAAGCGCAGTTTGCCAAGAAATTTGAATTTCAGCATGTGAAATTTTCCAACCATTCTCAACCATTGATTTCACTTAATCATATTTGGAAGGATCTAGAATTGCTTCACTTTTCACCATGTCCCTCCAAATTTTAAACACTTCATTCCTAATTCCACTCCTAATTTCCATTCCAAATGCTAATCCTCATTCTAAACCATATTTTGATTCTAAGCCTAAAGCTTATTTAAGTGAATTTGCTCCAAACTCACACAATTTACCTTTCATTTTCAAGTTTCACACTCATTCTTGAGAATTTGCTCTCAATTTCCTCTTCACTTTTTCACTTCCAAAACCTCCATTAAAGCTCTTTCACTTGAGTTCTTTGATTCTTCATTGGAATCATAGAACTCTAGAGCTAAACCTTCATCATTCACCTCCATTATCTTCAATTCACCTTTCAATTTTCATTTGGATTTGGATATGAATTTAGAAGCTAGGTTGGAAGTGCTTTTTTGGATCATTTTTGTTTGATCTTGCTTGTTCTTCATTTCTACCATAAGGAACTCTTGGATCTTGAAGCATCTCTGGGTTTCTTACTTGGATCTTCTAATTTTAAGTGAATCAACACTCACCAAAGCAAATCTCAGCTTTGAAGGTTGGTAATTCTAGATCTAATTTTGTTTTGAGCTTATTTGAATAATCACAATGCAGATCCATGGTTTTTGCTTCTTTTTTATTCATTTTGTTGATTTGGATCTTGGTGATTTGTGATTTCAATGTTTGATTATGTTTACATGTTGATTGATCACTGTTTCTTGATGTTAATTTCGTGCTTGATTGATAGCATGTTCATATGGGTGATTGGATAAGCTGTTGGTTGTTGAAAACTGATTTTAAAATCTAATTTTTTGCTTCTGGTTCAGTGGTAACCGGTTACCTTATATAGGGTAACCAGTTACTCAGTGCAAATTTCACGTTTTCAGTTGTTTTTCAATAGAGTAATTGGTTACCTTATATAGAGTAACCGGTTACCACTAAGACAGAATGTGATTTTCTTGCATTTCCTTGCTTATTTGGTATCCTTTCCACATGTTAACTTCATGGAGTGATGTGATGCATTTATGTGATTTGATTTGGACATATTCCATCGATCTTGAATATTCGATCTCGATTCTTTGACGCACAACTTTTGGTTTCCGTTTTGAACGCATAACATGTTCATGTGATTTGTTTGGTGAATGATCATTTCACTTGTTTGTTTATAGCATGTTAATTTATAATCATTGATGATTATGTTGATGAACATTGTGATGCATGATTGCATTTATTTCCGATTCCGCTTTGATGCGTGTTTGTTTGACCGTTTGATCGTCCATTTTTGAAAAAACATGTTGATCTTGATGATTCTTGTTGATGCCATGTTGTTGATAATTTATGATTTTTTGTCAAAGCATGTTCATACTTGTGTGATGTATATCCATGATTGTTATTTGCATTTGATTAATTACATTCAAGCTTGCTTGCTGCCTGGCTTTTCACACCTGTTTTGTGTTGAATCATGTGTTGTTATATGTTGTCTTACTTGTGTGCTGGATTTTATTACTGTCTTGTGCAGGAGGTGTTGTTGTAGCTACTATTTTTGCCTTGTTTTCTTGCTTTTTGCCTTGTCTTTGCATGCTCCCTTAGGATTCTTATTCCAATTTAATTTCCGATTAAATTTGGAGTAAGATAGACATTAGGAGTCTAATACAAGCATGACAATAAGTAGGCTAGTCCCTTTTAACCTCAACCCTAGGTCCATCTCTTGCATGCTAACATTAGGATAGAATCTCCTTTCGCATCCCAACTTTAGGACAACTTTGCATGACAACGTTAGGGCCGAGTTTCCCTTAGACCTTCCGTGCGTCTCTCTTCTCATATAAAAACACATTCTAACTCATCTAATAAATACGATGAATGTTATACGCTACGAGCCTTAAGCACATGGGAAATGATGAGTTAGAGGTCTCCTCTCGTTTGTCTAGAGTGTTTAGTATACGTCTCGTCTGGGGGCGATATGCGATGCATTCGTTCCTATGTCATAGTTTTTAGTGCAACGTGAATCACAAAGAAAACTAATTCACTTCACTAAAACTCACAAACAAAATTCAAACCTTTTATCCTTTGGGATCATTGTTTCAAACCTCATTTTCAGAAAAGAGTGTGTTACTTTTCCGTTCTATCGTAAACATGCTTCGACCCTAACTACTGGAATGGGAGTTTAATGTCACTCATAAAAAAAAATACTTAACCAACCTGTGGTTTCACTTGCCCGAACTACGTTTGCTCTGATTTCTTATACCAGATAAGGATACATAGGCACAAGACGGAGATGTCTTGGCGAGCAACCTTTCCCCCATCACCCGTAGTTTTCTGAACTACATTGACTCTGACTTTCCCATTGCACGAGGGAATACATATGGATAGGGCGGAGATGTCCTATCGAGTCTCTTTCTTTTTCTTTTGTTCTCATTTCCGTTTAGCAGTAGCTTATAGATAAACACACCCTTTGATTAGACAACAAGCATGGATTTTGTTGAGTACAACGGACGTGAGGGGTGCTAATACCTTCCCCTTGTGTAACCGACTCCCGAACCCAAGATTTGGTTGCGATGACCTTGTCTTTTCCAATTCTTAGGTTTTCTTCGATCGTTT